>JAVKLA010000021.1:15822046-15869565 GCA_034782735.1 Sagittarius serpentarius | reverse complement strand
GGCCCCATCCCTGGATGTTTTTAGAAGTCGTGTAGATGTAGTGCTTAGGGACATGGTTTAGTGGGGGACTTGTCAGTGCTAGGTTAAACGACTGGACTAGATGATCTTATAGGTCTTTTCCAATTTAGGCAATTCTATGATTCTACGATCATATTGGTACTAAAGTGTACCAAGTCAGGACATAATTTCTTTTTCTTTTTTGGGAAACAGTGTAGGAGTATTTCTAACAGAGGAAGGCATATGAGAGTACTCATGTTCCATCAATTTGATCTGCCTTTTGAAAAACAAATCATTACTTATTTCCATCTGCTTATGTACACAAGTTACTTTGTTTGTCACTGCATATTGTATTTTCTGTCAGTCATCACGCTGGATGATTTCTGCGTATTGTCAACTTTTAGGCCTGTATCCTGCAACAGCACTTCCTGCTACACCACAGCTTCCCCAAAGCAACTGCTACTCGAGTGCTAGTCAAATGTAGCAAAACACAACCCACGGCACCAAGTTATTTCCAGAACTCCTTGCTTCAAGAAGCAAAAAGTGCAATCACTGACTTACCTGATTTGATTCTAAAGCAATTTAAATAAGCAGTACAGTATTATGTGGAAACATGGCTCAAAGGACATTTATTTTAAGTAATGAGATAACGATACACAGCTGTAATTTCAAAAGTGCTAAGCAGTTACTCTTCCAGAAACAAACAAACGGGATGAATGAGCAAAGGCATTACTCGCAATCCCGTCAGCTGCCTGTTTCCACTTACAGCAGTCTTAACGCTTTTTAATAGTCTGGTCCAAAACGGTTATTTTGATCCATTCCAAAGGGATCAGCCGTGCAAACAATCAAACCTGGTCGAGCAATATGGTCTAATCTTTAACTTAGTTAAGAAAGACTGAAAAAAACTGCAGAAAATTACTCTAATCCATACTTACTTTTCAGGTGTTTTAAAAAAAAAAAAGGGATGGTCCTTAAAGGGAAAATACTCGGCTACTCTTTGTGTGCTTTAAAGCCCGTACTAGCAACTTTTCCGTGGCATCTCAAAACGAAAAGACAAGGTAAAAAAGAAAGCTAAACCGGCTCAGCCTTTCCGTCCCTCCCCGCCGCCGCGGCGCGGTGCCGAGGGCGGTGCGCAGCCGCCGGGGCTCACAGGGGCCCGGCCCGCACCCCACACGCTCCCCCGCGGGGGCGGCCGGCCGTCCCGCGGCAGATAACTTTAAAAAAAAAAAAAATTCTCTCTAATAGACACGGTAAGGGCGGTTCCCTGGGGTCCGGGCGCCGCCGGATCCCTCCGCTGGCGGCGGCGGGAGCCGCCCCGGGGGCGACAGGGACGCCGAGGCCGGGGCCCGGGCCCCGCCTGTCACCTCAGGGCCGGCAGCCGCCGGGCACGGGACGGCGGGAAGGAGCCGGCGGCTCGCGCCGGGCGTGGAGCGCGAGCGCGCCTGCTCCCACCCCCGCTACCGTGCGGCCGTTAGCGCGTGGCAGTTAGCGCGCAATCGCTCCCGGGGCTCGTGCCGCCGCAGGGGCTTCCGCGCGCGCCGTGTGCAGCGGAGTGAGGGACAGGCGGGCGGGCGGGCGCTGTTCCTCGCCTCGCTCCCACCCCCGCCGGGGGCTCCGCTAGCGGCCGCTGCTGCCGGTGAGCGCTGGGAGGCGACAGCGAGTCCCTGCCGCTGGATCCGTTCGGGGAAAGCGAACGAGCGAGCGAGACTTTTACCTTTTCTCTCTTTTCCCGTCCTTACCCACCATGCTGCGGACGCCGCTGCCCGCGGAGGAGAAGCGGTGGCTCAGCCCGGCACCCTTCTCCTGAGGAGATGAGGGAGGCGCGGCCGGGCCGGAGGTAGCGCGACCCGCGCCTCTCCCCCGTCCTCCCCTCTCCCGCGTCCCCGACCACCATGAGGGAGGAGAGAGAAGCCGCGGCCGCCTCCCACCGCGGACCCAGCAAACCCCCGCAGCACTGCCAGCAGCCGGACGGCGGCGGGGCGGCTGCCCCCCTGGCGCTCCCCGGCGGCGGCGGCGGCGGCGGCAGCAACCCGGAGAGCCTGCGGAACGGCTACGTGAAGAGCTGCGCGACCCCCCTGAGGCAGGACCCGCCGAAGAGCTTCCTCTCTCTGCTGCTGTTCCCTACCGCCGCCTCCGCCTCCTCCTCCGCCTCCCGGGCTCTGCTCAGCCTGGGCGCCCTGGCCGCCGTTGTCCTCTGGCTCCTGGCCTTTCACGGCCAGGGCAGCGCCGGAGGCCAGCAGGACGCGAGCAGCTGGGGGAGCCCCCGGCCGCTGCACGCCTTGCTGTGCCTCTCCCGCTGCCTCAGCCCCCTCTTCAGCATCGCCTGTGCCTTCTTCTTCCTCACCTGCTACCTGGCCCGCGGCGGGCGCGGGGACCCCGGCGGCGGCACGACCCGCTGGTGGCTGCTGGCGCTTCCCGTGTGCTGCTACTCGGGGGACTTCGTGGCGCTGCAGTGGCTGCTGCCCGCGGAGGGGCACGACGAGGAGCCTCAGCCCCCCGCCGAGCCGCGGATGGTCCTGGGCAGGCTCCTGACAGTGCTGGGCTCGGTGGCAGCGCTGACCCTGCTGCAGAGCTCCCTGAAGTTGCGCCGGAGCCTCCTCGTCTTGGTCTTCTCCAGCCTGGTGTGGCTGGTGTCGCTCGCCAGCCTTCACTCGCTCCCCCCGGCCCTCAGACCGCTGCTGGCCGGCTCGGTCGGGGTGGCAGGCTGCCTCCTGGCACTCTGCGGCGGGGAGCACGGCATCTTCTCGGCTCCGAGCCGCGGAGCGCACCACCAGCATCATCACCACCCACGGCTCCCCAGCGTGGAGGAAAAAGTGCCTGTGATCAGACCCAGGAGGAGATCTAGCTGCGTATCCTTAGGGGAAACTTCGGCAAGCTACTATGGCAGCTGCAAAATGTTTAGGAGACCCTCGTTACCTTGCATTTCCAGAGAGCAGGTAGGTTTCTCGGAAACTGGAGGGAGAAACTTTCTGAGGAGTGAGCGCCGCTCGCTTTTCCTAACTGCTGTGTATGTCTGTGCGGGATGTCTGCTAGCTGTCAAACTCCTGTTAGAGGAATGGAGGAAAATGTTAGTCCCTCAGCGGGTTTCTCAACTCGGTTCTGCAGAATCGATGTAATCCTTTATGTCTGTATAGAAGCTAAATCATAATAATGTATTTGCTATAGGACAGAAGGCTCGCTCGCTTTTCACAGGATCTTAAATATTATTAAGTAGTTTTTATTGGTTAAAACAAAACCCCAAACCGAACATCTTCAGCTATCCACTGCCTTGTTATTTTGATTGTTTCTTTTCCAAAGCCCAACAACTGCTCTGCTTCTGGCAGACTTTACGAGAGAAAGAAACCACAGCTTTCTAGCTGCTCGGCACTTCTGGTTCTTCCCGCTTTCTATCGACAAAATGATTACCAAGTGCTAAAGAAACACCAGGTTTTGAGGGATATTATGTATCAAATGTTGGTGGTGTTTGAGTGGCAGCTGTCCTTCTGCCTTGCAGATTACAGTCTCTTATGTCTCTCTCTCCCTCTCATCCTCTCTTCCTCGCTCCCACATAGGTTAACGTTAGGTTTGGGTTGATGGGATTTAAGATTTACTGAAGAGAGAGCTGTTCAGGAGAGTCTGGAGGGATGCCCGAAGCGCTCAGTTTTCTTGAATAGAACTCTGTTGGTTTCTGCCTCCTGGAAAACTTTTCAATGAGTCTTGTTTTTTGTAGCACAAACCCCCGTGTGTGGGGGGTAGTTTGTTTTTATTTGGGAACTTGCACGTGAGCTGCAGGAACATCGAGTTGTGTTGCTGGTGGAACTGGCCCGAGGCTGCTGCGAGTGGATTATCAGCCCGTTACAGGAGGGAGGATAAGGGGAGTGTATTTAATAAACGTGCAAGCACACAGTTTCTGGGAAGCGATTGTTGCTGCAGATTCCCCCATCTGCTACTGTTGTGACTGAAATTGATGGATACTGAATGAAATTTTCGAATTTTGCTTTGACATGTGTTCCGTCGTGCACTTCTGATTGACTGTGAAATAGGTCTGAAACGGTGGAGTAGTTTTCGAGCATTTCTTTCCCTGCATTTGCACAACAGAATAATAGAGCGGGAATTGTTTTTGCACAAAAGGTTAAAATGCAAGTATGGTGTAACAGGCTTCAGAAATAACTCGTTCAATAAGTTTCAAATTATCTAATGCATACTATGAAAGAAACATTAAAATATTGCACTAGCAGTTAAGATATGTAGGGAATATGGTATAATAATTTACTTTCTCTGTTCCCTTCTGTATAGTAAATGCTCTCTTTTTCTGTCACATTTGTCTGCAGTACAAAAACCTCAGAAAATGTGGTTTCATTAACCTTTCCAGATGATAGAAGATATTTGTTCTTATGCAAGTTACTAAATGCTTCCTTTGATATTCGGCTCACTTCCTAAAGGCATGCGCATATTTCAAGTTAAGGCATTTATTATTCTTTAAGTAACATCATAAATGTCAACCATAACTAAATACGTAGAATTTATTGGCAGTGCTTAAATCATACGTGTTCATAATAAAATGTAACTGGTAGATTTCCAGAATTTGATATCTTTATCACTAGAAGTGAACAGAAACAAAAAAGAGATCTGAAGTTCTTTGTTTTCCTAATAGTCTATTATGCTTTACAATAAATATTTGTGCTTTATTAAGCACCGTTTAAATGGGATTCATAGATATATGTTCTGTGCAGTATTTTATATGTGGTTTTATAAGGATAACACAGGTTAAATCCTCTGATCTCCTGTCTGACTTGGAGAAAGATCAGACATTGCAGAGCTGATAAAACATCAATTGTTTTGCTTCCTTGAAACAGAAGGAATGTGTGCACTTAATGCCTTTCAGAGAGCATTTATTATACGAATTTTCTTTAAAGACGGATTGTGTGTTTTGCAGATCTTTATAAAATATTACAATGATTCTTTTCCAATATTAATATTTTAAGACTGAGTTTAATGAGCATTGTTAGGAAGATCAGTGGAGTACAAGGAATGTGAGGGCCATGATGGGAATACTTTGATGAATGCGAGCTAAGTTGCTATTGTGATTCTATTAGATGTGTTTTATATGATTGTTATGAACCCCTTGTATGCAGAGGTTTATATGAATCTTTCCAAGCAGGGACATGTAAGAACAAAAAACGCAGATGTATCAAATCATAAAATCGCAGAATACCAGGTTGGAAGGGACCTTAAGGATCATCTGGACCAACCTTTCTTGGCACAAGCATGGTCTAGACAAGATGGCCCAGCACCCTGTCCAGCTGAATCTTAGAAGTGTCTAATACTGGGGAATCCACTGCTTTCCTGGGGAGATTATTCCAATGGCTGATTGTTCTCATTGTGAAAAAATTTCCTCTTGAGTAGATTTTAGCTACTCTCTGAGGAAAAATAGGGAATGCTAATATTGACCTTAAGTTTTCAGTTACTTGTTGATTTGAAATTGTGCCCGACTCTTTAGAAAATAATTGCATTGAGTTGACTGTGTTTTTTCATTAATAAGCTCAAGCCAGCAATTCTAGGGGGTCTGTGCATAGAGAGTGTGTGTGTGGGGAACAGGTATATGCAACCAGTAGCGTGTGCACACTGGAATTGGGTGGAGCGATCACTGTTTTCTGGGGTAGAAGTGGAAAGAGGCCCTATGAGCACGATCTTGTAAATGCTTTCTAATTCGAGCAATCCTTGTGACAAATATTTAGATTATTGCTTTCTGAACTTGAACAGGTATGGCAACTATAAAGCTGCAAGGTTGATAAAGTTAGATTACCTTTATTCTTATCTTTTATATGAGTATCCATGCTTACTTTAGCCACCAAAGTCTACGAATGCATGCCGTGTGTGGCTTTTCTGCAGTACATATGGCTAGCAGTGTAGTTTGAGGTGGGAGGAAAGAGTCTTGAACAGATTATATCTTCAAATTTTTATGTGAGTATACTTAAATGCCATTATCAAAATATATAAATACACATAGAAGGAAGCAATATGACTAAAATTAAGACTAAAAATTATGCAAATGCAATGTCTTTTCTCAACTCTACTATATTAACACTTTTCCTGCTTGCAGAAATTCATATGATTTTAGCAGTAAACAGGCTTTTTGTATTCTTACTTCAGTATTCATCTTGGACTTAGAGAGGAGCTGCTTATTAGCAGTATGACTGCAGTATTGATCGGTCTTACAAATTTTGTGTAGATGATGTTTTGATTGCATGTACTAGTCGGATACTAATCTGTTAGCTGTACCTACCACTACTGGTATCAAAGGGTTTATCTTCATTGACTGTTGCATATTTAGCACTTTTTTTTTTTCTTTATGAAAGCCAAATCAGAATTGGGAATCTAAAAGGTGCTTATCAGTGTTGCAGATCTTGTAAACACTTTATGTCCTGAAAAATATTGTAGGAAAACTTTTTTTGTTTTTCTTTAATGTGATGGTGAACATGTATATAAGAGCAAGTAACTGCGTGTAGGAACTTGTGCATAGGAACTTCTCAGACTCCAGAAAGAATATGTGATTTCTAAAATTCATATTTTTCTTTAAGAATAGGCCTTCCTACTTAAATATATAGGATATGTGCCCAAAACAGTCTGCAAACAGAGCTGATACTTCTCCTAGTTACCTGACTAGGTTCAAATACGTAGCAAGGCTAAGATATTTCATGGATAAAGACTGCTTTCAAGTTGCACTCTGTCAGTTACAGGAAGAATTGTCTTGTGGTTAGGATGTTGGATTGACTGCCACCTCTCCCCAGTTTCTGTTCCAAGCTATCTTGTACCTTTGATGCGTTAGCTTAGGAAGATCAGGGCTCGATTTCAAGAGTCTAAAATATTTATGTAACTTGAAATTAATGCGGTTCCTTATTTGCTTAGACAATTTCTATCTGTGTCTGTTACCTGTTTGTGAAACAAACTATACTTTGTCCTTAAGTACTCGGGGTATAAACTTTCTAGTGCAGAGGCTGTCTGTTAGTACGTATTTTACAGTCTTGTTAAATTGTTAAATTCAGATACCATTTGCAGCCTACAAACGTGAGCCTTTACCTGTTGGTCGCAGCCAGTAACATAAAATGTAACTCTTCCTGCTATGTGTTTGACAAACTAGCTCTTTGAAATTTCAGATTTTCCCCTAATGATTACAATGACTATTACCACGAGTGTACCTGCGTGTCAAGATTTGTTTCTGTTGTTAACAGAATCTTCATCTCTCTTGGGTTTTTATTGTTTCTCATATGGGGAAAATCAAGATAGAAATGTGGGTATGTTGAGCTGTGAATGTGATCAATTTCAATGGGATGTGACTGAGTATGGGGTATATGCAAAGAGAGGGATTACATTGTAAAAGCAATAGTCTTGGAAAACTGTTTTTACAGTTGTATTTTGTATGAGTAGGATTGTATTGCTTCTGTCTGGTATTCTCTGACCTTGACAAAATGTTTTGTGCTAGATGAAATATGAAATGAGAGAACTCTTGGTAAGAGTTGCGGTTTTTTTTTTTTTTTTTTTTTTTTTTTTTTTTTTGGCCCTTTCTTTCATCCTGAAGTTGTAAAGCGACCATCAGGACCATACAGTGGTTCACAGAGAATGACAAAGAATGCTATTAGGGAGACTGAGTGCAGTTAGGAACTCTTAGCTGAGTTTACCTTAAGCTGGTTTTTAGATATCTGAGAACTTGGTGGCAGTTCATGTTCTGGACAGAAAAAATACACTAAAAGCAGGGAAACGTCTGTAAATCATCAGTGTCGCAAAGGGGGTTGACTGTTTCTGCAGGTGTGGTTTCCCAGAAAGAAAATGTAAAAGGAGAAAGGAAGGAGATCAAAGACAACTGCTGTCGAAATGCTGGAGAAGTTTGGAGGAAGGTGAGGGTGGCATATTACAGGAGTGACCAGAGAGCCAGTAGGAAAGAAATGGAGGAAGCTGGGAGAGGAGGTTCCAAGAAATGCATGATTGCCCGTGTCAAAGGAAACTTAACAGGATAAAGTGGATAAAGTACTAATTTTCTGCTTTGACTGGGAAGACGTTTTAAACTTATGAAAGAAATTTGTAGTGCTGAGGAACAAAAGGTTCTCATGAGAGTGTCTAGAATGGCGAAGAGGACAGCCTCCACACTGTGGTTTGTGAACAGTATATTCTGTGACGTTAAATATGAAAGGGAAGAGAATTACAAGGAGTCAGATATGTTTTCCTGAGGAAAACACTCCTCTCCTGACACAGCGCATGTGTGCGCATGGTATGCCTGACAGTATCATCGTAATAGTTGAACTTGACCAACTGAACTGGTTGAATACTATGACCTTAGAAGTTTCAAAGATATAAAATTCTAGCAAGTTTTTATGAAAAAAGGTGAGTGGGAAGTGAAGAGACCCTCTGAAATATGCCCCAACACAAGGCAAGTTTGCAGTGTGAGCTGAACTCTAAGACTTAATCTGTATGAGTGTGTCTGTCATGTCATGAGTGAATAGCAGAACTGGGGAGCAGGACTTCTGTTAAAGCCTGAGCCTTATTTGACATTTGATAGGGAAGTTATATTTTTTAAAAAGCTTTTTTCCTCCTGTTTTGGTTTTCTGATACCTAAAAATGAAAACTTCATGCAGCCTTACTGTCATTCAAAGAAATCACTGAACAAAGGCAACTGTAACTGTCAGGTCTGGTGTTCAGAAACTAGTTGCTGTAGATGGAAAAGAGTAAATCTTGTACTTTTGTGCAAAGATAAGGATTACAGGCAGGGAAACTGGGAGATGTAGTCTGTTCTGTTGTTGATGCAAAAACTTGTGGAGCAAAACAGATGAGAAACTTCTGCCTGCCAAATGAGAAGGGAGGGCAGACCACAGGAGGAGGCTACAGCCATAGAATATTTTGTTGGAATCTCACCCATTTTTCCAGAATAAAAGTATGTGGAAAGAGAGGTGAAAGAATAGTTTAAGATGAGAGTAAAGGGGAGTGAAAAGAAATGTTGAATTTCAACATGACTTTTTCAGTGGGTAAAAACAATGCTTAGCAAGGTGGAATGACACAACAGAGTAAATTTTAATGGAAAAAAAATAATGGGACTTTTCTGCAACTTAATAGCAGGACCAAAAATTTAAGGCAAAAGTGAGGGCTTGGATTTGTCAGGGCAGGCTGTATAATATGTGAGTGAATGTTAGTGAAGCATAAAAAGATCAATAACTTTAAGCATCCAGTGGAAGTAAAGGAGCACTACATCCTTGCAAACAGACAGGAACCACAGATGCTAATAGAGTTCACAGGGTAACAAGTAAACTGGCAGGTGATGGTATTTGGGAAGGGGAAGTGTGACAGAAAGAGATCGGAGAGATCTGTCCTTAAGGAAGACCAGTTAAGTGAATGGCCTTATTGGAGAGTGTGACAAAATGAAGTGTTCTAGGAACTAGAAAGGGCATGATGGATGACTACTGAAATAAAACCATAGTTTCTGGAGCAGTTTTATCTTTGAAAATGGATCATACAGCTTTAGGAAAGGATGTAATTCATATAAATACAGACAGCTGGTGACCAGGAGTAAGTTTTGATATGTTGGGCCATCCCTATGTTTTCATAGCTTTTATGTGTAGCATGTTCCTTTGAAACAAGTGCAAATTTACTGGGAGAGGGACACAACAGAGCATGGATATCCAAGTAATTTTTTTACAGTGCTCTATTTGTTTGATAGTTCAGTATTTATGAAAACCTGTGCTGCTATGCGGAACATTCGTGACTACCAGTGCTAACCTCACATTGTACAGAAGGTGTGGAAAAATCTGACGTATTTCCAATTAAATGACTGATTGAATGGTAATCCTGACAAGTTTTGTTACCTTGTACTGAGTTGCCAGCCTTAAATGTTCCTTTATGTAAACCCAAATACATTCACTAAGTTAAGGGCATATTTGCAGCATTTGTTCCATTTGTTGTTCATTTGATAAATATAAGTTTGTTTTATGGAATGTTAAAATGATCTTTTCCCATATAACTTACTATTTTTAAGCTATTCAAGATACCGTAGAAAATGTACCATGTGACGCTGTATTTGGCTGCTTTGGATTTGGTTTTGAGAGATCTTCTGTTTTTTATGAGTAACATTCCAGGCTTTTTGGTATGAATTAGCAATATAGGTACCTTGGTTTAGCTACATCCATATTGGTAATAGTAATTGAGAAATATATATGGGGTTTAGTTTGGGGTGAGTACTTTCAGTATGTCCAAAACAGCCAGGGCTGCTCCCCTGCCCCAGAGGAACTGTACCACTGTTAGGTGGGGATACAGCAAGCCTCTGTCACGCCTGCCTGTGTATTGTCGGTACAGTTTTATCAGCAAAGTTCATAATATAGAATAAGACTCTTCTGCAAGTGTGTGGAACTTAAGGTTTGCAGAGGGAAGTTTTACCAGTTTTATTGAAATAACAGCGTAACTATGACTTCATGCATAGGCACTATGGTATGAGAGTATCTCTTGTAACCTTCATTATTGGTCATGTTACATTTTCTTTTTTATTAGATTAAACCCTTTTAACAGGATAGGAGCGAAACTAAAGGCTAAAAAAGGCATTCTTATATGAGGCTCACTGTCCGCATCTTTAGCATGATTTTTATTCCAATGTGACCTAAAATTAAAGACCTGTATTTACATTTAGGGTCTATTTATTTTTCTTTGAGTCTGTAATATTAAACTCACTCTATCATAATGTATTTTCTGGCTTTTTTAATTTTTTTTTTTCTTTCTCTTAAGCATTGTTGTGCAACTTCAGGAATATAATTTTGTTCCTTCTGTCTGGTAGATTCTCTTAGAGGAATTCTAAATTTCTGGGTACTCTTAAGGATAAGAAGTACAGTTTTTTTTAAGAACAGGTATCAGTGAGTTTTTCTAGTCCTTTTGGCTCTCTGGAACAGTTTCTGTCCTTTGACACAAATCGCTGGTACAGCTACTGTTTTTCAACATTTGATGACTGATAAACACTAATGCTCAGGTATCTCATTATATTCTGTGTGAGCAATGTATGGTGGCCAAGGAACCTTACAGTGTGTGTATGCTTTACAGAAGTGGATGGCTGCTTAGCTGGGCTTGTAACTTCGGAAGTGAACTGACTTTTTGTGAGCTTTCTCTGAGGCAGGGATTGATCTCTATATTTATAGGACATCTTTAGCAGTTAGTAAAATTCAGTGTCACGCATGTAGTTTAAAGATGCTAACTTTAAAAAGAAAGGAATGTTTCTGAAAGAAATCTTATGTGATTATTGTCTTGATTAATGTCCATGCTAGCCTTCATTTCATTTGGTTTGCCACTTAGACAGTGTAATGTGTAAATGCACTCACAGGCTCTTTGATAGCCGCTCTTGCAATTCCATAGTATCCTACACATTCTCACTCCCTCATTACATAGTATGAAATTAAATTTCAGTTAATTTACACTGCATTTGTGTAGGTGCAAGCAGTTATGGTCTTACCTGTGCATAGTAGCAGAGGGAAGTTTATGTTGAAACCTGAAGGTGTGATTAGCAGGCTGAAAAAGTTTAGATCCTGCTGTGCCTGTGAAATGCCATCTGCCCTGGCACTGCCCTGAAGGAATCGTCTCAGAATGGAAGAAGTAAAGGCACACTAGCAGAGTTTTCCTCTTGACTAGCTGGATCTGCAAGAAGCAGGCTTTATTTTGCTTAGGGAAAGATGAATGTTGATCTCTACTAGAAAACACAAACAAGCTTGTGTTGTCCACCCTGTATGTGTCCTCTTTCTGTCTTTGTTTCAACTAACTGCATTTTTGGGGCAGCATAGTATCCATTTCAGGATCATTGAAGCCTTCTTACAAAGCAAATTTCAAATGAAACTCGCAATGAGAGAATTTCAATTGATTATGCACGCAGACGTTTAACTAGGCATCTTTTAGCCTTTTTGGTTTTTTTTAAATAGTAAAAAGCTGAGGAATGTTGCTTAGGATCTTTCCAATGATTACAAAAATGTAGTATGTCTATCTGAAGTTAAAATGAATGATTACCATGATGTAAATAACAGCTTCGTGCTGTTAGAGCAAAGCGCAGCTGAAAGTGTTTTGGTTACAAGTATTACAAGTTACAAGTACAAAACTTATTTTTATGTAGTTACAGAAAAACATTAATTAGAATCTATGTCAGAGTTTCTTGCTACTTCTTGTTCACCATAGCAGAATGATTCCATGCCATGGTAATACTGAAAAATCTCATTTTTCCTTCTATTTGGAGCTTCTGGTTGAACAAGTTTGATTAAGAAAGAAGAGTTTGGAACAGCTCTTGTGTTAATGACCAGTCTTTTTTGTCATTGTTTTTAATTAATTTATTTTTCATAACTGGCAGCCTGTTCATTAGATGCCAAAGAATTTTTAACGAAGCTTTAAAATAATAGGTTTGCAAGTGATTTTCTATGATGTCAAGATGAAAATAAGAAAATGGGAGTAGATGAGGAGAGGCAGATGCTGGCTATTGCTTTTAAGGGTGGCCGATGTTTTCAAACCCTCTGGGACAATGAGCGTCATGTTGGAGACATCTGCAGAATGTTCTGTAGAAGAAAATAGTACTTCAGTCTACATGTGAAGGATAACAATTTTTTATGAAGAGTAAAAATTAAAACTAGTTAAAAGACCCTAAGATTCAAACAATCTTGTTAGAACTGAGTAAAACTCTGCTTACATATGAAATTTGTGTAACCCATTATTAAGATCATTAAGGATAAAATTTCAGGACAAACGCATTTAGAAACTGATGTTATATCTGTAAATATGAAATTGATATCTTGTTCAGGAAAAGTGTCTTACAACTTTAGAAAAGATTCAAACTGTGTTTCATATAATAAAGAGATGCTATTTCGGGATTAACTGCAAAAGTCAATACAGCTTTAATAATGGACATATAAATGTATATAGTTAGTCTTCTGTAGTTTTTCTTGTATGAGACTAGTTCCTGTTAAAATCTCATTGCTAAAGATTTGTAAGTCTTCTTACTTGCTTTAACACTTACTCTTGTAGGAACCTCCCTAGAGTCAGCAGAGCACTTAAGCTTTCAAGCTGAAAAGAACATGTGTTTTACAGTGTTTAAGGATTGAGTTTATAGTCCTTACTTGTTTAAAAATTCACAGAGTTTAATGTAATTTGTAACTTTAACTCTCTAATAGCAAGTGTTAACAATCTCAAATGAATACATTCTTAAAGCTGGTGATGGACAGGATTGATTTGCCTTTAGAAGGCACGTCTTTATTTTTAATTATTTGGGCCTTGAAAGTACAAGAAAAATAATTTCCCAGGAGATTAATATTCAATAGCAAATTGCTTACTTGCTTGTCTTATCTTTTTTGAAATGTCATTTTTCTTTCTCTTTCCCTGTCCTTATCTGTTCTTAATTTTACAGTAATTTTAACACCTCTTCCTGCCAGCATGTTCTTTCTCTTTCTGCATGTTACAAGATCAGTAATGTAACTTGGTCCAAAATTACAGGTATCTTTCAGCAAAGACATAAAAATATTCTGACTGAAAACATTTTACTTTTTTAGAAACCTAGCAATCAAATTAATCTTTAAAAAATGTGTAGAACATTTGGTAACATATAATTTATAAAATAGAAGAATTAAATATTTCTTTGCATTTACAGCATAAAAATGTTTCTAGAATATCTTACTTCAGTACCATGTAAATGTCCATTATTGAAAAATGAAACACAAGTAGACTTCATTCGAAAAGTCATGTATGTTTGTTTTTGATATACTCATACAGACCTCTTACCCTTTACCTTGATACTATACAATATTATGAAGTTCGTTGTTTTTTTCATTTTTTTCTTTTAATTGTGCAAGTTAGATGCAAGGTGCTTACTCACCTGCTTCATTCTCTATAAGCATAACTGCAAATTTATTTGTAAGATTTGAGCTCTTACTATGTAGGCTTTTGTACTTAGGAACTTACTCTTTGCAGCCAAAAAAGTCTGTATGTCTTCGGTAGTTTCAAAGCTGAAAAGAATCCTCTGTTTGTTTATTTCCTGGATAGAGGGGACAAAGGTTTTCTAGGTTGGTTTTTTTTTTTTTTTTGTTGTGTTTGTTGTTTTTTTTTTTTTTTTTTTTTTAAGAAAACTAAGCCCTTAGCTATTTTGTTTATATTTTGCCTAACTCCTATTGTAAGCGAGGAGGGACAAATAATAGTATTGGCTCAAGTGCTGCAGTTGTAGCAAGAGTAGCTGGCTGACTAATGATAACAAGGAATGAACCTTACCTCAAAAAATAAATACTGAACATCTTAGTCCCTTCACTTCTCCTCCATTCATAACAGAGGGAAAGAATTAGAGGATTTGTATTTGTCAATGTACCTTCCTGCAATGTTTGAGAGCTGTAAGAAAGCTTTGCCTGATCTTTATAATACTGATGTTCATATATGAATTTTATTGAGGTATTTCATTCTGATTACAGCTTGGGTTGTAACAGAGTCAGTAGGAGCACAGGAATATGTTCTGTCCTGATGTCTTGAGTTTTATTTGCCTCCACAGGGCAGGCAAATTTAACTGGACTTTTGCAGAACTTTTTTTTTTTTTTTAAGGAAACTTTGAACTTTATTTCCAATTTCTGAGTAATGCTTTGGCTCAGCATGTCTGTTAGATTCCCAGCTGTGTCCCAGGTCTGTCTTTTTCTTCCTATCAGCTCTGCTTCACTTTTTGAGATGTTATGCAGTGGTACCCCTGCAGACTTCAGGAAGACGGAAAAGAAAAGAAAAGAAAAGAAAAAACAGAAAAAAAGAAAAGCCAAGAAAAGCCAGAGTCAAAAAGAACAGTGACTTCCCTGTCATCATCTGTCTTGTCATCAGCGTCATTTGGGAGGTTATCTGGCTTGGTGGACAGAGCTGTATTTTTCTTCTTGTGTCCCAGTCGGAGTATAGCAGGAGACAGAGCTGGAGAAAAACTGTATACAGTGATGGTGGATTCCGTAGTTGTTGGATTGTTATAAGGCAAATAACAGTTCTGAGTATTGCAAAAGTACTAAATCATTAGTATTTGGATAGGTTTCCAAGCCTTATGGAGGCTAGCCTTCTATGCAAAACGGTCTTGTTACATATCTGTTACCTAACTGAAATGGTGAAGTCATTTGGTGCCTGTGTTCATATTTAGGTATATTTTTCAGTGCCCCCTGACAGAACTTGTATGTGGATGTTCCTCCACTTGGTTCTAATCCAGGCATCTAAAAACCCATTTTATCAAAGATGTCCTCAGCAACCATTTTGTGTTTTAGTTTTGGAGAACCTGTCCGAATCTTGAATCCCATAACTTAAACCCATGATGTGGTTCATGATTTTTCTCAGGGCTCCGTGATCCATTGTTGAATAGAGTTGGGGTGCTAATCTTTTGTATCCCAGCATAACCCTGCAACAACAGTCTTGCTAGTCTGTGCTGGTTTTCTTCCTTCTCCCCCAGGGATATTTGTGTTCCTCAACATGCCCTGTATCATCACAGGTTTTCTGTCTATCACTGCCTCTTCATCCCTGAAACTTCTTGATCTCTTTCTGGAATTTCCATAATCACATACCAGACTACTTCCTTTATTTTTTTCTGAGCTGGCTTTCCATTCAGTTGAAGAAAATTGTCTATTGGTGAAGAAAACATGTCTTTCTTTTTTCTTCTGCCTTCCTACCTACTACTATGTGGGTACTGCAACATCAGAATGAAGAGAATGCAGGTGTATGGGAAGAAGCTAGGAAGTGATGTAGAGGAAACCTATACTAACAGAGTAGAAAAGCCTGCTGACGGAAGCATTTGCATTTAGAGAAAAACATCACTGAGACGCTAACAAGTAGTTAATCGCTGACTAAGCCACAGCATTGATAATACCATGTGAACATGGTAGCGCTTTTTTGTTTCTTACTTTCTACATAAGTATAGTTGCCAGTGCATACATACATACTGTTCTTCGGAGTTTTATTTCAGGCCACTCATTTGTCTGTACCCCTGGGCTTTTTGGCTAAAAACTTTGTATTTTGTTTTTTTGGAATATGGATAAGTTATGATACTAGATTTGAACAAGAAAGCTTCCCAAGAAACTGCAGAATCCCTGATGTATTTGAAAGCATGAGACTTCCAGTTTCTGGAAAATCAGGACTGGTTTAGAACTCCTTTTAGAGCAGTTCTAACTTGATATGAACCTGGCCTCCTGAGTGAGTAAGCTTTTGTGAAAGAAATACTGAAAAGTCCCTAACGTTGCCTCCTCCCTGCACCTTCACGTTTTTGATACCTAGTTCTCTTCAGTGGTCAGGAAGCTGCTGTGACAGGTTGTTCTGGCTGGCTGTCATCTGTCTGTTTCAGAATGCTTTAGGGGATTTCCTGCTTAAAATTGCACTGGATAGATCAGTCGGTGAAGGCGGGAGACTTTCTTTCGGCAGTAAATTTCACGTGCATTTTGTCTTGGTGAAACATTGCCCAGAGTTTTTAACCAAAATAATACTACTTTTATCTTGTCTTTTTTCTTTGTGCCCTACAACCATTCCATAGTACAGAAAAACAGCTATGTTTTATACCGGATAAGCACTGATGTCAGCACATAAAAGCTCTGTGCTGGAAATAGTTTGTTTCATGTTTATTCATGTCCTGAAATGAACAAATTCACATTTAAAAATAAGCTGTAAAATTATCTAATTGGGGTTTTTTTTGTGCAATATCTTGTCGGAAAGGCCAGCATTTGTATTGTTCTTGGTTAACATGTTTGATATTTTTTAAATTTGCTCTAGAATCTGTGGAGTCCCTGCAAGATAGCTCACTGATGAGATCCATGCTCTCTGCACTTTTTTAAGATAAAAATGTGATTTTTGTTTTCCTTTGTATGCAGTAGCTGTTTTGTGATACATTTTTTAAACATGCTTCCTACTTATATATGAATACACATCTATTTGAAGTGAATGAGAAGTAGTTTGATAGATCTTCTTGATGTTTGTATCTAATTTACTTTAGGTATAGTATAAAATCAGAAAATTCTGGAACTATAAAGTTACAGTCAGAGGTACAGATATTTCAACGTTTATGTAAAATCTGCAGGTGACTAATTTTTTTAAACTTCATTTGTGGCAGAAACTTGAAACTTCCATTAGTGCAATTGCAAATGAAAAGATCTCTGTTACCTATTTTTTTATTTTAGATGGTGTTTTCTTTCTCATGTTTTCCTTCTCAATTATAAAGAAAATGCAGCATGGACAGCTACTGCAAAGGTGTGAGAAAATTAAAAATGCATGCACAAAACATCGCTGTAAAAGTAAATTCTAGATAGGATAGGTTAACTGTAAAGATGTTAGTCAAGGGTTAAACTCTATGTTTCGCTGGCTGCTGAGTGAAACAGGATGCAGTGACTACATTGTCAGACTGCTGGTGTGAGTGCAAACAGATGAGGAAATGCTGGATCAGGCACTTCAGCAACTTGGGCTGTTACCGAGGCAACTGCTTGCGTCATACTTGCCAGCAATTAGCTTACAGTTCTTTTATTTTTTGATAGTGTTGCAAGCTGAACTCGACTGTTACAAAGGAAAAGGACTGGCTTCATCTCAAACTGTTTGGTGACTGCAGCTATGGTGCTCATGAGAATTTGCAAAGTGCTACTTTGGATAAATTGAAAAATTATTTAAACTCTCCAGCCTACTTCTCCAAAGAACATTGTAGTTGTGATTGATTCTGAAAGATGTACAATGAAATTTTTGTGATCTGTATGGAAACGATCTTCCTTAGTTACCAAAATTAAGTACTCTGCAAGTTTTACCAGTGTTTTGGATATCACCACCTTTTCTAGCAATTATACTGAAATATTCTTGTGTTACATATTAAAACATAGTTTTTAAAATTAATGTTACCTGAAGTTAAACCTCTAAAGCAAGGGATTTTCTGAATACTTTTTCCCTGCGTTGATTAAAATTCGGTAACTTCCAGTGGTTACCTAGCCACTAATATAAACCAGTTAGTGTTGAAAGCAGTGTGTGTTTTAAGTGTGTGTTTTATCTCAGAAAATAATGTCTTCTGCATTTCACTTAAAAACTGTAAACAAATTCACAGTAACTGATTTAATATTGATGTATGTTGTTTGTATGGGTATTGTCTTATGGCTATGTCTAATTAATTTTTTTTAGGGAAAAATCATACAGTGACCAATAGGTTAAACTAAGAGTGTTTGTGTTTTTACCTTTTTGGTTTGTGTTTTTGTTGTTGTTGTTGTTGTTGTTACGTAGGCAAACACATGAATAAACTTAGATTTTAACAAACTAGCATCATAGTACATAGTTAAAGGCTAAACTTGTTAAAATGTCAAGGTTAATACAGAATACACTTGTGTCCCTGTGTTTGTGTGAAGCTTAAAAAGTTAATGTATTTTAAATGTTTGAATACTAGGATTTTCAAATTATTTTGGAAGAATTCTTCCTTTTAAAAGCCCCACATTTTCTTCCTTGTTAAAAGAATAACTTTGACAGATCATCAGTTAGAGCTGTGTTAGTATCTGAAGTCTATACACAAAGCTCTTGGGTGGCAGGGGAGGGGAGGGGAAAAAACAACCAACCAAATCACCAAACCTCCCCAACGCCCCAAAAAACCACCCCAAATAAAAAAACCAACCCAACAAAAAAACCCAACAACTCCAAACACAACTCTTCCCCCCCCGCCTCCCAGCCCCGAACCCTTGAATACAAGGCTTAGAAAGATTGAGTATCTCTGTTTCTGCACATTAGTGATAGATTAACTTGGCTGTAAGAGTCTGGCAGCTGATATTATTAGGACATTTTTCACACAGTAGGCCAGTGTCATCTACAGCTAGCTGGTCACTGGGGCCGCATTCCAAATGGTGACCATTGTCTACCTGGCCTGGAATCATCGTACATAATTCTATTCAATTTTATTAAAAAAAAATATATTTGTGTGTGGGTGGATGTGGCTAAAGCACTGGGATGCCATTCTGAAGGAAGAGCAACTACTTCTGCCACTAGTTCAAAATTGTTTGACTGACATGTCCAGCCTCACTAATGCTTCATTGCATGTGGCCACTGCTTGGTACATGCTTTATTTGGTAGGTATTTATATTAGCTCAATTGCAAGTTATGACATTTTTCTACTGAAGTCAATGAGTATTGGGATTTAAATCTGTATGATTATTAAACAGCTGATGTAGACATTAACAAAGCAAGGTCTGGAAATCTTAATTTTGAATTGTGAATTTAGTCCTTAATCTTCTTTGTCCCTTCAGTTCCGGATGGTAAACCAGAGGTTACGGTGTCATCAGGTCACTGTTGTGTTCCATGAGAGTATGTTCAGTAACTTTGCCATTTATTTAGGGCAATGCCTGCAAGTTATGCAATACATCAAGCTTATTGAATATTTTGTTTTATTCTTATTTAGTATTTTAGCCCTGTAAGCCTTGTCCATTTTCCTTCAATGAAGATGGGAGTCACATACCTGTTTTTCCACATAACTTTTAATATTGTTTGATTATCTGAATTTAATGTTCATTCTGGCACTTGTTAGCTATTTTCAAAGTGCTTTTATAAGCTGGCAGAATTCAGTTGTTGTTTTCTGAATGTGGTATTCTCAGCCAGACTGTTTGGTATACATGCATGTTTCAAAAGGTAAGTCTAAAATAAGAGATGGAAGTGCAGCATAGTAGGACACTACTTGGCTATTTAATCTTTCAGGTGTTACAGTAAGGGACTGCATTTTTTTCAGCAAAGTCTGTGAAGTTTTGTACAATTCCTGGGGAAACATTTGGTTTATATCTGTTGTAAGTCTCCTAACTTTGTAAGTCAACTTGTCTAATACTGTATGTTGTGTAACTTTTAGAACCAGTCAGATAGGTGGGTGCTATGAAAGAGAAAAGGGATTAAGGTGACTTCCATCTTCTTCTCATTGTGATTTTTACTGAGGAAAACAAATCAGTGAAATGTTCTTTGCAACCCTTATGCTATGAAGTATTTTGTAGAAAATTCCACTGAAAACATCAAAGTGACTGACAGCCCATCGTTTCCTTATGTATGTAGCTAAAATGGCCAGCAGTCAGATTACCTTGCGTGGATGGTTTTGTGCATCAGGAATATTTTGATGCTTTTCTGAGCAACCCAGAGGGCTTTTTTCTTTGTTTTGTTTTCTCGTCATATGGTTATGTTCCCAAATGATTGCTAGCATCACCCAAGATGGGCAGGCTCTTTAAAAATATTATTGTTGTTATTATAATTATTATTATACCCATTGTCTAATTTGAATAGCTTTCTTCCAGGTCTTTTTATTTTCAAACCATCTTTGCCAGTAACATTTTTTTTGTTTCCATGTAATCATTGAGATAAATAGAGGAAATGATGTAGACTTACTTCTGTTCACCAGCTCCTCTCTCCTGATCTGAAAATCTCCCTCTTTTCTCTAAATATGAAGTTTCTCTACAGTTTCACCCTAGGATATTGCATCTCTAGCCTGCAGTAAACCTGTCATTGGGCTTCTTTCTTTGTTTTGGATTTTCAGAGGATAAAAGCTAGGGGGAATTACAGAGGCATGCCTTTTTCCTTTACTATTTTGTGATTTTCACCGTTTATTTATTGTCTGTGTTCAAGTAAGTCACTTGTTTCCAGTTTCTTCAGTGTCAGGCTTTCTCTCAATGTGTCTGGTACAATGCAGAATTTGAGTCCTTAATGAATAGAATGTAGCAGTTCCCTAAAATCTTGTATGGAGAGCTCGTTTCTCCTTTTCATTGCCTTAGATTACAGTTGCAGGTAATTTTTCTCAGTCTTCATATCCCACTACAGTTTTCTTCTGGGATAGTAATTTTACAAACATTTCTGACTTAAAACATTGTCCTATGTGTACTGTAGCTATTTAGAGGAAATGCTTTTGCTAAGATGCACGTTGGAGGCTGAAACTTCAATGGCTTTTAAAGTGATGTAGTGATATCAGTAAGTTTTCTATACCTCCCCCCCCCCCCTTTTTTTTTTTTTTTTATTTTGCAATGCTGAACTCTTGTATTTGTCTCTGATATCTTCCATTTCCCCCAGCCTTCCTAATTGTTCCTTCACATTTTGGTGTTTTTTAGTTTGGGGATTTTTTTGCCTCTCTTTTTGCTGCAGCAGAACTAACTAAAATGTGTGGTGCAACAGCAGCTTTTGTTGGTTGGGAGGCACAATTGTAGTGCAAGTCTTGATTAAAATTTTGAGTTCTGAGGTCAGAGCATGATAATTTTCTGATGCAAAGAACTATGTCCAATTTAGATTAATTTTTATGTGGTCACAAAAAAGGAAATTTTTTTTGACCTTTGGACATATCCTTTCTAATCTGAACACCTCTACTCAAATGTTTCAGTTCCCTGAGCACTTTGTGGCACTTCTACTGAAAGGAGTGGTCCTTCCTAGCACTGTCTGGTCATTCCTGCCCTGGCACCATCCCCCTTTGTGCTGACACAAGCATTCATGAGACTACACAGTGAACTAAATTGGGGAACTAATCCATGTTAAAAGTAATCCCTTCTTTTTGTAGTTCCTTGCCACGTGTCTGCATGAATGCTTTTGCTGCATGAGGGAGGGAGTGACACAGGGATGGGAATGAGCAGCTGAGGGAGGCAGGACTGCTCCTTTTTTGTGGCAGTGCCAAGTTGTGCTGATTTAAGAGAACTAATGGCACTGCAGTGTAAAGAATGGATGTGTTGGAACTTCCCAATAAATCAGTCAAAATAGCATTCCTTCACACCCAAAAGCCTCTGTATTTTTTCTATGTCTTGAATGAACTGTATATTCTTCATTTGTCCACTTGAAGTAAAAGGAACAGAACCTTGAATGGAAAGGTGCAATTTAGATATCTAAGTTAGACTTGTACAGTAAACGGGGCAGAGGGTTCTTCTGAAAAGCAATGTAAGATTGTGTGGTAACAGACAGAATCATACTGCATTCATGTGCGAGAACAGAATGAACTGGTAAAGGACACGTGAATCAGATTCTTCCTAATACCCAAGTATTTGGCACTCATTTAAAACAGTGCTTTAATACTGTTGTGTTTATGTGAAAATTATTCATTATTTTCAGAGTGAAGTAAAATAAAAATGTTATAAACCTGTAACAACACTTTTGTGAGTCACCTTATGAGTCTTGGACCCTCATCAATCCATCATGCTTCCATCTACAGGACTAAATATATGGTAGTGGAGAAAAGCTATTACCTTAGAATGCAGAAGTGGAAGTCCTCTCATGCTGAGTCAGGAAGTATGTCTGTCCCTCTTTGATGCTTCTAGGTATTTTGATGATTTTTTTGCCCACTTCTTTGGGTAACTGAAGTTTCCGATAAAATAAGTTGCCACAGTAGGGAAGCTTCAATCCAGCTCTTTGCAGTAACCCTCCTTGGCTCTTAATTTTCATGTTGCCAAAAATTCACATACATGACAGCAAGAAAAAGGAAAATGTGATCAAAAGGACAGTTTCTTATTAATAGTTCAAGCCCAGACTGAGCTTCATGGGACAAACAGGTCCAATGACTTTGTTCCTGCCAGCTTCAGAGTTCTGTCAGGTTTACAGTTTTCTATAATATGGAATTGTGCAATCCAATCATGTATCACTTATTCCTTTCATAATAACTCTGCCTCTGGCTTGTTTGTTTTATACAGGTGCTTGCTTATATGTTATGTCCATCATCCCAGTAGAATCACTACTGTAAAAGGCATTAGCCACAACGATAATTTTTTGCAGAAGGGGTTGGGAGTGGAGAAATGGAGGCAGGCACACCACATGTCTCATTTCAGCTTTTGAATAAATTCATCTGTTGAGGAGTACACACAAATGATTTCAGGTATCTCTTTCTGTTGTGAACTTTTTGAGTTTTTTTCTACCGTATGCTGGAGGTTTGTGATCAAAGACAAAATCTTGTGAAAACACCTGCAGTCCTGCTGATCTGAGTTGTTAGCTCTAGCCCTTTATGAAATCTGAAATGCGTGATCTTGCATAGTGCAACTTCCAATGCTTTCCTAATACAAGGAGTTTCTTGTCACTTAATTATTTATTATTATTTAAAAACAATGTTCAGGAAGATAAAGCAGAAATTTGCCCTTGATTAAGTTCATATTTTTTAAACCAAAACATTAACAAAAATGTTGATTATATAGATGGTTGGCAAAGATTAAACTCAAACCCAGGAGAAGTGAGGGAAGTGAAAGGAATGATGAACTAGAGAGAAAACTTTAAGCCCATAAAGAAGAAACAAGACTATAGAAGCATAAAGTTTGTAAGTAAAGCCTGATGTCAAGCTGAATTCCCTTGATAATTTTTTTGATATTCCATACCAATTATTCCTAGCCAGAAGATGGAGTTAGAACACTTTTTTTATTATGTCAAAATAAGGATTTAGCAATTCTTTGGGCTTTATATATTTGCTAGTGATTGTACAAGATGATCTGTTCTAGACAATGCTGTGTGAAGTATGAAGGATGTGTAGGGTCCTCTGTCACTGGAATTCCCAGATTACGGTCTATAAGATCTTTAAGTATTGCTAGTTGGCAGAAATATACTGAAGAGCTAAAACAGTACAAAGGATTTTCAGCTGGAAACATTATTAGGAATATATTGTAAGAAATAGTTGAGGGGAATTATTCATTACTGAGACAGTTTGATAAGCACTTTTGAAGAATGTAAGAGTGGCCCTGAGCAGTCACCCACTATAAAGACTGCAAAAAGGTATAATGACCCTACAACATCACAAGAAAAGGGGTACAGTGACTACTGCTTGTGATGACTTTAAAACAGCTGTATCTAATGCTGCTAACGGTACAGCTGAGATGATCTGCAGCATACTGTGAAACGTACTCAGGGAATTGGGTGAACATGGGTAGATATTTTGCGTTGAATTCCGTTCTGCCATTAATCTTTTTGATTAATTGAACATTTGGAAAAGTAGCCCACAAGGCTTAAATATTTTGCCAAAACTCCTTGTTGTGGCTGATGAACTGTCAAAAGTTGAATGTTCTGTGAAATTTTGCCAGTATTTTCTGTAAATGGTTAATGCTGACAGGGGTATAACCCAAGGCCAGACTAGGCAATTCTACTCCGATTTCCCTGCCTTATTTTCTGTGCCACGCTATCTGAGGGCCTCCAGTCAAAAACTTATCTTTCTTATATGTTCAAGGCTTTCTTCTCAATGCAAATGTACTGTATGCTGACTTAATTAATTAGCTTGGTTACAGTCCTGTATGGGTTGAGAAAAATTAAAGATCGTCCTTTTTTCTGTTGGTCAGAAACATGAATCAAACAGAAGTGATTTCAGAAACTCTTAAGTGTTTGATTGTATTGGCATTTAATATAGCTTGATCCACAATAAGATTACAGATTTTGTTGCTGTGTTAAAATGCTAAAAAAGCTGTAATGCATTTGTATTTATTAGATTTCATTATATAAAATGGAGCTTTATTCTCTCTTTTTTTGGAACACTTATAAAGCAAAGGATTCTTACTTTGCCAAAATGCTTAAAGATAGTACTTTTGGAAGATAATATTTTGGCAGAAAAATTCAACAAAATATTCAAAATGTTTCAAATTTTCAATATGAAAACTAGGAATCTTGAGATTATCATGAATACTGTTTAGTAAACTGATGTGGATTTTTTTTTTTTTTTGGTTCATTCCATAACTTCTTGTAAGTGCTTTGTGTAGCTTTATTGTTTTTATTTGATTGAAGGATTGCTGCATTCTGCTGTGCTGGTTACTTAGTAATGATTGTTAGAACATTTACTTCAAAGTTAAAAAAAAAAAAAAAAAGGCACAAATCCATGTACCCCCAAATTCTAAAATTTTATAAATGAAAAAAAGAAAAATTGAATGCCTAACATTCACAAAACATATGTGTTTTTCCCACCCCATTTTCAGATCTGTGTATTTAATGACTGACTTGTTATGATGTGTCTAAATACTGTAAAATGGCCTGTATATTCACACTGAAATCTTGTAATTTCAAAGCAGCGACACAACTTTTTTTATATTAGCAAAATTACTGTCAATGACAAAAATATCATCAAAAAACTTTGAAATTAAATTACAACTTTTGCATTTTGACATTTAAAACATGTTGCTTAGTATTCTGACTACTTTCATAACCTATATGAACTGTACAGTATGCTTTTATTTAAGCACTTGTAGTCATTTTTAGTAACCATTTACACACAATGAGAAACTGTATTTTCTAGTTTGCAAAGTAGTAGCTCATTTTCTGTGTCCCGAGGCAATTAATTAAAACTGTTTAAGTGTGATAGTTAACATTGTTTAAACATAATAGTGTGAGTCAGTCTTATGGTGTTTGTAATAACAAGTTTCCACATCACTGTTTTTTTTTAAGCACCAATATGAATTTTTTTTTTCATTGAAGAGTAAATCAATTGAACTGTTCCATTCTGCAAATGAATCAGGATTTCTTCTGTAAGTAACTTTTTCTAGTCTTAACCAATTCATTTTTGTGGACTCCAAGTTGAGTTCTAAACATCTTTTATCGTTAAAGCTTTAGTCCTGAACTTGCACTACTTCTTGAAATCATAGTCCTTACAAGAAGCTAAAGCATCTTTTAGCTACGTGAATGTATCCCTAAAGTTTACATTACAAGGCAAAAAGTATTTAAGAAATAATTTCCTGTCTCGTATTTCATCTTCCTGTTAAATACTAATAAAAGACACTGTCCTGTGCTGTCAAATCTCTGGGCTTGGTGAGGAATTTTTGTTCCCTTACCACAGATGTCCATTTTCCAGGTCATCTTTAAAGTGGCTATTCTGACCTTCTTTTTGGAGTACTTCTATAGGTTAATTTATTGGTAATAAAACCCTGTATTAAATTATGACCTTAACATTTTGGAAATATATACAAATTTATGTATGTGCATATACCTGGGTAGTTGTGTACACATCATAGTTTAATTCAAGTACCTTTTTGTCATGTGATCATCCATCCCTAGTACCTTTGAATTTATTGGCGTATTTCAGTTAAATTTGACAGAGGATAATCATCTTGAGTAATACATTTCCTGTAAATTTCATGAAAAACAGTAGCCAGCAAGAGAAGAGAGCCTACTAGCACCCTCGTTACAAAAACGACTGAATAAGCCACAAAAGATAGATGGAATGAGTACTCTCAGTACAGGAAAATGGGGCATTTAGAGCTTGCAACTCCAAATTGCCAAGTAATCTAGTCATAAGACAAAAGTTCCAAGGATTTAATTGTTTATGCTCCTCACAGAGCTACTTAGCCCTTTTTCTGAAAAAGTGTGTTTACTGTTCTGATATTCCTTGTTGAGATGTTTTATTCAGGTTTTGGGAAGATGGTCTTCTACGTAGTGAAACATGACAGCATATTTCCTGTCATGTTATAGGACTTAATTTACTGTTCTTCAATCTTTACAGTTGTTTATAGAAACAAGCTGTCTAGTGATGACAGCTTCAAGATAAATGAAACACTGTCTTATTTATTGGCTGATTTATTTATGCTCTGAGCCTTTCTCGCAGTAGACTATAACTTTTTTTGTTTGTAACAGACTACTAGATGGGAATGGCAATGGCCGTTCTTTGAAGGAGGAACTTGAACAGGTTTTGACTTAGCATGAGGCATGCTTCACTGCCTTTGCTGGGATGTGAAAGCAAGTTGTCTCACTGATACTTTATTTCATGTTGTACCTATTCAGAAGTAGAAGAATAGGTCACAGTCTATTATTGTGGAGCCCGGAATAGTAAAATGGACAGCAGATAAAAGGATGTAGCAAAGAAGCTTTCTTTTCAGGGAAAAGATGAATTTTCATAAATTTCTTTTCTCAGAATGACCAGAAAGCCTAAGGTTTTTTGACATTGATTCCAGCTCATTTTCCTCACAGTCTTTTCTGATGCTCGAAGTTATTTTTTCCGCGCTAAGAAAAGTAACTTATGTGTGAGTGAAGTAAGTTTCTCATTGTATCTCCAAGTTCACGTTTTGTTTACAGATAAGATGGTTTATGTTTATCATTTATTATATTGTTTATATGTATGTGTTGTCTATTTCAGCAGAGGTTTTGTTTTGTTTAAATTAACTAGCTAACATTTATGAAGGAGAGGGTGAAGAAGGAAAAAAAGACACTTACTTAAAACTTGGCTGTTTCTAAGACCAGTTATTAGAATAACAACAAAATCGATGTCCCAGTAAGTCTTACCTCTTTATGGGATACAAACCTGGCATTGTAGGAGCATAATTCTAACTAGAATTCTGCAAGTGTGTGCTGAGTGCATTCGCTACATTTTTGGTAAAAACTGGACATTTGCTTCCTATCACAAGTTACATTTAAAAGATTATGCAGGTGGCTTCTGAGTATCTATGTGTGGGAGGTTTACCACTAGTGAGCCTTGGACAACGGTCTCCTGCTGGTGCTGTCTGTTGAAACACAGTTGAACTGTGTTCTAGCCGCTCAAAAATTCTCAAAGTATAGCGTTTTGAACAGCTAGTTGTTCCCTTTGGCACCTTGATTGTTTCCAGATACAGCAGCAGAAAAACGATGCTTTGTTTCCCAAGGGTATTAGAAAACTGGCAACTCAGTTGTCAGCTGTCATGGCAGGAGGTGTGATGGGAAGGAAATTTAGAATCCTGGAAAAGTTGACTTAGGGTCCATGTACAGGAATATAAATCAGAAAGCAAGCTGAAGCAATTTCTGAACTATAACCAAAACAAGAAGGAAGGCTTTGCTGAGTTTAGTAGAGCCAGTTTTTTCTTCAGATCTCTCTGCTTGACTTCCAGATAAACTATTTAGACTGTTGGCTGGTGTTGGAATGTTTCAGTTTGGGATCAAATAGCTATTCTTGGCCCAAATTACTTCTGGACATTGTCCAGAGACAATATTCTTTAGGGGTGCGTTGAAATCACAGAGACAGCTTTCTCCCACTCCCAGTAGCAGACCAAAAAAAATACTGAGATGAATGAAACCACTCATTATCTGCTTCAGATCAAATTGATGTTACTTGCTCCTTTTCCTTGTCTTGGTTTTAAAGAATTTGGGGATGAATTGTGTAAAACTGTTTGCATGCCAGGAAGTTAATATTTTAAAAAAGAGGATTATCTCTATTTACTGTCTTTTATATTTTTCCACTTTGCATATAGGTGGTGTGTTTCTTTTGGTGGGTAAAGGGTTCCTGACTTTGATCACTTCCATTTGATATAACATATGTTCCAGTTAGCCTTCCCAAATTTATAGTAATTTGTATGTTAGCTTAAAGGAAGAGGCAGATTGTGTTCTCTTTCTGTGCAGTTTTTTGATGGGAGGTGTGTACAGCAAAAAAACTGTGATAAATGCATACACAGCTTCTCATGTCTGAGCAACTAATTTTAGTTCAGGGGTTGAAAGTGACGGTTGAACGTGAGGTTTCACATTGGAAATATGTCAAAAGAATATGAAAACAAGCATTCTGGTTTTTGTAATATTGACTCCTATTATTTAGTTTTCTTCTCTGCAATGTCCCTTTTTTTGGCTATTCAGTTTTAGCTTCTTCCTTCATGTTTTCTCAGAGACAGCAGGAGGAATGTGAGCACAGAAGGTACAGACTCTCTCTGTTATAATGTCTGACATTACAGTGCATTCCTATTAGGCCCAGCTCTGATGAGAAAACTGCTTAATTTCCATAGCCTGAAGCTGGAGAATGCCTACTAGAGGTGTAATACATAAATCTAACACTTTAAATAATGTTTTTTGAACTTGTGCAAAGTATGCAAATTCTTCTTCTTCTTCAATGGATTTCCAAAAGTGTAACAAGTGGTTAGAAACTTTATAATAGTTGTTATAGAATGGTAAGTATCAGGTTATGCAAAATTTGTGCTTTATTTGTAAATTACACTGGACAAATAAATCAACCTGTACATCCAGTTTTCACACACATTCTTTCTAAATTAAAATTCTGTAACTGTAAAATTAAGTTTGGGAAGCTGTCACAAACGACTTTGCAGCTGTATGGTTTTATGGTTTTTATTCTTGAAGGTCTTCAGAATAATTTTTGTATTGAGTTATTTAAAGTAGCAGACTTCCAAGTTCCTTAAATGCTAGACTTTCTAAACACTTGACTATTTAGAAAATAGTGATGGGATGATTATTTCTACTCGTGCAGGTTGTTTTGTGAGATCTTTTGTTTTACTGCTGTGGGAACAACAGGGCTTTGTCCCTGTAAACAGTTACCCAATGAAGTTGTTACTGGATTTGAATTTTTGTTTACAGATTAAACAGAAGTGAAAGAAGCTCAATTCAAAAACTGATGACTTGTTTGGGTTTTGGTTTTTTTTTTGGGGGGGGAGGGGAAATTGTACCATTTAAACTATAGAAAAATAAATTTATTACTCTTGATATTCACTGCAAGATATTTAAGCAAATAAACATTTCTGAAAATCCCATGAAGTTTTAGAAAAGATCTTTTGTACATTTTATTTACAAATGTGTATATCTTTTCCTGAAGCTATGATAAGCCCTGCGTACTGTCATTCTTTTTCAATTGTAAACATAGTTTCGCTACTACCACTTTTGCACCAAACGCTGTTCCTAAGCGACTGCTGACGTCAGTTGGTGCAGCACAAGAAGGTTTGTGTGTTTATCTGCTGTGGGCAGACTCTTAGAAAAGACGAAAGTATGTAACTAGATTAGGCCAAAGAGATTGCTCCTTTAAATAATCATACATGCTGTTTGCAATGTCATAGTTTATTTTTTCTGTATTTTATTTTGATTAGCAGTTGTATCTTCTGTTGCATATGCCACAGTATCTAGTTTGCAGGAGATGATAAGGAGGCATATATATTCTCTTTGCTGTTGCTTTAAAGGGGTAGCCTTTTTTCTTCTTTTCTATAGCATAGTTAGAATGAAAATTTAAAAGGAGTATGTGGCATAGCATAAAGCTTTCACACACCTGATCTCAGGATTAGAAATAGGGCTATTAGAAATGAAAGCAGGCATACAATTTCCAGTTCAAGCGAAACATATTTACTTAGAGATATTTGGCCAGAGTCTATACATTTGGAAAAACTGGAATGATACTCTTGCAATATTTTACTGCATGCCTTTTTGTCAGAGTTGGAGTGGAGCTGGCTTAATGACCTTTGTGAATTTTTTTTTGTCCTTGTTTATATTTGCAGCACACCCACACTGAATAAAAATTACGTGTAGCAAAAACTCTTTGTGTGAAAATCTTTTTATGAAAGTAAAGGAAATAGTAGTGGGATTGCAGTCGCAGTAGGCCAAAGAGTGAAGCTAAAAAGTATATAGAAAGTAGTAGTACTGGATGGTTTAATAAAGCGGGAACTAAAATGAGAGCATAGAATCTCTTCCTCAGGTTGAAGAATAGAAGCAGCAACTTTGAGAACTAAATAAAAGCTGAGAACAATTACTCCAAATTAATTTAAATTAGATTAAGATTAAAGAAAATGCCTGTGGGACACAGGAGGACACTAGCAAGCATAAAGGTGAAAAGGTCAGGCTAAATAAGGTCCACTTTGAGTGTGGCCATTGTGATGGTCTTGAAGTCCACCACAATCTTTTTGTGTTTCCTGTACTGTTATATTGTGCTGTCCAGTCTGGCCTTTAAAGCCTTCAAGGATGGAGACTGCACAGCCTCTCTGGGCGCTTTGTTTCACCTTGTCCCACTGCTTGTGTGTCCTCATAGTGAGAATTTTTTTCCTTGTGTCTGGTCTGAACTTCTAATGTTTCAACATTGCCTCTCATCTTCCCACTACACACCTCTGGGTAGAGCCTGGCTTTGTTGTCTTGATGGCCTTCTATTAGACACTGGCAGGCTGCTGTTAGGTCCTCCCAAAAGCCATTGCTTCTCCAGACTGGATGAGCCCAGCTCCTCCAGCCTCTCCTCCCAGGGTGGGTTCTCCAGTCCTGTAATCATCTTGGTGGTCCTCTGCTGAACTTGCTCCATTTTATGAATGTCTTTCTGGCATTGGGGAGCCCAAAACTGGATGTACTATTCTAGGTATGGGCTCTCAAAAGCTGAGCAGAGGGGGCAGTCATTTCCCTTGGTCTAATGACTGTGCTCCTGTGAATATAGGCCAGCGTACTGTTGGCCACCTTTGCTGCCAGGGCACACTGCAGGCTCATGTTCAGCCCTTCATCCTTTTCAGAAGAGCAGCTCTCGGTCTGTATTGTTGCAGGGGACTCTTCCTTCCCAAGTGCAGGGCTTTGTGTATGTCGCTGTTGAATTTCGTAAGACTCCTGTTCACTCATTTCTCCAGCTTGTCTAGGTCCCTCTGGATGGCAGCCTTGCCCCTGCATGTACTGTCTGGTTCCCCCAATTTGGTATGATCTGTAAGCATGTCTTGTAAACTTGCATTGTTCAGAAGAACATAGTGGGTTTTAATTCAGGTTAATAAAAGTTAGGTAGCTGCAAGTACTCATTTGCCCTTACCGCTGCTTCTTCTAGATCTTTATTGAATTTTCATTCCCTTTAACCATATTTTCTTATTATAAGAATCTTTTCTCCAGTTTTCAAATAGCAAAGGTAGAGTTAGGAAATGGCATTTAATTTAGTAAACTGTTCTTAAACAAATGGTGAGTTACTTACAAGTTTCATTAGTATAAAAGCATAAAAATGGCTCAGATTAAGAGTTCATTTAGCTTAATATTCTGTCTCTAATCTCTGATCTTTGCCTAAGGTCAAGTTTAACATCTGTTCTTATAAGTTAAATACCTTTTACACCCTTAACTTGAAGATGTCATATTAAACAGATTTTGGGGACTAAAAGATGGGTTAGAACTTTTTCTGTCTATCCTGTGCATCTGCCTGTTATTGCAGTGTCTCCAGAAGCAGCACACCAAGGGAAAAAAATCAATAAAAACAGTGATTGTAAGTTGCTGCTTATCATCTTCCCGTCCATTACAAAGGCTAATGTGCAATTAAATGCATTAAAGATCATGGGTGGAGAGGAAAGTAGCCATAATCAGAGGCTGATGGAAGGATGAAAATATAATAACATGATACTCTTTCCCCCGCCTCGCCCCCCTGCCCCATACCACCTTCCTACACTCTCCCAACTTCCACCTGTTTTCAGCTCAGGGGACTTCCTAATGTGGTTTACCTAGTTAGTTACAAGTGCCTCTTCAGTCTCCCCTTCAACTTATGGGCACTTTCTCCTTTGCCCAGTTTCCCCATGAACTTATTTAAACTTCTTGCATCCACAACTTCCTTTGATAAGGCAGGTTGCTACCTGTTAGTGAAGAACTGCCTCTTTCTGTTTTGTAACTGGTTGGTCCTAGCTCTTTCTAATGGCTTCTGGTTTTTGTGCTGTAAAAAAGTAGTCTATGGAGTTTAACCATCTACTGACCAGTTCCTTGGGCAGAATTTGCAACAGTCATGAGTCCAGTACAGCAAGATACATGACATCTAGCAGTGACAATAACTAATTCATTTAAAAATTATTTTAAGGTGATTTTAGAGACCAGCTTGATACGTCAAAGTTCATGACTTTGTATATTCTTAGACTGAATATATTGCAGTAACATATAGTTTTGCTGTTTCCTGGAGGCTGATAACTGTCTGCCATCAGGATTTTTTGTTGCAGGGTAGTACCACTCAAGGTTCTGCCTAACGATAGCAGATGTTCTTGTGCAAAACACCTGGAGACAAATGAACAGCAGAAAAATCAGCTCACTAAGAAATGGTACCATGCTATTACATTAATTTCCTTTTACAGGGGAAAGTTGTTGATTCTGTGTTGTGTGAGATCAGCTGGAATTACTATAACTGTCTTGGCATACTTACAGAGAAATGGCTGCGTCTTGGACACATGGTCTGGGTTTCTACAAGTATTTGTTCTGCAGGTCCTGCTCTTGTTCATGGAGAGCAAACTTTGTATGTTTTTGTAAATAAAGGAATTATTCCAAAAATTATCCTTTCAGTGTCACTGACTTCAAAAGGCAGCCACACCAGAGACTCCAAAATACAGTTTTATAGACAGAAAAGGTCACTTTTTTTCCTTGTTAGGTCATGTGTTAACAGTAAAAATAATAATTTTTTTAAAAGTAACTCGTTTATGACATGATCTTACAACAGTCCTATTTCAAATTTTAAAATCTGTTGCTCTGGACGCTATACAAAATACATTGAATTTATATAATTTTTTTTTTTTAAATGAACCTGTTTAATTTGTTAAACAGTTTAAACAGTTACTATAATCTCTCCTTGAATTAAGGATATAAAATATTAAAATGTAATTTTCAAGAACACCTGTGGGTTAACCACAATTATCTTAAATTGAGACAAAGCAACAGGCTTTTATTACATTTCCTAATTGCAGTACAACCTATAGCAACAATTCTTGTCTCAGGTTTCTTAGTTACCATCATGTATGTTCTGTTAGTTTGTGAAACTGTAACTGGGCTCTGATCCAAAAACTTCTCTCTTAAATTTATAGTAGACAAACTGAGAAGCATTTCTCTCTAGACTTGCAAGAAATACCCATGCTGGTTCTTTATAACTTTTTGATAAATTATTTGCTGGATTATTTTTAGCAATCCAATGTTACTTTTCAAAAAGTTACATTTTCAGTGTAGTATCACAATATATTAAAGCTGCATAATTTATCATCTAGGCTTTTTTCATAGGTTTTCAATACATCTTAAACTGACAACCACAATTTTAAAATTCTGAGGCATAGTGTAGAGTCAACAGAACTTTTCAGAACTCTTTTGCTCATTTGCATAGGAAAATTAAGTTTTAATAAGGAAATGGAAAAAATTGGGAAGATATGTGATGTTACTACGAGATGCTGGAAATGGAATAATCTTTCACTGATAATTGGCTAATAGTAAGATGTTGTTGTTTTGCTCATTGTTTATACAAAGATTATGAAAATACAAATTTGATCTAACTTTGATCCTGTAAATTTCTTTTCCTACTTTTCACTTGACTTTTGCTTTTATTCCAGATATAAAGTTAAACAAGTATAAAGCCGATGTCTTCAGAAATATCCTGAAAGGCTAGGAGACTTCAACAGATATAGCTTGATTTTGGTTAGCATGTGTTATACAGCAATTAATAGGAAAGTTGGGTCATAATGTACATTTATGAAATTACAAATCAAATATATTTGTACATAAACAGTGAAGATGCTTTTTGTCTCTGTAGCCCAGAATAAACACTTCTATGAGGGATAGTTCACTTATGGCTGCCAAAAAAAGGAAAGTTTTGTAGATAAACTAGGCATGATGTCTGAAAGAATTTGTTTCAACTCAAATATGGTAATGTCTAATGTAGTCTTTGGAGGCAATTTGGACACATAGGCTTTATTTTGTGATTTCCTTTTGAGTTGCTCTTTTTTGGAGGTAACCACTTTAACGTGTTGTTCCTAGAGGGGATTCATAGCATATTTTGTGTAATACTAGTTATTGCCTTTGTGCTCTTGGTAGCTTGGCCTCATTGCCTTATTTCAGAAACTGACCATTATTTTGGCCAAATAACTGGTTCTCTTGCGTGTTGTACAGCGGCAGTCCCCACATTACTTGGGATGGCTAACAGTTACCATCCCACTTTGGGTTACAGCAGTTGCAAGGGAAATTCCATCCCTAATGTAAAAACTTAACTGCTTGTTCATATTTGGAGTTCTAATCCTAACAGAAATAAGGCTTGAAATGGAAATTATCACAAGGGAAATAAAATTGGCAACTCCTTCTTTTGGTATAAAGGTAAGATGGGGATACAGGATAACATTTATTCCTTCATAGAAAACATCTACTACTGACATATTATGACTCTATGACGTCTTGAGGTTCCTTTCAAACAGAATTATCCTAGAAGACTACCTGTTGGTGTGAAATTTTGTGTAGCTATAACTAACTAGTTCAGGTACTGCTGAGGGCATGTTTGCAGTAGCACATAATTCTTCTCAGGCTGTGAATCCTGGGAAAGGAGCTGAGCAAATATTTAAGTACTGAGTCAATGTTGAACTCCAGCCACTGTGGCTACTGAGCTAGTACTACTGAAGTTTTTTAGCTTGTAGTTCTCTAGGAGTTTTCTAACATACTCCTTGCTAGCTCGTATGAATTAACTGGAAACATCTCAGTACCTTTGACTACTACTCATAACTCTTCTGTCATTGTAGAAACAGGACATACAATGTTATTTGTGCCATCTTTCTTTTCTTGGGATTTAAACTTGGAAAAAGCTAGAGATATCCTCATTACTCTAACCAGTACCTCAGTCTGTTAGCTTACTGTGTTAATGTAAACTCATCAGCATGTATTAAATCTATGTTTCAAAAGGTGGTGGGAGCAGACTAAAAGTTTAGTGTTCTGAAACATGCATTAGATGCCTGTAATATGTTCTCACTCTATAGCACAGCAGTCATAGCAACTCTGTGTTCAAATCATATTATGCCTTTAAATATCATTGAAACCTGAAAAATTCTGCAAACATGATATAAATCTTAAGTTACACTGATGTTTAACTTTAGCATTTTGGTTAAATCTTGTGAATTTTTGAGGAAAATGTTAATATGCTTTACCAATATGTTGCAGTGCTCTCTGACTGCAGCATTAATTGCCTTTAATGTCAGTGACCAAACTCTTTAAAAAAATAAAACCTCTTGCTGATATTTTTAATTTGGTTCTCTTGTCCCTGCACTGGTATGAAACCTTTGTTGATTTTGGATGCTGCAGTTTAATGCTGCTGAAGTAATTCATGATAGAATGAGCTTTGAAGTATATTTTGCTTAAAAGCTTAAGTCTGTATCTTCCTTTAAAGAAGTGTGTTCTGTATGGGAGATTTATCAGAAATTTGCAGCTCTTAAACTGGGGAAAGAAGTGATACCATACGATTCCTGTCCTTCATTAGATTACATCAGCAAAGTATGTAATATATAATGAATAAACTACATACATGATTCACATTAGAATTTTTAAACTGTTTTACTCTGTAAGCACAAAATCTATTTTAAAATTCTCAGTTTATGAATCATATAAAATTTTGTTGTTTTTCATAAACAGATTACAGGTAGATTTTGAACCTACGGATCTTTTAGTTTAACTGCTAGTACTTGAGCTAAAGAAATAATTCTGAAATCCCTCTGTAGACCTGTTCCTGAAGAAAGATTTGATGCAAGTTTATCCAATTAATTAGTGAATCTTGAGGGGTTTTGTGAGTGAAGAACCATGCAGCAGAGGAACCCTGGAGCAGGAAAGGTGCTGTATCACACAGCAAGCTGAGTTTTCAGTGCTTTAACAGGTTAGCATCTGGTAAGGCCCTGCTAGAGGTCACTCTCCTCCATTAGACTGAGGTGCTACAGTCTCTTTTGAGACTGATTTTTGAAGCTTGTTAATAGCTTCATTAACTGTTATAAGGGTTGAAGCAGCTGTTTGGACTGGACCACCAAGAAATCATTACTAAACATTCTGTAAAAGAAAAATGTGCTTCTAAGGTCTGCAAGAATTCCTCATTGCATTAGTAGTATACTGGATTTATGTTATAGGACTTTAAAAATTGGGTAGTCCCTTACACCAGGCTTGATCAAGAAAGTTAGAAATTAATAGTGGTATTATGGGTAGAAAAAACACAGTAGAAAACTTTGCAAAAACTGTCTTACAAACCAGTCTGAACAAAAGAAAGAACAGTATTGCTTTTTTTTTTTTACAAGTGGTCATCTATGTGTTTATTTAAGATTAGTGAAAATCTCACAGGTCTAAAGAACCCAGATAATTGTATATTGTTGGGTATTAAGTGAGTTGGAGTTAATATCGATATTAATTGCTAGATAAAGAATGAGTTACATATTATGACAGTAAAAAAAATGTTGGAAGCTAGAATGAGTATTTCTTCATGAAGCTGCACTGTGCAATGTTAATACTGTCGAGTTATTACTGAATATTGAAGAAGATGGCTTATGTGAGTTAAAATAATAAATGTTTTGTGCAGGTAATGTGACTATGTCTTCAACTGAGTATACATATGAATAATTATGGAAACTCTTGCTGGCACTTGTCCAGTCCTCTGCTGTCAGCTAAGAAATCAGATATATAGCTAAGAATTTTTCAAAACATTTCAACAAGACTTTGTCTCCCTCCACAGATCTTGTATTTTGTGGCACCTTAAGAATTTTAAAACTACATTAATGAAATACATCTTTATGTAGATTGTTTAGATTTTGCATGAGGGTGGGGTGCTCAGATTAAATCTTTAGGTACCATCAGTGATTGTTTATTGAAGCAGCCGATAAGAGAAACCAGAAAAGGAAAAGCAACTGTTAACTTCTTCCTGAGGAATATTTAGGTTCTGCTTCAAAAGAACGATCAGAGACCATCTCTGTAATGATGATTGCAATGTCAGCAGTCATTCAGAATTTGTATTGGAGCAATGGAAGCCAAAAGATCCGTTGCTTGTGCTCAGAAAAATTGTTAAAATAAATGGGGAAAGTAAATAAAGTAGAATCCCTGCAGGCGGCATAGATACTATTCAAAGACATCATACTGGAAACTTGAGACAAATGCTTGCCATTTATCAAAACAAGTTGTAAAGATAAAAAGAAAGATGCCATGATTAAACAGGATGGTAAAAAAGGCTCATAGGAAAAAGTAAGCATTCTTTTGTATCTAGAACAGACAGGTTAAATGTAATAGTCCAAGGCAGATAAAAATAATCTGAAGAGCAACTTGTAGAAAATATAACAAATTAATAATATTTGTACAAATGCATAAGAAGCTTGAAGCCTCCCAGAATGCCTGTAGGCCTAGTAGGTTCTCAGAAATAGAAGGAGCATCCATATAAGGTGAGGCCACAGCAGGAAAAGAAAAGATTCTTTTCGATAACGTTCACCATGGGAGAACTTGAAGAAAATTCCTATGCTGGAAGTTACAAACAACATTTTAGAGGGTTTAAGACAAATTTAAGTTTTGTAAAAGAACTTTGTTAAAGGAAAACCAGCAAAATGTCAGCACCAGATAATGCGTGCCCAAGGCTCTCGAGAAACTTGATGATGAAACAATCAAATTGCTGAAAGTAATAGGCAGCTTTTTACTTAAAATTGATTAGGTCCCAGCTGACTGAAAGTTGGCTGATGTCATGTCACTTTATCAAAGTTCCCAGGAGACCTCTAAAGAGCTGTTGGCCAGTAGTAGCAACTTTCACAGCAGGCAATTTGGTAGAAGTCGTAACGAAAACTAACATTACTCATTTCAGAGAAAGATGTTGTTTTGGGGAAGAGTCAACACTGCTTTTGTTAGAGAGTCTTGCATCAAAGAAACTTAGGAGATTTTTTTTTTGAAGGAACCAGCAAGTTTGTAGGTAATAAAGATCCATCTGATACAGTCTGCTTGGATTTCTAAAAGGCAAGATTGGAAAAGGGAAGAGGAAGAGGTAACAGGGCTAATGAAAGCCATTGGAAACCCTTTCATACAAGGCACTATGAAGGCTGCTATGGGGAAAGTTAACTCCATCCCAGCCAGACTCAATACAATGGGCTGTGACTGCAGCATGGAAAAAGATAGCTATAGGGACGATATTAGTGGTCTGTGAAATCATGAATGGCAGAGAAAGCTGTAAGAGGCTAGGGGTATCGGATGTTTGAGCCTGCTTGAGATGGTGTGTATTTTAAGCGATGAAACTTAATTTGATAAGACATTGCGGATGCCAGAAGTTTAAGGAAGAAATTTCTTTGAGAGCTATTAAATACAGTGCCACTTTGAGGAAGCGCTTGAGCTGCAGATTGCTGGATACTGGGAAGGTCTGGGAGAACAGATTTTTTATTTCTCTGTAGGAATCTTCTGTTGACTTGTCAAAGACAGGATACTAGGATAGGGAGGTTTGTGGTCTGATCCAGTGTAGCTAGTTTATATTCTTGTTTAAACCAGCGGAACAACCTTCGTTACTTCTTTTGTAATTTAAGGGTGTATTCTTGATTGCAATTGCATGCAGAAGAGGAGGGAAGAAAGCACAGGTAAATTAACAGTTTTAAAGTCATATCCTGTTGGTTGCTTTTTTTTCATTTAATCAGAGATTTTGAAGCAATAAGCTTAATTATGGTTTTTTTTTTTGAACTTACATGAGTGAAAATAACAGTAGTCAAATTCCCAATATAAACCTACCTTATTATAAGATAATTATAAAGAATCTTTTGGCTTGTATCCTTAATAATTAATTAACTTTTGTCTCAAAGCAGACTTGAATTCAAAAGTAGGCTACACAGTTATGTTGTTGCAAACTTGCTACAGAATTCCATTAATAATTTTAGAAAATATTATTCTGTAGATCCAAGTTCTAGATCTAAAGTTTAATTTTTCCAAATATTCCCCCTCTCAATATTTAATAATGTTGGTTTTTATCTTCATTGGTTTACAATCTCTGCATAACCTGAACCATAAAGAACTTTAAGGGAAAAAATGACAGTTACCTTCTTCCAGTTAAGTGTTCTCAGAAATTGATTCTAAATATTCCTGTTGTTTGTGTACCTTACACTTTGTCACCTGAATTACCAGTTGTTAGGAGTTTGAGGAACTGGAAAAGTCTGATTTAACTGGAATGCCAAAGGCAGGGGCAGCTGGTGTATGTGACAGCAAGTATTGATGCAGGAGTTTCTTTTATTTGATATATTTTGTTAGCATGAATGTGTGGAGTCCCTCTTGAGGAACTCTAATTATAAGTGTGTAAAGTTCATTTTTATATAATGCTATATGTCATGAAAATGTAAAATATGGACTGGATATAGACATATTTAAGTAGAAATTTGTATGGTTTATTTTTTAGTTCTGCACATAGGAGGATAACATTTGGTAGGTTATATATAAGGTTGTGTGAAGTCAAACTTTTGTTAAGCCTGTCTAGCCAAAAGTGATAGCAAATTGATTTCTAAATTATAATTTATCTTGTCTTTGCCTCCCTTTTCCAAAATGAAAACTACTAACTTGGCACAAAGACTAAACTTACCTTATTCTTTCTTTCCTTTTTCTTTCATTGGTTTAAGACCAATGTTGTCTCAAACTCCTCCGTTGTAGGACAAGACTGGAAATTGAAGAGAAATGGCCTTTATGGCAAGGATGTGTGTATTGTTCTGTGTGAAAATCTGCTCTCGGATGAGCTGTATTTTTAAAAATTGTATTTGGCATATGCTCAATAAAACTTCTTTTATCTTCATAGCACAGTACCTGAAGATTCCACCATAATGTGTATGATCCTATCTGAAGTGGACTTGGCCTATAGTTTCGGCTCGGAGCTTGGGCTGTGCCCCAGAACTGAACAGGAGGATGGTTTCTTTTATGCTTTGTCTCTCCCTTGCCTTGTCTTGCCTGATTTGATTGCAGTAGGGATAAGAACTGGATGTGGCTGTAGGGAAGAAAATAAGTTTAAATGTTTTGGTAAGCAGAAGGGAAGAAGTTGGGGCTGAAAGAGAGGAGGTTCAAATGGTGGTTTGAACTTGAATGAGAATGGGATAATTTTGTGTCTGGAGTAATGAGATTGACATGCTAGACAAGATGGTTATGATGAGAAGCTTGAGAAGTAAACATAGCTGGAGATACCTCCTTATTCCACTTTCATTCTTCAGGTAAGGGATGGGTCTGGATTAATGGTGGAGGGGACAGAGCTGTAAATCCTGTATTCAAGAAAACTGAAGTTTGTGCCTGCTGAGGAACATTGCAATCAGAAGCCTGAATGACACCATCTCCCTCTGCTGCAAGCAAGCACCTGAGAAAAGCTCTCAGTGCTTTCTAATATTCACCTGAATAAAAGATACTAACCTGACTTCTACCATTGCTTGCTCCAATGGGGCTGATCTTGTGGTGGCTTGTCACTCCCTCAGTGTGATGACATATGAAGGAATTTGGGAGTTTTGGTTTGCCTTCTTGAGAACAAGCTAAATGGGCTGTGTTTCTGAAGGAATTAAAAAATTAAATAATTCTGGAAATAAAAGTGCCTATGATTTTTCAAGTTCTAATGATATAATTCCATACACCTCTCCTGTCTCCCCTTTTCCCCCCAAATAACTGAAATTTGTGGTGCATCACAGTGAATAATGAGAGGTTTTGTTTTGTTTTGTTTTCTCACTGTAGTTCCCAGTTCTCCCTGCCCCCAAATAAGTGTAAAGAATGAGTCAGAGATGAGGAAAAAAAGAAGAGATGGGCTTAGGCTTGAGCCAGTTGAACATTACATTGAAGAACTGAGTTTTATTCTGACTTTGTCACTGAAGTTTCTTTGTGTGTGAGATGATTCGTGAGTCACTAAAATCTAACTTTTCCCAGGTGGTTACTAATTGTACGTGTGTGTTTTGGTTTGTTCTTTTTTTAACATTTTTTTATTTTGAGGCTATGGATCTGATTTGTGGTGATGGTGACACTCTTTGCTGTAGCCAAAGACTGTCAACTGTATTTTGAATGCCTAAAATCTATGTAAGTGGCGAAAGAAACTTCAGTTAGACATCCAAATCTATTAAAATTATTTTAATTATTTTTTTACCTGAATTACTAATCAGTAAAGTATTCCAATATTTTACATGCATTTTGTAACTAATTTTGTAAGAATGTTTGTGAATATCCAGGTGTTACCAAGGTAAGCATTATACCAAAGCCAGAGGAAGTAAAAAAAAATTAAAATTGAGTGGTTTGGTACTGCATTCAGCAAGTATAGGGCTATACATGGAACAATAAAGAAGCAGAGTACTGTACTCTTTCTGTGGACCTGATCCGTTGTCTTTTAAGTGTGGCAACTCACACTTGCTATATTCCTCGTTGACACACAAAATTTCTATCTCATTTACCCATCTGTAAGTCCCTTAAAACTAAGTCGTCTTAGTATATTGACAATGAGTGTGTTTGCTTCTTTTTCTACTTATACACACATTAGCATGATATTTTCTAAACATAATTATTGGATCAAACTTGAGGCTACCTTACAAGACTGAGAATTTCAGATACATTTTCTACACTGAATTTTGAAAAATGCTTTCCATTTGCTTGAATAAGTGATGACGAACTATTTACATGCATCACCAAAAAGGAATGTGCCAGCTAATTAATTGTTCTGCAATAGAACAAGTTCTGTCAGTTATGAATTGATATTTTTGTTTATAATACATCAGCACGTGGCAGTGGTACTGTAATCCTAAAACATTAACCACAGTATTTTTAATGTCTAGGACACTCAGTGCTGCTTATATACTATACAACTCTATTACAAATATATGTGTGTATATTATACTGTACATTACTGTATAGCAAATTTTTATATATTTCGATTCAAATACTGGAGTTTTATGTACAGTATAGCACTGTGATGCTTTTAAGAAATGTGCATTTATGCTTTGCAATTTTGCTTGAAATGTTACAATACTAATAGCCCTCAATTCCATTGTATGTGATTATGATAAAGCCTTTGCTTTTCCAGCAATCATTTATCTTTTCTTCAGGTACAGGCTGGATGTGTTCAGAGGAAATACTTGGTGTAGATAGAGATATGCAATAAATTCTATAGTTGATAAGACTTTTTAAGAGCTATGCTTTGTTTTGTTTCATGGTTGAAAGTATGATTATAAAGAATCATTTTGTGGTTATAATAGCTGAATGACAAAGAATCTTTGTCTGATACAGTGTTGTTATACTAATAACCAGTCTATTTCAATTGTCTTTCTGTCTTGGTCTGTCTTTAAAATATTTATCATAATGCTTTCATGTCTTGGAGGACATGGAGAAGTTTGGGTTTTTTTAATAACATTATAGAAAACTCGTTAGAAAATTAATTTGTATTCTAGTCACAGTTTGGAAGGTTTACGGTAAAGAACGTATGAGGTCACACTAAATGCATGGAATAGAAAGAAATACTGAATTGTTTCCTTACTTAAAATGATCTAAGTTAACATTTTATACTGTGGGTGGTTATGTTACTATGGCTTGGCTAGTTCTGCAGCTGTTCTGCAGTAATTGCTGATGGATTTGCTTTTATTTCCAGTGTAGTAATACTTTCCCAGTGTATTTTCTCTGAGGGGTGATACCTTGAAGTATTTTGTTTTTTAAAAAAAGTAAGAGGCTTCAGATGGAGCAGCTGAAAAGTAGCAGCTTGCACCACAATAATTGCCTAATGGATGGGTCTGAGAGGGCCTGATGGTTAGGAAAATGTTCCGCTTCACTGGGGTAGATTCAACTCTATGTGAAACTGCAGCAATTCTCATCTTGAGTCATGCATTATCAACCTATTTCTACCAGTTGAGAAACCAGGTAATTCACATTTCCTGGAGTTGAGACGTGTATATATTGAGAGCTTCTGATTTATGAGATTGCTTCAAAAGATTATAATAATTTTAGTGCTTTTATTACTTTATTCATAACTTCCAAGAATTTACTTTGCACTTTCTTTACAATACTACAAAGAAATTTGGACTACCGCTTGCACAGCACATGTAAGAATGTTAAATGGGTTGATATAATTTATTACAACATTAATATTAGGAATCTCAGCATTTATCTTTGGTTTGAGTACAGGTTCAGTTAACATAATTTCTGTCCCCTTGATTTGACCCAGTAGTTTCATATGCTGAATGACAGTTTTAAACTGATGAGAAAAGTCTCTTGAGCTGTTTTCTTCTTTGGAATATTTCACCATTTTACGTATATTCTGAAGATTTAGGTTAAAATTGCTGCAGTCCAATGAGTATCTAGTTGGAGAGCTGTCTCCACTGCTGTGGCAGGCAACTTCTGTAATTTACTCTGGTGGCATCCAAGTTTTACCAAATTGTGAGTGAAAAACAGTCTTACAGCCTTTCACTGCCTGTATTGGTGTAAATGTGCTGTTCAGATTGACAGATACTATCTGCTAACTACATAGTATGCTGATTTCTCAGCAGTTTAACTTCTTTTCCATTCCCACCAGCCTGTAGCAATTTTGTTCAAGCATTTGCATGTTAATAGTGTACAAAAAGTCAAATTTGCATCTTTTACCACCAGTAATCGTTTTCTATACAGACTGATGATGCAGTAATGAACCAGTTATGAGAGGGCAACTTGTGAATATAAATAGTCCCATTTTACAAGTATTTTGCCAAGGTCAATGGGAGAAAGGAGGGAGGTCAGAAGTAGCTCCTTAGTCACAATCACATCTGGAGCTGAAACAAACTCTTTGTAGAAATTTGGCAGTGTTTTAGGGTTGCCAGAGTTTAGATGCTAAAATCTGGGACAGTGGCAGAGAACTAAACTGTGCATACATAGATCAACTGTGCATGTAAAGTACAATTTATCTGCATAATAACCACTTTTTCTGGATGCCCTTTAGACCTGATTTCTGCATGTTTGGAGAAACAACTCCACAGAAATATAGGAAAAGCTATACCCTGTATGGTTTTCATAAGGCATTGGATTTGACCACTAGAACATAATATCTTAATGATACAGGATATCTGGCAATCCTATGAGGTTCAGTCTGCATTTTTGCCTCTTCACAGAAGAAATATTAATGCATCAGCAGAAGCATTCTTTTGATATAGTGATTATTGTTAAAGATAGCACTACTGGCACTTGTTTTTGACCTCTAAACTTGGTTCTGTTGTGGTATTTTCCAACTGCAGACTGGTGTCTTATCAAAGAAAAAATATTTTTGTTTTCTCTTATCTGTCAATCTGTCCACTTAAGTAGTCTCTGTCATCATAATATTATAAAATGCCACTCACAAATTGCCTGAGTGGAGGAAAAAAAGAAAAGCATGTCTGCAAGTTCCAAAAAGGGTGGTGCTTATGTGATTCTTTTTGCAGTTTCTCAGTTTAATAGTGGATTTTAAGGAAACTGTCTTGGGAATGTAAGCTTCTCAGGGCAAGAGGGCACAGATTGTCTTTAAAAAGATTTAGCAACTCAGGAGCACAAAAGTTTATATTATTGCCACAAAGAACACCACAGCCAAGGGACATGGTGGTGGGTGCTTTCTAGAAAGTTTTTTCTAGCCAAAATAGTCTCCTTTTTTTCTGTATACAGCAGTTATTTTTCTTCCATATCCAACATGTCAAACTGATGGTGTACATAAACTTTTCCTATAATTACTGACCAAACTTGTAGTTTCACTGGACAGATATTTTATATTTGACAGTCATTACATGTAATCAGTCTAGAATAATGCCATAAAGAGGAATCACTGAATAATATGCTTGAGGAGTGAGATCATTGACCCTTAGCTATCAGCTGATGAATAGACCAAGCATTGTGTGTGTCCTCATGCCCCCTGAAACGTTCCCACAGGTTTGAAGTACTGTTTGGATATGGGACTTGCCACTTTCCAAATTCAAGGCCCTTTATGTTACAGTTCACCATAAAACCATGGTGCCATATAGATTTGGGAAACTTGAAGTACGTTTAAGTTACCTAATGGCCATGGTGATAGATATCTGAAATGAGAGTTGTGGTAAAAGGTTTTAAATGTGTTTAGTTTTTTCTGCTGCAGCAAATGAGGAATGGTCCATAATATGCTGTTATCTGAGCTGGAGTGAAGGCAGGAGCAGCATTAGCTTCCTGTGGTCATCATCTGCCCTGTGCAGTAGCCTTAGCACATTACTGATGAGTGCAGAGAGAGCATTTCATTTCTGGTATCTCAGATAATTTGTCAGAACGGTAGCTTGAAAATAGGATACATCCTCAGACCTTTGGAAGTTTCAAATGATAGTGCTGTTTGAATTTAGTATTCAGTAGTTGCGTATAAGGTTATGACCAGCATGGATATTACAGCATGCTGCTAGCTTCAGTAATATCAGAAGCTGTGACCATTTTGAAGTAGGAAAGCTTATCAGGAGCTTCTTTGGGAAGGGTGTTATTAGCCTGCTTCCAGAAAGGTTCATTCAGTGATGGGAAAGCCGTAGTGTGAACCATGTGGATCTAATAACTATAAGCCATCAAGTAATTTTTCTTAAAAACTATCTTGGATTAATGCAACAAATAGTGGAAGAGGAATAGTGGAAGTAGGTTTTGAATTTTTTTATTAAAATTAAGAAATTGATGATGGAGAAATCAGCCTGTAAGTTTTCTCTGTATATTTTCATACCACTGGAAATACCCATTGGTTGCATTTCTTTTGTGTTTTAATAGTGAGTATTTATATGCTTCCTTATTTCAAAATGAAATGCCTGGTATAGAAAAGCAAACAAGGCAAAAAGCTTCTATTCAAGTAATGTCTCTCCCCGCCTCCCCCCTTCCCCCCCCTCCCCCTCTCCCCCTCTCCCTACCTCTTAAGTGGTGTGTCACTATCTCCCCAAAAGACCGTAACTAAGAAATCAATTTCTATGCTAATTCTAAAGTTATTCAACATGTTCAGGTGTGCACATACAAGCAAATTATTATAACTTTTCCACAAAATGATATGAAGGGAAAAAATATTGGAACTTGCTCAAAATTTTAAAAATCTGTTTGATCTCATCCGGGACTACAGGCTTGTTCTGCGCCAATCTTAATTGTGCAGTTCATGGAATCACACAATGGTTGAGGTTGGACAGGACCCGTGGAGGTCATCTGCTCCAACTCCCCTGCTCAAGCAAGCACCAGTTGCCCAGGACCACATCCAGATAGCAAATGGTGGCCTGAATTGGGTGTAGCTTTTTGTCTGGGAAAAATAACAATAGGAAAGCTATTCTTGTTGTGGATTTTTCTGTAATAGACTAAAGATTTTGTTCTGTTCATTATTTCTTACGAAGATCAAACATAACATAGCTAGAAGAACTAGCAGAATTACAAGATATTTTCAGTCTTTATTTTAAGAATTAATTTTTTGTTGGTGTTCTTTTTTAGGAAGATTGTGCAACTCAAAACATACAAAAGATACAGCTAAACTTGTAGATTTTTTAAAATATACTGGCTATTACATTGAAAAACTATCTGATAAAATTTATTCCGCTGTCTTCTATTGAAATGTGATAGTGAGGCTTAAAATGTGTCTTTGTAGAATAAAGTTCATTTCCGACATAATACTTTTGACCTTCCTCAGTTTGTAGCACTTTGATTTTCCTAAAAATGTCTTTGTCATTGTTTTAACCTCTTTAAACACACAAGTACTCATGTGGGGGATTAAAAGTAACAAAAAAAGAAGCTTGGTAGTATTATAGATAAAAATATTGGAAAATAATTCTTTAGTCATTTTATGCACTTAAGTTGTATTGTTACATGTGAATCATGTAACTTTCTTTTTACTTTTCAAGTTAAACTTGATGCTTGCTCAAATGGACTTCATTACAAAAACTGAAGTCTTACTCTTTTTACAGATTATACAAACCACATTTATATTGCATAAAAATGCATTTTCTTTAGTTATTATACAAAATTATTATTTATGGGTTTAAACTGCCCATAAAATCAGAAGTACTGTGAAGTGGAATGGAAAATTTCATAGCTGTGCCCTGATATGGCTGACTGAAAATGTTCATATGGCCCTTCAAGCACTTGTAGTATGTTAGTGTCTGACAAATGGCTTCTTGTTTGTTAGGTGGTTGTCGTGGTTTAACCCCAGCCAGCAACTCAGCCCCATGCAGCTGCTCACTCACTTCCCCCAACCCGGTGGGATGGGGGAGAGAATCAGAAAATAAAGTAAAGCTTGTGGGTTGAGATAAGAACAGTTTAATAGAACAGAAAGG
>JAVKLA010000021.1:15784523-15821946 GCA_034782735.1 Sagittarius serpentarius | reverse complement strand
TGGAATACCCCTTTGGCCAGTTTGGGGCAGCTGTCCTGGCTGTGTCCCCTCCCACCTTTCCTGTGCCCCTCCAGCCTCCTTGCTGGCTGGGCCTGAGAAGCCGAAAAGTCCTTGAATCAGTCTAAACATGACTGAGCAACAGCCCGAAACCATCAGGGTGTTACCAACATTCTTCTCATGCTAAACCCAAAACACAGCGCTGTACCAGCTGCTAGGAAGACAATTACTCTATCCCAGCCGAAACCAGGGCAGTGGTCTAAAATGGTCACTCCTCAGCTCATACTTCATGATTCTGTTACTGCCATTACTTTAAGTAAATGGCAGTCCTCAATATATGCATTTCTGTCCTGTCAGGTTCACTTGCCGTACCTGGCAAGTGTTTATACTATCTGTATAAATAATGAAGTAATAGTATGCCTATAGGAGGTCTTTCTACAGTCAGTTATTAGTTGGGTAAATCTTGTGTCAGAAAATTTTGTAGAGTTATTAACTATCTAAATATTTTTAAAGTTTTTGATTGTTTTTGTTTCGTTACTTAAAGGTGGCAAACGCATTTGTAAGGATTGACAGTGCACCTTGTGTCAAAACATACTAAGGCTTACAAAGCTAAAGTTAGGATGGTACAAGTAACAAAACTGTACTATGGCTGAGGACAGAGATAGCTGCTGTTCTTATCTAAATCTGAGGAGTAACTGCATGGCCTCAGCATTTCCATGTGGTATGGGAATAGGAAGATGGTGCAGTGGCAGGGAAGAGACTGCAGCTCCGTTACATCCCCTCAATGTTTCTGGGGAGGTTGCCTGACACTTAATCATGTCATTCGTAATTTTGACATTCTAGGTTCATACAATAGGTAGATTTAAACTGTTTTATTTAATTTTTTAGAAATTAGTAGAGCAGAAAGAACAATTCCTGTAGAGGAAGAAGTATGTTTATTCAGTAAATAGTATTGGAGGTATAATATATATTTTAGCTCAGTTTCCAAAGGATGTGAAGCTTATATGACTCTGCCTTGCAGGCAGGAAGGTGCAGGAGTGTTTGTGCTATCTGTATTTGCCTGTGTATCTGCCCCGTCTTGCCTGCTAGCTTTTGAACCTGTTGCATCATTTTAAAAAAATTAATAGAGGAGTAGATATTTTACTGATGATCCAGTTCCTGTAAGTTTTGGGATTGTAAGTATAAGGATTTCATTGTAAGCTTCTGTGTGAGCTCTACTGCTTGACAGAGATTACCTGCAGGAGAAAGACCTCACAAACATTTTAAGTGCATGACAATTTCAATTTCAATTTTTGGTGTATTTTTTTGACTGTTCCCTTTTGGTTTTTTACCATACAATATTTCATTAAATGAATTTGGGGCATTCATATTGAATTTTTGTTTTTTAACTTCCTCACTTTAAGAGTGAGCCATTTCCTAAAGATTTGCTAAAATTATGAGGAACAGAGTTCCTTTCTGTAAATCTTTAAGTACATTGCAGGTACCAGGTAATCAAGAGGAGTTTCCCTTCTCCCTTGTTATCCTGAGGTTTCTAAGGATGTGGAGTTCTTTATGGTTCTGTCTTACTCCAGCTGCTCCTTGTCTATATTCTAAACGTGTCTTGCTGGACCAAGCAGCTTGTACGACTGTTACTTCTTTGAAGTTGTTTACATTATTTGAATGAAAATTTAGCAAACTGATTTTGATCTTATGATTTCCAGTATACCACTTTATCAAACATAGTTATAATGAATCTTTTTTTATTCTTGCTACAACTGTGAACAAATTACTAGCCTTTATGAATAATTTTATCTGTTTGGGGGGAGGGAGAAAGTAAGAAGGTAGAGAGATGACTGCTTTAGGCATTTCCTCAGTTTTTCTAGTTTCGAAACCAAAATGTAACTTTATACACTTATTTGGGGAAGTAATGTTGGGATACAGCTTGTAACAGAGGTGTAGTTGTATTCTTTTGTTTTAGAATATCTTCTACTGTAGTGATGGCTGCTGAGCAGTGACACTGTAATAATATTTTGGCAAACAACTATTCATGCTATGTTAGGAAACAAAACAGAAAACCACCACCAAATAAGGCATATTTACATGTTTAATAATGCTTCTGGTTTTTTTTTTCTATTATGCATGTGGATTAGTGTGCATGCTCTTTATAAACCTGGAGATAGTCTCCTAACACAGAGTTCCTCCAGTTAATCTGTCAAAATACAAAATTTGGACTAATTTTTTTAGCTCTAACACAGTCTGACTTTTTCCTGGTGAAGAAAAGCCTCCCCCCGCCCCGAGACTGAAACATGTGCAGACCTTAATTTTCATTTATTTTGACAATTAGTGAAAACTTGCTGTGAAAAAAGAGCACTGAAAAAAATAATTTGATATGATACAACTGTCAAAACTTAGATGTGCTCAGCTTGAATCTTGCTTGCTACCTGCCAAAAAAATAACCCTGGCTGCTTTCAGTTCATGGTTGGAAAGGATTTGTTTATTACATTCTTAAATTATTAATTTTTTTAAAGAACCAAATATATGAAACTCAGATGGTAATATTTGAAAGAAGACAGTAGAAATAATGTTTGTTTTAATTCCCTCACATAAGTAGGGTAAAATAATGTCACTTGTGTAAATAATTATTGATGCTCTTTTCTTGAATAAGTACACTGTGCTTTTTGAATGAAAGGTAGCATTGCACGAGTCTTGGGACTTAAGCAATTATTTAAGATATCTTCCTGCAATTTAATATTGTCATTTGGTTTCATGTTTTTAAAAAAGCTTGCTAACTTTTAGGTGCAATTGAGTTTCCCACTTTATCTTGTGTAAAAGCTCTTAAGAAGGAAAGATCAGGTGGTGCTGGAGCATCCGTACGCTGTAGTTGAATGCTGAGAGTTCCTTCAGGCTGTCTCATACTCTCTCAGCCCTGTTCTGAGCCCCAAGATTCAAAAATGCTTGCATAATTGGGTACTGTTTTGTGACTTATTAATTGGTCTCTTGGGCATATAGCTGCATGTGAGCCAGATTGGCTACTTTCCCAGCTTGCATCACTGGCAGCTGTTTTGCTTGAGGCAGATGGCTTGTAAGAGAAGCACCCATAAATTAGGGCATTGCTACTTTTTTCAAACCATTCAGTGAGAGAGAACCTGATGAGATGACGTTTCAAAGTGTTTTTGTACACCCTGCTAAACTTCTTTGTGAGTGTCTAAATAGCGCATTTTACAGTCATCTCTATTTTTTAAAAAGAATTTTAGGGCAGTACAGACGCTACAAAGTAGTCAGCATGAAAATGTTAAATTATATTAAGAACCATTGGTGATGTTTTCTATATGAAAGAAGGTTCTGAAAAAAAGAATTCCTATCAGAAAGAGGAAAGAGCCTCAGTAACCTTTATATAATGAGAGTAAGAGCAATTTTAAGGGCAGTAACTAGAGAGGAAATGGAAGACTGTATGACAGGAAAACTTCAATGGTCTACTCAAGTGTTTTAGACATATTTGTGTGCAACATTTTTTTTCTGGACTTCATGCTCACAGTTCCCATGTAGAAGTTTAATAGCTAGACTTCTAGAAAACTACTTCTAAGGAGTAGTACAAGACTTGTGCAATTTCCTTGTAGTTAAGTATTCTATTATTGTGCTTCTCCATCCGTATGTTCATTCTGTAGGTGTACACATACTACTGCTTTGGAGACTGGAAAATTTCTTGCATGAGCAGGATCCGTGGACACACATACACACCCACACCCACACCTACCCCTTGCCTATGTGTCTCCACAGCAGAGTAAACCAAAAATCTCATCCTAGATTCGTCATTTCTTAAAACTACATAGCAGTTTTAAGCCAGAGCAGTTTTCTACTTTTGCTGTCTATTCTTTTGTTCCTGTACTGCTGTATTTTGTTAAAGCAAATTACTCTTGTTCTTTTCTAGTTTGCGCCTCAAAGATTCTTCTTTACTGTTGACCATGCCTGTGATCCTCCAGTGGGTTTTAAGAACCACCTTTACTGTAGAGACTGCTTCTGAAATTCATGTCTCTGTGTACATCTTTGCAATAAGGCATGCATTTGAGAAATGTGATATTTGATTTGGACTCATACTCCAGGAAATAAAGGATTATTAGAGGAAACATCAATAATTTCCTCCAGTGAAGTCCAAGGCTTTCATGCTTTGGTGGCAAGTTAGGAAGGTTTCTAAATCTGAGGCCCAGTTAGGACATGCTATAAAGGAGGGAAAAATAGGCTCTGAAAAAGAATTGGTCTCTAACCAAATTTAGCTTGGAGAAAATAGTTTTTCCTTCTTCCCTGGGGAAACAGTCCTCTTCAGTTGAGCTGTGTCAGAGATCTCGATCTACAATATTCGTCCAAGCTGCCTTCATACCTGGACTACTGTTAAATCTCCGTGTTTTGTTGCCTTCTTGCCTTACTGTGAAGAAGTACTTGGGAGCAGCTCTGCTTACAAACTAGCCACAGAACCAAAGTTTGTCAGTCTTTATCATGCTATTATTTATAAATTGCCTTTTAGTTGTTAAAACATATAAAGAGTTTAGCTTTTGTGATTATGACAGGTGTCTGTTGATTTCCCCCCACCCCCAATAGTTCTAATTTTCTTGAAATGCCAGATTTGTTCATTTTACTACTGAGAGGAAATGCAGAAATCTAACAGTGGTCTTCCTGCTCTGCTAAACTCATTATATAATTCCTCTTTGTATGTGCAAAAGAACTGTAAGTATGTGCATATCCTTTTCAAGGAGAGAAGGAAGATGGAATCTGAAGACAGATATGAACTATCTCTTGCTGTAAGTGTTCAAATCAGAATTATTTTTTAAAATAACATTAACTTTGGTACGATGGGTTTTCTGTGCTCCCTCATACTCCATAGAGATGAGGTGATTTAGACCACTCCTAGTTAGGCTGCATATGATATAATCTAGAGCAAATATTTAAAACATTCATTCACATATATTCTCTTTCAACCGGAGTTAGCTTCTGTGAAAAGACCCAGACATTCTCATTAAAAAAATAGGCTCTAGAGTAAACCAGTTGGTAGTTATGGGATGGGTGCAGAAATTACTACTATCTGTTCTGTTCTGTGTAAGTAAAGAATAAAAATAGTCCCTTTGGGCCTAACGTTTCATAACTTTGACTGTGTGTATCCTGTTTTATCTTCTGTTGTTAAAGCTTAACTTGGCTGCTCTTACTTCTTCAGTGTTAAAAATACTTTGAGCAATCAGTGGCATAATTGAAGCACAGGGAACACAGGCAACTGCCATCAGAGCTCCAAAGTAAGAAGAGTATCCCCTGTTCGTATTAACCTGAAGTTAGTAACAGGTGTTTAATGAGCATTACCATTCTGACTGATACCTGCATAACTGTCTTCACTGACCAAGAAAGCGCCACTGCATAGGTAGACCTGGAAAGATTAAAATCTTAATGCTCTGAAGGAGAGAGGGGGTTGAAATAAAGGCAAACTGGTGTGTGGGGGTTTTTTTTCTTGTAAAAATGCGAAAGCAGGAAAAAGGAAACAGCAAAGGCTGTTGGCAATTTTCAGGTAAGTTGGGTGGTGTTGGTTTTTTTTGTTTGTTTGTTTGTTTAAGTCTGTCTTCCTCAAAATTTGAGAGATTTTTGTTTCATTAATTTCTTTTTCCTGCCATGTACTTCCTACTGACTGATCTCTGGGTCAGAATCCTTGGTAATATGTATGGCAATTAGCCTATGTCTTGCTGATCTAATTGCCCTTATAGGCCAGCTGACTGTCCTTGGCAGAAACAAATGCCAGTTAGTATGAACAGACAGATTGAAAAGTGAGGTTTTAAGGCAAAAAGGTAACATGGAAGAAATCATTCCTTCTTTCCATATATTTCAGACAAGGTTCTGTGAATCTATTTTTGCATTTCTGAGTTTATGGCTGCCTGACTTTAATCTTTCGTGTAAAACATTTGATCTGTAAAGTATCTTTATTTTCAATAGCATCCATGACGTATAAACTTACATGTCAGTGATTTTCTTCCCAATTCCACTAGCATAAATACAACTTTTTCTGTATAAAATCTGTTTGTTTCTGTCTTAAATACAGATTATTTGCTATGATATAGTTGGAGTGAATAGGCAAATACTCTGTATGTACTTACCACTACTTTTCAGGCGAATAAGATACTGGTTACTTTGGTTATCCTTACTTCAAAACATTCCCACTTGAATATGAGAATTAAAGTAGTTTAACCTCACATTATGCTATTTGCAGTTGGGTAAAGAAAATGCTGTAGTGATAGACATGAAATCTGGCATGGTTCAAAAGAATAAACACCCTTCACTTGAAGATTTGCTGTTCTCCACTTTCCTTATCACGTGACCATTTTATTTAAACTTACGTAAACTTATGTTTAAAAACTGTTTTTTCAGGTTGTTTGATCCAGGACAGTGGAATGCACTCATATGATCATCAGCCATCACCATCAAATTAGAAAATAGGCAATTATGTAGATAGAACAGGTCACGGACCTTTGTGTGACAATCTGAACAGTCTGGAAAATGCATTTAAAATATGAAATAATCCTTTTGAAAGAAAATAGCAAGTTAAGGAATGGTAATTTAGAATTTCACCAGAATATTAGTCCTTCCTTATTTCTCTTTTCCCCTCCTTCAAGCTGCTGCTCATCTAGTTTCTCTCCAAGCAGTAATAGTAAAATAATTGGAGGATAAAGAATGGGGAACTTGTTTTCATTTAGGACTGAAGTTAGTAATAAACACCTTTTAATTTAAAATTTCAAGTAAAGCTTCTGAAGGTCACTGGCTAGTTTTAAGGCAAGTGCTAATCTTCTTAAGAATTCTTACACATCTTTTCTGAATTTGGGTTCTTTTAGGCTGTTTGGTGATACAACGTTCAGTTTAGAGGTGTATACCTTTTGCCTTCTAAAGTAGGTGTAGTTACAGCTGTGACAGTGCCTGTCATCTTCAAATTAGACTTGGAATTCACTCTGATCTTCAAAAAGTAGATTCTAATTGGATGTGCTGATAATAGATTCATCAGTGTGTTTGTTCAGTTAAGTATAATTGTAAGCAAGTTCTCAGCTTTATTGGCTTACTGAGTGCAGCTTGGTTCAGTTTTGTGTTTATTTTAATATTTGATGTTGCATTCTGTTACTTGGAGATCTGTGCTGCTGGAAGTGCTGCTCTTCTTATTTGTCACTATTGAACCTTCCTGATTATTTTTAGTCATGTTGTGGTTTAAGCCCAGCCAGCAACTAAGCACCATGAGGCCGCTTGCTCACTTTTCATCCCCCACGGTGGGATGGGGAGGAGAATTGGAAGAAAAAGGTAAGACCTTGTGGGCTGAGATAAGGACAGTTTAACAGGACAACACAAGGAGAGAAGAAGTTGTCATAACAGTAATACCAATAAAAGAATGTATGAAGTGAGTGATGCACAATAAAATTGCTCACCACCTGAAACCCAATGCTCAGCCCGTTCCCGAGCCACGATCCCTCCTCCCCACCGGCCAGCTCCCCCAGTTATGTACTGAGCAGGATGTATGGTATGGAATATCCCCTTGGCTGGTTCGAGTCAGCTGTCCTGGCTATTTGCCCTCCCAGCTTCTTGTGAAAATTAACTATCCCAGCCGAACCCAGGACAAGTACCAGCCTGGCACTCACATTTTAAAGTGTAAAGAGAGATAAAGTTGAGATGCAATAAATGAAAAAGCAAAAGTTCTGTAGCTTACTTTTTCAATGGTTTTTCTGAACATTATGCAAGATGGTGTTTTAGTGTTTCTTCATTTATTTTGTTGTGTTACTTAGTTTGCTAATGCTCTAGTATGACAGAGGTGATAATATTGTTAGTGCACTGATAGGTTTTAAGAAAGTTTCATAATGTGATTAGATACTTTGTATACCCATTTCTGTAGAGCTTGTGTGTGTGTATATATATGTACATATATGTACATATATATGTATATACCAATATAAAAAGTCTGAAACAGATACGTAATAGGGGTTTTCCAAGCTTTGATCTGTCTTGTATTTAATTTTTGAAGAAGGTACATACTTAGTTATTGGTGGACGAGGGCTAGATCATTAGTGTCAGTTATTCTGCAAAACGAACAGATTAAGTTGTATTTGAGCCGTAATATAAAAAAATCTGGTGGTGAGTATATTTTTTTTTAACTGTATTTCTTTTAGAGGGAATGACTGGGTCATGTGGAACTTCCTGGAGGGAGTAAGAGAGTGAGTGCCCTTGGGAGCATATTGCGTGGGAGGAAGAGGAAAAGCTTCCAGACTGTGAGTGGAGGAAGAATGAGATTTAGAGAAAGGAGCTGGAGACCTGTAGTTCAAAGACAGAGATGGATGAGAGGAGCAACTCTCTAACCAGGCTTCAGAAGGAAACTTCCCAAGGATACAACAGGATAGTACACTTTGCTGCAACTAGGAAAATCATTAAGATGGGTCCATTTTTATAATTACTCATTTTACATTAATTGGAGATGATATCAAACTGGTCCAACCAGCCCAGGCTTTTTATCTTTAATAATAGTCAATAGTGGCATTTGTTTCAGAAGTGGGTTTTTTCCCCTCTGGGGTTCTCTGCCATGTTGTGTCAAATTACAGTTTGGGCCATCCTTAGCTAGAGGATTATGCCTGGGCTGTGGTAAGTAGCCATGGATTGATCAGTCTCTGTAAACTTTTTTTAACATCTTTGGTTACATTTAGTTTCTGTAAAAACCTGCAGCAATGACTGCAATAATCTAATTATGTACTGTGTGAGAAATACCTCCTTTGGCTTGTTTTAAGCCTGCTGCCAGATGATCTAATTACATGGCCCTCATTCATGTGCTTGTGAACAGTACTAACCATTCCGTATTTACCTTCTCCATAACATTGGTAACTATAGAGTGTTGTAACCCTCTGTTTTCCTCGCACTTGAGGGATCCCAGTCTGTGTAGCTCCTCACAGTAGAAGCTGCTCCATGTCTTTGATTTCTCTTTCAAGCTTGTCCTTTTTTTTCTTCTTTATTTCTACATCTACATGCAGCACGCAGACTGTGGGTGTAGCATGGATTTATGCAGTGACATTGTTTTTTCTGTATTGTTTGATGTTCTATTTCTAATATTTCATTTAACATCTTTGACAACTGGGCTGATGCAAATGACTTCAAGAACTCTTTCCTGGTTATTATTGATGTAATGTGAGCCCAGCTTTCTATATAAATAGTTTAAAATTTATTTTTGTTCTCCACATTTACTCATTAGTTAGTCCTGAATTTCAACAATGTCTTACTGCCTGTTTACTCGCTATATTAAGATCTTTTGATGCTTTTTCACAATCAGCTCTATTTCTGACTATCCTCAGGAATTCTGCGTCATCAGTGCATGTTGACACTTCAGACTTGTATTGCCTTTTCAATTAATTTTGAGTGGATTGTTTAAGATAGATCCCAGCTTGAATCTTTGAGGAAGTCTCTATTGGCAATTTTTTTCTTTTTGTGAACTTTCTACTATTATTCTTTATTTTCTGTGTTTTAACAAATCACTAATCCAGAGGAGAGCCATCTCTTTCTTCCAATGTAAATGTGATTTCTTCAGCAGCGTTAAGGGGAGACCGTGTCAAAGTTTTTTTTCGGTGTTGGTTGGGGTTTTTTGTGTTCTTTTTTTGTTTGTTTGCTTTTTAAATCAAAGTACACTGGCTGAGTGGTTCACTTTTACTGGTGTGTGCGGTCTGTTTCAAAAAGTCCAGTAGATTTGCTAGGCATGGTATCCATATCTGAAAATCCTACTGATTTTTGTCAGTATTTCATTTAAATGGTGCATCTATAAATTCATTTTGTGGTTTATTCCTTGGGTTTTTTTCCCAGGCTTTGTCCATTTCCTTTGATAGTTTCCCCACCTTCTGGATACCTTTAAAAGCTGATGTTATAGCTGCTAGTTTCTAGTTCTGTGGTACAAGACACAACTTGTGATTGTTATACCACATTGTACAGATTTTACTCCTTTGAAGGTTACTGTAATAAAATCTTATCTTTCATGTGTTGGATCAGGCATGATTAAATATTTGATTATTTATTTTGGCCAGTCTATCTCCTAGTTTAGTTTGTATGTGCTTTACAAGGGTATTTGATTAATATATACATTTTGAAAGTTGTAAGTTAACTGATTAAAAATACTCAAATGGAGAAAAAATTCTAATTGCTACATTTCAGTATAAAGATCGTAATTAAATGCTGTAGAAGATATTTGTTATATGGATTAATTTTAGAATGAAATCTATAATTCTTGTAATGGAAAAACCCTTTGTTTTTAAGGGTTATATACATCTTGCATAAGATGTATAGCTTTTAGTAAAAAAAAAAGAATAAACTATGCAACTATTTGCCTTTTTCATAAAGATTGAGGGTTTTTTTAAAATCGAATAGCCAATTATTACAATGGTCTGATAGGTAGTGTAAAAGTTTTTCTGCTTGCCTCGTTGGGACAGTATTTTTCTAGTCTGATATTGCTGGGAATCTTGGCATCCCATAGTTTTTTCTATGGTTACTTTTAAATTCTAGGTATTTTCCCCTTTTCCGCTTTAAAAAAAAAATCAAAACTTATGTAGGTTCTAGGAGATGGTAGTCGAGAGTTGAATTTGTTGATAAGAACATAGAATTAATCACAGATGAGTGTAGACTTGTTTTTGTTAGGCTCATCTCATTAACAGGTATTTTTGAAAACATAGTCTGAAAGAGACTTCATAGCAAACTCATTAAAGACAGTTAGAAAAAAGCTGAGAAATGAAAAAATCAGGGGTATTTCCCAAGGAGAAGTTACTTTGCATGGACTTATAATACTGGATTAATTTATTGGGCATGCTACACTGCAACTTTATTGTAAGTAATACTTGTCCCAAATGGCAAATTATATTCTCACCACCAATGTTGTTCTCTGTAGGCATTTATGTGACTTTCACTATTTTAATGATTTTGCTAAAAATGTCTTGCAGTTTAAAAGAACATCCCAATACTTTTCTGCTTGTATAGAAAAGGCTGGTGAGCTGTTCCTACAAGACTTCCAGTCACTGGAAGATACTTGAGCCATCTTGACCTCCTTTCATATTTGTTTGTCCATCCGAGTCATGCTATTAAAATGAAAGAAAAAAATAATTGTGTTAAGTCTGGGTATTTTTATGATCAACTCAACCTGATATATTGTAAGGTTGTTTTTTGTGGGGGGTGTGGGAGGGTGGGGGTGTATCAATTTCACTCATCAAAATCGTAAGAAAACCTAGTATAGAAACAAAAGTCAGTAGGTTACTTAGAATAAAGAACAAGTCAGCTTCACTGTTTTTCACAGTTCGCTTTTGTGCTAGAATTTCATTCGCCTGTATTCAGAAACCTTTGCAATAAGAATGTTGCACGTAACTAACTTGTGCTCTATGAACAGGGTAACAAAAAGTGGCTTAGAAGTCAAAACCACTGGAGAGAAAACAGGCTTTTGGATGTGATTTTCCATTACTTTTGCATATAGTAGGTTATACAGTTATATCTTTAAGTGTGGGAGAGTTCTGTAATAGTTTGAACAGCAGAATGGGACATAATTTATGAAAAGGCCAATGAAGAAAAGAACCTGTAGTTCTGGAGATGTTGATTGTGGGACAAAGATGATTTTTCTTCCCTGGAAGCTTACCTGTAGTTACTGTATTAACAGAGTGTGAAATTCAGCTTACATCTACATAAATTGAATCAATTTCAGGAGGATGTGCTATTAAATGTCATAAAAAACATAGCATTTCATGACGACTTCTGGAGTTTTAGGGTGTTGGGGACTCTTTTTCCCTCTTTTAAATGAAAACTGAGCTTGTTCATCCCTCAATCTTTTCACAAAGAACTTTTTCACAACAAGATTAGTAACCAGTAACAATTGCCAGAGGTGTCTGACTGCATACTCTCTTCCTAGACGTATGAGTTTATCGTGAGGCAAGGTGGAACTGTGCGTATGGCCCTCCCCGTACTGCTAGTGGCGATTCCTTTGTTCACTTTGCACATGCAAGATAATCATGACATAAACAGCTATCTATGCAAGACTTGCCATTTGGAGGACAAAGCGGATCTCCCCAAGTAGTTTCATTTAATCTAGTCATCATCTAATGTGGTGACAAGTGGGAAGGCATCGTTGTTCTTTTTCATTTAGAACAGCATCACAACATTACTACATGGAAAAAAAATTTTCTATGTTCTTCCGTTTGAGTTTTTTCTCAACTGCTTATGAAGCTGCCAAATAAAGTAGTACTTAACATAAATACATTAGAGAAAAGTAAACTGGCACTTTCTGTAGAATGCAGCAATTTACATTCCCTTGTTATTCTCTGTTTCTGACAGCAATTTGTATTACATTCTTCAGAGTTTCAATATTTTTGCCCCCAAGAGATCTCATCTTGTATTTCCTGGTACTTCAACCAGAAACTTGTTCATTAAGATGATTTTTTTTTTTTTTAATACTGATTTAACTTTTGCTAACACAATTGCTCTTGTAATCAGACTCATAATTATATTCCCTCATCTGTTTTTAAATTATTGCTTTGAATTCTTTAGCTGGAGCAACTGAGAATTTCGTTAGTTTAGTCCCCGTGTATAACTTCCAACCACAGCACTGCAGCAATATTTGCTTTCCTTTATGACATAATAACTTCTTTGGCTTCTTGACCATTTTCTTTCAGCTTACTTCTCTAACTTCAGTCCATGTAATGTTTCTTTTTGGGTCATCATCAAGTTATTGAAAAAAACCAAAACTGATTTGTGTAAAGCTTATACCTTGTGGCAATTTTGTAAATAAAAGTCCTTCAGACAACATTTAATGCAATCAAATAAAAAAGTGGCAGTGTTTAGCGAATTAGAGGTTTTGTTACTCTGAAGGTGCTGTGTCTCTGAATGAATTAGCCTGGGGGATTTGAAAATACAGCCTTATAGTCTGAAAGGAGTTGTCTTGTGCCTCAAGTTAGCTGGAGAACAACTATAAGCTTTTGCAAAAACAAATCGTTCAGTGGGTAGACTGCATGTAAGTGTTGCTGATTGCTTCCTCGCTGTGTGAATATGGTGTTGACAGATTCAGAATGAAAGGGAACTTTGCATAATCTGTATTTAACTTGTGAAATGCCTTTGTGTATGATATTGATTCTGTCAGAAGTTTACATGGATTCTGAAAAGATGATTAGAGAAATGCAAAGGTGAGAAATCCATTGACCTTTGTAATATACAAAGGCATACAACGTAAGGCTCCTTGAGCTGTGTTGCTGAGGCTGAATATTCTGAGAATTAGCACTGCTTACTTAAGAATATTCTTATCTCGAGGTGGCTGCTGTTGTAAGTGGCAAGATACTGGACTAGATAATTGGGTCTAATTCATTTGATGTGAACCATTCTCACATTCATGTTAATTTTTGGGTGAGAGAGTTGTACATCTTAATTTTATGCTGCTTGTTTTGAAGGGGGACTTGGGGAGAGAGGAGAAACGTAAGTATTTTTGAGATTTAAAAGAGAAAATTGTGATAAAAATCTTAGTGAAAAGTTCAGTATCTCCTTTTCTTCAGCTCAGTGCTGAAAAAACAGCTTGTGGTCACATGAAATAGTTTCTCTTTGCTGAAAAGAAAAAGATCTGTGATTCATTCCTGTATAGTGTAATAGGTGGAAAAAATCACTTGATTTAAAAATTCAAGTCAATAGAGGGGGAAATCGGTTTAAGTGGTTTTAGTTACTGCATTAAGAATATATTAACGTACAGTAAAACGCTTCAGCATAAGATTTGCGTGCATCCTTCTATTGCAGAAAGATGAAATTTAAGGTTGCTCTCTCCATCTGTTCCAACACGGTACATAACAGTGTGTCAGCACAGCAGTAAAGGCTTTTACTATGTGTAATTGTAAAATAATGCCAATAGGTAAATGTGAAAAGAATGTTTTGGGAGCAATTTCTAGATTTTGCTTTTTTGTAAAATAAACACAACTTTAAAAAAATAGTTTTAGGTTTTGGATGACAGTAAAAAAAGTACAGAATGCCAGGACACCAAAGCAACTGTACCAGATCAGAGCAGTAATCCACCTAGCACTATTTCTTTTCTTTGATGGTGATTAGAACCACATGCTCTAAAGGAAAATGCTTATAATGGGCAATTAAAGGATCTGCACATAGCAGGCTTTTTTCCTCTGCCCTCCCTCCCCCAGTTGCCATAAATTACTGGTTGGCCTTTACTCTGACGTGCAAGTCTGACAAAACCTAGAAGGAACAGGAAATGACCTAAGTGTGGTTTTAGCTGGTTTTTTTTTCATTACCTCCATAAGAAGAAAAAAACCTTCTACTTTCCCTTGATAGACAAAACACCTTTTAGAACCCTTTTGAAACATTTGAATATCTTAAATATTAACAGGAAGATCAGAGCAAACATAACAAGCAATAAGAAAACCAAAAACTTTCTACAGCAAACAAAGTAGAAGCTGACCTGCTGATACTCCTGGTTACAAAAGCAGAAGTAGCATGTCTTTTTAAAAACAAACAAAGGAAAAAAAGAAACAAAAACCCAACCAAACAAAAAAAAAATTTTCCACTTGCAGGGAGTAATATTAACTTTAAGAATAAGCCTGCTGAAAGCTTATTTGAAACTTGAGCATAACAGTGGAGCATTTTTGTTCTGTTTTTTATCTATGCTGAGGACAAAGTTACTGAAAACAGTAACTAAACACCTGAAGACTCTGAAGTGACTTGTTAAAGTTTACTTAAGTGCAGCTCTTGTCAAAGATTTGTATTTGTAGGGAAGATCAGAATACTGTGGAGTCTGGTGAAAACATTATGGTGGCCAGATGTGTGTGTTGTTCCAGTGTTGTTCTAATGTGTCCAGCCAAGTGTGTTGCAGGTACTATTCAATGTGTAGAATAGTATTTACTAAAGCAATTAAGTAGAAGCAAGTCTCCTTCCATTGAAGGAAGATTTTAGATTTCTTAAAAAAAGTGAAGATAATGCCTTTTATGAAAGAGTTAAGTGGAGTTAACAACAGAGTCCAGGATAGGGATATGACAGTTTCTTTCAGTACATGTATTCAAACCTCAGAACCGTGAAAGCAAAATCAGTTTCTGTTCAAAGATTGTGGCTATCTGCAGACTTCACAATCTATTAGCCATTTTACAACCTTGGATAAATAAATTGTGTAGAGTCAGGAAGTGGCAAGTATTAGGATTCCAAAAAAATCCTAGTCTTTTCCTGTCCTATTTATTTTCATGGGGAGGTTTAGCGGGTTGAGAAATACCATCATGACTCTAAATGCCTTAAGTATCATACTGAATGCTTTTCCAAGTGCTGTATTTTGTCTTGATTACAATAACCTACTCAAGTGGCTGTTTTTTTGGCCTGCAAGATTTCACAACATTCTGTTGTCTGTGTTACCTAAATAATGCTACCACTACTTTGACAGAGTCATTCTTTGGTTGCATCACCTTTAGTGTCATACTGAATACAACTTAACTACTTAGTAACATACTGTGTTTTAAAATCTACCTTTTCTACACAGAGAAGGGAAAAATCCCAATAAATAAATAAATAAAACGAGACTTCTAGGTTGTATACTGCTGTGTTTGGTTTTGTATCATTAAATTACATGGATTTTAAAAGCTAATTAATTGTAAGATGTTACAAAAGACTAATTTAGAAATAAAGGCAATGAATCTAGCATCAATCTTGTTTGACAGGCAGTCATGGAAAGAAATGCATGTGTAATTTAACTTTTTTCATATTTTACAGTAAATTAATTTCTCATCTGGTTGTACAATTTCACTTTTGAATGAGGTGATTTTTTTCAGAGTTGATTTCTGAATCAAGTTGCTATGGTGTTGGTTTCATTGTTTAGTTAATTCTATGCTTGGTTGCTATGGAAATACTTATTTACGGAGCTAATGCCTAATGGTGTCAAACAGATGCTGCTAGCAACTAGGAATCTTTTATATTTGATCAATGAAAGACTCACTCAGAAGTAGAAACTCATTTTTTCTCCATTAAAATTTTGCACCATGGAATGTGAATGGATGGTGTCAAATAGGACAAGTTTTCTTTTCTTAACAAGCATTAAAGCACACGCTGAATCTCCTGGGTAGTATCATCATTGAAACTAAAACTTCCCACTTACCTAGCTTAGGCAATCAAACAGCAATGTTGCAAGTCTTAACATTGTGTATGGTCTTAGGTGGTGTGCACATTTCAGCTTAGGGTATGGAATGGAGCGTATATATTAGTTATATTCTAGTTCTAAAATTGATTTTTATATTTCTAAGCTCTGAAACACTTTTTTGTAGCTATGTATTTTAAATCTCTGCGTAAGTATGACTATTGTCCTTAGTGTAACTTTGCACAAACACAGGTAATTCTCAGGTAGCTAAGATGATATGATTTTGTATTTTATAAGTTAAATTATTCTGAAAATATCATTACATAGTTATTTAGCCAAACGTAGTTTGAGTTGAGCATTAAAGTTTTTTAAAAATTGTTTAAAAATGCTTAGTGTAACTTTATAGTAATTTTAGTGGTTTATAACTTGAGAAAAGTAAACCCCATAGGCTTTTATTGCACTTAAACCTTTAGAAGTTTAAAATACTCCTCAAACATGACTTTAGCCAAATGGAGCTGTGGCACTCATGCAAAGATCTAAAGGAACTCCGCCCTCTGTGGCATCAACTCGCTTCTGAAAGACACATCTGTTACAGGCCCTGGAAACACTGGCTGTGCCGTGATAGGAAAGATAACTTTTTATATAGGAAAATCATTAAAAACAAAACAAAAACCCCTGAAGCTCTGCTGGTTTTCATTGACTGGCTTCTCCTGTTTCTCATCTGTTTTCAGTTTATCTACACTATAAGCTTCTCAGAGGAGCACTTTTTTCCTTTTTCTTTGTAAAAATTAATACTGCTTGTTCCTGTTGCTGTTTGAACTGTAAGCTGTATTAGGGAAGGCCTTTATTACTGTTACCTTCCGTACTTTTTTAACAAATGTTTCAGTGCTGCTAACAATGTATGCTTTGCAAAAGTGCCATCCCTAAGTTTTGGTAATTCTTGGGTTGATATTCAACAATCAGGGCCTTCACCTTTATCGCCCCCCCCCTCCCCTGCCCCCGTGAATAGGGGGGTTACAAATAGTGTCAGGTAAGTTGATTCTAAAATTCTTGTGTTCAAATAGCAAGGCAAGTCCTCTGGAGTATATGGCAACACTGTTTTCATTGTTTGAGAAAATATAAACAAAGGGTAATATCTGGTGCCTACTGTCAATTTTCCTACATATTTCCAGTAAGTGATGTGTATTTAAAATCTCCTTAAATTTGACTAAACATCCATAGAACCGAATATAGTGTTCATTCTTCAGAATAGCAACTCTGTGGAGAATTTGTTGAGCCTAAAGAACTTTTTTAGCCTTTAAAAAAAATGTATTTCCAGTGATGTAAATTCCCTCTGTTAATACTCTTAGCCTGTTTTGAGTGACATGTTTCAGTTTGACCTAACCCCATCACTGGCTGATGGCAGCCAAATCGGAAGAGGTCGCTTGTACTTTAAAGGGTTTTTGTAAGCTGGCTTGTCTTCTTTTAACTGCATTGAAATTTATTTCATAGGCTAAATAGATTCCATTATTATAGTTAAACATAATACAGGCCCTGACTGTTAAAGAATGAGGCATAGTACTGTTATGCGTGGGTTTTTGTTTTGGTTTTTTATTAACTGTCCTTCAAAACCCTGATCAGCTTGACAGGCAATTATATAAAACCAGGAAAGTGTGATCATTGCTCTTTGGATGGACTGGGAGACTCTGGGCTTAAAGTCAGGCTGATAGGAGAACTTCTCCTCCAAGCTGACTGGTAATTTGGTATACATGGTTATGGGGGGAGGGCTATACATTTCTCACCTTTCAGAAGTTCATCTGCAATATCAGAGCCCACAGCAGTTTTATTTTCAGAGCTGCTTCAAAGGAGCTCCCAGATGTGCGATTGCTGTGATGGTGGCACTGACAATGGATGCTCAAAAGCCGAAGCGTCTTGAGTTGCTAAGCAGAGTTTTAAGTTGTAGCTTGGAACTTCTACGACTCAAGTCCCTCCTAGATCAGGTGTTTCTTGTTGGAGGAGGTGGGGAAGAATGTTATGTGCAATGGATTACAAAATCTTAGTATTACATAGTACAGATCTTTCTGCAACAAGTCTTACGGTTGCAAAATCAAAAATCGCTGAGGCTCTGCCTAAGACCTATTTTAAGGTCTGTTGGTCTGTTCACATGAAGTCAAAATAAACTATGTCCTTTTTACTCCTGTTGTAAGATTAATGCAACTCTGGGAATACTTTGTAACTTTTGTTGATGATCCACAGTAATTAATTAAAGCTTTGACTGCCAAACTCTCAACAAAAATAATGCCAAAAATGCTGCTTGTTTTAGTATTCCAGATTTAACTTGCAAGGCATGGAGTTAGGCTAATTAAACTAAGTCTGGTAGGTAGTGAGAAACAAAGTACAGTTCCCATATGGTTAGTTTCTGAATAGAATGTTAAGGAGTAAATTCTTCTTTAACAAGAGAAGTTTTTTTGTAAAGAAGCAGAATTTACCAGCTCTTAACCTTTAAAACTGTTACCCCTCCCTTGTCCCTCAAACCGTTTCAATTCTGCAGAAGCTCTGTTAAGGAATATGCTGCTGGTTTCTGTTCCTTTCTCCCGGAATTGTTTCTGAGGGGGAGGCTTTCTGGATTTGAGTGCCATCTTGTGGTGTCTTGTAAGCATCTAAGAAAAGGTAATGGCCCCCCTTTCATTATTAATCTGTAAGGATTTGATTAGTGTAGAGACGTACCCAGTTGTATTTACCATGGAAAAATATTCATTGTATAGTGATCTGCATTTTTTCCATTGTGCTTAGTAGAAGAGATTGCTACTTTGTGCCCAAAATTTTCATCAGCTCATTTTAATTACTTCAATGTGTGGCACATGGAATGAGCCCTGAAAATTTTACAGCTAATATACACTGTGGTAGCCTGCTAGCTGTGTTAATATACTACACCTGTCTTCTCTCAGGAGGTATGACTTCTAATTACTGTTGATGTATAGTGAATTAAAAAAAATAATCTGTTGGCAACATACAGGTAAACTTAAGTTCTGTTTACTTCAAAACTTTTAATTTCTTTGCTGTAAAATTGGTATCTGTGGAGAAGCTTAAATCTTCTGGTTTAAATGACAATAGAAAATTTTCAATAATGAATCCAAGATGTGAAATTTTTCATTTAAATAAAATTGTATATAAAATGATGCCCTGCCATTTAAAATATCAAACTGTTATTTGCATTGGAAGTAGATTTTGCATGAACAGTGCACATTATTTTACCTTGTGTATGCTGTGTGAGTATGAGACACAAGATACAGCAGTAACGCTTTGCACTGAATATTCAGCCTCTGCAGCTTTGAGCCTATTTCTTTACTATAGCGGAGCTAAAGTCAAAAGGAAGGTTTTGAACTTTTTTAGTCATACAGATTGACCCCCAAAATTCTAACAGTATAGTTTGTGGGTTGCATCAGGAAAAGTAGTTGCAGTTAAAGGTTTGGTACAGAAATGTTCTGGAGTTAACAAGAGCATAGATACTTTATTAAGAACTCATTTACGACAAATAAATAAATTTAGCTAGCATAGCACATATTTAAAAGAAAAATAAAATATTAGAAGAGCTGGGGGAAGGGAAAACTCTTTTGTGTCCCCTAATGGAGGCTGCAAGATTGCAAGCAAGCTGACGCAACTTCGTGGACCATTAGTATCAAAGGTTGCTAATACAGCTAACAAAACTCATGTGGATGTCTGATCTTTGTTGCTGGTTGAGCCAAAATTCAGCGAGGCGGATTAACGCAGTCTCTGTGTCCGAGCTTAGGAGGACAGAATGAAACCAAAAGATTTAGCTATTTTGATACAGTAAATTAATGTCAATCTGGAAAGAGAAACCTGAGAATGAAGAAAAACATAAAACCTCAACCTGCCCAGATGGACAACTTATTCTAGTTTGTTATCGAAGAAAACCCCCTTCATCTTTACAATGATCATGCTAAAACCAAATGCATCATACCAAATGGGTTTGGCCAGATAATGTTGGTCATTATCTTAATGCTTGTCACTGACAGGCTGTCATCTCATGTGCTTAGTTTAAAAAAAAAAAACCCAAACAAAAAAACGCCAAGAGATGGTAGCTAGATTAATCACTTAAAAAACTAAAAAACTCAAAAAATTCTTAATTCTTGATTTAGATCTGCTTGCTTTACACAGTATGACTTTCTGATACATCATAACTTGCTCCCAGTTTAAGTGCATGCTTAAGGATAGATCACTTCACTTTTCATAGCAAGTGGATGTCATAACTATTAACTTTAAACATCGTTTAATGGTATCTCTATGAAGATAACAGAAGAGAAAAAGAGCTTTTCAGTGCCGCCCTTGCCTGGGTACTGCTGACGCGTCAGCCTGTGTTTCTTTATTGACACTTTCTGCACCTTCTGCTGGGCAAGTGCCAGCCTGGAACATTGTGTTTTCTCCATGAAAGAGCTGTTGGCCTTAGAGGAACAAAATCAAACATAGTTATCACCTATAAAAATAAGCAGAAAAACTTACAGGACTGCAGAATATGAACTACCAAGTGGGGTATTGGCACATGATTTGTGCTCTGTAGCTACGGAAAAGAGGAAAAAAAGGGTTATTTTTATATTTGTTTAATTTGTGAATGCGTGTTGTACAAATGAATTGATTTATCAGAGAATAATTAGAACCTGTCAAGAAGTCATGAAGACTGAATGCTTGAAACAAAACAGACATCTGAATTTCATTTCTTGTGTGTTGTTTTTATTTTTTGTCAGTATAGAAGAAAAATTGACTGCTGTTGACGTACTTGAAGCTGATAGTATCTTCAGATTGTGTTGCTGACGTTCTTTTGTGGGTTTGGTGGGTTTTGTGAAGTTATTCAGAACATGCAGATTTGTAACCATGTTCAAGCAAAACCTAACAAAACCTCCTGCAAGAAAATGGTTTTAAAATTACTGGTTTTTGACCTAAGATATTGGGGAGCTTTTTGCCTTTTTTAAAAATAAATTATGTTAATGTAGTGTTTTCTGCACTGTATTTACAAAACTGCTACTGTTTGAATGGTTCTGGAAAGAAAAAAATTATAAAAATATATTGGAGGTTTTAGGATAGATTTGCTTTTATAAGTTGAGGTGAATAGAAGCAGGAAAGCACTGTCACCACCTAATTTAGTGTACATGTTAAATGATTAATAAACGATGCAGAAATATTGAATTAAGGCCATATAATTATTCTGTCATCAAGATCTGTTGTGTACAATTTCTTCCAGCTCTTCTTTAGGACTTTTACTGGGTAGTATGAACTGAGAAAATGGCCTAGGTTACATACAAAAAGATGAAGGGAGAAGCTTTTTATATTACATCACATAATCAAGATTTATTCCATTGTTGGTTTTCAGCATTAGCATATCATCTATTACTCTTCTTTTTTCCTTTTTTTTTTCCTTTTCTTTTTCTTTACAGATGATACTTTGGGACTGGGATTTGAAGCAATGGTACAAGCCCTATTATCAGGTCAGTGTATTATGAATCTAATTATTCTTTTGTGAAATGTGATTGAGTACAGAGTTCACTGTGAACTGTCAGTTTTCAATTTTTCTGTTGATGTTTTATTCACCTAAGTTGTCCTAGTACGTTCTAGCTCTGTGTAGCAGAGGCTTGATATTTAGCAGTTCTGACCAAGTTGACAGGGATCTACTTTCTGTGGTGTATAGGAGAACAGTCTCAAACCTAAGACGGGAGTGGTTTTTTTTAAATATCCAGTAGCATAAGGTTAGAGAGTGATTCCCCAGCAGTGTCACCAAACTCAGGTCTACCAGGTTCTCACCTTTTTTCTTGATTGCTTCTTTCTCCCCCCCTCTCTCTTGTATCAGCAGTGGCACCTAATCAGCTATTGCTGATTAGATATTCCTGTTCAGAGAATTATGCCAAATAAAAACTAATCACTTTGACAGAAATGTTAGGGTTTGTTTCAGTAGAATCAGGGTTAATAAAAGTAATGAGGCTGCGGAAATTGCACCTCTATAAGGGGCTTATAACAGTTTGGCCACCAAAATTTCTGTTGATGTTGTTGGAAGAGAGAGAATACTAGGTTTACTTCTGAGACAAAGTAATGAAAAATTGAGATTAAAAAATTGGCACCAGATCTTTATTTTAAATAGAGAAAAATAAACTGAAAGCTAACGTTGAATTCTGAAATATGTTTTTATTCTGTGGAAAAAACCCTGCAAAAATTGGTGTCTGAATATGACTATAGGTATATATTTTATTTAAAAGAAAAATACATTGCCTTGATTTTTAAAATTTATTTTTTTAAATGTGCAATGGATAAGATGCTTATTTAAAACTTGGAATACTGTGAAATGTTTTGTGACATGCTTATAGTTTGCAACATTTCCATCTATTCTAGAATGCTGGCAGTGGAAATGGAGTTGATCTTTCAGTACTAAATGAGGCTCGGAGCATGCTAACAGACCTCCTGACTGACCCATCCCTTCCACCACAAGTGATTTCTTCCCTTCGAAGCATTAATAGTTTGATTGGTGCTTTCTCAGGCACATGCAGGCCAAAGGCTAGTCCGTTCACACCATTTCCTGGTTTCTTCCCCTGTCCTGAAATAGAGGATCCTGCTGAAAAAGGAGATCGAAAGCTGCTCAAGGTTAAATTACTTTAATTTTCATTCATGTGTGTGTTGCAATTTTTAAAAAAAATTATCAAGGAAAATTCACCTGGAAAGAATGCTCCTGGATGGATAGTAGTTTCTTCACTGAGTACCTGTGAACTACGTTTAAGGTCAAAAGAGAGCAGCTGTGAAAACACATTGAATGAAATGTCCTTAGGTACCAAAATGCAAATTCAAGTCATTGATGGATAGACAGGTAAAAGCACTGGTCTGCACTCTGAACACATGATTCCTCGAAATAAACACAGCATTAAAAAAAACTAAAAGCAAATATAAAATGAAGATGTTATATTCTCGTGATATGGCACAAACAGGGCTGTTCTTGATTCTCCCACATTCTTGATCTAACAATTGCTGTGAGTGTGGCTTTTTCATTGACTTCTTTTTTTCCCAAAGAAATTTACTCTTGCGAATGTCAAACTAGCCCTCAGACAGAAGCAAATCAGCCATGTAAAAGGAAAAATACCTCTTCCTTCTGTGCAGCACATCATGTTATGGGACCGGTGTGTAAATCTACTGTCACTGCTCCGTTATCTAGGGTAAATAAGTGAAAGCAAGAATGTAGTTACTATATGACACGTTAAGGAATGTGGTGGAAAAACATTCAAATATAGAAACTCAGCTGCAGTGCACAAGAGCTAATAATTCTAGGGTAGCCCAGTATTGACAGCTGGAGGGTATTTACTGTGGAGGCTGGTCTGGGACCTCCCAGCCCTGCAGTTGCTTCCATTTCCAGGCAGTGGGCAGCTTAGCCCAAATTGATCAGTTTGTTGGCTTAGTATTTTGGAGCTAGATAAACTGCCTTGAGCGAGATTCAGCCTGTGAAATGTCTGTTGGGAACCACTGCCAAGACAAATGCTTTTGCGGAAAAAATCGGTGTCTGCAGATTACCCTGTGGAAGATCCTGCAGGATCACTGCAGTATGAAATTCCTTGGAATATCATAGGGATACCTGTGGAAATCAGTTAGGTAGGATCATAATCATTCAGCATATTTTTAGTTTGTGCATTTTTTTTAAAAACTGCTAAGGATTGGTATACCAATGTGAAAAATATAATTTATGTGAACGTGAAAATGTAACTTAGTCAGAATTCTTTGAAATGAAAAATATTAATTGCTGAAGACTGGTTAACAAGATTATGAAAAATTGAAAGATTGTTTTTTCACAGCTATTCTCTTTTTCTCCCTTCTAAAAGTAACTCTTCCTTTAAGTTTGGGTTTTTTTCTGTATATTAATTTACCTGGTGGATAGAATAGTGTTTGTCACTATCATTCAATGAATATTTGACTTCGGTATATGTTTATGGGTAAGCCAAAAGATGTACCACTACGTATGTTACTGTAAGAAAGAAGAAGATATATCTTTCTTTCAAAAAACAGGTAAGTCAGCACAAACTCCAGATTATGACACACCAAAGAAAATCATAAGAAAGTATTTCTTCAAAATGGGACCTTTCAGATTATATTGAAAGGTTCCCATTCTCCCGTTCCTTGACTTGGAATATAAAAGGTCTCCTCCATATTTCAAACAAGTTGCTTCTTTCCTCAGGATTATGTACATCTTTATTTCTCTTCCCTGACTGGCTTCCAAAGTGCATTCAGTTATAATTTTTTTCACTTCTGATAGTGAACTGCCTGTTCCCTTTGGTAGGGGAAAAAAAAGGAAAGAAAAAACAACGAAAAATAAAGAAGCTGAAACTGGGCTTCAGACCTTGGGCTAGCAATAACTGATTATCTAATACTAACTCTTCACTCTGAGTTTCTTGGTAGTCGACAACTTGGGAAGCGTAAACTGCCCAGTCAGTGCTATTCACTGCTCAGTCTCTTTAAATTCTGAAAAAAAGAAAAAGGCAATCTTAGTTAGACAAAAAACATCTCAGGGCTGCTCTGCAATAGAAAGTCTTTTCACCTCTGTCATGACAGAACTGTCCCCAGATTTCTTAGCATATGACAGTAGACTGCTTGCCAGATTGGTGGATTTTTGATGTTATCAACAGTCATGATTTTAATGGTTTTCACACTTTAGGCAAGTAAAAGTTGTCTAGGCAAGCACTTGAGTATTCACATCCCTTGTCTCCTGGCCTAGTTGTTGATGGTAACTGAAAGTCTTTTCATAATAACTGATTTCTGCCATGGTCTAAATCTTGTTTCCAGAGCAACTTTGCCCCTTTGTATAGTGATTACCAGTAACTTTGCTCTAGCATAGGGTGATCTGGAGTTCCTTAATCCTTTGCTACCCATGTTTTGTTTATTCTCTGCTTCTTCATCTAGCAGGGGAAAGTTCTGGAGATTGTCATATCCCCAATGTTCCCTCATTCTTAGAGTAGCCAGGAAGAAGGAAAAATTAAGTGCGGTTGCTGGGGCCTCCTTTCCATATTGTGCTAACATATGCATTTGTTTCAGGGAGTGGACCTTTCTCCTCCAATGTTGGGGATTTTCAGCTGTTGTAGAGCATGCAGGTTAGATTGATGTGGACAGAGAAGTCCATTCTAACCTGAGAGCACTACCACTGTATGATAGCACACAGAATACGCTCCTTCGGTTCTCTTTCTGGTAGGGCTGATTAAAAGACTGCTGCAAGTTTCTGTGGCAATGTGGTGGTCTTATTCTGCCTGTCCAGTTCCACCTTTCTGGCTGTGACTACAGCTTTGCAGCAAAGCAAACAGAGTCAAGGTACCTCCCATATCAAGGACTCAGAGCAGTGTGATTTTTCAGGGTAAGAGACTTTACTCTTTTGTGTCAACACTGTTTCATTTTTTTGAAATATGTAATAGCTTTGTGAGTTAAGTATGATCTTTGACCACCTGATGAAGCTTAAAATTGCAAAGTCATTATTTCTGCCAGACTTTTGAAGTGGTAGTATCCAAGGGTCACCTGTCCTCACACATGACCCTTCAGACCTTACTCAATACTGCAAATATTGCTTTGGAGTTTTTGTTTTAAACTTTTTTCCTGGCATCCTTTTTACTTTGCAAGGTCTGGTTACGCTCATCTGTATTATGCAGAAGAATCTTCCCACCCCCCTCCATTGAATGCCCAAATCTAGGGATGAGTTAACAAGCGGATCGTGGACTGAATGCAGTCAGAGAGATGATTTTTTTTTTAATTTGTTTAAAATACAATGTATAGGTTATCTGTGCAGTGGATGCCGATATGCCAGAGCTGCCTTTGCAGTTTCAGTTCAATGATCCTATCCTTTCTATTAGTTAGGTTCTACTAGCTGCTATTTAAACACGGATATACTTTTCTGGGGTTATTTCAGTAAAGCAGAGCTAATAAGTCCTGAGTTATTTCTATGCAGGACTGTTTGAGTGCCGCTGCCCTGCTTTACGGAGGGCTTTGTGTTCCAAGTACAACAGTGATTCCCAGTGTTTGGACTGCAGCATGCCTAAACTAACACAGCATCCGGGCTGGGAGTGGTGAGGTGCCCGCGAAGCTTCCTGGGTGCTGTGGGGCTGGTATGGAAGCAGAGCAGGAGCCGTGGTGGACCAGAACTGACCTGTGCATTGTGCATCATCCTTTCCACAAGCTGCACAATACTCGCACTGTCAATATTTAGCACCTGAGTTATCGAAATCTCAGGCTATCCTGAGAGCTGACTGTGTAGTCGTATGATTGGGATGTGTAGAAAAAGAACCTGTAATTCTACAGCAACTGACTGTCTCTAGAAGATCTCAATTTTTAAAAGCTCTGAAGAGTAATTGTTGGACCACATGGGTTTCAGAGTACAAGTATCTTTACAAATTTTAATTTGGGGAAAGAAAAAAAGATATATGAAAAATAATTATTCCTCGTAAGCAAAATAATTCGATTGCATCTTTTTTATTTTCTTGAGCAATAACAGTGAATGTAAGAAACCATACTTACTATTTCACTATAAAAAAACCCAATAAATAGTTTTCACAAACAATAAATAAAATTGTAATGTCTGTTTTTAATTATATAAACTTTAACCATAGTTAAATTATTCAACAGGGATTAACTAGCAGGAATAGCCTGCCAACAGCACAGCTGAGACGAACTTCAGGAGTTTCTGGCATTCCACCTATAGAATCAACATCTTCTAGATGGGAACGGAACAGCAAGAGATCTCATCAGGAATGTAACACATCAAGGTAAGCACTTAACCACACTTTAAGGGCAATAATAAATGTAGCCTTTCTAAAATGTTCATGTCTGTAATGTTGGAACTTGGCAGCGGTATTTAATGTAAAATCTTGTGAATTAAGTCTCCCAATTCTGCCAGCATAAACTGGAAAATGTTTCAAGTTAATTATATACTATACTTTGTAACTCTGATCTCAAGTAGAAATCAGGTCATTCTGAGGTTGAATGGCATGCTCTGTCATAATAAGTAGACCTGCACATCAGTTTTAGTAGGAAATGAAAAAAGAAACCAACTCCAGCATACATGATTGCAAAACTAACTAGTTTAACCTCTAAACCTTTACTGACTTCCTCCTTCTCCTTTTTCCTTAAAACATTTATCACTTTCCAACTTCCATATACCCCAAAATTTGTTTTCTAATTAAAAAGATGATATAACTTTCTTGCATTTGGTAGCCACTGTTGTGTGTATTGAAACATTTATTATCCCTATCGTCATCAAGCAAGCAGTAAAGTAGACTAAGTAAGTAATTTCTTCTCTACTTTTTAGTCAATATGGTGCATATAAAGCTTTTATTTCCAGAATTAAGATTACGTTTTGAATTAGGATTAAAATAAATGTACACTTTTTTCTTTTTGTTTAATGTGAAACTTCACACATTTACTTTTATTTAAATGTGTAAATGTGTATGGCTTTGCTCAGTATCTTGTAAGAAATTGTGTTGCACCTTAAATCCATGAAAATGTGTGTGGTTTTGCGCCTTTTTTTTTTTTTTTATTCCTTGATATCTCTTAAGACTTTAATGGTTTTACATAGGTCATAAGGAAAGTATAATAGATGCATTTGTTTAAAGAAAATGTGAGTTATGCTCATAAACTTTCACCCACTACTAGTAATTACCAGTTATATACACACATCCAAGAATTTATTTATCAATATTATATTTAATTTTAAAGTGAATCATTTAAATAATTTGTTTTTCCCCTTGAATAAAATATGTTCTTCAAGTTTTTACATAGTAAAACATAATTGTGGTTTGTGTATAAAATATAATTGAAGATGCTAGTAGTGGCAGTAGTAGTATTTTAAAGATTGTATTTTCATGCTGATTTGGTTATCAGTGTTTGAGAGAATCTCCCCAGTTATATCTACCGGAAATAACCCAAGACCAGAGAAATCACTTTAAACTTACAAACCGTAGGACTTCAGTTTGAGGCTCAGCACTTCTGGTGCAGATGCAGTGTATGTTTGCAGAGGGTTTCCTTACAGCTCCTACCCACCAAAGAACCTACTGAAGCTCACCCAATTAAAAGTAGCAATACGGAAAACACACTCTTGCTTATACTCCATCACTTTTAATTTATCTCTTGACCCTGATGACTAGCACTTCCAGCTAGTCATGTTCCCCTGCCCTCCTCCTGTCCGCCCCCATGCAGCCCTAGAATATGCATTTACTTTTTTGTGGTTTGTATCCTGCCCTTCAGAGTTCTTGCCAACACTTGCACTGTCCCTGTCTCCTTGCATCTTCCAGTGATCGTTCTTATCAGGTTGCCTTTAACTTCTAACACATAATCATCTCATAATCCCCAATAAGTGCTTACCTAACAGATAAGGTTAGATGAAATAGCTGAACTGGCATAGCTGTTGCTTCAGCCAAAAGAGGCAGTTCTGCATTCCTAGAGTACTTTGTGCTATTGGCTCTGGCTCTTGAGTCAGCCCCTTAATTCACAGAAGAATAACAGCAATAAAGACAGTTTTTCCTGCTTTGGGGAGCTGATTCAGTCCAATGAAAGACTCAATGAATGTTAGAAGAGAAGCAAGGAGGAGCCGGCTAAAAGTAAAAAGGGAGAGTGAAACAGCAAACTGTTCACTAGCAGGAAAGTTTATCAAAAACCAAAATATTATTTTACGTACAATGATTGCTCTCAACTGAATTCTAGCTGAGTTGAGAAAGATATGATATTAAATAGTGGTACAATAAATTAATATTGCTACAAAATTTGATTTTATGTTCCAGAGTTTTTTTCTATCCATCCAGGTGTGTTCAAAAGCAATTCTTGAGAGCTGCTGTTCTATTTGCATGCAAGTCCTTGATTTGGTTTCTCATACAAACATTAGTTCAAGATGAACTGACCTTGCTTAATATATAGTCTTCCTATACTAAATACTGTTGGAGTGTTTTTATGTGCTTTAAAAGAATACATGTAAGCTGTAATAGCTAAACAGTGTACAAATAGTGAAAAGTTCAACCTATCCCAGTTCTCAACCCAAACATTTTTTAAAGTTGACTAACATGTCAGCATTAGACTTCAGAAGAATAAATCTGTGTTTATTTTTTAACTCATTTTTTATATTTATATATTTAAACAAATGATGGGAGATCAAGTCTTATTTCTATATTTGACTTTTGTTTGAAATCTGATTAAACAAGATTAAATCTGTTTTGGTAAATACTATTTTCCCATACTGAAATGAGATAATTAGTTTTACAGAAAATATTTTCACTTTAAAGTACATGTATACAGTTATTTTTAATGGCATATTGCGTTTTTGTTTACTAAAAGAAATGTGAAATTTTGGCATGCAATTCCATACCTAGAACAGCAGATGGCACAATTCAACAATCGAGGTTAATGATTTAGCCACCAAAGTACAATATGACTATATGTCAAAACCAGCTTTAGTTTTAAGAAGATAATAAATAAAATCATTAATTAAATATGCAAAATTGATTTGAAAAGCAAGCCATGGCTGCGTAAGATTGTCATAGTATTTCCAGAGTAACCAATCTTTTAAATGTTCTCAGATCTGTTAGAAAACAGCCTGCTTTGTTAAAACATTCAGGAAAAGTAAATAACATGTTAGAAAGTAAAACCTATGGCACGTGGCCTGAATGTACTTACTGTGTCATTTTAGGACTGCATAAAGTTTTCTGTTGCCTTCATCCAGTACCCAGCAGGTTTTTATTCCATATAATTGACATATATTGTCTAGCTGATGTTGAATTCAACTTCTTTCTAGTACTCTCTTTTTCTTAAATGGTAGTGGACCTGTAACAGAGCAGTCTGGCCATTTTATAAGCATCTTATTTAATAAAAATGGAAGATGAGGTAGGAAAGAAAAAAACTCTTACTGTTTTATTTTCAGCCAAGGATCTCATTCAAATGGGTCTTTTGGTGCAAACTTGCTGACAATACCAAAACAAAGATCATCTTCTATGACATTGACTCATCATATAGGTCCCAGACGAGCAGGTAAGATCGTGCAATTTGTATAGCTTAGTGGCAGGATGTCAAGATAGTAGTTAGTACATCATGTATTACAATTGTTTTTTTTCATGTGAATGTAGTAGTACTAAAATAACATCAGCATGTTGCATATTTTTAAAAATACTTTATTTTTAATCTGCTTGTAAGAATACTCAAAATTACAGTTAACATCAACTTTGTAGAAATTTCAGCTATTCACCTAATGCTGTGTAGCTCCAAAATGTTGTAATGTTCATCATGGTTGGTACCTGTTGAAAATTGCAACATTCGCATACATTAATAAGGGACTTTTTTTAGTAATTATGCTTTTTGTAATGGAACAGTGTCACTTAGACGCTCCTAAATTCCTGATAGCCATCTGAGATGAATATTTAAACAAATTTCAGAAGGAGTTGGTGTAGATTTTGTTCTAACACTGTGAATGTAATAAGCTAGTAGAAACTGCAACAGCAGTGCTGAAATAATGTGTACATCAGTATTTCAGAGGTTATAACTTGTCTGTTTGCCCATATTAAGTGAAAACATGAAAATTATTTCTTTTGACATTTCTGTTTATCCATTTTAGTATGATTTAAAAATAACGTGTCTAATAATTTTATTTTCTAAAAGTTTAAATACATGGATTGGATTGAGAGAGGTGAATGCACTTTTTAAATTTTTTTTTAATTATTTTTTTTAAAGAGCCCCAAAACTCACCAGTTTTCTCTGGTTACTTACTGATGGTTTGGTTGTTTCCCTTTCACTCTTTCAAACACCAAGAAACATGCAAACTCAGGCCAGATCTGCATGTAAACATTGCACATTCTGAATGGTTCTGTCTTTATAAAAAGCTGGGCTGCCTTCTGCACTTTTCTACTTTGAATCTTGTGAAAAATAGAGTACAATGATACGTGTTAAAACCTGCTGGATGCGTACATGTAAAAAGGATGAAATTAAGTAACCAACATTAGAGTATTAATCTGTTTTAGTTCTAGAAGGGAGTTTACAAATTTCTTCTCAACTTTCCCAGTGTTTCTTTGCAGCAATGAGGTGACATTTGCTTTCTACAACTTCTGTCTCTGCACCTAGCAATATGGACTTCAAAAAATCTTGTCTCTTACTTTAACAAAATGTAATTACATACTACTTTCGGGTGTGTGAGTCAAGTCAATGTAGCCTATGACACTGTTGGAAGTGTATGATCTATGCATTCCTTATTTAAGGGCAATACTGTATATTCTCTTAGTAATTTGTTATCAGGCACTGTACAGTCATAAAACTTACAGAGTTTTTGCTTCATAGTTTGCAGCAGAATAAGTGATTCAGATTTGGAAAGGCCACAGAATACCTCATTATTTTGCTCATGGGCACTTTATTCTTTTGGATAAAAATATGTTTACAATGGCTATAACTTACTTCAGGCACTTGTAGATAAACTGTCTTTTGTATATTTTCACAAAGGAAAGAAATGATGTTCTGCCTTAATGCAAAATTTTGTTGTAAATTCATGTTAGGCACAGAGTAGCTGAAGTCTGGATTTACCAGCATTCTTTCCTAGATTTCACAGATAGAAACCTGAAGTAAACCCTAGCTTACTGTTTGAGCAGGAATGGGGAACTTCATGGACCTAAGGGAGATGGAGTTGTTTGTTGTTCCTTCGTTTGTTTGTTATTTGTAATTACCCATGAGCAAACTTTAGGGGTTTTTTTCCCCCAATGGCTTATTAGGCAGATTTAGATAGATTATCATGCCAATTAAAAAAAGGTACAGCACTGTCAAAAAAGGCCAGTATTTGCCCACTTCAGTTCCTTGCTTCAAAAATACAATTACAACATTTTGGTTTCTTACTTTGTTTTTAAAAATGTCTCAAGCATATTTTTTCTTTATTGCAAAACAATGAGATAAAAGATTTTTGTCTAGGTCAATCATCAGTACTGAATTGGTTTTGGTGATTTTTTTTCTGGAAAATTTAAAAAAGCAATCCTGAATCAGAAAGGAATATGGAAAGTTTCAGCTACTGATTACATTTTGCCAAAGCTAAAACTAAAACCAAGCCTTTGAAAGCCGGATGTTATAACACATTACATAGTTTGCCCATTCAAATGCGTAGCCTGAACTGCTGCATAGTTGTAGATCTCAAAACTTGGAATAGATCTAGCTACTTTATATGTGTTTAACAGTGTGAACTATGCACCGTGTTTTGAAAACTTGCACATTCTTTATAATTTATAAAGGTTCTTGTAGTTTAATTTCAGTCTTTCTAAACAGTAATGTTTTTATTGTAATCTGAACCCCATGTAATGTTTGTTTTGGAAGGTTCTTCTTCTGGCCTGAGTCCTGTGGGTTCACCTAGTCATGGATCTGTCTCCAGTGGGGCCTTCAGCAGCTGGTCACCTGTAGAATTTCCTGATACTGCTGATTTTCTTACAAAACCAAGCATTAATATACATAAGCCTCCAGGATACACATTTAGTTTTCCAGATTTTCAGCAGCAAGTTAAAACACCTGTAGGTTATATGTGTAGCAGGTACTGTAAACTCTGTTACATTTTTAGTAACTTCATGTGCATTGAAAACAATAGATTTAAAATTAAAAAATATAACAAGACCTATACATCTACTAGTATTGAAAAAAAGGCATATGATCTCATAATAATCTGTAACTATATTATCCAGGGGAAACTAAAGACTGCTGTATGCATGCCATTGATTTGAAATGGCTCATCCTTGAAAGCAGCAGTTATTGTAGAGTAACGATATTTTACAGATTTTTAGAAAAGGAGGACTTCCGACCTGGGAATTGAATTCTCTATTTCTGAATAGTTTCTAAATAATTAGCTCTACTTTATTAATTCATGGAGGTGAGTCCAGGGGAGATGATGGTTGATTATGTTCTAAGTACAGACTAAATCTGTGTGTGCCAAATTTAGGAGAAAATACTAAGGTCACTTGGTAGAGGAACCTTCAAAAGCATGCCTTTTTAAGAAAAGTAATTTGCAGATATTTTTCAGTACAACGTAGAAGTAGCAAAAGAAGAAAATTACTGACTGTTGTAAATATCTTTCATGTATTCTGTAAGCTGTGGACGTCAGATACTCAAGCCTGTTCCAACACCAGAGCCAGAATTTGCAGAATATAAAGACAGAAAATCAGGTGGGATTTCAAAATAGATGAATATTTGATATAAACTTCCTTTTTTTTTTTCCTTACACCAATTAAATTAAGATTTTTATATTTCTACATGAAATTTTTCCTATACTTTAAGTAACTCATATGCGTATATTTTATTTTAGTTTGAGACTTAAGATAATCAAGGTAATCTAAAATATTGCCTGCTTCAGAATAAGGATTTTGTAATAGGCTTCTACTGATAGCTTTATAGTTCTGTACTCCATATATCAAACAAGTTCTCTGCCATCTCAGCTAAACTAATCACTGAACCAATTTTTGCAAGTAAAAAGTTATACTTCTAGCTTTTCTCAATCTTCAGATAGGTTTTGTCTAATAAATTTTGTCCTTTACAACTTTCTTGTTAATTTCTCAAATAAAAATGGTTTAGAAATAAGCTGTTACTTATATTTCTGTGAAGAGTCTGTATGATCAGTTCAAGAATTATTAGACAGTAGTAATTTACAAATAAATTTTTGCTATGGTATTTACATATGTATTTTCTTTAAGGTGAAATTGGAAGTGCTAGCATTTCAAAAGAATCTTTCCACCATACAGAGAAGAAAAAAGATGAAATGAAGGAAATGATCGATCAAACACAAAATAATCTGCTTGTAAGCATGTAATTGAAAAAAAACTTGCAATAACTTTTATCAATACAGAATTTCTTTATCATTTCTAACATGATATAAAGAGGTCTTTGTATTGCCAAGAATTGTAATTTTTGAAGGGGAAATGGTGCATCATTGGAATTCAAATTTTCATTTAACAATTGTGTATTTCCAACTTGCATCAATTTCACTAGCAAATGACAAGAAAGATGGTGATTGTATAAGTTTTTTGTTGATCAGAATTAATTTGTGTAGATTTAATGTTGATAGTATGATCAAACACTGACTAGTGTTTTCTCTTGGAAGCTTATGAAAGATGTGGCAGTTTCAGTGAGACTTACTGCGCTGTATGAACATTCATTTGTATATTGGAAGTGCAGGGAGACAAATGGTTTAAGCTTTACTAACATTTTGGGTTTATGCATCAATTTTTTTAAAGCTTGTTCAATTAATGAACTGTTAAAGCTCAGTAAATGTTTTGTTAGCCTATGCATATTTTTGCTTTGTTTTATTAATTCATCTTGTTTAAAAGAAATAAGAATGAAAATTTAGGACCATCTCAGAAAGCTCTGGAATCTGCTGCCCCAAAATATGAAGAGTCAAGCCCTTAACTGTGCTATTTGTACTACTGATTTATGATTATCTCATAGCCGTGGTTACAGCACCATTCAATAAGTTCAATAATGATTTATCATTTTCATGGCTTTTTTTGCCAATACAACTGACAAATTAGTTTTCATTGTTATTTTAAAGATGATAAAATATCTTACTCTCATACAGGTGGAGCAGAGTCCTACATTAGAAACAATGTTATTAGACCATGATTCACTAATGGAGAAGATGAACAATTGGAATTTCCAAATTTTTGACCTTGTACGAGAAATGGGAGACCAGTCTGGAAGGATCCTTAGCCAGGTTTGTTATCTTTTATTATATGAGGGAGGGTGTGTAGAGGTGTTACGCTTATATATTTTATTTAAACCATGAAGAAGTTTTGCAGTCAACATATATATGAATGCTAACTTGAAAAGTAGAAATATCATTTCTCATGTACTCCATTTCATTGTAAATCATAAAAAGTGTGATTTATATATAGACAACGTGCTCCAAATTTTCTGAATTTTATTCTCAATGTAAAAATGGGTTAGATTCACACTTACTAGGTTTTGTAGTAATATGCCATTTCCTATGAAAAATTGTCTCCTGCTTTCAGAATTAACTACCTTGTTTGTCAACCATTTCTTTTTTCTTTATTTCAGTAAAATATTTCTGCCAGAGCTACACCTGTGGGGGAAGAGAAGTGATCTTTTAGGCAGTCTTTTGCCTCTTGATCCTACAAACAATGGGATTTTTTTTCCATGCTGCTTTCTGCATGTAGTATCCCTTTTATCTCTTTCTGACTTATTACTAAGCTCTTTCATGCAGTTTCATGTTGTGCTGAAGCCAATCTACTGGCAGGTGCAAAAGTATGACCCTGTTTGCTCTTCCCCAGCCTCTCCCATTCATCAGTGTCATTTGGAAGCTTCTGTCTCTTTCTTTATACTGGATGTAGCGATCATGGAGCTACAGTATGAGCTGGATTTGCTTCTGATCTGACCACAAAATATTTTTATTGCCAGTATCTTAGTTTTTCCTATCCTGGAGGAGAATGCATGTTACTCTTGTTCAAGGGTAGTGTTAGGAACAATCAGCTGGAGGGAAGGAAACAGGTTAGAAGCACTTAGGTACCATTGGAACCATAGGACTGCACCTGTACTGAAGACAGGAAAAAACAATGAGGATAATTTCATTTTTGTCATTAGACACTGTCTTTTCTTTCATAATACACAATATTCTGGGCATTGTTTTAAGTCTTCAGTTAGTCTTGTTTGATCAAATGTTTTCAGATCTTTTGGCACCTCAGTTAGTGACAACTATTAATGTACAGACTGGAATGCCACAATCCACTTCTGAGTGGTGTTTTTACTGTAGTATACTAGTACTCTGTGATCCACATTAGCTTGCAGTTCATTTGTGTACAATCTAGGGGACAGTTCAAACCTGTAAGTACTTGAGTGTGCGGGTTTCTACTTAACTCGACCAGAATTTCTGTATCAGTTCTTCCTGATATTGTATGTATGTGTACTACTTGTCCTTCTCCTCCTCCCACCCCAGTCCTTGTCTGTTGTGCTGTAAGCATCTGATAGATATCTAACTTTAGAGTCAATTAAAAACTGTATTTTACCAACATCAGTTATAAGGTTCTCGGGTATGTGTAAGGGGAATGGTTGGGGTAGGCAGAAGGAGGGATGTCCCCTCATTTTGCTCTCGTGTTCCTTTGAGCACCTCCCACACTTCAGGATGTATTCTTTCTGGGAAAGAAGTGACAAAAACGAGTAGCAGTGACTTGTTTTGAAAAGCTTTCTTAATATTTGCAGTCTTGGGCGGGGATTAGGTCTTTGTAGTCACTGAGTTCTGCTTGTAAACTGTAATATATTTGCACAATATACACATGTGTGGGTGTTCTTAGTACATTTTTGAAATATTTTTTCATTTACCAGCTAGCATTGTTAAAAATAGCCAAGATAAGTCATAATGAATAAAAGAAATAGGATTTCTTTGCCAAAGTCTCAAAAATAAATAGTATTGCGTTTTGGGTTTGTGATTTTTTTTTTTATATTAATGGCTCTGCTACTATGGTTAAGTAATTTGAATTTTTGAATAATAGGTAAAAATATAATTTCTTCTTTTTAGGTCACTAATGGAATAAAGCATGAGTTCTTTAACATTATGAAAATTGTGGAGAATATTATTAAAAATAATCAGTTGTGCATAGAATTTATCAGTAGAGAAATAAAAGCTTTTATTATTCTGTATTTGAGGATGATAAAAATCGACAGTTTTGTGCTAAACAATCACTAAACATATTGCTCTGACAATAGCTTTCAGATAATCTTTAATGGAATTTCAGTAATTTCCGCCTGTATCAGCAAGGAAAATTTTAAAAACAGGAATATTTTTAAAGTTGAAAAAGCAGAATATGCTTAGGTATACTAAAATTCATTTTAATATATATTTAGGTAACTTATACCTTGTTTCAAGACACTGGTTTGTTTGAAATTTTCAAAATCCCAACGCAAGAATTCATGAATTACTTCCGTGCACTGGAAAATGGCTACCGAGATATTCCCTGTAAGTACTGTCCAATTACATATGTTTTTCTTTTGTAGTAGTGTATCTCCTTTAGTGTGTGTATTAGTTTAATTTTTAATAGAGGTAGACAATGTCTGAACTTAGTATATTTTTAATTAATACATTTGTCAGAATTTAGAATTTAATGAATTGCAGAAAAAATTGGCGGACTCCAAAACGGAATTTGTTAATATGTAGGTTGAATATAATCTTAAAGAATTTGAATTAGTAATTGAATCGAACATACTGAAGTCAATGGGAGAGTATTTGCTCACATAACAGAAATTTGGTTTAGGCCTGTAATAGAATAATAGGAAATTTTGACAGTAACTATTCATCTTGCTGTTTAGAGCAGGCAAATTTATTTGAAAACAAAACAAAAACCACCC
>JAVKLA010000021.1:15753209-15784423 GCA_034782735.1 Sagittarius serpentarius | reverse complement strand
AGTCGTGTAGATGTAGTGCTTAGGGACATGGTTTAGTGGGGGACTTGTCAGTGCTAGGTTAACGATTGGACTAGATGGTCTTATAGTTCTTTTCCAATTTAGGCGATTCTATAATTCTATGACTCTGTGATATTTAATCGAAACCTCTCTTACAGTAAATTTGGTACATTAAATTTCTTTTTTCTTTCTATTTGTTCTTTTTGCTTATATTTCAGAAAATATTTTTTATTATATTTTGATAATTTTCAGATCACAATCGTATACATGCCACAGATGTTCTTCATGCGGTATGGTATCTGACAACACGACCCATTCCTGGATTTCAGCAAATTCATAATGAGCATATAATAGAAAGTGATATGGGTATGTATTCATACAGGTTATTTTTAAATTTATTATTTTAAATTTAAATTTGTAGTTTTTACTAAAATATGCTGTAAGTAAAGTATAATTACTCTAAATATACACTTTTATACTAAAATATATGTATTTAAGAAAAATAAAATGTGGAAATCAAGCACTTTCTAAGAACTCTGTCTTAGATGTGCAGTAAAACAAGACAAGGTGCAAGTCGTGGCTTTCAAAGGGCTGTAATTTTAAGAAGTAATTTGTGAACTGTACAGAACATCATACAGTATATGTTATTTCTTCCTTACTAATTAGCCCCTCTGCTGTCACTTTTCTCTTTTTTCCGAGTTTGTCCATATCCACTGATTGCACCTTACTGCATTTTCTTTAAGTGTTAAAAGGCTTGGGACTGGAGACTTGACTGGAGGAAAGAAAAATTATAAAAATCCTTTTGTTTTCCTTTACAAAAAAGTAAAATTAAAATAAGAAATTATAGTCTTATTGCTTTGGAACTCTTCCAGTATAAATGTTACTAGGATTTTTAATCCTCGCTTATTCTATTAAGGCAAAAGAGCCCCTTTTTATTATGCAGAGATGAAATAAGTACTATTGCATTTATTTATTTACTTTTTAAGTAGTGACTTTGTCCATGGGAAAGAGGAGAATAAAACTGTGAATCTCCTTATCATGCAAATATTTCCTTTTGCAGTAGTTTCCACTGTCGCCTGAGATTTTCCCACAGGTCTGCAAGTCCAAGAAATGGGCAAATTATAGAATTAGTAAGGCAGATACTGACTGATCCTTTCTTGGCCTTACTGAGGTTGGGAAGAAACTGTAGAATCCCCTTTTAGTGCTGTCATTTTAAGAAGGGAATGAAATTCCAGGTCTGTGTAACAGCAGGAGATCTTTAGCAGCATGACAGTAAGGGGAAGACAAAGAAGTGACAGAGACCCTAACAGTAATGTGTAGCCATTGGTATCCATGTGGATTTTCCAAGATCCATAGTTTGGACTCTGAGATGTACGTTTTTGCTAGTTTTTCTCCTTCTCTTCATTCCCTCCCGTGTAACAAATACCTACAAGTGCCTTTTAATAATACAAGCTTTGCTTGTTATGGTCGCTTTCTAATCTAAATGGCAACTGTAGTGCAATCAGGAGACATAGACTAGGTGGCCAGTGTCCCTTGTTCCACTAGATTGCCTTCTGTGCTTGCTGAAACATTCCTCTGAACCAGCCTTCTGCAGCATGAGTGAACTGCAGCTGCAAAGAGAGTGACTTCATCTGTTTTACGTCTTCTAAAGCACCATACAGTTTCAAGGACCAAGGAAAATCTTTTCTTCATTCCTCTCCTCTTCTGATGAGGGTAGTGAGTGTGGATATGTGCCCCACACATATTGCCAAAAGTGTAAAGTCTACATTTCCTTTTCGAAAATTGCATGGCAAAAGTGAGCTCTGACTGTGGTGAATTAAAAGTATTTCTTTTTCTTGATTATGACTGTTCAAAGCTCTTCTGAAAGTCTCCTTTATTTGTGTGAATGACAGTTACCCCTCAGCATTGTAATGGGAAATCTTGTCTGAAAAAATGAATCCTGAGGTGTATCTCCATGTAGTACTAGGTAAAGAATTGGTTTTAGAACAGGAACATTCAGCTTTCCAGTTCTGGGACAGTTCTTACAGGCTCCACAGTGTCCTGTAGGATTTTGCCCTCCTTGTGTAATGTCATGAAACAGCTGAAGCTTTTTATGTATTTGTAAGACTACATCTACCCTTTTGGACAACTTGTGTGGCCATGACAAATTTACGACTTACTGGCATTTCAACTTTTCTTCAAAATTGCTGGTTTATCTATAAAAAATAGTATGACTTTTTAAAAAAGTATAAGTCTCTGCCAATTGTTCAGCTCCACAATTACAAGGATAATTATATTAAGATTAGTTTTGCAATAGTACGTGGCTGTCATTTAAAATGTATTAAAAATATGAATTAAATAATGTTCTAAAAAATATTTTATTTCTGTATTCTCAATTTTCTTAGATGAAGCCAGTGGTATTGCCCCTGTTCAAGTCAGCTATATTTCTTCAAAAAGTTGTTCTATTGCTGATGACAGTTATGGTTGTCTGGCATCAAACATTCCTGCTTTGGAGTTGATGGCTTTATATGTAGCAGCTGCCATGCACGATTATGATCATCCTGGTCGTACAAATGCTTTTCTAGTGGCTACAAATGCACCTCAGGTAAGAAATTTTTTAACCAGAAAATTATTTGTCTGTATGTGAAATCACAATAATGAAAATTTTTCTTTTCTATATCCCTTCTGTAGCTTGTTTAGTATCATTTGTCCAGTTTAAGAAATGGAGAAATTAATTTATACTTAACTTGTGTAATACTTTTTTTTTTTCTGATAAATTCCAATGTGTGTTGTCTGTATTGGTTGTGTATGTGTGTAAAAATAATTTTAAGTTTACAAAATTGAAAATAATAACATAAATCAATGCGGGTAAGAGTAAAAGCTGATTTCATAGAGAGCTGGCCCTAGGACTGTCTAGGCAGTTAATTCATGGATATCTTACATTTTGGGAGTCCTCTGAAATCATAGTGGTGTCTGCAATTAGTGTAAAAACACAGGTTCCTCTAATAGTCCAGTTAACTGCATCACCTAATCTCTGTATTTCGAATTGTCCTTTATGGTAAATAGCCATTACCTTTAAGGGAGTGTGAGTCAAATAAGAAATCATTCAACTTTGTTGTTAGAACAGAGGGGAGAAAGAAAGGACTTGCTACGCTCTTCAGGGTCTAAAAGGCTAAGATGAAGGAGGTAAACGAGAGTAAAGCTAAACAAAATAGGAGATAGAAAAAAAAAAAAAGGTGGGGCAGGGAAGAATTGGAAGGAAGAGCACTGAAGAAAAGATGCCTAAACTGCATGGTGAAATATTTTTATCTAAAGAGTGGAATATTATCTGGGGAAGAACATTTATGATGGCTGTTTGGATCTCTCTTAATAAGTTAGAGACAAAAATCTTAAATAATAATAACAACATCAACAACAACAATAATAATAGTAAATCAGAAACCAATACAACTTGTCAGGAGATGGAGACTTTAAAAGTGAACTTTCCAGTCAGTTTTCAACAATTCCTTATTGCAAAAAAAGTTTAGGGTGTAGGTGGTTATGTATTTCTGCTGAAAGCAGTATACAAGGAAGAGTAGAACCAAACAACACATTCATCTCCAGTTTTCAAAAATATACATATTCATTTTGTTAATGATCTTTTCCTTTCCTCAGAAAATAAAGATTATTTTTGCAGTTTTCCAAAGAATTTTTTCAGGTCCTATTTAATCCATATTCAATTAATTATTTTCTAGGATATTTTGTATAAACATGGAAGTTGTGAGTAAAATCTACTACTGTTTTAATATTTTAATTAACTCATTTGCAGTTAAAATGTATTAATCAGCCTTAAATGTGGCACTTTGAAAACTAGTGATACTCCACACCATTTTGCATTAACCACGGTTCTTATACACTTTGGAGTTCTTTTCGTGTTTTTTTTTTTAAATAATACTGGAATTAAGAGGAATTAAAAGTATATACTTAGATCTGGGTTTTGGGTTGTTTTTTTTATGTTGGGGTGTGTGTGCTCCACACACACTGCCAAGAGTGCAACGCCTACATTTTAAGTGGTTTGTGTATGTGTGCCTACAGTGTGAATGTGGACATCACTAAGACATAGTTAAGGACTCTCAAGGAAATAAAAAGCTTTGAAACTTTGGTGGTGTTTGTTTTTTTTTTTTCTCATCTGCTCATATGTTTCACTTTAACCCTCAAAACTAGAAGGCAAAATATCATTTCCAATGGTTGGTTTTTTTGGTTTTTTTTTAATTAAGACTTGTTTCTGACTAGCCCTTAAGCTTCAGAATATTTAATTATAATTTTAAATCTTTACTCTGTCATTCTTTTTTTTTTTTTTTAGGCTGTTCTCTACAATGACAGATCAGTATTAGAAAATCACCATGCTGCTTCTGCCTGGAATCTTTTCTTATCACAACCAGAATACAACTTTTTATCAAATCTTGATCATGTAGAATTCAAGCGTTTTCGTTTCTTAGTGATTGAAGCAATCCTTGCCACAGATCTCAAGAAGCATTTTGATTTCCTTGCAGAATTTAATGCCAAGGTTTGTTACATTTAGTGTCTGCACTGAGCTTGTCATGATATACTGATGTTAGTGTTCCTACTCAGTAGTTGTTAGTATTAATAACTTGCATTTTAAAGTTTTATATTATATAAATTTAAGTTACTAAAAAAATGCAAATAGAGTATATCCTTTGTACAAACCAATTGTAGATTGCTTTGTAGATTGCCTAATAAGCCTAGCAGATATGACATAGGGACCCATAGGAAAACTTGATCATATCTCACATTTCCATCTTCTGAGAGATAGTAAATGACTTTTTTTTTTTTTTTACTATATAAGACAAAAAATTATATAGAAAATTTAATGTGTCTGTTGTACAAAGCCTGAAAAAAAAAACCCAACCCATTGATGAATAGTTTTAACTTAATTTTTAAAAATGTACATGCTCAATCCAGGTCAATGATATCAACAGTCATGGTATAGAATGGAACAATGAAAATGATCGCTTACTGGCCTGTCAAATATGCATCAAACTGGCAGATATTAATGGCCCAGCAAAAGTTAGAGAGCTGCATCTGAAATGGACAGAAGGCATTGTCAATGAATTTTATGAACAGGTGGGTATGGAAAGTGTAATTTACTCTAATGACAGGCAGATGATCAATTCTTTGCATTACCAAATGTATAACTAAATTAAACATTATTCCTTGTGTTAAGTCTTCAGGTAAAGTATTTCCATCTTTTCTTTCTGAATACTGAAAATTTATTTTTATAGGTAGCATACTAACATAATCTTTTTCTTTTTATCAATTGTGTTAGAAGCTTGAAAACAAGCTCCCTGACAATGTTGTCCATTTTTCAGATATTTATTTTCTTTTGATTGTTTTTCTTAGGATAAAGCTGATAAACCAAAATAATTTCTTCCACTTCAGGAAGTTAAGTTCACTGGTCTGTTTCCAGATCAAAGAATATGTATAGAATCCACAAGACTGGAATTGTATATTCAGCTAACTCTTAGTGCAAATACAGAAGATATTTCAAAACTTTCAAAATTAAATATTAAAAATACACAGTATTAACTAACAGTATTAAAATGTAAATAAGATTTTTACAGTGGAACTTTGATAAATAATCCTATCAAGGTTAACTGGAAAAAAGTCTGAACTTTTGTTGCCTATTTTTACATTTATAACTTCTGTAAGCCTCCAAAATATGTTCTATGTTACTACTCTGTTATTTTCCTGTAGTCAGCTTTCTGAGGAGTTAACTATTTATAGGCAACAACCAAGGATTGAAAAATACTTTTCCAGCCAGGAAGGTAAAAGTAAACAACAAAATCACTTGGGATATTTAAGCAATAGCAATAATAATCTGAAGTTCTTATGCTTACTGTAAGACCTTAGTATTCTAACTTGCTCCTTAAGGAAAAATTTTTTCTTAAAATTATCAGGTCCACAGAAGTGCTGAGATAAGCAATTATAACTCAGTTGTGTATGAGCAACTGTTCAGTTTTTTCTTCTCCAATTTATAAAATGGGGAAAAAAACCCAAACCAAACCACTTTATTCTGGATGTTACAGTTCATTTCATTCTTCTATGACTTTGGGGGGAAGCTATTTACCAGAACACCTTACTCTAGCTGATTACTTTCCCATTTTCTCTGCTTATCAGCTCAGCATTTGAAGTCCAATCTCTGCCTACCCTGAAGCTGTCTTGTAAAGATAGAGGAAGAGCAGCTCCGGTAGAACTAGATCTCCATCCGTGCACAAGGGTGTCCCGCAGCAAAGCTGAAGGGAGGATTATGGGCTGTGCAAGTCTGAGCCATAAAGTGTCTTTATTTTAAATTGGCCTAATTACATTTTCATTCACTTAGTCTATACTATTATTGCCTCTACTAAAAAGATACAATCTGTGTGACATTTACTTTGTTCCTTAAAAGTAATTGTTAAAATAAAAATTTCAAGTTAGTTTTGTGAGAAGTTCTGATTTCCCCCCCCCCCCCCACTTCTTTTTCAGGGTGATGAAGAAGCAAGTCTTGGATTACCTATAAGCCCCTTCATGGATCGCTCTTCTCCACAGCTTGCAAAACTGCAAGAATCTTTCATTACTCACATAGTTGGCCCCCTTTGTAATTCCTATAATGCAGCTGGGTTGCTTCCAGGGCACTGGGTTGATGAAGAGGAGGAGGATGCAGAAAGTACTGAAGATGATGGAGCACAATTAGAGAGTGATGATGATGAAATGGAAGATGATCTTATTTTAAGTAAGTTTCTGTATTTCAGTCAGCGCATATGGTTGTCATTTAATAGATTCAGACATAGCAATGAGGGTTGCAATTGTATGGTACAAATTGTAGATTTTGCAATTATGCTGCTTCATAAATTTTACTCTTTTATTAAAATTTTTGTTAATACCAGGAGACTTGCAATTTGAAACAGAAACTCATTGTTATCCTTTGCCGTGCCACTATTTAAGTATTCTGAATAAGCATCCATGTTTTTTGCTGAAATTTACATCTCTCTTACAATGTGCCATTGGTTTTGTATGTGTAAATACAATTACTTTGAATCTCAGACAATCAAATATGTTTATAATTTTACAGAAGCTCAAAGAAAAAAAGGTAGACGAGTATTTTGCCAGCTAATACACCATCTCAGTGAAAATCACAAAATATGGAAGAAAGTGATTGAAGAGGAGGAAAAAAACAAAGCTGAAGGAGCTAAACTGCTGACTGAGATCTCATCTTTACCTCAGGCAGATGAAATTCAGGTTATTGAGGAAGCTGATGAAGAAGATGAGCGACAACTAGGAGAAGACAAGACATGCTAAGAAAACTTCAGTGGTGTCCAGTATGATGATAGCCTATTTTTTTTTCCACTGTGCTGACTTTAGCCTGATACAGTTCACATAAAATGGAAAGGCCTTAATACTGTGAGAGGATTCTTTCTACTCTAGTGGAATCCCACTCCTATGCACTTTCGCCACACAGAATATGAAACTTTATTGAAAGATTGAGTATTGTATACCCTGATGCAAAGTTCTTTATGCCTTAGTTGGTATAAAATATCCTGATATAATGCTGCCTTGCTGAATATGGAACTCTTCTTTTCGTGGAGGTACCTGAAATTTTTAAAAACATTCAGTGACTTCAGTTACCAAAGTGGCAAGAACTTTTTGCTAACAAGGAAATGTGGGATGGATCCTAATATTGTCTTGAGTTTATTTCATGTTGTTTTTGAACATGAATGAGAAAAGTCTGTGCCTATACAAAAACTATGTTACTGTTGCAGTGCGAGCCTGTTGTGGGGTGTCTACTTAGTGCAGTAGTGTGCTTAATGTAGTCATCTCAGAGCAACTGTTCAAGGACTGTGACATAAATGCTGAATTCTGATATTTGTGGTTTAAAAAAACAAAAAAAATCCAGGTGCATCTATTTCTGATGCTTTTTATTATTGTGCATAATCTGATTTATTTTTGCAGAAAAAGTTCAGGTTTGCAGTGGGTGTTCATGGTAATTCATTGAATACAAGGCCATTATCATCTGTTGCCTTGTTGTTTTGTGGTAGAACATTAAAAACCTGTTCAGTTACTTAAATTATTGAGGAATTTTATTCTTTTAGTCATAATGCTATATTTTCTGCCCTTACTCAGGTTCCTGTTTAAAAACAAGTCAACCACATCATAGATTTTTATCTTGCACCGATTTCCGGTATTAAATTTTAAGGAAATAAGATCTTGTTTCATTTATTCTTTGTATGTAAAACTTTAGGAGAATTAAAGACTTTAAAAAAAAAAAGGCATAAACTACTGTTTCAAAATGGCTAGTGTATTTTTATGTGCCCCACATCATTTCTTCCATCACAGACATAGCTTATATTGCCTTCAAGTTTGATGTACATCCTGAAATATATATATGGAAAGCAGAACGTGAAAACTCCGTGTAAAGCCTAATAGTAAGATAAACATCACTGTACTATATTACATCTTAGATTGTTGAGTTTTTAAATAAGAAACTTAGACATTCCACACAAATGTAATTTTAGGAACACTACCATTGTCGGTCTAATTAAAAAAAAAAAAAAAAGTATAAATTAGGCTACAAGTATGTAAGCAAGCCACAAGTAAAGCTAGATTTAAAAGTGCACCTTTTAGTACTAAACATTTCTATGCTGTGCAGCTGAGTTGAATAAAAACAAATGCACACATGTGCAAGTTGCTAAATGTATCTTAGCATATTTGTGTTTACATTTACATCAGTTGACTTGGAAAAAAAGGTAACATTCCTAAGATAACCTTGTGTAAATTGTATTGCACTATTTTACACAAACAAATTTTTATTCTGCTCTTTGATTGGCCAGTTTAAATAACTGAAAGGAATTCTTTTTTTATTTTCCACTAATAAGCTTTTTTGTTGATCCACTTAGAAGACCACTGAGACACGCTTTTGCTATTTTATATATTCAGTGCCAAATGCCCCTTTGCTGACATTATTACTACCACTGCATTTTTTGTAACATGAGCAGTGTTAAAACCAGATATTTCTGCCATTAATAAAATGTTGCACTGTTGAAGCTGGCACTTACTGATCATTCACTTGTATTTTACATTTGTTGTTCATATATTTTCCTAACAGATAATTTGAAGACTACAGAAATTTATGCTTGTTTCAGTATGCTGTATTCTCAGCATTTTGTGTTTAGTCTATGTGTTTGTATACAAAAAATCGATTTAATACTGTTTAGTTTCATTTTGCTTTGACTGAAAAAAGACGCAAATGAGCTTGTCTAAAGTTACTGTTATATTATTTTACATGACAGTTTTCCATTCAGTTACCTTTTAAAAAAATGATTATTAAAAACTAATATAAAGAAAGAATAAGGTAAAAATAACATTTTGTCTTTTACTAAAGCATTGGCAGCATTTATATCTGGTGAAAACTTTGCCAGCAACTTTCTTATCTCAGGTTTCCCTTAAAGTCTTTAGAAAAACTGAAGCAATTTTTAAATTCAGAAACAAGTAGCAAACCTCAGTGTTTAATAAATTATAATGCTATTATGTATTTCCAATTAGATATTTTCAAGTTACAATAGCTTGCTTCAAAGATACGTTTAATTATGAATGTATTCAAAATCTGCCTTAAAATGTTGGTTATTTATGTATACATAATATGTGACTAATTGTTATTCTAAGAGCAAGGGGAAAAGAATGTACAAATGTCATCAAAGGTTGGTTCAGGGCATGTTTGCAGAAGTGGATGTAACTGTAACTGAAGGTGTCTTAATCTTTCAAAAACGGTAATGGAGGGTCATTTGAATGTTGATTGAGCTGTTGTCGACAATAATATTTCTCCATATAAGGCATAAGGTCTTACGCTGTTAATGACCCACTGAGAAATTACAACAAATTTAAATCTGTGATCACACTTCAATTCACAGCTACCAAGGGATGCTAAGGAGCACAGAAAAGCACATAAAACAGCACACTTGAAATGCTTTCTAAAGCAACACTCGCCACTTTTTTTTTGTCAAGAAGTAGGCCAGATTAACTTACACTGAAGTTTATGCTGCTGCAGTAGATATACCTTTTATGGATAATATTTCAGGTTTAAGTCTTCAGCCCCTTTCCTATCGAAAGCCTTCCATCTCCTCGTTGCCTTCTTTTACAATGTATGTAGGATTGCTTGGTCCTGTGCATACAGAACGAGATTACAAAGTTTTCTGTAAGAACCCAATTCCCTCCCTGCCTCTGGAGACCTCTGGATGTTACGGTGGTGTTAAACTAATGAAAATGAACTACTTCGGTCCTCTTCCTGTGATTTCTTCCTCCATGACAAAGCTAGACGGTGAGTCTAAGATTCAAAATGAAAGGACTGGTGTAACATTACCTAAGGTAAGTCCAAATTAACAAAGTTTGCCCAAGACCTGATTTGCTCTGTGCATAGAACCATTCCTTCTTTGTACTACTTGCATTCAATTTTAACCACAACCAGTGGCAGGCGAATCAACAAAAGGAGCTGGCAAAATTCAAGAGCTCACTTTTAGCTTTGGTGCTTCCTCCTGGGCAGGCATGGTTGAGGCTGGGCTTCTCGTTCCTCTAAAAGTGTACACAGAATTTGAGGTAATCCAGTGTGTGGCATGAACGTTCACAGGGCAGTACTTTTCCTTTTGTGCAAAAAACATTTGAGAAGGTGTGAGAGGTGCAGAATTGGAAGTGTCTCATACACTGGTGAGTATGAGATCAGGAATCCCAGTCCGTGAGATGTGTTTCAGAGTAAAAGGATGGAATTAGCTTAGGTGATGGGAATTAGAAATGAGACATGAGGAGGTCATACACACACACACACACGTATAAAAGATATGTTCTTATTCTGAAGAGAGAAACTGTTTATTGTTTCAAGCTAGTTTATTGTCTTCAAAGGAATACGGAAACAGGGTATCTTTGGTTAAGTCAGAATATTTGGATTGGTAGAAATGGAATGAAAATAGAAATGAAAATTAAATTATACTACTAATAATGGTACAATCATCATAACTTAAGATGTGCTGCAAGTTTAGGAAAAATTGATTTTTCTGTGGCAAATAAAGATTAGATAAATATACAAAGTTGATTAAATGCGGTACAAAAAGTATGATCAAGGCAGTGTTTTATTTTGCTTTTTTTCCTCCAGCTTTCTTCAGAATTGTGTTTCTGGACAACGTGCTTCTTCATGTCTGTGTTAAGGCAAATGAGGTAATGAATTGCTTTCATTTTTGCAATGAAGAATTTTCCTTTTGGTATTTTCTGAAGTAAGCCTTTAACCTGCTATCAGAATCATACTGCAGACTCTCAGAGATAAAGCTGGCAAAAGAACACAACCGTTAACTGGTCCCTGTCTGATCTTAATTTAATAAGGCCATAAGCAATTAGTATGTTTGTCCTCTGCTAAATGAGAAAGAATAACATCTTGTATTTCAGAGGAAAGAAAGCTTATGGACTAAGCTGCTATAGGATAAACATTCCAGTGCACTCGAGTTTCTAGTTGGCAGTGACCCTCCTAGCATGGTCTAGCTCCCCCACATCCTAACAAATCCAACTAATAGATGCATAACTCTTAACTTAGCAATCTGTCTGCATGGTTTTGTTATCCACTTGTTACTCTCATTTCTCTAAGACGTTTCTGACTTAGACTTGAAATACTACTGGTTAGTCTCATTTCTGTTATCTGCAATACTCTTAAAATAGTAGAGTCACTAGCAATTGCTTGTTTTCTTAATAATAGCATTAAGCTATAGAAAGTGATCCCAGTAAAGAAGAAATTGGTTTCCTTTGGTACTGAGATTGAAACATCTGTCCAGAAATTGGCTGACTTTAAATGCTATTGTTGTGAAACAGTCAGGATACTGAATAGTGGATGCTTAGTGTATTTAAGTGATTGACACTTACTTGCTTCTATGTGACACTACAGACACCCTTTAAAAAGGGCACAACACAGTCAGAAATGTTTGACCAGAAGTTTTCTTTTGGAATCTGTACACCATGAGTCATCTTGTGATTTCTGTACTTCAAGAGATCACAGGTGGTAGCAAGTGGTATCTATGATAGGTTCTACCACGCAGGCTGTATTACCTGGCAGAATGTGAAAATCTAAGAGAGTAAAAATCCTATACACAGGAGAATCCTTCTGCCTTGTGGTTTATCTGTGAGGTTTCAGAATAATAGAAATGTGTAACATTAAACCAATAGAGGCTTTAAATAATGGCGATAGAGCACGGTGTTTCAAATGATTCCTACCATTCACCTTGTGATTTGTCCATGTTCTGACTATCTTGCCAAAAAACAGGTGGTGAGTCACTTCTGACTCATCTCTCCAGATCAGCAGAACCCTTTGCACCTTGAATAAGATCAAAGTCTTTTCATTTTACTTGCATATAAAACAAAGACTAATGCTTAGCTTAAAATGTAAGTCTTACACCAAAAATCTGAAGGGTAAGCTTGACATTACTTACTGCACGTGGGGAGCAGACTGCAGACTTTATCACCTGTGCCAGTTAGATGTGAAAACTTGCTCCTATATGTGGGCATTTGTAATGGACTTAGTAAACGCTTCTTTCTTTTATTGTGACATTCATCACCCTAGAATTTATTAATCTCTGCAGTATTGCCAATTTATCTGACTCATTAACTAAGCTTTCACTCAAAGAAGTGAATGGAGAAGCCCTCCTATTTATCTTTGAGAATGGGTTTGTAATCATTTTGTCCTGTTCATCATAAATAAGGCATTACCAAAATACTGTTTCAAATTTCAGACATCACACCCCAGGAAAAAATATCTGTCCATTAGAGAGATTGCAGAATTCCAGTAGAGAGCAGTGAGACTGACCAGAAATATGGAAGACATGGCCTAAAGAGAGGAGAAAGACAAAACTGATTCAAGAGATTTTTCTGAGTCTAAAGAAAATGAGACAAGTGAGATATTTAAATAGTTAATAAGGCTGCTTCAAAGAGCAAAGTAATCAGAATAATGCTTTCAGTGTTCACAGTGTTCAGGACAAGAACTAACAGCTTTAGATTGCAAGAAGGAGGCTTCAGGCTCAACATGGCTAATGGTCTAAGGATTGAGAAGGCTGTGACTCACTGAAATAGATTGCCCTGGAGTATTAAAGAGGTCTTTGAAAATAAAAAAAAGTCTGAAAAACACCTTTCAGAAAAACATATTGCTGGGTCAGAGGAGTGAACTGCGTAACATAGTGAGATCCTTTCTGGACCAATGTTTTAAATACTAGGACTAGAAATGAGGTCTGGTATAGATCACTTTAAATACCACTAAGAAAATGTACACAATGATAGAAAATAGTCAAATAATAACATTCAAACAAGGTGAATTAGATGTCAGCTGAATCTCTAGTTCAGTGAATATTAAAAGCTTTTCATTTACTGAGTATTTAACCGGTAATGCATCTCCGACCAGAAATAATCTATTTGTTGAGTGAGAGAGCTAGAATCCTTTTGAAAAAAGACAAGGTTGAAGCTTAGCCAGACTTAAGATTCTGTCTAGTTTTCAGTTTATGAATAAATGGAAATGCAGTAGGCAAAATGTTTTTTTTTTTTAAATTGTCTGAAGTTAGTTTGCTAAAGCTTATTTTAAATATTTGTCAAGCTATGTGGTCCTCTCAGATCTTAAGTGCATATTTAAGATGTTGGGAGGTGTTGGATGCTTTTGAAGATGATGTAATTAATATACTTACAAAGAGGATTATTTTAAGCAAGTGGGGATGTTTAGATAAATTTCAGCCCTTAGCACTGAGTTTTATTGCAATCAACAATGAATTATTCTTACAGTTTCTTTTCAAATATATAATTCTGACATTCATTATGACGTGAAGAACTTGAATATTCTATAAGCTATATCTACAATGTGTGATGAATTAAATGCGATATTAAGGTACGTTGCATTTCCCTCTATACTGCGACAGTTTAGATTGTACATTCTTTGAGAAAGAAACACTATGTCTTTACAAAACATAAAATACAGTGCAACAAGATCTGAAGATGCCTTGAAGGGGCTTTAAAAAGCAATGTTTATGCTTCCAAAAAAAGCAATTGAATTAATTTCCTAACCTATATAGGCACAAGAAGGGTCATAAGTACCTATGTTTTTCCTGGGAAAACTAGGCTTATGAAAGTCTGATGTGGTGCATGTTCACCAGCATTACTGTTTTAACTGAGCTTATTGTGCAAGTTGAAGAGAATCAAAAGGGTATTTGGACTTCTTAAACAGGGATGCGTATGGAGAAAGGAAACTTAATTACCTGAGAATAACTGGAATTCTTTAAGATGTTATATCCATAGTGATTCTATTGCCTAACTTCCGTTCTTTACTGATATGAAACCCTACTGCGACTAGCTGTATTAGTGAAGGACCTGAACAACAATTGAGCCATCTTTATTCCCTCATTTTAGTGAGGGTGTAAGAGTGTCCATGGGGCATACAGCATGGACCCTGTTGTCTAGATGCTAATGGTGGGACTGATGTGGTTAAGCATCCTAACAAATTAACCATCATGTCTTTTTCTATATGTAATTTTTTTTTCATGCTTCTGATAAGTCATAGTTTATACAAATTAAAAATATTTCTTTTAAGATTTTTAGTGCAAGCATAGAAAAGGAAGTCATCACTTGAGAACAGCAAGGGAATAAATAGTAAGTTTATTCTATTTTCTGGTATATTACTATAGGCTGGTATATATCACATGTAAAATATTAGGCAAGCAGCCATCTGCTGTGGTAATGGTAAACTATTGGATTAGATTGCACATTCCTGATATGCTCCATTATTTTAATGGATTTAATCTATTTGGAATGTTACTTATTCAGAAGAATGTAACAAACGTAATGTCTCCTGAAGTCTGGCAGTCTTCCTAAGAAATGACCACTCCGAGTATGGGTTCTGCCTAATTCTAATCACATCAACATCGAGATAGTTGACAGCCTTCAAAAATATCTAAAGGGATAATCTTGAAATGGAAGAATCTGCTGATCCTCAAATTGTATTGTATGAAAGGACAGAATAAGGCATAATATTTCCAGAACATAAGTTTAATTTGATCTTGATTAGACAAAGGGTTTGAAATATGAGGCCCAATGCCAAAAAAACACCTCAGACATCTAGCTGCTATGAAAATGCATGTCTGCCTTCACAGACCCATTTAACCGGAGAGTTTACCTTTCAGACTTTTATTGAATAGTCCACTGTACTTGGCTGTGTTATCTTGTGTTTTCATCATTCCATCTGTCTCACCCAAAGACAAATTCGGATCTGGCATCTTCACCATTATGATTCCCCCCCCCCCCCCCGCTTATCCGTAATCCTTATATTTTCCCATTCAATGCATTGTTGCAAAATTTACATAATCTTATTTTCACCCATTTTTCAAAGTGATTTGGCTGTCTTTTATTTTGTTCTCTCTGAACTTCCTAGTTTTCGGGTGAATGTGCTATCTTAATGACAACATAATCTGCCTCATCTACTTGCTAGTGCTTGTACAAACCATTAGGCTCAATTCAGGCTAGAAAAAATGCAGATTAATAGTTTATTTTCACTATTCAGACAGCCTGGATCAGAATTGGATTCAGAATCTAATTGTGTAGCAGAACAACATACCGAATCAAGAAAAGATCTGTTTGCTGTGTGAGATCAGGTTGCTTTAATGCTTCAATAGCTAGCAGAGCTTTGGAGTTCAGAAAGAACAGTAATTTTTATAAGCTGATGATTTCGACAGAAGGGGGACTGCCGTAAACTTACGTAGTTTACTTCTCATGCTGAAGACAGTGCAGATTAGAACCAAAGCACAGAAGAAAGGTTTGATAACTGATTTTAAATTTTTTGTTACAATCCAGGAATAACTATCCTCACTGCTAGTTACATACCTGATTCTTCATCTAAAGCTATTCAAAGTATTCACCTGGTTCACCTTGACTTCTGTTTATATTCTTGTCTACTTACTGAAGATATCTTTTATCAACTTTCTGTTCTCTGTTTAGATGGCTGTAGACTGTAATCAAGTCACTTAATCATGTGTTTGTTAAACCAAGCAAATGAATTGTCTTTAATGTGTCACTAGACAGTATGTTCTACAGTACATTTCTGTGGTGTATATTCTGGAGATGTGCTTGAGCCTCCAACTTAATCAAAGACCTTCTAGCAGTGCCAGTGTGTCACCAGGTCTGAAATAATAAATCATTCTGAAATGGAAGCATATTAGCTTGGACATGGTGCTGCCCTGATAGGATCACATACTATTTGGTCAGCTCATAAATCAGTAGAAATACCTTCCAGCAATCCAGAATATATAGCATAAACATATACTTAGTCATTTTTACAGCTTTATAGGAACAGTACTGATTTTTTTTAAATGATCCTTCAGTTATAGACAACAGAACAGGACACAGTATTCAAGGAATGCTTGTGCCAGCACCAAATACATATATAGCTTCTGTATCTGTTAATGGTCAGACACAATGATCTTAAGGTCTTTTCCAACCTAAATGATTCTATGATTCTGTCCTTGCTCAATATTCTGTCAACACAAGATCTTTTGGCTGCACAGTGAAAGTTCATGTTTAACTAACAACCCACCATGAATCCCAAGCTCTTTCAGAATTGCAGCTTTTCAATATAGATTTCCCTCATCCTATGCCTGTTTTCTGTATCATTGGCTCATAGACATCTGAATTCATATTTGGACATGTCCAAAAAGGCCAGAGTCCAGAAGGAAAGACCTTCCTTCTATTGATACTGGATCTGGCCCACAGGAGGTCAAAAACATATTCTGTGAAATGAATAGACTGTAGTGTGAGTGTATGGAATGAATGTAAATCAACTGAATTTTTTTCAGAATTACAATTTTGTAACTTCTTCAACATTACTAGAAAATAGAGTGATCTTGTCCTGCAAACTTACCTGCATGATGATGATGCTTAAGGAGGGATCAGAAGAACAAATGCAGACAGACCCATGACTTCACCTTAAGCTCTGGTCAAGTCTAGTTACAGGCAAGGAACATTTGGAGAGAGATGACAAATACCACTGAATAGAGACTACGCTAAATTCCTGCACCGTCAAGTCAGCACACATCAGATCATCTCGTGCAGTACTGTAATATTAGTTATCAACACTGCCTACATTGTGGATGCCAAATTATTCTCCTACTTGGAATACACAGAAGTTTCCTTTGCAAGAAAACCTGTTGTAGAGGAAAGGAAGACATACACATCTGTTCAGCAGTATTAGATTCAGCAAATATTCATGCCTGTAGGAAGAAGAAAGGGGAATGAGTCCACAGGCATGCAGAATGGTTGTTAAGGGTAGGTTGGGTTAATAAGCAGAGAAACTGCATTAGTATGATGGCTGTTATACAGCAGGGACCAATTAGGTTTCTCTTCCCTTGCAGTCTAATCTGTGCAGTTCCACAAGAGCCCGTACGTCTCTAAAGCTAACCCCAATACCTCACCTTGGACACTACTAAGAGCTGATCTGATGTCATACCTAGACCATTTGCTTTAACAATCCTTGTTGAATGTGATCTGCAAAGAAATGACCTCACCTTAAGCATCTTCTTGGAAAGCCACCTCATTTGTCCTTGGCATGCTGAGTAACTTTGGAGGTTTGGACTAGCCACTAACACATTATGTTGAATGACATGTCTGTTCTCTCAACATACACAGAAATTGCACAGGGAGATACTTCTGTCCCTGTAGTGACAGCCATCCTCAAAAAAACACCTGAAATTTTACCAGCTCTTCTCCAGCCACCCGCAGGCTGAAGATAGTATTGCCGTGGATCTCCAGGGCTCTTTAAGCAAGGTCCCTCAGATAATGCCAGATCATGGTCCCATATAACCTAAATTATTCTGCGTCTACAGAGAGTATGTTCACTTTGCTGTCTTTAAAGATTTCTAGGGCTCCTGGGCACTGCATTTCCCTTTGCCCATAATACAGTGGCATATCCCCACTGCAGCAGGAACTACTGGTTCTGCCCAATGAAAAGGCAATTTTCCCTGCAGGTTCAGTTCGTGTTTCCTGCATATGTTAACTCTGAAGTCACCACAGATCATAAACATGAGTGAGTTTTGCTCCTTTCCAACCCTGATTCTGTACAGAATTAAAAATTACCACAGCTCTATGACACGCTTAGTTTAAGGATGAAAGAAGCAGGCTCTTTGTAAATTCCAGTCTGAAATAGCACTTTGGCTGCTACAGATTCAGTGATTTCTGGTACTTAGTCTGAAAAATTCTGCCAATTCAATCCAGAAATGTCATCAAAAGAACTGTAATTATTTTTCCAGATAAACCACTCATGCTCCATAATGATTTCTAAATAATTGCAAAAATTAGAACACACTGCCTTTTTGCTTTCAGTCTTTCTCTTTATTTAACTTTCTCTTGTTTTCCAGATGATATGACCAATTCTCTGGACAGTTATTACACACTTAACAGTGTGTACATAACATTAAAATACATGCTATATTATAAAGACCAGCCATAATGTTCTCCTTTTCCCCTGTTTCTATTTTATCATTCCCTTATTTAGAGAAATTGACATCTAAGACATGGGAGATTGTTCCCTGAAAAAAGATGTAGCTACATCCTGGCATATAGTCCAAGTTAGCTGAACTATTTCTAGTACATACTGGCAAACTAACAGAAAAGCATTATGATGATTCTCTAGGTCTTTGTCTCACAACATATTCTGGATACATATAAAGAATATATCACAATACATTCCAAGTATTTACTTTCAGAGAAGCAGTAATGTTTCTTGAACTTTTATGAAATCTCTCTTTGTATAGTTAATTTCCGAAGGCATAAATTAATGAACCTTCCTGCATTTCTTAGGTTCACATTAAGCTTATGTTCACCAGTATCACAGAAAATGGTGGAAGTTCAGGAAATTAAGTGCTAAAGAGTAAGATTTTCTTTGGCATTCTTTCAGTGTTGTATATGACATGTTTGTAGTGTTTCCTTTTCAGTTTCTGGGGATGCTGGTGTGGCCAAGGTTAAGTTTAAGGACAGGCTTTTAGAAAGGAAGATTTAAGATACTATGGTGGTACTGACTGCAGCTCTTGCATCAGCGTTAAGAAGGGAATCTCCTGCTGGCAAGCAGGAAGTGTTGCCCTGGGCCTGGACTTAAGTCTCGGCGTAGGTACAGGAATAGACTGTGTCTGAGAAATAGGCCAGAAAGCACCCATTCTCATGGTACAGAACTGGCGTGAAAGAGCAAAGACACAGAACCACTTCTAGAGTTTCTGGTTTAAGGCAAGTATACAAAACCAGAGCCAAGATGGAGAAAACAGATCTAGAAGAAACATACAGCCGCTCACAATCTTCCTACTGGTTACACTATAGTTGACTGTGGAGTCCTTTGAATGGGATATAGTAAACTAATACAATGGTGAGTTGACTATATTCTCCTCTGATTAGCAGAATTTCTGTGATTATACTCAGAAAAGACAACTAGTTATTGCTCAAGGAGAAATTAAAATAATAATTAAGAATATAAAATCAAGTCTTAATCCTAAAATTCTTATTCCTGAAGAATATTCCGTAAGAGTGGTGAATCTAGCCTGCACTTACAAATACTGAACAAGACTGAAAAACAGTGCAAAGAACACTGCAATAATCTCACAGGAAGGGGAAAAAAGCGGAAGTGGATTTTTTCCTGAACAAACTAGAAAAAAGTGACTCAAAACTGCGCAGGGATTGAGAGCAGCAAAGGCAAGCTGAGTATGCATTTACATACGTTTACAGCAAAAAGTCCTTCACTGCCTTTGGGAATGGCAGTAGAGTTACAAGAGGAGGTATGTGAAAGTTTCTTCTTGTGGTTGTGATACACCCGTATGTGGAAACAGTGCTTCCAGTTCTAAATTATCATCACGAATTCAAAGAGCTAACTGCAAAAGGCAAAAATGAGAAGACTATAAGTACTGGAGGGAATAAAACTTAGCAAAATGTTGAAACCGAGAGTGCAATGTGGCATTAATATACAGAAACGGAGAGGTTACAACTTAAAGTTCCATCAGTATCTGGACACGTTGTTTTAATCCACACCATTAGGACATTTAAAGCCAGATAGGAAAAACTTCTGCAAATGGGAACAACCTTACCTTGACACATTACTTAATGTCTTTTTTCATCCTTAAATTCTACAACCAGAAAAAGATACACTGGTTAATATATCAACTTTTAACCCCAAAACAATGTTGAATAGCAGCCAGCTATGCTAAGTATTTCAGCTGTAGAAAACTCACCAGGAAATTCTGAACATCTGGCTGGCTACTGATGTTCATTACTAATCAGTCTTGATACAATGGAGAAATTCCAGAGGACTGGAAAAAACTATTATTATGTCAGTATTTCAAATTATTAAATTGGATCATTAGGATAATTCTAAGAGGGAAAATAATGAAAAGTTGATACAGAATGAAACATGTAAATATAACTAATACAGATACAGATTTATAGAAAAGACAGTTTGTCAAATGTATTTGATTGCTTAAACGAGACCGTAAGTTGGCAGATAATGGTAAAAGTTTGGATTGATATTCTGAGGCTTTTATAAGGCGTTTTGATTTAGAAACCAGAATGACATATAATCAATATGGTTCTCGTTAAATGGATTAAAGACTAGCCAGGAGTTAGATCTCAAAATACCTCAGCAAAAGGGAATTATCACTGGCCAGCTGCATTTTGAGCACAGCCCTCACAAGAACTGGTTCTTGACTTTTTTAATCCTCCCCGCACTTTAATATGGATTATTTGAATCGTGTTTTAACCAAAGGATGTCCTAGAGCTCTTGCAACCCAGAAGGCAAGCCTAGATACTAGCAAGACTCTGGCTATCTGATCTAAGAGCACAGAGTGGGATATAGGCAGAATTACCATGAGTCCGGAACTGCAGCACTGAACTCTTCTGTTCGGTATTGCTTCATACTGAAGGCACCTGAATTCAGTAGATTCCACACTTTTTACTTAAGCATTTCACAAGCACCCAACATCTACTTATGCAGGTATTCCGAAAAGCCTCAGTCTTGACTCCTAAGCCCCACTGTTTGCCAGTATCTTAGGAGTGGTTTATTCACAGCTTTCATGGTGTGCCCAATGCACAGCAATCAGGCTTACCTCCTTCCTCTCCTTTTTGAATCTTAAATCTTCTCTACACAAAGGCAGTTACTCAGCAAGAGGAGTAGCCCACCCACACTCTTCAGAAGAAACCAGGAACATGATTGAGATGCTCTCCGTGAGACACGGGTCTGACTTACCCGTAGTAATTTAATCCGGACCTGCTTCATCTTCAGTCAACAGGCTATTATATAAGTGAACTGGTATTAGCTCTGATCCTTCTCTTTTGCTCTTTTAAAAGAAAGGAAGTATTTCTGCTGAGTATAAGCTGAAAACATCAGGTCAGCAGAAAAACACCAATTCCTGCCTTTGAACTTTCCTGCAGCTCCAAGTTGAAGCATAAGCTGTATAAAGAGCAAGGTCTAATATTCAGCTCTGTCCTTAAATAGCCACTTGCTCAGTGTGTGTTTTGTTCTGATCCTTATTCTGAGGCCGTACTTCTCCCTCCATGGCGGGGACTGAACATACCATATTTAAAGTACCAGGTTCTCCGGTAGGGCCTGCATGCATAAATCTTTATCTATCAATAACCATAAAGCAATAGCTGTCAAGAATAAAAAATGAAGCTGGCAGAAGTCAAGAGTAGCTGTTATGCCTAAAACTTGTGCTTAAAATCCATTTAAAATCTGTTTCTCCCCACCCTATTTCACTCCCCCTCCCAAAAAGGTCTATTCTCTGGTCAGACTCATGAGCAGCTTATTTTCTTAACTCATAGTATAGTTGCATCTGACTCTGGTAACACAAACACTGTTTTTTCCAGACTACTTAGGCAGAGATTAATCATTACATAATGCTTTGTGTTGGGAGACAATGGAGAACATGTGTCTGGAAATACAATTAACAGGCACAAAAGATTGCTGTAATTGTATGGCAATAATTGAACACTTTGTGTATGTTACTAAATGAGAAGCAAACCATAGAAGATCTTAAAAGCGAATTCACACAGTTATCTGATTCACTAGGAAATTATGACCCACTGAGAAGTAAGGGCAAGGAGAAGGAAGGATTAAAATGCTTTAATAGACAACTTGTTTGTCAAGGCTGGAAAAGATAGTTTATTCTGAGTTACAGAAATTTAAATAGATACCTTTAAAACCTTTTTAGCTATGTAAATTTAATGGAGAATTATAAAGAACAGCTTAGCTGGAATAATGTAAATGAGATTTCCATGGATGAATCCAAGTATAAACGTTTTAAGCCTTATTCTCCATGCTTATAAAAATATTCTCTCAAAGTAAAATGGCTTGCTAAATAATTAAATATTTAAAAGCTGAACCAGAAGTTAGAGTCAAAACAGACTTCTGGAGTGAAAACATCAACTTTAAATACAGGATGTGTTTCACGTTTTGGTTGAGGGTTTTTTTGCGAAGACCAAGTAAAAAGAAACTATTAACTTGTGCACAAATAGAATTTATCTGCAAGTCCTTTAAAATTTTTGTTCTTCTGACATGAATACATTTAGAAATAGAAGGCAAAGCGGATCCTCAGCTGCAGCTTGGAGCACTGTGCCCCACCTGACAATCTAGACCCTTCTCCTCACCGTCTTTCCGCACAGATGAGGTATGGCTGTGGTTGTAATGTCATGCCTAATCTTGGCTTGAGATCTGGAATCACGCCATGAGGAAAACACAGGTGAAATCGTTGTAGTAATGAAGTGAAAAACAAAAACATTTCCATTCGAGCTAGTTGTTCTCCAAGACAGTGTCTTCTTCCTGGATTGAAAAGAAGGTTTTCAAAAGACTTAGAACGTGTTCAATTACATTTTCACTCTTATTATGAATAAAAATGGTCACTTCTGTGTTCTAAGAGGAGCTGTATGAACTTGGTGGTAGTATTCTGTAAGAGAGGATAAGTGATAATTTACAGCAAGAAACAGATTTGTTCTTCTTGCTACACAAATACCATTGTAACTAATTCTGTCAAATTTGTTTAGATAAGCTATTAGCTACTTTATCTTGTCTTGAAGTGCCAATCTAGACAGAAGATGTTTTAAAAAAAGGATACTGTGAATTTCAGCCTTTGTCCCCTACTATTTTCTTAATTATATCTACTGCCAGTCATTATTACCTGGCAATTATTCTAACCTGGTAAGTAGAAAGATATGAAACAGGTCTGGATAATGCCTTTAAATATTAGTTCCCATTCCGTGAATGACTAGTTACAGGGAGAAAATGTGGTTGTGGAAGACACAGATGAATGGATGACATCATCTGGAATTGACCTTAGTCAAACAGGCAAAAAGAAACGTAATACACAATAAAGGTGGACTTCATCAAACCTAACTTTGGCCATTTAGATGTTGTGCATCTGTTCCAAGGGAATTGTCTTGTTTTGTCTTGCCTTGTCTCCTATTTTTTGGAGAGAGTATCCCAGATAAGAAAACTAAGTCACCCTCTACAAAAGGCTGTGTCTTTCTATGGGCTGCAGAGGTAGCCCTGGCATTAGCTTATATGGAACACCTGATTCTTTAGGTTGATAATCATACATAAACTATCCACTCTTATAGGCATCAAAAGACAAATCATAATGGTTTAGGACTGCCAGAGTATTTCCTCAGGACAGAATGCAGTGCTACATGCTGACACCCAAGCTAGTTCTGAATGAAATCTGCAATTTCTGGTGCTGATCTAAGTGCTGAAATTTGAAGGCTGGTTGTGTAAATCACCTGTATGTAATGACTTTAGCAGCAAATGACTACTAATTGTGAAACCAATAACACTTATGTACTGGAACAATATAAAATGTATACACTCCTCAGATAAGATATTGTGCTGTCTTTTTTGTTAGTTTATATGTAATAATGAGCTCATCTATATAAAAGATATTAAGCTAAAATGTGTTATGTCCAGAGTGCACTGTACTGAATATCTTTAAAAGAGCTGTTTTATCAGAACTGTGGATATTTTTTATCATTCTGTCCATTCCTGATTTATTGCCATCACTTATATGTTATACATCTCTAGATTTATGACAAGGAACAGTGGAAGAAATCACTCTTACCTAGTGAAAAAGGAATAAATGCATCTTTCTTGACAAACTGCCCACTGCTGTCCAAAAATCTCTCAGGAAAAAACACTTCTGGATTGCTCCAGTATTTTTCATCAAAATGAACGGAGTAGAGGTTTGTAATGACTGTAGTGCCTTCAGGAATAGAGTAACCACGCACAATGGTATCTTTGGAAGTTGCGTGAAAAATACCTAGTGGAGCTATATTACAGAATCTTAGAACTTCATGTAGAACAGCCTCAGTGTATGGCATTTTGCATTTCTCTTCTAAGGCAGGCATTTTGTTTGGGCCGATGACTAAATCGATTTCTTTTTGAACTTGCCCTGTTAGGAACAGGAATAAAAGCTGATGTTTATTGTGCAATATCCTCTATTGTTAAATGTAAGCTATAGGATATATACTTTTAAAGGGATACTGAAACATGAAATATCTTGTATAAAATACAGTAGCTTACAAATTTAGACTTTATATTCCTTATCCTGCTAATAGGAATTATTACTAGCATATATACCAGTATTCTCAGCAAAACTCTGTTTTAACATACTTTTTTTGGCTCGTGTATATTTTTATTTCTGGAGCTCTTCCAAAATAAACAAACAACCAAAGAGCGCAAAGTTAAAGTACATTAAATACCTGATTGAACACAGGTAACACTGAAATAAGCCACTTGGAACTTTCCCATGTCTAATTCTGCTATGATTCTTTAGAATTGTCACAGTGTAAAATCATTCACTCTAAAACTGAAAGTATCTACTCCAACACAGTGAGAGTTAAGAGGGACAGGAGTCTGAATTTAACTGAAAAGGAATCAATTCAATCACTGTTTTTTTTAAGCTATTTTAAAAATTAAGCTCACAGGTTATTTAAATAGTCTCAAAGGCATTCAAACTGCCTCTTTTTCCTGATACGCTTTCTTTGTTGAAATTGCCAAACGGCTCGTAACTAAAACAAAGCTGGACTTTTACAATTCATGTGGAACCAATAATGAAAATCTGGGAAATGGCAGAAAAATGATACCAAAATCACCAGGTTTTTCAACCTGAAGTGACAACGTTTCACATCAAAATAAAGAGGTGAAAAGCAGCTTCATCATCAGGTTCATCACGTTCTGTGATGCAGTGGTGTATCGGTGTATATTGCAATACTTGGACAGAGAAAGTCTAACTAAATGAAAGGTAACAATAATTTTTATTTTTATCCAGATGAACTGATTTTGAATCCTAATTCAGAAACTCATTATATCGCAAGATCTGAGATGACAAGATTATTTTAGGTGAGTAGATCTCTACAAAACCGGCCAATGCATAGGAGACACAAAACCACAAAGTTTTCTTGATCTTTATTGAAAAACAGTATCTTGGTCAGATCTAATACAGAAGAAACAAGGATGTTCTTGTTTTAAGATATGAATATTGTTTGTGAGCCAGGAACAGACTGATCAGAAACTTTGACATAAGTGGACCTTTTTGCATTTGGCCTTTTTATATAATGTAAAGCATAAATATATCCTATTGACTAATTATGGCACTTAATATATTTTAACTGAAATATGGACAAAGTATATATGCATCCTAAAACTTAAGTGCCTATAAAATCAGACTCTTATTTTTTTCATTTTATTAAATGGTTTTCTTTTTTGGTAGTTTTTCTTATTATACTGTGTAAAGCATATAGATGAATCAGTGGAACTCAGAAGCATAAAAGCAACATTTAATTTTTTTTAAACTAATTTGTTTTACATCATCTGACATGTGCTGACTGGTTAAAAATAGCAATCGCAGTTTTAAGTTTCCACAAAAAATTATTAGCTGTACTTAGTGAGCTGAAGCTACATATTTCTCTTAACTATGTCCCTCAAAGTTTTTTAAATTAACAACCCAAGTCATGTTATATCTTGCTTTTAATCCTAGGCTAGAAGAAAGTTTTCCTATTCTTTAATCAGTTTCCTCATGTTCAATTAATTAATCAGCTAACTAAAATAGTTGAGTAAATGAAAACAAGAATATACGTAAGAGGTTATGGCTCTCAGGAGCTATTTGAGCAAACTTTGGTTCTACTTGCTTAGGCAGTTATTTTAACCAGGTCAGGGAATATAGGACTTAAAATAATGATAATAGCACAACAAAAGAGCTTTGGCATCAACTTCTTTATTTAATTGAATGATTTTCACTATTTATAGCATGTCAGGCCTTGACATACATTATCATCATATTTTAATTTTCTTTTTTTTTTCAAGTAAAGCTGTATTTACCTTAAATGTAAATATAAAATTTGATCTCTAATTTTAAAATAATTGCTTTTTGTCCACCCAATTTAAAATAAAAATTATTCTAGCGGAGAAAATCAGAAGGTATACAGTCATGCACCTACTACCATAAGAAGAAAATACAAACTTTCATAGATAAAGATATCAGGTTCCTATGCAGAACGTCAGATCGCAAGAGCCTTATAGCTACAGCTAGTGTTGCTATCCCCATTCTGAAATGATGATGATGGTGAAACTGATGTTAGAGCAACATTCTTTGGTGAAAGTATCAGTAGTAACTTTCCAAGTTATCTATGCCACTCTTTCTCCACATACTGAAGGTCCCTACTTGAACTGAGCACTGCCAAGGTTTTGACAGGAAAAGCAAAGTGGAGGCAGTGAAACAAGAAACATGACTGTTAACTTCTCAAATCCAGGCTGCTACACAAAATGTCTAGGCTGACATTCAAACATCCATTGCTGTCTTACTTCAGAATGACTGTAACACAGCTTTTTATTTTTATATGCTATTTTTGTTCTTCCAAAGCTATAAATATACATGTCTATAATATGTAAATCTGTTGTGAACTGAGGCACTTAAGGGTAAAAAAAAAAGATAGCTAAGCTGTTAACCACAACCTGATTTACATTTTTGCTGAGGTTTTTACGTTTTTTATTTAGTTTATTAATTTCATATTTAATTGCATTTGCTTATTATTTATTAACTACATAGATTAGTACATCTGCCAACAAATATTACGCATCACAACACTAAACTTAAATGTATCAGAAATGCTTTATTAAAAATATTAAAGCTTCATAGAAATGTATTCACAAAATAATATGCTAAAATTTCATCATCATACTGGACTTTTGATGTCCTTTCCAAGTGCAGACAAAATAAGCTTTTCACCTCTCTCCATAGTATATTTGGTAAATGATGCAATAGAATAATATATACAAACCCTCCTTTTTGGTTACGACTATGGATCACTGCACCGCTTTGAAAAAGCATTTTAAATTTGCAATAGGAAAGTGTATCAGTTCCTCAAAATGTCAAAGTTCTTACCTTGAATGTTTGGATAAAGAGCCATAAATAACACTGCCCATCTTAAAACATTTGTTGTGGTTTCTGTCCCAGCTATGATGAGTTCTCCAACAGAGAAAATTAAGTTTTCTCTTGAATATGTAGATTCTGGATCATTTTCATTGCAATCCATCTCATCTAAATATGCATCTACAAAATGTCGAGGTGACTGAGGCTTCCTATTTTCAGAGACACGTTCAATAAGCTTGTGAAGAAAGTCATAGACTTCAGCTGCATTTTTAAACAGCTGCTGGTGTTTCCCAAACGGCAAGATACCAATCCAAGGAAAAGCATTATATAAAAATACAGAAGCACTAGCAGCTAATTCAATATTTTCACTAAAAATCTCAATCATGTGCTGAAATTCAGTATCTTCGTATGTAAAACGTTCTCCAAAAATAATCAAATTAGTAATGTTTGAAACAGCATTTGTTATCAAGTGCTTAAGATCAAATGGTCTGCCTTTGTATGTATCAATGGCATCAAGAAAAAACATAGATTCTTCTGAAATTTTGTGTTCAAAAGACCTTTGACCATATCCAAAAATTCGAAAGGTATTTACAGCTAATTTGCGATGTTCTGTCCATCCTCTGCCATATTTACTGTTCAGTAAGCCTGAAAAAATATTTTGACACAGTATTTTATGCAACGCTTTATTTTTCCCGGAGAAGATAATAAAATTATTTAACAACACAAAAAACGAGGCAAAAAATTACACACATCTTGCTATGGAACATAGTCCAAGAGTGACAATCCTTTCCGAATAATATCTTTAAAGAAGCATCAAGTATTTTATGAAAGAAGAAAGAAGTAGAGAAAACGGCTAAGGCAAATGTTTCACGTGATCGCAAACCCATCTATTGGACAAAAACTACATTTTTATATAAAAGACATTAGCACTTACCTCCCATGTTTGTCAGCTTCTTGAACAAGGGAAGAGACGGTCTATCTGCAAAAATTTCGCTTTGATGCACAAGGCATTCTTTTACTGCATCATACCCATTCAGTACAATAGCAGATATACCTCCAAGATCAAGACTGAAGATCTTTGGGGGAAAAAAAATAATAAAAATTGTAGAATGCTATTACAGTCAAATCTTAAGAACAAATAATGGAAAGAAGTAAAAACAAGTAATGAAAAAGTGAAACACCACTAACCATCAATGCAAAATACAGTCTTGAAGAAACTTCAGTAGGGCTTACAGGTAACCAGAGGGGATACAACTGTGGCATTACACAGTAGAGTCTGTTGTGAGCTAGTTTACTCTGACAAAAGATGAAGTAAATTAGCCCGCACTACATTCTGTGCTTTGCTGTGCACCTACAGTGACCCGCTCTCCAAAGTAAGGACTGGGGAGGCTTTCATATAGTCATTAAAAAAATGTGAATTTGGTACGACAATGCATGTTTTTCAGAAAAAAATGTACTGTCTCCTAACATTAGTAGATATAAGTATACACTTACATAACATTACTAAATACAAGGTATAGTTTTGATATAAGAAGTAGAAACAAAGTACACACATTGTCTACTTTCCTAATTTGCTGAGACTTTTTCCACAGGAGGGAGGAAAGCTTTACCGTTGTATCTGCTCCTCCTCCCTGCCTGAGTAAAGTTAAATTCCAACAGCTTAATTTGGTTAAGGGCACTATGACTGAAGCTACAAGTTCGCAACACGAAGACTTCCAACATGTCACTTAGTAATGGCAGACACAGAAGTGGTGTCAGTTGTGGAAACAACTGAGCTGCACCCAGTCCTTTCTGCCTCTGAAACTGGACACCAGCTTACTTTGCACAGGCTCCCAAAGAACCATCAGATGATAGAAGTGAGAGCCATGATGACAGCCAACAAATGACAGCATAGCCCAGCTAGTCCCATCTCCCGTTTCCAGAAGTGGTTAGCACTAGGTGCTTTGGAGAAAGATGCAATACATCCTGCAGAAGGCACATACAGGATAAACAAAATGAAAATCTTAACCTAAGTTTTAAAAATTAAAACCGAGGCTAAACTCAATCTTGAAATCCTATATCCCTTTCCATACTTTTCTCAGCATTATAAATCTGTATTTTTACCTATACAAATCTCTAGTTTTTCCTTCATCTCAGAGCTGTTGACCTCCACAATATGAAATAATGTTAGCCTAATTATACATTCTATGACAACTGGGTTGTCACCGAAAGGGTTGTCAAGCACTGGAACAGGCTGCTCAGGGAAGTGGTTGAGCCACCATCCCTGGAGGGATTTAAAAGACGGGTAGACGTGGCGCTTAGGGACACGGCTTAGCAGTGGACGTGGCAGTGCTAGGCTAACGGTTGGGCTCAATGACCTGAAGGGCCTTTTCCAACGTAAATGATTCTATGATTCTACGACTATTTTGTTTTAGCAAACTTGGTATTTTTCATTGTTAAAATGGCTCTTCTTTTTCGTGTGGCAAGATGACACTCCCAAAATATTTCTGCAAACCATCTGTGAGTTTTGTACACTTTGATCACAGCTTATTTATCTTGCTTCCTATGTCATACATAATTAAAAAAAAAAATCTTTTCATTGGATTTTTCCAGAGGCCCACAAATCCTGATACCCCATCTTCAAGTTCCCTCAAATTCTGCAGGATCCTTTCTGGCAGCAGCTGACTAGAACTATGCACGGCATTCCAGGCAAGCAGAAAGCTTAGTTTATTTGATGACATGTTTTCCTTCCTATTTCCATTCCGTTTGTCCTAGTATATTGCTCGAAACACATCTCCTTTTTTCTATTGCCAAAATACATGAAACAAAAGATAATCCTGTCCTTCTGTTTCTGCCATTTAGCATGCCTTCAATTCATGCACTTTGCTTTGCTTCTCATTCACGACAAGATGGTGACTTAGTCCGTTTCTGCTGTAGGTTTCATAACTGATCTGGACAAAAGCTTTTGGCAGACTTAAGTTCTGGCAACAGTTTTATTTGCTTGCTAGGGGTGTCATATTTAAATGCTTCTAGGAGTCTGAAGGACGTGATTGTCTACAGAAACCATTGTTTGTTGGACACAAAGCTCGGTCCTTTGCAGACCTCCGGTGATAATCCTGCTACGTAAGACATCACCGGTGCTACAGTCTGGAGACGTACAGGCACGCGGAACGGCTGGCCAGCTGCTCCCAAAACGTACCTACGTACGTCGGTACCTGTGTGCGTGTGTTTATGTCTGTGTAGACGTACGCACTTACAAATGCTAACGCCTGCCTGCCTTTCCCTGCTAGATCGAGTCTGGGTTTAGCTCGTATGAAGCCTGTAAAAATAGACTGGTTGCTTGAAACTGGCTGATGAAAAGAAACACCTGATACATAAGAAAGTGTGAAAAAAAGGGAAAAATCCATTCTTGCATAGTTATACTACTTGACCGTAAGTAAGTATTCCAAATACCCCACTGCAGCTACTTGGAAGCGACGTGTTTTCAGCGCCGATGTCGCGTCACCCAAGCGCCTGCTCCTTGGCTGCTGTAATTTTGTTGATCTGAAGCCCTTTCGGCGCGTCCCAAGACTTGCGGATAGCAAACGAGGGAGCTGCCCCCCTCTGCAGCGGGGCGCCCGCCCCGAGGCAATGTGACTCCGGCGGGGGCCGGGCAGGCAGAGGGCTCCGCCCCGCCCCGGCCCACCCGCCTTCGGCAGCCGGGCAACCCCGCTCCCCCGCCGCCGGCCCCTCCCTGCGCCCACCGGCGGGGCTGACCGCTGCGCCGGTTATGCCAGAGCCCTCGTGGCT
>JAVKLA010000021.1:15707098-15738126 GCA_034782735.1 Sagittarius serpentarius | reverse complement strand
CCGCCCCCCCCCCCCCCCCCCGCCCTGCCCGGTGCTCGGCCGGGCGCTCCGCCGGCGCCGAGCACCGTCCGGGGAGGTGGGGGGGGCTCGTCCTTCCGGCGAGCCGCATCGAGAGGCGGGAGCTCGGAAAAAAAGAGGCTGCTGCGGTGGTGAACGATGTGCTCGTTTGAGTCCGAGACACCGATCCGCCGAGAGCAAGAGGCGCATCTCCAAGGGGATGCCTTCAGCTACAGACATTTTATTTTTTGTTTTACAGGCTTTGTTCTTGTGACTAATTTTTAACTTATCCTTTCTCTGGTTTCAGAGTAGAAATATTTATTGAAATTTAACTACTTAATTCTTACAGTGTAATCTGAACTGGGATATTGGTGCACTAACTGCCAAGAAGCAAGCAGTTTCAGGCAAAGTGCTAACAGTGGCACTTCATTCTTAAAAATGCATTTTTCTTTTTCTTGTGACTCGTATCCCATAACTGTGCCCGCTCACGTCGGACACGGTGACTATGGCATTGTACGCAGCAGTCAGTCGGAGGAAGGTGTTTTCTGCCAGTGTGAGGGGAAGTTTGCCTTAAGTTGAAGGCAGATAGCTGTGCAGAACCGCAGCTCTGAAAAGCAGTGTCTTTATCCCCTGTAGTAGCGCTAAGTTATCTTAAAATTCTGAGAAAACCAAAGCACAGTAGCAGTAATCAGAAGAATGGAAAGGTAATATAAAAAAAAAAAAACTGTTAGTATTTGTGCTACTTGTGGCCAGGAAGCTATGACCTCTTTAGCAGAACTTAGAGGATTGAGAGGGTTGGAAAACAGCCATTGCTTGATGTACCTCTTTGTTGTAGAGAGGAAATCATGGTTATGCTGAAGATTTCATCTTTCCTTGCTGTTTATGCCTTGGTTGTGTGCCAGATGGATAGCTTCCAGGCAGCCCCGGTCAGGTAAGAAGCTGGTCCTGTTGCTGAGTGCTGTAGCTGAATGGCATGAAAATACTTAATATCCTTCAGAAATCTGGGAGGGAAATAGATTACTTTGAATGAGAAAGGTGCGTTCTTTTGAAGCTATTTTTGACACCGTGGCTTTTTATTACATATGTAAAACGCCTAATGCTGTGCAAAGGACGGTCTGCATATCCACACCAGTGAAAGACACTGTCAATGACATGCAGTAATGCGTGACAAACCCCTCTCTCCTGTGCGTGGCTCTCTGCAGCAGTCTGCGTTTTGTTCACCCTGTTTTGCTTGCCTCTGCTTAGACCTGGCTTGGAGTCCATAACAGATCGAGTGACGCTCAGTGATTACGAAGCTCGGAGGCTATTAAACGCGCTGGTGAAAGAGTTCATACAGATGACAGCAGAAGAGCTGGAGCAAGCTTCTGAGGGGAACAGGTAAGGACTGCAGTCCTGGGGCAGGAGAGGGGCGGTGAGGGGATGTTATGTGCTTGATACTTAGTAAAAGCCATCTGGGCAGACCCTCTGCGGGTCAAGAGGTTTTCTCTCTCCTGGGGATAGTAACTGCGGTCACCTAACTGGTAGAGGATGATACTGCAGAAAGATACTAATGTTGGTATCGGGAGAATGGCTTCCACCTAGTTAACCTGCTTCTATCTGTCTTTTACAACTGAAAGTGGAGGGCGATTTGAGCTTGAATGAGGGGGTTATGTTAAAATATGGCAGCAAAAGGTATGTCTTCCTAGTGGGAGCGTTGGGGGCCGTTCAGTCACTCTTGGATTCTCTGTCGTGAAAGTGCATGCTGCTGTAAGGCATGGGAAGTCCCTGGCAGAGGGGACGTGTTCCTCCTAATGCACGCAGTGCCCCGTAGACCAAAGGCATGCAAGGGCATTTGCTTTATCCTAGCAGGATTTGTATTGCAAAGCATGGTGGTGATGTACGAGAGACTGAACAGCATGCTGAATACGTGGGAAGTAACCCTTCCTGACGTCTGACTGGGAGCATCCGAAAGGCTAATGGACTTGCTTTTCAACAAAGTTAACATCATTGAAAAATGGTGTTTTCGTTCTGACTGCATTTGTATGAACTTTCCTTGCATGTAATGTTATGTGGAAGGTTTTGTTTTTTTTTTTTTTTTTTTTTTTTTTTTGTTTCCTAACTGTAGATACTTTTCTAGGGAAGAAATGCATGAACATGCATGTTTGAGATTACTCTTCCTTTGGGCATGTTTGTTTTTTTTTTTTTCCCCCCCCTGCAGCCTGGATAGACCTATTTCCAAACGCTGTGCCAGTCTGAGTACTTGTGTGCTGGGCAAACTGTCTCAAGAATTGCACAAATTGCAAACTTACCCTCGCACTGACGTCGGGGCTGGAACTCCTGGCAAGAAACGAAATGTGCTGAGTGACCTGGAACACGACCGCTATGCAAACTATGGGGAACCCCTAGAAAACAACTAGACATGCTTATTTCTCCCCTTCTCCCTTTTTTAACCTGATGCATGTGGATCTAACTTTGATTGCTAACTTTGCTATGTTCATTAGATTCTGTTTTTGACAGAGAATGTTTGAGATGGACCTAATGTTAGGAAGACAGAGAACATAAGGTGCATACAAGCTAGGGGAAAAAAAAAATAAATAAAAATGAACAGCACTGCCTTGACATTTCAAATGATTTCCTTAGACCCTGATTAAAAAAAAAAATTCTAAACAAGGCTCTTCATTTCTGGCTGCTAAATGTACAAGTAGACTCTTCTTTTGTGCTTGCCCATGCACTTGTTCAATAAACCTATTTTTCTATAAGGATTAGATCTGCTTGGTTTAGTAACTTGTGTTAGAATGTGAGATTTCTAGGTAAGGCTAGAAAAATTTTACAAGTTGTCTTAATGTTCAAGAGAGGCAATGCCAGTAATTCTAGAAAAGTTGAAAGACAACTTAGAAATTGAAATTGTACACGTACATTCATAGGTACTGATGTAATCAGGCATGCATGTAATCCTGTTAGTAAGGATCCTGAGAAGCAAAGGAATCGGGAAAGGCTCATACAGATTTATTCAAACAAACTAGAAATGTAATCCTGTTTAAAACTGGGTACCGAACACTTCCAGGTAAGAATTTCGTGTTCTTTTCCTTTTTCCTTCTTACTTTTATAATAGATCTTTACACTAGTATGTTTAAAAATTGGGTATCTTTAAAATATTTGTTTTAATTCAAGATAATACAATGTAGGTGAATTATAAATTAAGAGACAAAACCAGATTTCTTTACAGTTTTTCTGTTGCAGCACTGCATCGAACTTGTAATCAGAAGCTTGTTCCAAAAAGTTGGCATTGATGTTATGAACAGTATTGTTAAACGTTATTACAAGACAGTTTATTAATATTATCAGGGAGAAAAAAAATCCCTGCTACTGCAAGAAAAAGAAGTCATTGCTTTAGTAGAAAATCCTTCAAGCAAGGACTGTGTGAATGCGTGTGCCTTGAAGCCCCACATCTAGCAAAATTATTAGCTGTAGGCTGAATTCTCAGCACAGAACTAATCCTGCTGAAGCCTGCAAACTACTCCTGCGGTGAAGTGCTGTAGCAGCCAGAGGTCTAGCTCCCAGAAAGAGGGGTTCCCACGTTCCCATTAAATATGTGGAAGCTGTAAGTTTATGTGTCGTTCAGCTCTGAAAGCAACTGGTCAGCTGCTGTGCAGGTACAGCCCTACCAGCGTCGCTGACAAAGCTCCTGTTCTCGCCAGTGATGCTGGGATTTCGTGTGTTCTGGGCGCTGCGGAGCGTAGGTGTTGAAGCGTGAAGCCGGAGGTCGGTGTCTGCTACTGTCTTTCAGCAGCACTGCAAACAAAAGACAGATCTGAGCTTTTGGAGGAAGGGGGGACTGGGCACATGCCCCAGACCTGGACCTCCTTGGCACCTCTCTGGTGGTTATGATGACTTGCTGGAGGCAGGCAATGGCTCAGGCGTTGCTGAAAAATCTGGCTTGGCTTAGTCTTCAGTCCAATTGCCCAAGAAAGGGAGGGCTCAGCCATCTTCTGCAAAGTGAGCCCGACACTTCGAAAAACGTTAAGACTCATCTTGTAGAGCTTGTCAGCTGCGCACAGGGAAGTTGCAAATGCTTGCTGCGCAGCAAGGCTACTGTCTCTTCTAGAGACACATCTTTCCTAGGCATAGCACCCCTTGCTGACATTTCATTGTCTGCAGGGTGGATGCTTCGGGAGCTAACTTGTTATCTTCCTTTTGAAAAGCAGTGTAACAGCACAGAAGAGGGCGTGCAACACAGCAACCTGCGTGACCCATCGTCTGGCCGACTTCCTGAGCAGGTCGGGAGCAGTGGGCAAGAACAACTTCGTACCAACCAACGTGGGATCCAAGGCCTTCGGCAGGCGAAGAAGAAGCGTTCAAATATAAAAAGCTTGAATGACAATGTGAATATGGTAAAGACATTGCAATAAACTGAATCTGCACTGCAGGCAACCTGTGGCATTATCGGGATTTTAGTTTTGCTGGGTGAAGAGCAGACCTACAGTGACAGTCTCAGAGAGCAGAGCAAGTAACACTAGTAAAAAAAGAAAAAAAAAGGTTATATTTGTAACAGTAGCATGTTTAGACTGAAGAAGAGCTTTTGTAGATGTTCTGCTTAGATAACTGGCGTCGCGGTGCATTACCTAAATGCAACAGTTTCGTTGGAATTATTTGCTTATTTTTACCCCTAACGCTTCATTGTCAACACATCAGTAACTCTGGATTTGTTTCTTTCAGATTGCCATGAAACTGAAAGATCCACTCTAATTGCTAACTAAAGCAACTCTTCTCCATACACCAAGACAGCCAAAAAGAAGATTAATTTTGCATCCTAATATTGAAAATGGTTTATTTAATACAAATGAAAACACTTCTGTTATGTATAGTACAAGAGAATCTAGTTATTAAAGTTAAATTATTGTATATTCTTTTTATATGCAACTCTATTTCAAATAAAATGTGACAGCATCTATTATTTATTTATCTGCCAGCTTTATGTGATCTATGCTACTTACCTGGCACTACTGCCAGAACCTGGGGATTATACTAAACTGCTGCCTGGCAAGGCATATGTGTATTGTACGGTGTGCTGTGCCTTGATGTAAAACACTTAACTAACCTGATTGTACAGTATGTTTAAAAAAAAAAAAAAAACAACCAAAAAAAAAACCAAAACCAAACCAACCAAAACAAACACTTAAATATTGTATCATTTGTGAATTTACACAAAATTAAAAAAATATTTTAGATACACGTGGATTGAGAAGCTGATTTTTCATTTGAACACGCTTACGGAAACATTTGGCACTAAGCCAACATCATTGCAGATCAGATGGCCCATTGATCTGCTACAGCCTTATTAACTATAAATGCTAGGTTTTGAGTCAAAAGTTCAGAACAGAAAGAATGTATAAATTCATAAAGCAGTAGCTCAAAAAGATACCACTTTGTGAGACTTCTGCTAGAAAAATAAAAAGAAGCCACAGTTACATTTATTAAAACCATAGAGACAAAATTCATCACGTGTGGGTTAAGACTAGGTGTCTTAGTACAGGATGTAGTTCAGACGAAATGGCCTAACAGGCTTTGTAGATTTTTGTCGAAGGCTGAAAAAGTGAATTAGAAAGGGAGACAAAAAGGAGCTGCGGAAATGTACGTTTCTTTTAAGTGATCCTGAAACAGAGTCTATTTAGGGATCAGGGATAAATGATTAGCGTGAGTGGAGAAGAGGGTAGCTGGAAGCAATCCATGGGCTTCTAAGTGGTGCTGCCAGCTTCCTCCTCAAAGCTGCTGCTGCTTCAGTTTAGTAGATGAGTCAGATATTTGTTTAGACTCGTTTTGTGCTCCGCAGCTGGACTCTAAGATTTGCTTCAGCAGTTCAGATGAAGACCACCTCGTCACGCAAAGGAGAGGTTCAGGCTCTCACAATATCTCTGTCTGTCTCTGCTGCAGGTGTTAATAGCAAAAAGAGAAGCATGGTCAACCAGATGTAGACATAGCCAGTAAGGCTGTCCGGTGACGTCGCTTCTATACCATGCTCATTCGTGGCTATGGTTTTACTCCTTGGGGAGCATTTCAGCCCTGGTAAGTCAGCGTATAAAGCAGACCTTGTAGAAGTTATAAACCATTTAGAGGGAAAAGTTCCAGTGCCTAAAAGGGCAAAGGAGACTTGGCTTGCAAATCTGTTGCCTAGAGATAGCCTATAGTGTTTTTTTCCATTTTCCTCTGAAGTACCTGAGATCGGCCACAGCTGGGTGTACTATACCCGCCTGGTGAACCGCTGCCCCTGTGTTTGTACGAGGATCTGGTTGGGTTAGGCCCAACTGCCAAATTTGGAGCCTGGAAGTGTTCTTCACCAGGTTTCAGGTGTTTTTCTCCATTTTCCTTTGTACAAAGTGGGGGTTATATGCTGAGATCACCTGGCTACCTCAGTAACACCTTTCCCTGTCATTGCAGAGCCTCTGGGCACAGGTGACAGGTTGCCTCTTGTTCCCTGCTACAGCACCCAACAGCTTAATCTTCTCTAAGATAAAATGCCTAAGCACAGTTATTGGGATGAATGCATGTAATTTAATGATTCATATTCGATAAGAAGCCAGGCAACGTTCATGGGCTCCATCTGGCTTTAAAGTCTAATTTTTCCCATTTACAGCCATTCTCTGTTGAGAGACACTTGAGGCTTCTTTCCATAATTGCATGACGGCTGTACCGTCCTTCACTTCTAAAAACTAAAACTTCTAAAAACTGAAACTTCTTTTCAGTTTAACAAAGTTATGCATTTTTTCTGTCAGCCAAAGGGATTTCCTCAGACTAATATTCTACACCAAATCACAAATCTAACAGGTAAAACAGATTTTAGTAACTGTGGTGCTGGTTTTTACGTTGTCCTGGTTGGAGAAAGGTTGGGTGGGACGTTTGATACGGGTTTTCTGTTTTGCTTGTTTTTTCTTTCTCCTTAGGAAGAAATAGTTTCATATCTCAAGATGTATTCCTGGAGTATCTTCTGTCTCTTTTCTCATTAAGATCTCTATCTGCACAGCAATGCAATATACTCACCAAATAAACACACCTGTAAAGGACAGGGGGCCATAGCACTATGAAAGCAAGGGCAAATAGGAAAAGCGGTGACGACCCTTACATCCTTTTCTCTGATGCGAAGAGACAGCAACCCTTCACGACAAAACTCGGTGGCTCAGAGCTTTAGGAGAAGCAGATTATTATTGTCACAAGACAAAACTAGAGGTGTAAGCACTAATATTTTATTTTTTTTAATTTTACGGCAGTGAACATGGTAGAAGGAATAGCAGAGCCACTAGAAGCTCGTCAATTGCTTCGACTGACTTTGTGAACAAGTGGAAGAAATTGCTTCCATTTTTTAAAAGTGCTGTTCTTGATAGTGTTACCCAAACTTGTCGGGTGTTAAATAAACCCCAAACTTCTACCCCAGGAGAAAATCTATTTTGGAATTAGCATTTAATAAGGGAAAGTATGGTTTCTAATGTACTTACCTTTCCATGTGAATTACATTGCCCTTCTAAGCAAGCTGAAAGCTGGCGGAAAATACCATGTTGGTGCAGTATGTGTGAGTGGCATCAAACCCGAGTTACTTAGTATTCAGTCAGCCAAGACAATACAGATCAGTCATGCATGAGTATTTGTATTCTTGTTTACGAGGCAGTATCGTGATGCCTATAGTTTGGTTCTGATGTTTTTAGATGCTTGTCGGTGTGTGTTTTCTTTAACAAATAGTTTGGGTTTTTTATGCTGTTGTGCAAACGAAGGCTTTGGGAGTGTACTTTGCAAGTGAAGGCAAAGGGTGAAGAAATTTCTGAGAAAGAAATATCAGAGGATAATCTATGACTGTTTCCATGTCATTATAGATTTTTTGAGCTTTAATTTTGCAGCTTATTTTCTAGTGGTCTGGTTTTCCAGTACAAATATGGACGCGAGCACCGTGTGGGCCCGGGGGATGTTATGAATTTTGCCCAGTCCTCTGCTCTGAGCCGATGGGAAGTCAGAAAGCACCATCTCGTGGCCAGCGAATAAGCACAGCGAGGGCGTAGAGGCATCCCTCTTGGGTGGGGGATTTGCCCACCTGCTCCTGCTTTTGTCTTGCTGGTGGGTGCAGCTTCCAGCTGGGCTTGGGGTGGGTGAGCAGGGGCACCCACTTGGGCTGGTGCCGCAAGGCAAACTCACCTGCTTGCCTCCTGGAGTGGGCTGCAGGGATGGGGACGTGCAGGAGGGTGTTGCGGGCTCCCCGGGGTGTCACCGGCCCCCAGGGCCACCGTGCCGGGCTGTGGCACCCCACGGGGTACCGGGCAGGTGTGAACCGGCTGCTGTGGGGACCAGGTGATGGGTAAGAGGGGAGCTAATACCAACACATGTCCCTGTGGACCTTTGCAGCTGCCAAAACAGAGGTGCGGGAGGTGCTCAGCGGTATGCTTTTTGCCACGGGGCGGGTGAGCTCCTGCTCCTAGATCCGCCTGAGTCTTTGGTTCAGCATCGTGCACCAGGACATCGCTGCATGTATTGCTAGAGCATCGTTTTGAAATAACCCAAGTGGACTATCACTGTGGCTCTTTTCAGATATTTAGATCCTTTTTTCTCCGTCTGTTAGTGGAATTTAATTCATCTTCCTGAAAGCTTCCATCATCTGCAGTGTGAGAAAGGAGCAGAGCTAATGCTATTGCTTCTGACACTGAACACTGCCAAAAGCAACTTATAGCAGGCAGTTGTAAATTTTGGTATTGGTTATCTAGTCCAGCATTGTCATGTCTAATTAGCAGATTGAACATCTCTACAAGGTGAAGAGTTTAAAACATGCTGGAGAATTTCCGTCTGTGCATTTTTCTAACTGAACTATTTCAGAACAGAATACCTGTGAGAGATGAACTGGGCATTTCAAGCCTGATTTCGCCCGTGATGAGCCCTGGCAACTTCTTCCCAAGCTGGTCGTGCTCACTGCTTCTGACAATAGGGTGAACCCTGCCCTGGCTGCTGGAAGGGGGCCGCATGGTGCACGCATCTGCTGCCTCTTTACTGTTCTGAAAGGCACCACACCCTCCCCCTGTTCTGCACAGAACTGTCCTCTACTTTGGATGCTCCTTATGCCTTTTAAAGTCCTTCTCTTCTGCAGAAAATGTCCAGAGTATAATACCTCTTTTTTTCTCCCAGAAAGTAAACAATTCCCATTTCTAAATTATGCCAAAGATTGCAATGCTTTCTCTAGGAGATTTCTGGACCCTCCTTGGAGTAATAAGAATCATTGCAGCATTTCTCTTTTCTTTCTGTTCTTGGCTTTATCACAATTCTTGTTTGCACCAACTACTCTTTTGGCTAGGGATGAGGTGTGATCCTAGCTAACTTATTAGCGTCACCTCCACAAAATGTTGCCTTTAAAATTCTGAATGTGTACCTCTGGGCAGGCTTTTTTTCCCATCTAATGTGTGAGAAAATACTCATAGGTCCCCCTTGGTACTTCATTACACTCATATTGCTGTCCACAAAAGATGATTACACTCTTGCTGGTTTGGCTTTTCTGTTTACTTCTGGTGTTGTGTCACATTTCTTCTTCTTTCCAATGGCTTTTCCTAATAGCATCTTGTCATATTGGCACATGAGGCAATTTGACATTGTATTCATCTATTCAGTGTCCATGAACTACAGTACATGTTGTATATGCAAGAAATCCATTTGATTTTCCGATTGCTTTTTGAGAGTCTGCGAGCCAGTCTTCTCCGAGGAGACTACGTGGCAAGGAGTGCGGTCGTCTGCAGGTGACAGTCATATACGGTAGACGTAGGTCCAACAGTCTTGAGTAACCCCTACCAAGTTTGTCTTGAGTAACTGCTCCCAAGATTGCCAGCAAACATAAGCGCTTGAGACGGCAGGAGCTATGCTATAGAAAGGAAATTGCCTCAGGGTGAAGCAAAGGAGAGGAAGCAATGAAGGCTTTAAGCACTAAACAATTTGTGTGATTACGAAGGGCTGGGTGCAGTAAGCAGCGGTGTTTGTGGGCTGCCTGCCAGACACCCCAGGCATCTCCCTGAGAGGCCACAGTTCACCTTAGAGCACAGGCAGGTGGAGAGGGCAGTCCCATTAGTGTTTTCAGCGCGTTACTTCGTTTTTCTTAACGTGGTGTCTTGTCTCCTTCAGCACTAGTCAAGTGTTGCTGGTGATCTGCTCCTATCTCCGGGTCCTCTCTGTCAGCCGAGTCAGAAAGGGGGGACGTCCCCAGTGCTGGGGGCTGGCAGGTGCCACGGAGGCAGGCTGTACCCCAGCCCCTCCGCAGCGAGGGAAGGGGGATCGTTGACTTCTGCTCCTCCAGGCTGGAGCCCCAGCCTTGCCCTGGGGCCGAGGTGTTTCTTCTCGGCCCCCCGGGAGAGAGGTGTATCAAGGCTGCTTCCTACTGCGTGGCCTGCCGCGTCTCCTGAGGTGCCAACGCTCTCGCGGCGGGAGGAGGAGTGTACCGCCGTGCTCTTCAGCTGCCTCTCACCAGCTCCCGTCCCCCCCGCAGCAGCTGCGGCCCAGGGTGCTGGGCGTGCTGGAGGGTGCCTCCTCCTCCTCCTCCTCCTCTCCCAGGGCTGATGGAAACAGCCCACGGACCCCGACTGTCCCCACCCCGGTAGGTCCCACTGACCTGTATTTGTTGCACAGTCAGCTGTCTTCCTGTAGAGCTTTGCTGCAGGTCAGAAATCATGATCGTAAGGAACACTTCTCTTCTGCTGTTTAGAAAACCGGATATTTTGCTTACTTTCTGTTTGCTCCCTCTCAGGCCGTTTCTGCTCCATGAAAGGACGTCATCCTCTGGCTATTTGGAGACTTTATAGCTTCTTTGTAGCTTTGCAAACACTTTGAAAGTCCAAATCAATTATGTCAGTCACATTATTTTGCCCATTATTCTACTGACATGCTTGAGAGGCTGTTATAGGTCTTCACTGGCTCTTGTGGAGGAAGCCAATTATTCTAATTAGCATATGTTCTCAAAATAGTTACACAGATAGTTTGTAATTCCATTTTTGACTCATGATATAACCGTGGTTTTCTATTGAACAACAGCTTAGTTATTATTACTAGTGGGTAGGAATGGCGTGTTACCACGAATGAATCCCAAGCAAGTGCATCATGGGGAAGGATGTCAGTACCAGCGTGGTGACTTTCATGTGGACAGGCAGATTTTATCTGTGGAAGAGCCTCACAAGCTTAAAGGTGCTTTTTAGCATCTCAGTCTTCCTACAGAGGCTTAGGAAGGCAACGCTGCCGGTGACATTTTTGAGTGTGTGTATGTTTTTCAAGCAAGGTTTTTACTTTTAATTAACGCAGTCCTTTCCTCCTAGGCTGGAAGATTCTTCTTTATCATTCTATAGTTAAAGACACTATCCAAGTGTTAAATTAGTTATGCAAATGAATATTGCTTTGTGTTCTGAATGTAACAGAAGCAGAGAATTAAATGGAAAAAGGAAATACGACCTTCAGATGCTGGAGTTGCAGAGTTTAAATGAAAACTGTCTTAGTTTTCATTTAAAAGGCTTACAGATAAGCAGATCAGAGACCAAGCCATTTGAAACATTTTACGTATACTGACAGTGCAGTCAAAGAACTTTTCATAAACTTTATGCATTGGCTATTTCTAGTTCAAGTGTATTCCTGGTAAGGTTACACACTTCACTGTGCAAAAGTTTTGTCTGCTTTATGTGAAGCTGCCTTTTCCTTCTCTTTCCTCACTAAGGTGAGAGAGACAGAAGAGACAGCATGTCTGTATTGTACATTTTTTCCACTAGACAGTGGCAGAGCTATGTGTTACCTTGTTTCTTGGGTGTCGAAGCACTGGTTTTATAACTGTGTATTTTAAAACCACATGTATTTAGTATTTAACTAACTGAAACGTCTTTCTGGCTGAAGTTCTTGGTAGGATTAGTGTCCCTGTTCAGCTATTCTGGTGAGTTTCGGAAAGATGATGGAATACCACCTTGTAACAACTGCATCTATAGCTGCCGCACTGGTAACTGAAAGCCTTAGCCCCGTGTCCTGTCCCTTGGTAGCACAGGTTGCCAGTGTCCCGCTCGCAGAAAGAAGAACAGCCCAGGTAGCCCAGTAGCCTCAGGATCCCTGAGACCTTTCTCTCACTGTAATCACCACTATTTCCTCTCACCAAAAGTTTTACTGCTTATATGGGTACTCCTTGCAACATTTGCAGAAGCTATGCTTTATAGGCTGCCCCTGGTGCCACTCTAATGATATGGCAGGTTGGATTTGAGGTAAAGCCCACACTCTTACAAATGTTAGTCATTTGGCAGGTAAAAACCACTTCTAGTTCAGGAGCTCTTGATGATATGTCAAGATAAAAGTTAACCTGAGTTGTCTCTCACAGCCAGCCAGCTTTAGCTGTCATGCCCCATCAGCCCTCCTAAACTGCGCAAGGACCCCCCCTTTCTCCTGTAGGCTGCGGGATCTCTAGCTATGGACACCAGGCTTATCTTTTTTTATGGGCGCAATTCCCCCACCCCAGGTTTTACTCTCTAATCAGAAATTCAGCTTGATGGGGCTTCACAAAGTACAGCCTCTGGCGCACTGATTAGAAAATATTGCGACTGGTACATCAGGTGCTTTTTGCTGTATACCATTTAATGACCTTATTTAACTCTGTAATTAAGTCAGACTAAGTAATGGTATGCCGTATGTCTCACAACTCACTTTTTTTCTCAAGATCAGTATAGCCGATTCCTGGAATTCAGGTGGCATTTCTCAGGTGAGCTGAACTTCTTTACAGCACCCATGGAGGACCCTAAATCGATACAAATATAATGCGCACCTACCTATAAGGCCCATTTATATTGCCACAGAAGAATGAAGTGCCTTTAACGTAGATGAGAATCTAGACTAACATTTTCATGTCTTCGTTTCAGTCTCAGGTGAAAATTAGATCTGGGAAGAAGAGAGGGGAAGGCATTTCACTCTCTGTTTTAGTACGTTTTTAGTGACTGCATAGAAATTAAAACCATATAAAGGTGCTCAAGTTAAAAGAGCGACTGGTAAATACACCTTGTAGAAGCTAGAGGGCATAGGAGACACAGAAAGTCTCCGGTATAACTCCGCTGTGGAGAGGTGTGAGGGAGTCATTTAGAATAACTTTCTGTTGCTTTCGCGTGAAACCGCACTTGCTACTGAAGTTCAAACTGATTTTGTTTCTGAAGAGAAGTGACTGAAAAGCGGAGACATCTTTCAAGATTTTTATCAGTTTTGCAGATAGTCTAAAGGAAAATCTATGATTGGTAGAGCTATTGATCTAAATGAAGATGTTAATGTATGCTTCTCATTTTTAATCCAGAATAATTTAGTACTAAGTTTGTATTCTGCAGGAGCTCCTATTATTAACCATTAAAATAGAGAGCTACTAATAATTCTTTTAAAGGAAAAAGTGAAAGTTATGTTCATGGGCATAAGAGCATTGCTGTCAAGTGGGATAACCATAGACTTCAGAGTTTCACTTCTCTAGCCAGTCTGGTCAAAGTATTTGGCAATTTTCCTTTGCCTCTACACAATATTTCTGTGATAGCGAAATCCTGCTATGTTTTATGTTACAGTCTGTGCATTTGCTAGTATAATACCTGCTAGTATAAAGTGTCAGAGGGACACTGGCAGGCTTTGTGGTATAGACCAAGCCTTATTTTTTTGCATTTTGAGAATAAAGTTCGCAGGGCTTACCCTAAATATGTAAGCGGAACAGAGTGTCTTGAGCTGCTCTTCGGAAGAGCTCCCCAAATTCCAGTGTGTTTTGTTTTCAATTCAAAGTAATCCGATGAGAGAACCGAACTTTGCCACAGTCTGTACAGGAGACAAGATGTACGTATCCATTTGTTTACGCAGGGTTTCTCAGGTCAGCTGACTTTCTCTCTCAAACAGAAAATCAGAGGGACCGCGAGTCTGTAGGACTCCAGCAGCAAAGGAAAGATTCCCTCCAGCCTTTGTGAACTGCTACATTTTCTACAGGTTTTATGCCTGAAGCCACATGGGTGCTGAACCATGGGATGATATTCCAGTAAAAAAAACAGGGCTGGTGGAGTAATGAAACGCCACTGAATTATTCATTGGGTCCTGAATGATGCAGAGAGAGAGTTACTATAAACACCCCTGATGACGAGAGCCGTGCACGGCACGGCCCTGCCTGTGCGGTACGCTCGGCCTGTTTTCCCAGGTAGGCATCTGCAAAAATGAGTACCTTGTATAAATGAACTGGAACAACCGTGTTTGGTAGCTGTCCATTACTCATGTAGAAACAGTCAATCTAATTCCAAAAAACCAGTTAAGTGCATGCTCCAGTGCCATGGACGTAAAATTAAAAGCATGTTCAAGTGCTTTGCTGCAAAGCAATGTACTTCTACACATCTTTAAAGAGAAGCACATCTTCAGGCTTGCTGGTTCAAATCTGATGGTGCCTCCTAATAAATGTGACAGATAGATACAGGAGCACAGAATACATCAACACAGAGCTGGTTCCAAAAACCGGTGTGTGCCAACAACGTAATTTTAGCCCATGAAGTGTTTTCCCAGCTGGCCTTTGGAAGCTGAGGAACTGTACAGCCTCATCAAAAAGGTAGGTATCTCGAGGTACGGTACTCCTGCCGCTGTCACGGTTTAATAATGATCAGTGATGTGTTAATGTGCTGCGTGGAGAAGTTAAAGGAGGATGTCCAGCACAGGCAGAGAAGCTGGGGTGGAGAAAGTTATAATCGTGAGGCTAACTGTGTGTGTAAAACTGAACTCGCCTTTCAAATGAAAAATATTTGGAGGTTTATTTTTGAATGGTGCTGGGCGAGAGTTTCTGCTGAAGCCTACTGCTAGTGGTGGTGAGTGAATCAGTGTTTCAGTCTACAGCCCTGGAGGAAAGATTACATTGGGGGGTGGGGGGGGAAGAAACCCCTCTGTAGAATTAAATTGAAATCAAACTCTCCCATCTTCCTGAAAGAAAGTTTCTTCTTTGAAGCCCCACTACAAACTTTGGTGGAAGCAATAAAGCATTCAAAATTACTGCATAGTGGTCTGATTGCTGGTATCCACTCATGGCAGGGAAGCACTGGTAGGGAGAATCAAGAGGTCACTTCAGATTTGTGCTGGGCTTGAATATGGTAGTGATGAGTGCTATAAGAAAATCGAAGAGCAAAATAGTGGGTGATACCACAGGCTTTGAGAAACACGCAGTGCCAAGAGGGCTGAGACGTTTTTAAGTACTGTTCCATGTGTACCGTGTACTCAATGAGGCAGAACCTTGCAGACAAAGTAGAATACAAGCGTATAAGACGGGGCAGCATTTTGAATTGTGTAATAATGAGTCAAGGAAAAGATGGTGTACTCAAGCTTCCCTGCATGTGACTTTGTATCTTAAATAATATCTTTTTAACACTGTATTAATATAAAATTCAAGTATATAGTGATACACAGGTTAATTTAACTCGGCTGATATCCCATTTTAGATGTCTGGCTTCCTTCTTGTGGTGGTTACTGCTAAGAGCTGTTGTACTACTTGAAATTCCCTGAGAACAAGGTACAGAGGTTGCTTCACCATCAAATGTCACAGAATATTTGATTTTTTAATCCTTCAAAATTTTTAAAAAGTATCACTTACAATTTATTACAATGTTTTTCCTGTTCATTAAAGGGAAAGTAAAACTTATTAGGATGCCTTGTAATCCTAGAGTAAAGTTTAGCAAAATGATCTGATACTTTGTCGTAAAAAGCCAAAGGATTATTTGCTTTGCTACTGGATATCTGCCCATATGGCTGTCGGGGTATGTCTTTGCTTAAGCCTTTGCTTAAAGGCGTTTTTCTTCCTGATAGTCGTTTGCAGAAGACTGATACATGGGTAGTCCTAAAAATGCAGGTTTTGATTTAACACAGTATTATTAACTTCATGCAGTAGAAGACTGCTGTCTTTGCATTTTCTATAGCAGAGGCGCACACCACCTTTGCTGGCTCTGTCTGGCGAGACCATGTTGCTAGGCAGAGGCATGGAAGAGTTCTAGTGTTGTTTCCTTGAAATTATACGTATTTATGTCTTGCCACTGTCACAGGCCTCCTCCTTCCTGCCCGATGACTGGAGCTATCGACAGTACCGGGGTTTGGTACTTTATTCTCTGAGCTTGACTTCTAAGACATCATAATTTATGGGGAGCTTCACTGGGAAACCGTTTATTCTAAAAAGTTATGTACTCATGACTTCTCCTGCACAACAGGCTTGTAATTTTTGACTTGATTTTTTGTGATATCTTTGTCTGTAGGGCTGAAATAGGATGATGGTTAGTTACTGCTTCTCTGAACTTTTGACACTCGCTGGCTGTTTTCTGTGTGTTATCCCCTATTCAGTCCAGATGTTTCTGCATATGAGCCACCCAGCCATTCAGCTTATTTTTTTTGGATGGCAAGGCCTTAATTTTGTCTTCTGACGGAAGCCATTTGAGTGTGGACACTACCCATTTTTTGTGGAAGGACTCCAGCGGCTCTGGCATTTTTGCACGATTGATGCGGTTACTGAGAGCCACGATGTTCAACTGCTGCATTAAAACTGACCTTGGCAGAGGTTATGTAGCATTTCTCCAGGCTGCTTCGGGTGCACTGCTATGTGTTCCCGTGGGACTGTAGCTTAAGCTCGTGGAAATCCCACACGAATGGCCCTTCAGATTACGGGCACTCCTCGCAGCCTGTGCTTGACCGATGCTGCCTGCAGCCTGCGCTCCCAAGGGGCCTGGATGTTTTAAGCCCTAATTTGGATCTGTTCCTCCCTTGAGACATACGTTGAGAGGGTTATACTCTGCTTAAGTCTGACTGGTAGAATTTCCAGAAAAAGGACATGTTAAAAACTGGTTGATCACTTCTCAGGCCAGATTTCCAAACAAGCTTTGCACCCAGCAGGTCTTACTCGGAGAAGGGAGCCAGGCGGAGCGCTGCGACCATAAACAAGACAAAATGGGAAGATTTTTCAGAAAAGCTGACTTTGAGCTATCCTGGCAAAACCCTTCTTAAACTCCTTGGTTTGGGCCTCAGTGCTTGTACGGGTGGGAAGAGCATGCAGAAACCTGGCCTTCTCCGCAGAGCTGTTGGGGTAGGAATGAAAAGCTGGGTTTCCTCTAACAGCGGTGGGTTTCTCCAGTGCTTGTACAACACATTTTACATTATTAAGTTGCCGCAATAAATATATGAGGAAGGCAGAGAAGGCGGCGGAAAAGGAGAAAGGAAGCTCCTGTTTTCTAGTCAGAAGATTAAAAGCAATCTAAGTGGCAACCGTGCAAGGACTTTGGTGTGTGCCTTACTGTAGGCACTGCCAATAGCCCCATTACTGTGGGGGCAAGACAGAGCAAGGCTAAGCAGGGATTGCGACTGCACATAAGTGAGAATATATAAAAAGTAAAATAGGAAGAGAGACACTAGGAAGAGCTAAAATCCAAACCTTAAATTCAAAGAGGAAGATTGTTCTGCTTCTTCCCCCTTCCAAGTTTTTTGGAGGCCAGTTCTGACTACAAGCTGTATGGAGCAAGAACTATGCCCTCATGTTAACAGAGTCTGGGATACTATTTAATTTGCATTGGATGAAATGAGAAAGAGAAAAAAGGAAATCCAGGCTCAGCAGAAAGGATAGTTTTTGTTGTGCGAATGCAGCTGCAGGGTGCAACCACATCCGGCAGCCAGGAAGAAAAAAAGCCTGTCGGTGGTGCCGTTAGGAGTGCTGGTATCGATGCCAGTGCGTACTGACCAGTCTGAGCGCTTACAAGGAGAACAATTAATACCAGATTCCTGAGAAGGTGGAGGAATTTGCCAAGCATCCAAAAAACAACCAGGCCATTTTCAGGTCCTGATTTTTTCCTAATGAACTTCTTGACCCCAAGGGCCTGTAGCAGCCATGAAAGTCTGCCTTTGCAAAGCCTCCTAGAATAGTTCCATTCAAATCCAGACATAATTACACCTCTCCTGACAATATTACATCTCAAATATCCTCCCAGTAATCAGAATCACTGCAGTGTGTGAGGAGTGAAGAGCTCCTTTATCCTTACAGCAGAAAGCATCTGAACTGTTATGAGCTAAAGAAGGTTTGTAATGGGAAAGGCTAATAGAAAAGGCTTTGGGGCATCATCACAGTCACAAAAAAAGGCATGAGCAAATCTGAGCCTAAGAGCCAGTGACAATGCTGTCCCTTTACTAGAAAATACTCTGATGGAGAGTGAGCGAGAGAGAACAAGGATGCCCTGCACCCCCGCAGAAAATCACAGCTACAGAAAAGTTGTTGTGTATTTCAGTGTGTTCCCATAGTTTTAATCTTCTAACTCGCTCTAATTATTCCTATTCAAGGCTGATTTATGTTTGGCAACTTTACATTAAAAAAATGTTCCCACTAACGGAACAATGCTCATGCTTGCAGGCAGGATGAGAGGAATACAACGTTAGATGAAATGTGAACCAGTCATTTGGCCAAAGTTTCCATGAAAGTATCTCTGATACTGACTGTGCCTCGTGATTTTTCCTTATTTGCAGTAGGCCCTCGGTTTTCTGTCTCCCCTTGAAGAGCAGAAATGTTGACCTCATACGGGATTTCTTCCAGTTTGTTTCCTAGGGCTTTTTTTGGGGGACTGATACATAGTTTATTCAGCAACTGCATGTTTTTTACATGAGCAGTATGTAACACAATAGTAAGCCTGTAAGAAGTTTCAACCAGCTGTACTGTGTTATGCCACGACATTCAGAGCTCTGCTTTCCAGAATGGAGTCTGAGTTTTTGTCAGTCACACTCAGTGTCCTCACACTGGGGTGGTCACTTCACGGGCAGGAGTAGGACACGTCTGACAGCTATGTAACCGGGAAAGTCTCTAAAGTCCCGACATCTCATAGATACTAATTTCCTACAAGTTTTCTCAAGATCAGCATCCAGGTGGTTTCCTACTAGGGGAAAGGCGAGGAATGGAATTAGCTGCTCTCTTTTGCAGAAACTGCCAGTCACTGTGACCTGGAGACGAGCTCGAGGGGTCTGTCCGAAGGAGGCAGGGAGGCATAGCGGGAGTAATATGGGACATGGTAAGGAACTGAGATTAGGAAATATAATAAACAGCATGGAAATCTATAGTAAAACAACCTTTGTTAGTTCTGCTGCTTGTACACAGATACAGACTTTGCAGTTTCTCTTCAATGGGTATGGGTGTGCATTCACAGCACAGAGGTGGGTCGTCTGGGGAGGTGACCATTTTTCCAAATAGAAAGCAACTGGTAGTAGTGGTTTGGTCATGGGACAGAAAGGGAGAGCGCAGAAAAAACAAGTAACTGAGCTAGAAGAGAAGCCTGAAGTTACAGCCTACTGGCTCCAAAGGCATTGCTTTGCACCGCAGAAGGTGACCGATGTGCCTGTTGTCACCTACACACAAAGAAAGATGCACAAGCAGCGAGTAAATCTTATGTAAAATGGAGGAAGAATTACTAATGAGCGAGCTATAAACTCATGAGTGTTACTGCAAGAAGCTTTCCTGAAACAGCCTGCAAAGTTGGAGGACCGTAATCAGGCGTAGAAACAAACTCAGCTGGTTTGACTGAAAGCCTGTAATTTATGAGATTAACAGTTTGCAGAGATATGGTTTAGTACTAAGTGAGGGTTGCTAACTGAAAGAAGAAAAATACCGTTCAATAGATACCGATTTGTCTAATTATATGCAGGATTTATTTAAAGCAGAGACTAGATTGCTTTAAAAAGAAATTGTAGTGGGTGTGTCTGTCTGAGTGCATTTACTGTTGGAAGCACTGGATTCCCACACGCGGTATCATTTAGTTGTTTTTAAAACTTGTAAGAAGGAATGCATTTCTTGATACTAAATCATCTCATCTTTGATGAAGTACAGGTGATCCCAGGTTACGTCTATGGTGCTATCGAAGTAGCATTTGATATAATGAGGGGAATTTTATATGCCCCATGGTCATTAGTATTTCTGAGGAGAATAACAAGAATAGGCCAAATGCCAAGGACTCTGATGGTTACTCTGTGGAAAGGGCTCTGGATCTGCAGGGCGAGGTGGCTGAGCTGGAGCGGTAGCTCTGTGGAAGCCGTCCGGGGGTCTTTTCCTGGTCCCACGTGGTCTCCACGAGTCATGGGGACTGTGGGAATTTGGTTTCTTATGACCCCGCTAATGAGAGTGGCAGATGACAAAGCCCTGCAGGAATTTTTTTCCAGTTTTCATTAACCTCTGTATAGATATTATCTTATTATTTTAATGAAAATAATCTTGACAGCACCTATGAAAAAGCTGTGGGGGTTGCAACAGCAATTAAACGTGTTGTCAGAAATGATAAGCAGCCTGGTATCACGGAAGGAAATTAACACTCTGACCAATAATGGAACAGTAATCTTAATCCAGAGCATTTTGCCTCTCAGGAACTTCTTAAAATGGATGGATTTTGGAGACCAGGCAATTTTCGAACAAGACAGTTAAGCAATAGGTGCCATAAAGCATCTGCATTTTAAAAGTCAGCGTCTCACTGGTGTAATAGTGGCCCATAGCCAGCCAGCAAGAAATGTGATGTTAATTAGACATTGATAATGGTGTATGTGCAAAGCCCTGACTATTTTCCTGAATTCTGGGTATCAGAAAGTTTGGGAATTGTATTCAATATTATGTCCTGGCAGTGGAGTTTAGGAACAATCTGCGTCAGTGCCGGCTGTCTGGTTGGGGTTGTCCACTGCAGAGAGAAGGCGTGGAAATGCTGGCAGGCTATTCACGCTTGTGAGGAAGATAGGGTTTGAGAGCCTTGGTTTCAAGACTGCGTCACCCTGAGTTTACGCTGAGCGCGTAAATGCACAGGTCTTCTTTTGGTAAATGACAGACTCCCTAAATCTTCTTCAAAGGCACCGTTCATCCTTTAGATGATCTGGCACCGCATTTGGGCAGGCACAAGAAAAATGAAACCCTCCCTGCTGGCCCGGGTCGGGAGGCGCCGTCCTCTCCCAGTCACGCCAGCCTCAAGAGGTGCAGGTGGAGCTGCGCTGGGTGCAGGGACCGGGCCGCTCTGCCCAGGAGGCTCACAGAAGGACTGGTGAGAAAGGCCACCCGGGAAGGAGAAAGCTGTAAAAACAGCCACAGTTTTACTATAGGAGAGGGTGCCAGGCGATCGAACTAAGGGGTGGACTCAAATGGCTCCTTGGGAGAAGAGAAATGGGAACAGTCCATCAGAAGGCACCAGGCAGAGCCGATACAGGCAGGCTTGTAGGAGCTGGGAGTGGAGGAAGCTGTCATTATTCAGAAACTCTATGTGAAAAATGATGCTGAAGAAAGTTTATGGTGTCCTGGGTACCCCTCTGGCACTACCTGAGGTAAAATGCTTCTCCACCTGTTGCGAGGGCAAGGAGTAAAGGATTACCAGGGATCCTTGTAACTAAGGGGCTGACAAGTTTTATAAAGATAATCCTGCCTTATCCTTATCCGGCCTTCCCAAATGTAACTTCTCGGCAGTTAGCGCTTCCTTTGGCCCTTCAGCCCTAGCGTGTGCTCCTCTCCTTCACATTTTCTTGGCCCACTCTCAGCGAACATGAGAATTAAAGGACGGGATGATAGCATCTCACATTCCTGGTTAGGGACACGTGCACAGTAACGTGCCTGAGGTGTTTCAAAGGGAAGCAAGTTTCTTGTCCTGCTGAAGCTTTAACAGCCTGTTGTCTCTCCTGGTAATGTGCGTGCACCCATCTGCAATGTGTACCCATCTACACAGAGGTTTTTTTTCTCTCCCTGTTTCATCCCCAACGTTAAAATGAATCTCTTCATTCACTTGAAGCTACATCTCGCAAGAGCTGTGATTTGAGAAAGAAGATAATAAGTAGCGAGATGTTAAAGAAAGAGCTTATTTCTTGCTTGCTTTGCGATAATGCCCAGCAGCGTAAAAAGACTGGATCCTGTTACACTAGAGACTAATTCAAAACGCAGTAAGAGATATTTCCTACCCCAAGGACATTCACACTGTAAGGAAACTTGAAACATCAGCGCGAAAAAGCAACCTGTAAGTATGGAGAACCAGGGACCGGGGACAGCGAGTGCTTCTTTTTCTTTGTTAAAAGAGGTACTGTTTGTTCCTCACAGCCCTCCAACTTAACGGTTGCGGTTGCCTCATGTCTTCTAGTGCACGTGGATGAAGGCTTTGACCTGAGGAATGATGACAGCCAGGACCAGCTTACCTCATGGACTAATTCAGGAGAGAGCTTTCTCCGCTTAGGGAGTAGCTTGGAGGGCAGCCCAGCAGGCAGCGGTGGCTGGAGCAGCCCTCAGAGCGACTGGCAGGGCAGGGCGTTCACTGGGGGAGCAGGACCGGGAGGCAGGGGCTTAGAGCTACAAAGAGGACGAAAAAGAGGTATCAATGCCTGCTGGAAAAGGGCAGGGATGGAGGGCGTCCGGGGGAGACTGGTGGGGGCAGAATAACCAGCAAGCGTGAAAGGGGCGACGGGTGAGGAAGTTGGAGCAGAGAGGGGAAGGCAGCGGGGACAAACGTTCAGCCCCCTTGATGACGGCAGGAGTTGGGGGAATTGAACTAAAAGCGTCCATTGTGAGGGAAGCCTTGCATCTGGGGAGCTCAGGGCGCCAGTAAAGAGGTACAGGGAGTTTCAGTGTCAGCTTCCAGGCTGAATGTGCGCAGGAAACGACCACACTTTCTTATTGATATAATAAGAGTAAAAATTAAATGCAAAGGAAGCAAAACATATCATTTCCAAGGCATTTTCATACTGTACAAAGTCAGAGGTTTAGAAGGTTTATTTTATAGGTCAGCAATAGGCAAAATGTGAAGTACTTCTAAGGAAACACCTGTGTTGAATAAAACCAGTAACATACCAGACATAACATGGGTGGTAAAACAAATATTTAGCTTTACATGTAATACCATTAACTTTTTTTTTGCTAAAATTATTTCATTAAAAAAGATAAGCCTACATTTGTTTAAAATGTGGTGTTGTCCCACTACTCCTGACAACAATGCTGTTTAAAAAAAAAAGTTTTTTACAACTTTCTTCCAGTAAACCACATCTGGATTTTTAACCTTGTTGTAAGTTTTTATTGTGTTTCTATATAAGACTGTATTGTAATGGAATTGTTATTTATCTCCAGATTTATCCAGTTCCTCCTTTGCGGACAGTCTTACATTTAAAAGGGTCTTTAATTACATTCCTCTACTAGCTGACCACTACAAAAATTGAAATCCTCACCACAAATCTGTAAAAGTGTTTCCACTTGCATTGGGAGACAAAAATAGAATAATTCCATGTCTTTTTGGACGGATGCCTAGCTGAAACTATGCAGGGTTTGACTGACAAGAGGATGTAGTCTTTGCTGAGAGCACTTTCTTTAAGATCCTTTTTAGTCTTCAGGAACATTTAAGTAGATGAATGAAGAGAGGATTTATGCTAGTTTCCCTTCATTTTTGTTAACTTTGCCTGCTTTTTGGTAACTTTTGTCTTCTGCAACAAAATCTTTTCAGCTCATCGGGCTTACCGAATCACAAGCTGGTAAGTAGTAACTTCAGGAGTTTTGATTTGAAATGGAGCTCTATTCTTTTGTGTACAGCTGTGGCAGAAGAATAAAACCTCTTTGTGCGGCTAAGCAGAAGTAGAATTATATAAATGCTCAGTATTCGCCAGGGCTATAACTGTAAAGTATAGTCTTTCAGTGGTGAATAAATACGGTTAACACATAGCTCAGCCTGCGAATGCAGCGGAGAGACTTTACTTGAGTAAGTTGGGAATTATTTTGCATCCGAGTGAGCTCTCCTCACTGTGCTGCACAGCACGTTATCCGTTTCCTGGGGAGTGTGGATGGGAGCTTACAAAGCACAGCAGGTAATTGGCTGCTTCAGTGGAAAAAGCAGAAAAAGCATATTTGTTGGTATGTACAGAAAGAAAATGAGAACAACTGGTAATTATTATTGGGTGAGAATATTTGTCCATAGTCTTCTGAGCGGTCTGTGAGATTAAATCCATACCGACACTCTGTAAGAGCAGTGAGTGTGTTAAATGTGATGTTCAGGCAGTTGAGCAACATTTTCTGTCAATGCATTTTAGACTGGAACTTGCATAGGCTTTGAATGTAAAAAAGGAGGTGAATGTGTATGTGATAACCCCGTTTTTCAGAATGCTTTCTTCTGCTGTTCAAGACCTGTGTTTCTGCATCTTCGTGTATATTTTTGTACCTTTATTTTGAACCGTATCTTCATTTTATGTGAACGATCCTATCTCTGCAGTCTGTGGAAAGTGAACACAGCTCAGCCTTTAGGCACTTATTTCTGCATTTCTAAAACTCGCGTACACTGATGCAAATATTTCCTCTTGGAAAGGGAAAGCTATTACTGGGATAGATACTTTTTCTCAGTTGCACATGTGGCAGTTTCTACAGACAGACTGAAAAAAAGCTGTAATGGTATATCTATGCTTTTTGTTTAAAGTGGTTTACGTCTAAATGGGGTGTGGAAGTGTGTTGACAGTGTAAAGACAGTGGTACCAGGTTCCTTCTGAAATAGGGCCATTTTCGTGAAAACCTTTTTACTGCTACTTTTTCTTTCCCTGCTCTCTTTAACTAAATGAAGCATGTGGTTTTAAGTCAAGGCTGACAGATGCCAGAATAACATAAAATCTATTTTAAGTTTCATGATATAAATACATTGGGTAAAAAGCCCCCATATCTAGGGTTTCATATTTTAAAGATTTATGTGTACAGGTAAATATGTATGACAAGTCTCACTGGAATTGGTTGGCACAGGAGTATAATATTCAGTTCAGAAACCTTTGCAGTTTCATGTTGCGGGACTCCAGCCCTTGGACAGTTTGGTTTTAATTTGTTTGCTGGAAATCTCACCAAGAAACCTGTACACTGTGTTGGAGGTTGAAATTGTGCTGCATCTGTAGGAGCAGACAAAAATGAAGTATTTTATGGGTTTGGTACTTCTACACGACTGTATGTAGGGAGGCTACTTGGAAGACTGAAAAACAGATTATACCTTTCTAACACTACTATCATCACTAGTTTGTTTCTTCCTCTTTGGTAAAGAGGAAATCAAAATATTTCTTTGCTTGTTTTATATACCCTTGTACCCTCTGAGGTGGCTTTAAATCTCCATCAGTGTCGTAGGAGGTAAAATGTGTAATAAAGCATTAAGGGAAATGGGGTTAAGACATGCAATGTCTAATAAAGGGTATTAGTATTTATCGGCAGTCATCCTTTGGCCTATATAAATTTTTTTTCCAAAGGGCACTGACATTGCTCTTGCTTTCTTTACAACCATCATCCTGTGTGCAGATGTGTTTTTTCCCCATTCACCTTTTTTTTGAGGTTTTTGAATGCCAACTACTTAATGTGTCATTTCTGGCAGAAAGTTCTGGTGATGAAAGAAGAAATAAAATGGGATTGAAGCAAGTTGCTGGATGGCACAGCCACGGAAAGCAGGTTTTTTTGGTTTTTTTTCAGAAGTTGTGTACCAGTCTTCACACCAACTTAATGAACACAGGAGGAAGCCCGTATTTTTCTTGGGCCTGGAAAGCAAATGTAGTCTCAGGGTGCAAGGTTTACTATGAGTGTAATCAGCTAGAGTAGCGTGAGCGACTGCATACCAACTTTCTTTTGCCTCCCGTGTACCTGGCCCAATTAACTCCATTCTTCATTCTTCAGTCATCTCCCCCGGTGGCTATCTGGTCTTAATGGGCCATAAAATAGGTGGCACTGGTCCATATGGAAATGCCCTGTGGTATAGGGGGTCTCGTAGCCCTTCACAAGGGTCTGTGCGAGTGTCAGAAGGGGCAGTGCTGTCTAAAAGGAAATTCAGAGGATGAGTAGCCACGCTCTCTTCCTGATTGCTGGAAGAGTCTCTTTGAGTAACGTAGGTCATCAGATGAAAGCTAGATTGGCTTGGGAGAGGTACACAGAGGACCTAATGGAGTGAACTTCTGTTAAGCACAAAGGGAAGAACTTCAGGTGGGTTTCGATACTGTTGTCCTTATCTCTTAAGCAAAAAGATTTTTTCTTTGCTTCTCCTTCCCTCCCTCTGTCTCTCCCTCCCTCCCAAGTGGCAATTAACTGTAACTTTTCTAATTGGACTTCTGAATTGATTGTGCTGAGTTGCAAGTCAAGTAGCTCAGTTGCTTCCCTGCTGTCCCTGCTGTGTTTTCTGGACTGTAACCCTCTGTCTGCAGAGGTCGACGGGGTGGGAGGTAGCGGGGGGGCAGACAGTCTGGTGAAAGGCGCTCACTCTGCAGACATCAGTGTCCAAAGAAAAAGCCCTGGGAAGGCCTGAACTTCTTCAGGTGAAGCTCCCCAGGGAGGGAAAGCACCTCATGCTGGGAACCCAGCAGAAGGAAAGAGATCCATAGGGTTTGGGTAGGCTCATGCTTGAAAATGCATTGAAAACATTTTAGCAGGCTTGTGACCTTTAAAAGAGATTAGAGCTAGTTATTAGTTCATTTCTACCTCAGCATGTTTATTTGAGTAGGTGCTCTATATTAAGTGTGAATAGTATGCAAGTGGCTTTCTTCAGTATTTCACAGAAATTGTGTAGAGCCCAGGAATGTATTTGATTACATATGTCTATTCCTTGGGGTCTTCCACGGAGATGTGCTCAAGCTCAGGATATTATCCAGAGCATCAGGATTGAAACTGGAGTAGATCAAATGAGAAGATCTGGGACTCTGCAAAACTTTATGGCTAAGCCAAACTTCTCAGCTCCTGTCTTTCTCTTGTGCTTATTTCCGAGCGTAGCTTTGACATCCAGGCACTCCTGTATTGATCTTGTTAGCACAAGAAAGAGGTGTTGCCAAACAAAAAACTAATAGTCTGGCAAACTAACTCAAACCTACTAGGAGTGGTCTGAAGGAGGACTGAGAATCGGGAAGTTGGACTTCTGACTCTTACTTTGCTGGGAAAGTCTTGACACATGGGATAATACACCTGCCCTTTGTCACTCTTATGCATCTAGCAAATTTAGAACATTTTGTGAAAGTAAACCTGCCCAGCTTTCCTGTCATATGGGAAAAACATGTGGTACTGCCAGAAACGGTTGGGAACCATTCCTCTGTGAGCTCTTGTGGGGATGCAGGGCCACTGGTGCCATGTCTGGTCGCCTAAATGGGTATCGTTTCCCCCCTGATTGCAGAGGAACCAGGTAATAACCCATTTCACTTCTTTCTCTTTGTGTTTAGGAGAAAAAGGGTCAAGTACCGCTCCGTATGCCATGCCTAGCTCTGAAAACTGACCCCAGTATTCAGTAAGACCAAATTACTTGCCTGATGCATTTCTGGAATTGAAAATTTATTCTCAAACATGTTTGGTTTTGGACCTTCATCCCCAGTTAGATCAAGTGACAACAATCTGGTTTCTGTGGTCCTGAGTGCTCTCTCACATGGAGCTGCACATGATCATTTGTGAGACCAGAATGCTAACTCATCAAAATTGCAATAAATCAGTTATTGAGAAAATTTTTTGGTCAGACCTAGCAGACATCAGTGAAAAGCTACTTCTAGAGAAATGATGCTGGTTTTATATGCTCGCATCCGCAGACTGTGTACCCTGGCTGAGCCCTAATGTAGTCAGTGGAGCCACGTTAATGTGTCTCTGGCCAGGATAGGCCCTCATAGTTTTAGGTAAGTGATAGCTACACAAAGGAAGAATAAAATCCGTGACCTTGGATCATACAAGTGCGCCTGGAGAGCGCTGAGATTTAAACCAGAGCTGCTGGCACCCATCAGATTTAACTTAGCGTCTTCTCCCTGCAAACCCAAGTGCACCTCACTGACTTCAAGATTTGTTGGGGAAACCCCAAATGCCCAGATGGTGATGGGTCGCTGATAGCCAGAAACTGCTCACTCTGATGCTTTGTGGGTTCTTGGTCAGGAAGGAGTTAAAACCAATGCTGGAAGGGAGCTGAAATATTGAGAGATTTCCAGAGGGGGCTGCGCTGGCCGAGGTTGGGCTTAGCGCTTTCAGCTGCTCTTCTGCTCTCTTAAAATGTGAAAGATGTAACAAACACGCTGGTCTTGGTGGGTCCCAAGGCATGGCTTGCACCAAAGTCATTTGGTATTTGCCCAGTTGAAGCATCCACAAATTTTGGAAGCCAGCCCTGGCTTGCCCTGGAGTTGGGGCACAGCGCGAGGTGGCTGACAGCCGTCCTGCACGGCCCGTGCCGGGCTGTTGAGCCGCCCAGGTCGGGTGCACGTGCACCAGCACCCACGTCCTCGATTTGACTACGTGTGTTAGCTGGGACACAGGTATGCTGCCCTTCTCAGTGCAGCGGAGTCAGGGTTAGTAACAATGTGTTGCTTTATTTTCGCTGCTGTAATTTCAGCGGCGCAAACATGAAAAGGCACAAAAATCAGACCACCGAGGCGGCATGGGCTCCATCTCCCCGTAGGGGTTTGCCACAACAAGATGGTGCACCTTGCCTGAGGCAGGACTTCCTACGCTGCCAGGGCTCAAATCCCCATTTCTCTCCAGAGCCATGCGCCAGACCTACACCCTCTGTCACCAGCTCTGCGTCTCCCCTTGCGGGGATGCAAACTTCCTTCTCTGGCTTTTGCTGCGGGGCAGCGGCTGCCGAGGTCCCGGTGACGCAGGGAGGCCGTGGCCCGGGCTGGAGCCGGGGAGGCAAAAGCGGGAGTGCTAAACAAACCTTGGCGAAAGCTGATCATCTCTTGGCTAAACTCTTAATTCCTCCGGGGTGCTGAAGGTCTGCCGAGGGCAACCAGACAACTCGTTCAGCTCTCTGCAGGCGGCTGTGTGTGCCTGGCAGGGGAGTTAAAACTCACGGAGACAGTACGGCTGTGTTTGCCTTATTATTCACTTTAAAAAGTGGATCGTCCCATGTTAATTATGCTTCTGTCATATGTCAAAACCAAAGTATGATTCATAAGTAAGAAAATTGCATATGTTGCCTTTAATATGGCGTAAGTCAGGCAGCAACATGGCACAAACGGCGCTCACGGAGTCCTTACTGCAGGCGAGAGCTGCTCTGGGGTCGTGCCTGCAGCACATGGAGCTGGCAAGCAGGTGTAAAAAACTCAAATTCAAAAAAGTGTCTGGGGAGCATTTCTCGAGAACACAGCATTCTGCAAGAGCTGTATTTCCAGCCAGCAAGGGCCGCATTAGGAATAGCTTTGTTGTTAGCTAATTTCTGTCCTTAAGAGCGAGCTGCTTCCTTCCTCTCTTCATTTAATTCCTTTGCTGCTTTGACCTTCACCTGTGTGACTCGCTCACTGAAATCCTCTCGGGAGGATCAGTGTCAGCTCTAATACGCCGGCTGTCACTGTGCACCAAACAGAAAGTAAATGTTTCATTTGTTAAATGGGCCAGTAGAATACATTGCCTTTGTCTGCCATCCTCGGTTTTCTTCTAGGGGAAAGTGTTTTACTTTTTTGTGACTGAAAGTGCATAAAGTGGATTTGAAGCTGCAGATTTAAGTGTCTTGAATGAAGACTGTTATGTAAGACTTCTCTTTATTTATCAGTTGTACTGAAATACGAGCAGTGTTACAGCACAGGGTCTGATTGCAATGAATTTTCTTGTGTTTCCAGTAAGAAGATAAGATGTACGCTGTGTAAGGAATGCACCGGGAATTTCTTTTCTTTAGCGAGCTGCCCAGGAAGGCACAGGGAAAGTAAGATTTTTGCAGTGATGGCTGCTGATGCAGAGCGCAACAGTGCTTCTTGTTGGGACTTTTGCCATTGACTTGATTGCGAGCAGGACAGCTTTTCTCTGCCGTGGCTTCTGTTGTGCTTCTTTATTGCTCCCCTTCCGCTGCTGTTTTGTGCTGACAAGCTCAGCCTGTGCTTCTCTATCAGCTTGCACAGGTGGGTTAGATTTACACTAATAAGCTTGGAAAGTAATTGAGAAGTGGGTGTTGAGGGGAGTACTTACTTTTTTGTGCCTTTCACGTGGAAGCTGGTGTTTGGGGTTTGAATTCAGCAGCTGATGGAGCGCTGTTTTTAAATCATGTTTGACAAACATGAAGTCAGCGCATGTCACTGTCCAGCCACTGCAGTGGAGAGCAATTAGAGACAGGAAAAGAAGGGGGCAGCTTCAGCGCACGAAAGGAAGGCCATGGCTTTTCTCTATGAACCTGGAGGTTGTGTAAGTATGGTCGCTTCTGTGGATTTGTCTCTGTGGTTGTTTTTGTTAAGCTGAAACAAAGCCCATGTGTGGAGTTAGATGATGATGGTGCACCGCCGTCCGCTGGCTTTGCAGTGAAACTGTATGAAACTAGCCCCTCTTCTCGTGGAAAGTAAGGCCCCTCGGTGATGCTTTAGAGGGCACTGGCCGCTCAGTGCCCAGGGCGGCCGAGAGTCTTCTTGTTCAATATTGTTCGGATGTATCTCCGCAGCAGTGCAGCAATACCCCCTGGGCTCTCCCCTCCCCATGGGCAATCCCCCCGTGAGCTCTTCAGCCTTCTCCTGAGTCACTGCTGTACCGCAGGAGCCTTTGCCAGCAGAGGCTAAGGGACAGCAAGCTGCTTGGTGCACGTTGCAGGAGCCTGCTCTAACTTTACTCTGGAGGTCAGCTTTTCACTGCCTGTAAAAGAGGGGAGGGTAGCTTGTCTCTTGTTTTTCTGTGCATTTAGTTTGTCCTTGTCTCATGGCCTGCATAGGCTGGAGACTCAGGGCCACGATCCCTCTTTGTTGGCACCCTAATTTATGCTCTGTTTGCAGTAACTGAAATAGATATCTATAAGAATGATTTCAGGATATTTAAATCTAGTTGTGTCTCCACTACATTGCCCATCAGTGACTGAGCTTTGAAACTGCATGTGTATGACATATATGTCTGTCTTCTATGCAAGTAGCTCTGAATTCATCAGGAAAGGCGTTGAAAACTTCAAATCCAGAACCCTGCACTTGGCCCTGCTCTGCAACGAGCATCCCTAATGGCAAAGAAATGGTTCTGGTTTTGTTGGTTCAGTTTCCTAGATTTTGTGTCCAAGTTTTTCTTGGATATATCTGATGGATGTGTTTCTAAGGCTGTGACTTGCATAGGTTGCTGAATCTGATATTTAGTAGTGTTGGTTTTTTTTCACTTCACACTCTGGCGGGGGGGGGGGGGG
>JAVKLA010000021.1:15689746-15707083 GCA_034782735.1 Sagittarius serpentarius | reverse complement strand
CACCAATCCTCCCCCCCCCCCCCCCAAAAAAAAACAAAACAAAAACCCCGAACACCTACAAAAAGGGGCTACTAAATCATTAGAAAAAAACCCCACCACCAACACTTCTGGCCATGGCAAAACTGCACCCTAAACAAAATCCTCTGTGGCCATTGAGCTGCACAGCTTTGAATAACTGACTTTCTCAACAGTGGCTCAAGTTCCTGGCTTTTCAAGCGAATGGCGCTGGAGACCACAGAATAATTGTCTGTACCCCAGCTGTGTTTCGCACCTAGGCAGTGGCTTGAAATGAGCCAAAACATTTTATAAAAAAAGAAAAATGGATAGCTTCATTTTCAAGAGATCTAGGATTGATTTTATTTAAATAAAAGTGTATATTTAAGTGTATGACTGTACAAACTTATATACAGAAACAACAGAAAATCAGCCTGTAAAATGTGTAAGCAACGGATATCTTTCAGCACATATTACTTGCAAATAAACCTAGAGAAACAAAGAAGTTTCTTTTATGGTTAGATCCCCTCATGGGAAAGAAGTCAAGTAATTGGTAGACTTGGTGTAGTTCCTTGCTGTTATATTTGGCAAATAGGCAATGCACAATTCCAAAGGTATCTCAGTCTTTATCTTTGATAAAATCTGGTCCATGTCACTCCCCGTGGATGTGAACACAGCTACTAGTTAGGAAAATGCAATGTTCCCTTGTGTTGGTACAAGGTGCCTGTCTGAGGCTTTGCAGACAGTTTATTCAGTATGCTCCAAGAGTACTGAAACTGGGCAACTGAACACCTGTTAATGTTTAAAAAAATTGTCATTTATGAATGTAAACTTTTCTCTAAATTTTATATTACTTAGAGCCTTCTGTGACAGTCTCTGTCCTAGAGCAAGCAGCCGCAGCATGATGTAGCACGTTCTACATAGATACAGGGATTTTACTGCTTATAGTCTCCATATATGAATGAGTAAAAATATAGGTCTCCTTCTTGGCAATTTGTGATCTAGATCTGGGTTTAGGGCCTTATCATCTTGGACTTTACAACAATACCCTGGAGGAGCAGATGTAAAACATCAGCATCCTCAAGTTCTCTCATTTGCAACTTTCTCGGCTGGAACACCACCTTACTCTCATCACTCAAATTCGGGTTTCTACAATCCCTTGCCAGAAAGACTTCCCGGCCAAAGAATTGCCTTTCTCTGTTCCAGGTGTTAAGGGTTAACTGGTTTAGCAATTTTAAGCCTGTGTTTCCCTCCCCTAGTTGTGTTCCTCAGAGAAGCGATGCTGGTAGGCACCCACAGCACTCCCTAAATACCGTGGTCCCGAGTGCCCTGCTGCAGAGGTGCCACCTGTGCGACGAAGCGGGACTGCTGCGGCCTTCGTTACCACAAGAAACCAAAGAAAGAAAACTAAACCCCAACGGGCTGGACAGTCAACTTCAGGTGATTTGGCAAAGAAATGTAAATCACTGTTTTTTCAATCTGAGGTAGGATTTTGAAATTAATAATGTCTCTGAAACTGGAATAAATCTTAAATATGCTTCCTGGTAAAGTGTCCTCTAAGCTTTCATTGATATTTTGTTGTCCTCTACAAATGGAAAAGCAATTCACTGGCTCTGAAATGTAGAATTTGGAGAGAAAATTTTGCACCTCCTGAATCTGTTCAACTTTGAAAGTTAAATTGTTGATGTGTGGTTGTGATTATGTACTACATGTGCGAACCTACACTTGCACTTACAAGCTGCAACTGAGGTTTTATAGCTAGGGATGCAAATTTGTGTTGGTTCCCACTTAGAGATTGATTTTCTATGCATTGGAATGTGGGGTAACTTTTTGATTTTTTTTTTTTTTTTTTTTTTATTCTGCACTACTAGACGTGGGGGTGTGTGTTTGCTGGTTTTTTCAGGGGGGGAGAATGGAGTTTAAAAAAAAAAAAAAAAAGAGCTTGGCTTGTAATTACCATGTGAGTGGAAAGTATGTTTCCAAGTGTGTGTTGGGATTAATACAGCCAGTACCTGTGAGAGCTCATTTCACTCAGACAGCAGATTCTGTAAATTCCTTAGTAAGTACTTCAGAGTTAGTATTCTTCTCCTGAGTGTATAAATCTGACCTCTCCCCCACATTCTTTCTCTAAGGCCCCCCCCAAATCTGCTTTCCCTTTCTGTCTCTAAAATGCCCTCAAGCCCCCACTGTCTGGCAATCCAAGAAGTGTGCAACTTCCCGTTGAGACCTCCAGAATAGCTGTGTACAGTGAAGATTATCTCACGTTGGATCTGTTCAGCTCTAGCAAAAGTTAGGATTTATGCAATTATTTTCATAACACCCTGCAGGACCCAGTGCGTGTTGCAGAAAGGTCAACAACGAAATAGGCCTGGGTACTACGAACAAGTCCAAACTGATGCAACGGTAAATTGTAGTGCTGGTGAGTGTCTTGTCGGTGTTGAAGGGCAGCAATGTGACAAAAATAGAGTCTTTGTTTTGGTCTGAGCATCGTGGTGATTGTTTCGTGCGGATGTGAAAGCAGAGAGGATATGCTGTAAATTGCCAGGACTACTATGAAGCCCTTTGCCAACCTGTTAGTGCTGCTTGTTTTTAATAACATACAAAAATGGCAAGACAGTTTGGTTGTGGTTGTGAACGTGCCACTGCTACATTTTGCTTTTAAACAAAAATAGGGCAAATATGCAAAATAGGGAGGGACAGATGTCACCTCTCTCAATTTGATCATTTAAATTTCTAATGCTTCTGAATCCTTCATACTCCCTTCATGACGATAGGTGGAAATCGAACCACCATCTTAATTTTAATGCTGATCTGAGCATGATAACAATCCAGATGGGGTTCAATGAAGACTGACAGAAATACGCTGGTTGTCACATTGGAGGCTATGATTACAGCACATTTCCTTGTCCAGACTAAAGCTAAAGGTGGAAGGATGCTCTCTGGGTCCTAAGGATTGTGTACTTTGTTACTCTGCTAATAGATAAAAGAGAAGAGTTTACTTCATTTGCAAAGTAGCTTAATTCAGTTGTCTTTAGGAAATTATTTTAAGACAAAAAAGAAAACCAAAAGCCCTGTTCTAGCGGTGGAAGAAACTGTAGGACTTCAGACTCCTATAAATCCCTTTCTAAAAATGATCCTGCTCATAAACTGCATTAGATAAATGCTGTTTTTGTCTCTTTTTAATTGTAGCTTTTAATGGGCGTGGCAGGTACCCACCCTGTAGTGCTCAAGAGCAGTGCTAGAGCTCAAGGACTAGTGCTCTGTCATTCCATCGCTCACCAAAACCCCCATGTGCAAAAAAATGACCTTGTGACAGGACATGATCCAGATAATATTGTTTGATTTAAGAATATTCTTTTTCTTCTCTTAGTTTCTTAGGGGTTTCCATGGATAAACATGCCATCTAAACAAGGTACATAAAACGTGCATTTTCCTAGAGTGAAGTTATTTCACAAACACCTGGTGGCAGATTTTGGAGCTATTTCCACGGATAGGCTGGCAATTGTACCTAAAGGACAGACAGGAGAATAGTTTGGGATTAATCAGGTTCCCTGTACCTTGCATTCTCCTTCCTGGTTTCTGCCTTTATGATCCTGGTTGGCAGCTCTTGCACCTAATTGTACATCGTATGAGATAATTTCAGCTTTTCTCTCAAATCTTGCATTTTTTGGACACAGCTAGGAAGATGGAATTATTTGTGTTAATCTTGTTATTTGTTTCTATTTTCAACAGAATTTTATTTGCCATTGTCAAAACCTGAGCACAAGAGGCTATGTCACAAAATAATAGTAAATAAAACTTATTATAAACAAAACCATTGTTTAGCACTGTGAATCTCTGTACCATTTGCCAAAGGCAGACTACGGTTTAGTGGGCTTTGAAAATGGAAACACTAATCAGATCTATTTCTATGGAAAATAAATGAGGCAATTCTTATCACATGAATAAATTGTTCCTTTAGAATATTGTTTTGTACCATTATTGCTTCGAGTACGATTTATGTAATCTCCTAATGAAAGGCCTCTGTAACAGCTAGTACACCGGGTACGGAAAAGGCTCAAAATTCCTAATTCCTTTTGAAAGCAAATACAGTGTGTCCGAAAGGAGAGGAGAAGGGGGAAAAAGAGTAAGGAGCTAGAACTCATTTTTTTTGAATAATAAGAACAGTGAACTAGCCAGGGGAGAAAAGTTCTTATAAAAGGATAATATGTAAAGAGTTTTCACAGTGCCTCAAGTTTCCTTTGTTAAAAATGTATTCAAGTTGTCTAGAGCTTTTTTCAATTTAAAATACCTTCTGTTCCACACACCCCACCCCACCCCCCCAGCCTAGGCACCTCCAAAATAAATTGAAGGAATGGGCACAGGGGTAATTGGTTTGAAGAAGATGAGATGGGAATGCTAAAAAGGGAATAATGCTGCTCAAAAGAGGGAACTGACCCATCATGGTGCTGTAAAAGTATTCTTTTAGCTTTCAGGTTGTATTAACTCAATTGCTTTATTAGTTATTACATATACTAAATATAAGTAACTATAACTCTAGATTTTTGAGAAATAATGAAGTGCGACTTTATGTGCCAAAGCAATCTGTTCATTACTTGTTATGGATTTGATTCCATAAACAAAGTGCCCATCAGTGGAGATGAGATCATATCTTAAATGCCAGACAAACTCTGTAACAGCTCCAGGTTTCGGCAGAGCAATGCCTGCCTCCCTTTGACCTGGCTGCTACTCGTGGAAAGAAAATTCCGAATTGCTGCCTGTTCCTCTCCTCAGTGCCGGCTGCCCAGAGAAAGCACAAAGGGCACAGACCAGCGTCTTCGCCGGGGGGAGACCTGTAGTTTGGCTCGGTTGGTGATTCATTGAGACTGAGTTGCTTCACGACTTCCAGTAAAAACAAAAAAGTACACTTGTGACAAAAGCTTTTTATTTTGATTGCTGTGGAGTTTAATTGCCTCAAACTGAGGCCAGCCTTTGTTTTGTCTTGTGATTAAGTAACTCTGGCATTTACAATAGCTTGCAATTACTGTGCAAACTATCATTTTTCCATTTCAGAAGTTTACCATTTCTCCGTGCTCGCTGCATTATCTAACACGCCACAACTATGCGCATCTTCAGAAAGAGGAAATGGCTGTGGCACATCCCATACTGTGGTGTGGTGAGTGTAGGGAACTGTATTTTGGGGGTTTCTGCGATAACTGTTCTTATGGAGCCAAACTTTCATAAGTGTCTGAAGAGACAATTTGATTCATTGCACACACTGTAATGCCTTTCCTAGGAAGACTTTAGATCAGCTATTCATTTTAGAGTGATTTATACCTATGTGTAGGAAGGTAAATATGACATAAATTGTAGCAAAAAACAGTTAGTGAATACCCAAAGTCTCGTTTAGTCATAGGCACACGTGAGAACAGGATCCAGGAGTCAAGAAGGTCCAATATCTTTTTCTAAGAAGGCAATGGTCTCAAACAGTGAAATTAAAACAGATGTGCAAGGAGACCACTTCCTACAGGAACTGCTAAACCAGCAGACTGGCAGCGCCAGACCTGGGAAAACTATGCTGTGTTGGTACTTGTTTGTTCTGATTTGCTCTTTGGCTTCCTGGAATTTGTAGAGTTCAGACTCAAATATGTGGTACCTAAAAGCAAAGCAAGAATAAATCCCAATCTTGCCTTTTTGTCAGGGATTTGCTATTTATTTTTTCAGGCAATACACAATCTGCATATGACACACTGCAAGTAGGAAGACAGGGGCTTTGTCATTTTCTGATCTCTGATGTGCTGGGTTCCTGATGGCTTCAGTGTTGTGGAAGCGGAGGGATATTTACAGATGGATTTGGATGTGTAAGATCTGCTGCAAAAACAGATGCAATTTTAACATAACCTTACACAAGAGGCATATGAATTCTTCTGCCTTTTTGCCAGTAAATTACCTAGGGATGTTGAAAAGTTATGTGTCTCTCTCTTTTGCCAAAAGCTGTGCGGGAGAACTACAGCACAGCCTTTGAAGTTTGACAACTTTCTGCTCTTGTAGAGCTAATCTGTCAAGATAATTCTTTTTCATAAGAGATGAACTTTGCATAGAGATGTTGATTAATAGGTTATTATATAAATGTAGTACGAGATCACTGTTGGTTAATTATTTTTAATGTTAACAGAGATGTAACAATAACCATGTTCAAACACTTTGATAGCTTGATGTACTGGGACTTCAGCTTTTCTTTTTGTTCTTTCATGACAGAGCCTTTCATGGCTTCGGGACAGCTGGTAAACACTTGCTTTGTTCCGCACAAAGGGCGGAATCAGCTGTGTTTATTGTTGAACAATATAGTGATGATTTGGGGAAGAAGAGACTAAAAGCAGCAGGGAAATAAAATCCTGAAGCCTGCCTGTAAGCATTGTTTGGCAGCCCATCTAATATAGGAAGTCTTGCCTCCTCCTCGAAGTCCTTTGGAGTTCAGGACATGCCTGTCTTGGGTTCAGTCTGCTTTCCCACGTCCGTAATGTTTTCATGATCTATTTACGTTTGTCCTGGTCTATTCTGTGGCTTTGCTCATGCTTGTGGCTCGCCTGGTGGAGAGGGGGCTGCAAGCCCTTCCGCAGCAGCACCCCTACTGAAGACCTTCTCTCCCAAAGACCACACACGGTGGTTTATGTGGCTTCTGCCGTAATAAATCAAGTAAGGCAGGCACCTATGTAGGACTCTTAAGAGCTGACTTTTTGTCTCGGCGGCGGTTTTAATAGTGCATTAGTACACTGTGTGCCTGTCTAACGTTAATGAGAGAAAAACAGGACAATTTAAAACTTGTATTTTGTAATGGCTTTAGTGTTGCCTTGAAAGGTGGGAGAGATTCAAATGAATCGCTCTGAAAATTCAGTTATGCAGTTAATAATAAATATGTTTATATGAAAAGTGGTAAAAATTGAAGTGGTTTAATATGTTTATAGAAATTCACTGAATGGCCAGTTAATAGATGAATTATTGACAAAATGATGAAAATGTTGTGTAGTTGAAATCTGTTAACTAAGAGTAAAAGAAGATTCAGTTCTGTAGATACGTCTCTAATCTCTTTTATGTCTTGGATACTTAAGAGCTCTTAAAGCCATCTGAAAGGCTTTATGCTTGATACACCAGACAGCTTTGTGCTAAGTTTATCAGTTTTACAGTCAGCTTTCTTGTCTGAGAAGGGGAGTGTGGTAGCAGGGAGGCCGGAAACCTCCAAGGTGTTGCTAATAAAATCGGTTATTGCCTTTCTGTACAAGTACGCAGGGTGCATGGAATGAACAAAGCTCCTCTCTGCCTCCTACACTCTGTTTTTGAAGTCTGCTAAGCAAGAGGGGGAATTACCTTTATCTAGCCGAGGAAGTGTCTTTGCCCGTTCTCGTACCCCTTTGAAGCCAGAAGCAGCTAGGCGCTGTGGCTCTGATTCAGTGGTAGCTGCGTGCGGTCCCTCCTCGGCCTGTGAGCACTATTTTGTAACATTGCCCTCGAATACTGTGCAAATGGATCAAAACCACTACATGAATATATTAAAATATACGCAAATGGTGAGAGAACTTTTGAGATGTTTATGGTTTGTCCAAAATAACAGAAGAGATGCACCTTAGAAAAGGATTTCAGTGAAATTGGTTGAATGCTGAGCAGGCGGCCAAACTTCAGTGCAAGTCAGCTCTGTTGACCGGAATCTGTCGTAATTCAGTGCTGATCAATATTGATATACTGCAGTCCTTGTTTACAGCATGAAAAAAAAAAAAGGGGTATTGCTAAAAGAAAGCTTAAGATACTGCTATAAAAACTGTTAGGCCTCACTGTATTGTAGCTGTAGTTTATTATAGTGCAGAAGAGTAAAGTCCAGAATTTAAAGTGCCACTAGAAATTGTAGGCAATAGTATAATTAGATCAAATGCAAGGTATGGTTTTTTCAATGCTGCTGTATCAAAATAATAGTCTCTGGTCTGACAAACCTCTGGTGATGAAAAGAAGTGCTTGTACTGACAAGAAGTCAGTAGGTTCACTTGATAACTAAGGTCCACAATAGTGGACCATTGTATTTATTCTGGAGAGCCCTTATCACTCTTTTGGGATGTGAGCGTGGGATGAAGTTCTCTTTGAGCATTGCAGTGCTGGTTGCTACAGTGAAAACGCCATCCCTCGTTTGAAGGGTCTGTGCTTTCTAGCGATATATGAAAGATGATGTTTCTTATTGGGTAGTTAAATGAGATTAATATATGCTAGTCTGGGATTTCATGGCCAAATACGTGTACTCGTGCTGTTATGTGCACTTGCAGTAAGTTTGAAGCTCCCAGGAAGTACTGGACTGCTGCATTTTAAGTACTGTGACTGGATCTCTAGTAAATACGCTTCGCTTTCAAAGTGCCGGAGCTACTGTATGTACGCTAGAGCTACACTTGGATTTCCAGTGTTACTGATGCAAGGCACATGACTGACAATGTTGGGATGTTTCATGTATTGATAGGCTTATTGTGTGTTGGGGGATCCCAGATTAACAGGATTCCTCAAAAGTTCTGTGCACAAAGATGAGTAGGTGTGGTGGGTTGCTACTAGACCCTCGGACTTTGGTGGTGTCTCTCAGTGAGCCAATGTCAGAGAGACATGCTCATGTACGCAGGCAAGGCTTACGCTAACCTGATTTGTTTTATTTTTTTATTTAAAGAGAGGGAGACAATCTTACATGCTTTCATACGTTGTTTTTTTTCCTAGTAACCTGGCTTTCTGCTGGTAGTGTGAGCTTTCATTTTTGATGTTCAAAATACCCATTTGTGCAAATAATTTCTCTAGAGGATAATATTTCAGGGGATCAGAGGCTGAATGATGAAAAGGCAGATGCTTGTCAGTCACCGTGCTGCATCAACCCCACAGTGTGCTGATGCCTTATTCATGTGTTAAAACATTGTCCTCCCTACAGACGTGTAGCCTTCGCATCGTCCCTTGTTACCGAAAAGGACAGTATGTGCAGAGACTCGTTGGGGTATTGGTAAAGAACGAGACCAACTTGCATATAACCAAAAGCAGCCTCAACTTGTCATCCCTTGTTTTTCTTTTTTTTCTAAATGATTAACTAATTTTTATCTGAGTTTGTGAGTTGTGATATCACTGTCCCCTCTTCAACTTCTTATTCACAAGGTCCTCTCCACTCGTGCTATTTTTTTCTACATGAATCTATGTCGTTGTTTGCAAGACCATCACTTGCCTACAACTACGTAACTTTGGTACTATTTCTTCATTGCAACGCACATCTGCATTGTGTTTCTAGTATGAAAGCTGTGGAAGTCTGTACAGCATATTGCTGTGTCTGATATTTTATCATTTGAAATAGATTGCCAACTACAATCTGTGTATATTTAATTTATCTTAAAAAAAAAAAAAGTGTTGGCTAAATTTTCACATCTTAGAGTTATTCAATTTACCCTAATGGTCTTTAACTGAGAGTTATGTTCACACAATGGAGGATAAAATAGACTGAAAGTTTTTCTCAGACTTATTAAAATTTTGAACTTGATGAGTTTCCATCCAGTCCAGAAAATACAGGTTTCTGAGTGTGTCCTGTGTACCTGTCAAATCTGGCAACCAGGAGCTAGGTTTGTTGAGGCTACTGGAAGGTGAAGGAATAGTATAAAGCAAGAAATGATGGGAGGAATGTGATTATTTCTAATCTAGAGTGACTGGAGGGCTGGACCACCAGCTTGTGTCCAAGTGACATCATGTCAAAAGCATAACTGTGCGGAGGCAACTCGAGGGAGGCAGACTTCTGCATCTGCTCTGCCACAGCTCCTTGCTAGACAATACACTGCAGTTATTTCCTTCTTGGAGCTTGGAGGAAACCAAAACTTTCAGATGCTGTAGTTTTGTTCTTGAATTCTCTATATAAACCTCTTCCCTCACGCCCCATCTCCCCTGCCCCAAACCCAAGTCCTAATGTATTTAAGGACATACTTCATAACTAAGCACTACTAAAGCTCCTAATGCATGGTCACTCTGAAGGTGGACCACGTAACAGCACTGAGAAACCTGTATTGAAAACCATTCCTCTGTGCTAAATACGAAGGGGCAACCCAAGGAAGTTTCATTTTGCTATAGCTTATCAACTAAATGGGCAGGACAGAAAGGCAAGCAAAAAAGGAAGAATAGCTCTCTGCTGTTTAGTTATTTTTGGTAGAATATAACATAAGCCTTTAGTCCAACAAAATAGAAACTTGCTTTATTTGATAAAGAATATGCTCAAATCTTAAGGAAATAAATGGGCCTTAAGCATACACACTGTATCTTCCTGGCTAGACATGTGTTTTGCTGAATCAGGGTGTAAGTGACTCACTGGGCTGCATGAGAACCAGGGACAGAATCAGACTGGTGCTCTAACCAGAAAACCATGTCTGTCCAGAAAAGTGTCGCTTCAAATGAACTGCCAGGGGCAGCTGCTTCCAAATAGCCCTTAAGGTAGGTGTGCTGTGCAGCCATTCCCTATGAGGTGTTAAAAAAATGTTTTGAGTCTAAGCAATTGCATGGGGGGCATGTTCTTTTCAGTATTGTTTTTACTAAAAGTGTCTGTACCAGGTTTCTCTTTAATTTTGTCAAGAGCTATGTCAAAGGCTTAGAAACCACTTTTACTCCATGCATTTTAATGGAGAAGCAGCAGCTGTGCTGAGGCAAGCCTCAGGTGGCCCACGCTCCAAACCACGGAGGTGTTTGGAGAGGTTAAAGGCAAGCGCCAAAGGACAATGCAACTAATTTCAGTGAAGATTCACAAGCAGCTTAGCTGAGAAGTGCTGAGGTTGCTGGCCCTAATGTAGCAAAGCACTTAAGCAGGTGTCAGGTTTTAAACATGTGAGGTTTTTCATTTTGGTTCCTATGAACATCTTTAAGTACTTTGCTGGATTGGGATCCTGGCAGGACTGAAACCCTGGATATCTTTGCACATTAAGCAGTGTAAGTTAAAGCAAGAGTTTCCTTAGATTTGCAGCTTTTCCTTAAATTATGTATCATAGGTATGCTATTTCCCTTTTGGTTGTTCTTTTTTCTTTTTGTGCTTAAAGAGTTTGTTTTTTAATAATATTTAAGATTCTGCATTATCTTGCTATTCGATATGCAAACAAGTTTAAAGAGCCTGGGGGAAAAAACCCCAAACCAACAAAACCCACAAAACTAAAACCAGCAGAAAACACTCCTTTTCCAGAGCTTTGAGGCTGTCCATAGAGAGAATTGCAATCTTGTCAAAGAAGTTATCGCGGGGGAGGAATTATCTGTATTCCAACCTGCAAAAGAGAGGTGAGTCTGAGAGTTATATTTGCACTTAGCATGAAGCCAAAACTAAAGCATATGTAGCAACAGCTGAGCTTATGCTTTTCCTTTGAAACAAAATATGTTCAGGTAAGAACTTACAGCAAATCATCATAAATGATGTATTTGTTATACTAGAAAATGAGTGCTATTGAGCTTGATTCTGCTTATGTTTCACGATTGCATTATATACCCCTCTGTGTCTGGTGGTGATACCCTCCTCTTTTGTAAAGCTTCCTTGTGCTGGTTTTATATATTATTGAAGAAGGAGCTGGGAGGCTGGATGGCAAATACTGTATGCAATGAATTTTTCAAAAGGTGCTAGTTGTTAGCATAAACTAGCTGAATGAAATGCTAATAACCTTCAAATGACTTTTCAGCATAGAACAACATATATTCCTCCTGGCTGATCAGAAGAAAGCTGAACCAAGGCTGGGAGAGCTGTCACGATTGTGGCATCAGGAGCTGGACTGTACTTGCCCAGTTTGCACTGTCGTAGCTTGCAGGTTTCCTGTCGTTCTTCTAAACCAGATTTTCACACATTGATTGAGGGCCTCCTTTGGCCTGAGCGGAGGGAGAATGCAGCAGTTTTTCAGTGCAGAAGGAAACTATTCAGACAGAGGAGTCTCTTTCCAGCTTTAGATACTCTGTCGTCCCAGCTCATGAGTGAGTCTGAGATAGATGGACTTCGGGACTTTCCAGTACTGAAAACTGGGCCAAGGAAGAAACCAAAGAGCATATGATTTCAGAAAGAATTTTACTTAAAAAAAAAAAAAATCTTTTTAACCATTAAATGCTGATCTCTTGGAAATGAGCACCATTACTGCTGTTCCTCCAGCTGGATGGATGTAAGCTTGTAATTCCAAAAGCATAGCCAATAAATTGGCCCCCAAAATATGATACTAGTCACCTCAATCCCATCACGGACCTGACTTATTTTGAGGTTGCATAGATTTTCAAAAGGGCTGAATTGGCCCCTTCATTTCTCTTCTGAAAATACTATTTTGGTAACGAAACATGATCTCAGCTTTCATTCCTTGCTCCAGTGGAATTAGAAGGAATTGAGTCTACTTTTGGCATTATGTCAACTGCTGGCTTCAGTTTAATAATATCTGATATTCCGGTGGTATCCAAACTGGTAGGTAGACTAGTGTTCGCAAGAGCTGTAAAATAAGTAGAGCCATGCACCGTTCATCTCCTTCCTAGTAAGCCTATGAATTCAATTATGGTAAATGTCTCTTGGAGCAGTTCTTTGACCTTAGCTCTGCTAGTTTGTCTTTGTTCAGGTTACTGAGGAGGGAGCATACGGAAGATGTAGCACTCTCTTGGGTAGTATGTAGGTTTTTGGTTTTTTTTTTTCTTTTAGAAGTATGTCTGCACTCTATGCAGTATAGAGATGCAATGTGCCCATGCAGGGCTAAAGCATTTACTACTCTCTTGCAGTGGGCAGAAATGCACTCAACAGTTCTATAGATAGCTTGAAAAAGGGGCTTGCAGGATAAATGTCTGCTTGTTTATTTGGATGGATTAAAAGACAGAAAAGTAAATGCCATGTCTAAGTACTAAGCTGTGCTACTATGCTGTGAAAAACAAATTGAACTTTACATCTATATTGCATTAGTATGCTGGCTTCTTTGTTGTTCTTGATTTATAGTTTTCAAAACTACTTTTAAGCCTTAATGTGACCATTTTTGTGTCACATAATCTGAAGGAAGAGATTATGATTTTAAAGGGAAGGATTTCTTCTTACTCTCTTTTTGGGTCATCTGATTACTTTTAAATTTCATGGACTTGAACATACTTGTGACTGTTACAAGAGGAGGTGAACACCAGGACCAAAATCTCAGTCTTTGACTGGAAATGAACATTGCTTCGTTCATAGAGATAAGGATATCTGTTTTTCATTTTCTTTACGTCAGACTATTTTAATTATGGTAGTAATTAATATGTTGTTTTACTAATCATGAAATGTCAGTTGATTCATTAGTTGGGTGTTTTGTGTGATCACAGTTCTTTGTAACACACAGCTCACAGTAAATAGTTCCCAAAAACAGTGGATAAAGTTGCAAAACTTTTGGAAGAGCAGCTAAATATTTTTCTGCCTTGTGACATCTCTTCAGATTATTTTGATTTAAAAATTATTCTTCATATACCCTAGTTAATAGTGACAACAGAATTGAATTTTTAACTATCTCAGTGATGATAAATTCTTAATATTTACAAAATTTAAATAACATATCCTGAAGAGGACTTTCTGAATCATACAGTTTCAGCCTGTGCTCTGATCCTACAGAAAAGCAGCTTTTCGTTTCCACTTACTGACCTTATGCTGCGAGGTAAGACCAGCGTATGGGGGAAAGGAAGCGTAGCATTTCCAGCTGAGTGTTCTGCATAGGGAAGTGGTACGCAGAGATGCTGCGTTTCCCCAGGGATGGTTTGTTGCATTGCATATGCTGAATTCTAATCCATTGCCTACTCAGGCAGAGTATAAAAATTTCAGAGAAAGTACAATAGCTGGAAATGCACATTAATAAACTTGGGCCATAGCATAATATTCTTAGATTCTAGCTCTCTATGGCAAGGGGAGTGAGCCGTATGTTGAGCTGGTGTAACCTGGCACTGCTCCATGATTGCCAACTCTTGTTGGCATCCATGCTGTCCTCCAGTAAAACAGAAGGTGTTGATTCACCGTAGCTTATGTTCCTAACGAATCTATATTACAACATTATATTTTGCTTTAGAAAAGTAATTTTCCAGTTCATGTGTCAGATGTGTGCTTTGGGTTATCCTGGAACCTGTATATTTGACCCAGAAAATGAGTGTTCATCAAATTTAGAAAAGACTTCTGATTCTTTTTGTTACATTTTCTTTATTTGAAAATCTGATCCCTTGAATCTCTTCTGATTCCTTGAAAGATTTTTTTTCTTCAGGATCTGTTTCATGAGATCTTCTTTCATTTGGAGGAAAAAAAATAATATTTGAAAACTTGTTCACTGGCATCGAATGGCCTGTTGATCATTAGCTGTCTTCAGAAGACAGCTGGAGTACCACTGACAGATTAAAGAGGTAGAAAATATCTATGAAATAACTTTGCTGTTATCAGAAAGAAACCATTAGAAAATATTGTAGGGAGCAACCTTTGAGGGCTGGCTGGGTTATATACTTTCTGAGGCATTGTGGTTGGGAAAGCAAACCTGCTCAAAGAGTCAAGCACAGGAAGAATTAAAACTAGGTTGACCTGTTCTCAAAGATCAGGATCCAAGTAATTTGCAAACGTCAACTTTCTTCATATAATGGAACTATACTGGTAAGCATACACTGCATATAGGATATAAACATGTCTTTTCAGCCCAAATGCAAAGCATTGATTGTACCAATAGTGGACTGACCTTTTGGTACTTTATTTTATTCTGACTCTTGTTTGTTACAGGCCAGGTGAGATGTTTCAGGATGGGTGGCTGGTTGTTTTTTTGAGGGCAGTATTTATTATGTGTCAAAAAAAATCATTCTGATGTCTTGTGATGGAGCAAGCAGCTGCAATGGTTGACGTCAATCCCTGTGACAGTAGTGGCAAACTGAAACGCGCTCTTGAGTTTCTCGGACTTGTGTCTTTATCAGTATCAGTTTAATGCGTTGACCTGTAAACTGTTAGGGCAGGCAAAAGCCCGATCCTGGGAGACTGTAGCCACTAATATCAGGGCAAACTGAGGATTGGGGTTATATTTTCTTTAAAAGCCATGGTATTTAATGCTAGTCTTTGTCTCAGAGCCTGAAGAGTTTTTACATATATTGGATCCTGGAACTGCTGTTTCAAAGCTTGGTATTGAAATGACAAATTTACTCCTTGACTGTTGGAACAGGCTTTAGTTTGGGCTTGTTTCTAGGCTGTTTAGAACAGAAAGGAAATGAAGACAGAGTACCTAACCTGTGCTGGAGACTTTGGTTTCCTTTGCTGCTTCCATTAGTTAGCCACCGTGATGTACTACATCAACGTGTAGATGTGCTAGAGATTGCTCTTGGAGTTTTCTGCTGACCCTGTGATGGTTGTGTCATATTCAAGACAGTGCTAGATGCACCTAGGCAAATAGTAGTAGTAAGGAGGGTGATCTGGTTGCTTTAGTCCCTCTACAAACAATGTTTATACATTTACGTGAATCCCACCAGAAGAGATCTGAACAGTCACGATAGCTGTACTGAGAAAACAAAGGCAGAAAGTGACCTTGAAACATTATTTTGTAGTGATTTTTGCGTATTTGATCTATTGTGTCTTAAGAAATACACTTACCTTTAAATTTTCTAGGTCTGATTTCTAACCTTTGCGATCTCTCCTTCCCCTTCTCCCACACTCTACAAGTATTCTGCCAAATCCAGAACAACACGAAAATAAGAAAATATACGGTGTCTATACTGAGGAAGTGGTTTCCTTAGAAATGGTAACCATATGAAAGCTATAAATGCTGATATCAAAGCTATAGTTGAATATACGGATGTGGGCCCTGGAAAAAAGGGAAATGGGATCTGTTTGCTAGCTAAAGGGAAAAATCTCGTTGCTGCCTAGGCTTTTTGCCAAAGCGCAGCTGAAGTAAGATTACTTTAGGTGTGTGTTTTGTGGCAGCTTCTCCTCTCTTGCTTTTTATGAAAGGTGGTTGTAGGAACACAGCTATGAATAAATAAGTCTGGTTTGATTTAATATTTTCATGAACTCGTGACTGAAAAGGTGAGTATATGCTTTGACAGTTGTGCATGGGACAGGGCTCCCAGTGCTGCCTTCAGCTGTGACTTCGTACTGCTCAGCTCCCTGACATGGCTGCTGCGGTATCTGGGCAGACACAAGCTGGATGCTGCTCTTGCTGGTCCCATTGCGGCCCCAGTGAGGGAATTTGACAGCTGGAAGAGGTCAGAGGAGCAAGTGCTGGCAGTGGAGTGGGAGACAAAAACTAGAAGACCGAAGAGCGTTGTTACACACCGAGCTCCGTCCTCCCCTCTTTCTCAAAGTGCCCATGCTAACCAGCAAAGGGACCATCTTGCTAGCCCTGAGTTACAGTAGCAATTTAATATAAACATGATATGGGCTCTTATCCGGAGAAAATGTAGATCTTCCATGAACATGAGGTAGATAAAAGCTGAAGCTGGATTTCTCTAGAAATGTTAGAATATGGCCATGCTGTGCAGCACTGTTGGACACCAATGTACAATCAGTGAGGTGCAGAGCTTTACACTTCTCTGTCATGTAGAAAGAGATTTGCTGTTGAAATTCTGTTATCCTTCTGCCTTTTAAAGTATAAACTTTGGTACTTTTATATCCACTTTATTTTTTTGTCTCCTGGGACCTGCGCTTTTATGTGAGTTACAAAATTAGTCAATCAGTAGGTTTCCTTTAAAGGAAAAAGGAAGAACGAATATTCAGCAGTCATAAAAATGCTCTGGAGATTGCCATCTAATAGGGATGAAATAAAAAGCAGAAGCTGATTAGAATTCCAGAAAATGGGATATTCATCTATTTATAGGAATTTGAGTCTTCATATGCCAGATCTTGTAATTTAGTTCTCAGTGTCCTCAATTTTAAGCACTTCTGGAGAAATCATTAAATGAAGGAAAAGTGAGGGGAATTTAAAAAGAGCCAAATTATGTTGATTTACAAAAAGAAAAATGTAGCCAACATGGATTGTCTGCTTGAAGGATGCATGAGTAAAATATAACACGGTACTCTGCCTGAAATGTACTCTCATCCTTGCTGAAGCATTGCCCCGTGCCAGGGACTTAGCGTCTCCAACACAGACTGATGTGCTAAGCTGGAAGCATAGGATGCAATGAGGCTTTTCCATGGCGCACCTTCTTTGCTTATTTTTCAGACGAGGGTGTAGTCCTTTTCAATGCAAGCGCCTCCATAGAGCAGATTTTTCATTTGTATCTATTTTCTTACATCCTTTATGTGTTTGAGTGCTCTTATTTACCTAAAGGGGGCCTATAAGACAGATGGGGAAAAGCTTTTTAGCAAGGCCTGTAGCGACAGGACTAGGGGAAATGGCTTTAAACTAAAAGAGGGCAGAT
>JAVKLA010000021.1:15655755-15689646 GCA_034782735.1 Sagittarius serpentarius | reverse complement strand
TCCCTGCTCACCGCAGGGGGGTTGGACTAGATGGCCTTTGATGGTCCCTTCCAGCCCAAGCCATTCTATGATTCTATTTCTCTCCTCCCATTTCTAGCTCTGAAGTGTATGACTTAGAGCGTTCCTAGGACTTGTGAGAAGGAGGTGACCTCTGGCTGCTGAGAAAGAAAATGTAAGAAGAAATTGCTGGACTTCCACTTCCACAGAGATGTACTGAACAGCTGCTGACATTGTGGGAGACCTGGAAAGCCTCAGGGAATCGTCCTACCTTGTGCTCGGTTCTATTAAAAATACTCTGTGTATACTTTTTTTAATCTAACCACGTATGAATTAGGAAATTAGGGAGGGGGGCATTATAGGGTGGCATACTCAATATCTCATGCAGAAATGTTGCCCCTTCTTTTATTTATCTAAGTATTACCATGGCTAGAGAACAATGTCAAGCCTGAAAAAAATAAGCAAAGCTTGCTGTTACTTGAGCAAGGTTGGGCTAACTAATCATTGTGCCATTTTCTAGCTGCTGTGTGTGCCTGACCCAAAGCGTCTGTTAATTGTAATATGAATGAAAATGCAGTGCACCTGCATAAGTTGTACAGTATTTTGGTATAATTTTACTGTGGTTTGCCCCTCAGCGAGGGATGTTTGGGTGCTTTGTAAATAATTCTAGTAAATCAAGTCCATCTGGAGCAGTTCAAGTCCTTGCTTTGGAGAAATTTGTGCACAATAGGGACAGGGCTCTTGCTCAGGACAACAGGGACCGGCAATAAATGGGGATGAGTACACGGGAGCTGCGAGTCGACATTCCTGTCTGTTCTGTCTGAAAGGAGATGATGTCAAGTGACTCACCCTAGGCCAAGTCATTCCTTCCAATAGTTGCTTTTATTTTCTTGGCAACAGTAGTAGCCACATTCTTAGGCCAGCTTGGCCATGCTGTCACTGCTTGGTGTGAGTGGCCCACTAAGCTGTGCTCCCAACAGCTGTGTGGGCAGCTAATGCACCCATCGTAGCCTGACCCCGGGGAAGGAAGGACTTACTGTGGAGACCTTAGGGAAAAACTGAAGTGCAGCATTGTCTCCTCCTGCATCCTCCATGTCAGTGTCTTCTAACTTTTGCCACTCCAAGAAGCCTGTTCTGAACAACTGTTCAGAAATATGTATACTATTTTGTACACTCAATATTTCATCTTTAGTACTGCTCGGTGTAGCTATGATGTGTAGCAGCTTTACTGGCAACGTACCTTGAATGTTTCAGTTGCTTTGAACTTTCCTGTTTGGCTGTCTGGGGGATTTCAGAACTAGAAAAAAAATTTTAATTATTTAGTGTAGAGAAGTCTATTTTAGTGAATTAAGTTATTAAAAATGTGGATCCAAATTCACTTTATCCCTAGGTTTTTTTCATCTGTGTGTTTTTTGTTTTTTGTTTTTTTTTTTTATAGTTTAGGCTTCCTGGTGATTTCAAGTGCCATGCTAAGTGTTTTCACTAATCTTAACTTCTTAGTGGGTGAAGGGTTGGCTTGCCATCTGGTTTAACTCAGTGCTTTTCAGGCAGGTAATTTTTCAGTGGAAATTAACTGTGGAATGTTTCAGAGGATCATTGCGTGTTTAAAGAATGTAAGTCCAAGCTGCTTCCTTGTGTACCAGCAGGAATGTTGGCAGATACAAGTGCGTTTAGTCTGAGAGCAGGAGGGCAGACAAGGAAGACATTGTATGAAGAGGTGTAGGTCAAGCAGAGATAACCACTAGAAACTGAAAGACCAGAGTGTTGCTTGCTAAAGACTAAAATTGTTATTACCATTACTTGTATTACTGTAGCCTCCAAAAGGTGTTTCAAAGGGAGGAGATTTTTGAGTTTCTGCAAATAATAATGGAGTAATCTCTGCATGATAAGAACTGGCATAGCATCCATAACTTGGAGCCACTGAGAATCTGGACTAAAATTTGCTAAATATATTTGGTTCTGCTAGAGCTAGACATTAAAAAAAGATAAATCTTCTGTAAGAGAGGGAAAGTAGCTAGCAAAATAAGCAGTAAGTATCAAATTGTGGAAAGTAGCTTCTGGAGCCATTGAAATGCAGACCTTCCTTAGGAATTCAGGAGCCATGTGTGTAGGAAGTCTTCTGACCAATCTGGCCAGCACTTTTGAGTGTATAGGTTCCAAATGACAGTTAAATTCATAATAGTCTAGTGGCGGTAAGCTGGTCTTTTGACTAAAATAATCCTTATAAACAGCCAGCCTGGAAACCTTGCTCAGGGAAGTGAGGGAATACACACTAAGAGTAGGAAGGGTTTCATTGTGCCAGCAGTTTTAGAAGAACTGAAACAGTAAGACGAAAAAAAAGAGTAGTCCATTCAAATGTATCCTTTGAGTACGGACACTAGCTGCAGTTCTATTTTCTGTAGCATGTTGCTTGCAGTCCCCCGGCAAACTTCACTTGCTGGCATAGGCAAGTGCAACTCCCATTAAACTTAGCAGGAGCTGTGCTTGCTGAACTTGGCCCTCTGCCTGCAGAAAATTAAATGCGTTGGCAGGTTAGCCAGAGGAAAGTGTTCTTCTATTTGGGGTGCTCAGCACTTGTTCTGAGGCGCTCTGGGCTTGCGGAAGAGAGAAATTCTCCAAAATCAGGGCTAGCCAGGAGGGCTCAGACAAATTGCCTCTTCCCTCTTCCACTCTATTAAATGCTAGGAGGCCCGAGAACTGTGCAAAGCATGGTCACTGGCAGGCTCAGGATGCATAGTAGCCTTACCTGCACCTTGGACTTTGTGTTCTTACCCATAATAACTTCCCCTTTATTTTCTCTTTTACGAGGCAGGGGTTTGACAGGGGACGTCAAAGTCATGGCTTCAGCTTTTTTCCAGGTGTGGCGGCCACATGAGCATGTACGCAGTGGGGATTGTAACATGTGCGTGTGCTCATGCATGAAAGCAAACCCTTTGGCACCTGGAAAAGAATAGAAGAATGTGTGAAAAGGTCTTCAAATCTAAGACTGTTTTCGAGTTATTGCAGTGTGATCATTCTCCCTTCTTCTAGGCTGTGTTTTAGCCTCAACCTGCACTTCTCTAGCTTGTCCTTCATTTGATTATTTTTCCAAATCCCCCTCTTAATTTGTGAGGGCAGCTGAGCTGTCCTTTCCTGGGATTTAATGAATTAAAAATACCCCACTATCCAAATGTCTTGGGAGATTCAGTCCTGTTTCTGAAAGTGAGGTAGGCACTTAGTAGTATAAATCCCATTACAAATAAATGGGATTGAGAATTGCTCATGCTTAATTTTTTTTTTTTTTTTAAATAGAAATTTGGTCTCCTGCTAGCATGTGTTTTAAAAAAAAAAAAAGAAGTCACTGTGTGTTACTTGAAATTGTGCTTAAAATAAAGCAGCTCTGTAAGATGCTGGTTACTAGCATTCCTTGCCTTGTATGATGACTTACTTCTGAAGTGGGCAAAATTATATTATCTGGAGTTGCAACACTTCAGTCTCTCTTAGAATGTTTACAATAAAAATCTGATGCTGACAAGTGTTGTGGAGTATATTTATTCTCTTGCTGTGGATTAAGCAATTGATTCTGAAAGATTAAAATGCCCCACCTGCCTTCTTGCACACTTCTGTTTTGCCGTGTCAAACAATATAAAATGAATACTGCACTTCCCTCTATCTAATTGAATAATTTACTGTAAATAGCTGTCATTTACTTTAGAGCAGTAGGGGATCATTAGCCAAATGGATGTGAGTAAGTCATGCCTTTAATGCGTTAGAGGGGCCTAAAATGGAATAATCTAAATGGGACCATCAATACAGCATGCTGAATTAAGTCAGAGGCACTTAAAGCTTTAAGTCCTCTTTCTTGTAAATTACATGCTCCCTCGGCAGAAAGGTAATCAAGAACTTGCATAAAATATGGCATCTTTGTTTCAAAGCTTTATTTTTAATGAATAAAATAGTACAATTTAGATGACGTGATTGGTAGGTATAACTGTGTTTTGGATTTCCCTCATTTTAATTACCTCCCTTCCTTACTGATTGAAGCCTTCTTGCTTGCAAGCAGCTACTTGTGCTGACTGACATTGGCTCTGTTCCGTAAATAAGTATGATGAGCAGGTAATAAAATATCTTTTCTTGACTTTTATGGGTATATGACCTGATAATTATTTGCAGAAGTTGCTATTTTGTATATGTAATTTTAGAAAGGTCCCAGTCAATCTTAACTCCTAAATGTACTATACGTTTTTGGCTTATTTCACCACTGAAGTCAGTGGCAGGGTTGCTGGATGCTTTAATCCATCTGTCCTTCTCATTTACAGGTTATTTTAACTAATTATAACTTTGGTAGTTTGTATTACCCATAAGAGTGTTTCTTTTTGAAGTTTACTGAGGTCTCTCCAACCTCAACCATTCTTTAACTGTGTGATACCAGCTTCTCAGCCACAGTGACTTTGTGGGAACAAGTGGCACGTGTTTTACAAAAAAAAAAAAGAATTTCCCTTCTGAGTTTTGACTTTGCTCTGTTTTATTCTTCTAATCTTTTAAGTGTTCTAGGATGTTAAGGTTCCCGACCTATTTTTCCATGTTTATTCCCTACTGAATTCCCCTCTTAGTGATCTCCTGCCAGTGGTCAACCTTTTTTTTTTTTTTTTTTTTTTTTTTTTTTTTAAAAACTTTTTTTTGTGCAGTAGGCATTCCACTCTCACATGTATGAACTCTTCAATTCTTGGAATTAGATTTGGGCAGATATTTTAAAATAATCAGCTTGGGGTTCAAAGGCTGTAAATGAACAAAAAGACAGACACCCCCCCACCCCCAGGTTATTGCAAACATAATCTATCACTGCACTGAAGAGAGTAGAAGAATTTGATACACCGTTACTTCAGAATATGGAGAGGTTATAACTAACTTGCTGTGTAGCTGGGAGGAAGCTGGTGACAAACCTTGTGGAAAGCAGGACGATTTCCTTATTTTCATTCCCTAGCTGTAATCACTGCCCTGTTTCCTGTAACTGATTTTTTTTTTCCCCCCTTCTTACTGAAATGTTTGTGGTTTTTTTTTTTTTTTAAAAGGTAAATTCATCTTCTGCTTTGAAACTTTTCAGAATCTGCTTATGAACTGCTTTCACTTTTATTGGATGAGTCATGAGTCAAAAGCTCTGTCCTGTAGTTCCACCATGAGTAATGCTTAGCATTTTCTTGGGTTCTTTTAGAAGACTATTAAATTAAAAGAAGAATCTTGTTTTTGATATCTTAATGGACAATTAGGTGGCTGGGTCTCAGAACTGATTTAAATTTACCACTGCAGTAATTTAAACTTTCCTCCGATTTAAGGATGTCACTTTTTTCCTTGCATGTACGTGTTGCTGGTCATAACTCTCCATCTTTAAAGAAATAAAAACATTTCAGTTTTTGGGACTTCTGTACAAGGACAGATTCTGCTTTTAGGGACAGTTTTTCACTGAGGTTTGTTTTGACAGTAGCTACCAAAGCTGGCCCGTGTACACAAGCCTCAAGTTTCCTATGTGACATTCAAGTCCTGGTAGTGAATATAGATGGTATGTGGCTTCAGGAATTGTATTCTTTCACCTGAGCACTGACTGGGAGGTCACAGGCTGTTCCCCTGAAACCTCTGTGCTGTCTTGTCCAGATAATGTGTATCTAAAGAAAAACTTTTATGTGCAGTCTGTGCTGCTGGTGGGGCAGACTGCCTCTCTGACTGCTCAGATGGCAGACCCTTCTTCCTCTTGGATGCTAAGGCACTGGCCCATCAGTAGATGGGTACTGGCAATACCTAGCAAGTTATTTGACGTGCCTGGCCCTCAGGTATTTACTGGTATAATGTAAATGTAACTGGCACAGGCAGTTCTTTGGATCCAGCTGATGTAAATGTTGGATTGTTGATAGCATCTCTAAGCTTAGAAACCCTGAAAATAATGAAAGCTATATTTGCAAATGGAATATACATTCTGTCCCAGTGAGGGGTTAGGTACGTGTCTGTTTTCTTGCTGAGGCTAATTATTGGCTTTGGTTGCATTGGCAGTATTGGGAGATGATGGGTATTTAGAGAGGAGCAGAGTTTTCTGAGGCTGATCATGAAAAATGGGGATGTATGAAACTCTTCAACATGAAATTCTCTCTAGAGGTGGTAGATGGAAAAATGATGGTATTTTAATAGTGAAATGAGCTCTCTGGAGAGATTTGGAGTTACTTGGCTACTCTTGCAAATGGGAGATGGTCTGCTCCATCGCCCACGTATCACAAGTAACAAGAGAAAGAAGCCTGAAGACTGAAATTTTCAGGGCAATGGATCAGCTCTGTGACCTCTGCTAAGTTTTGGTGCATTTGTACCTGAAATGGTCAACACCAGATTTCTGGGAACGGAAGTTCATGGAGAACTTTCACACTTAAAGATTTCCTTGGTCTCACCAGTTTCATGTGCCTGGAGGGGTTAATAGTGCACAGGCTTGCATTGGAAGAGAGTGAACAGACTGCTTTCCAAATGTGAATCTAATATGTACCTGTCTGGCTTTCAGTGAAGTATTAATGAGCAAGTTCTGTGGGGTAGTCATAAATAACTGCAAGGCTCAAGCCAAAATTTTGTATAAAAAACCAAGGTCACAGTTATGTTTTTCTACGGGCAGGAAAAATAAAGTCTGGAATCTGAGCACTCCTAAGCCTAATGATAAGGAATTAATTGAATTTGGTTGCTAATAGGAAAAGGTTGGTTCTGGGACCTTTACTTCCAACTAATTCTGGTGCATATGCCTCTACTTGTGCCATCAAACTATTAAAACCTCCATGATAATAATGAGAAATATTTATCAAAACATTAGCCCTCTTTTGCTATGAGACTTGTACTGTTTAAAAGATAATTTTTCTCTTCTTTTGATACCACTTTTTAGAGAAACATGAGAACAAATAATACAGCCGTCTTGGAACAGACTGTGAAGTAGTTCATCATGTACTCAAAATTTGCGTGACAGTTCCTTTGCGTAATAGGTTACCAAATATCAGCTGAGGAGCACAGCCAGTTACTGCAGTTCAGCTGATAGATGCCAAGTTTCTGGACTCCAGTAACTTGCTACGTATCTGGGAGTTACCAATGAGAAAGAAGGTAAGAGGCTGTAACTTGTATACCTTCCACATGTGGGGCTTTACCAAGTAAAAGTACTGTGACATGTAGATAGTCACTTTTTAAATCAAACTACACAGGTGCCTACTGAACTACAATATTTGTAGGAATGGTAATGTGTAATACAGAGTTATGACATGTATTACTCAATACTGCTATAAGCTGATGGAGAATGTTGTGTTGACTCTACAGCATAGCTGAATTTGAAACAAAAGACAAAACCGAAAAGGCCTAGCACAAAGCCCTCTTTGCTCTACAACAGTTTTTGTCCTTGTACTGAGTGTAAGTGGCATACCCTGAGGGTCGGTCTTTCCCATTTTCACGGAATCCTTAGTCATGCAAACTTTTCACTGATGGACACTTTTCTGGAAAAGAGCACTGGGTTTTGTTCTGTCAGGATCAGCAGTGTTACAAGCTCTCAGGTGTGGCATAGTTCTTCATATGTACCTCCATCAACATCCAAACTTTACTTGCTAACAAACAATGCTTCTCTCCTTGTGTCTCTTCCTATTGTTTTGTTGGTTGTGCTCTCCTCCTTGGACGTTCCATACTAAAACTTCAGCCTATGAACTGGCAGAGGGGACAGAGCGAAAGCAAACAAACAAAAAACGCAAACCACAAACCCCCACAAAATCGGATGCAATGGCACAGTTAATACCATTTGAACTTTTTTTGCCTGGCCTTCCAGAGCTCTGCAGCTCAGGAGTGCTCTTGACAAAAAACCTGAGTGCAGCGTGTTGACTAGTAGTAGGCTTTGCGCTTCTTGCTCCTGCTGTTCCCGACACAACTCGATCTCTGGTGTATAATCTAATCTAATGGGTACAGGTTGCAAACTCCCTCTGAGCCTTTAGATTTGCTAAGGATTTCTGGATGTGCTCTGGTCATGTTATGCCTGCCCCTGAGACACTGAACATGGGAGTGATCCTACAGAGCAGTTCTGCCTCAAGTCCTGCTGGGGATTCCCTATCTGCATTGTTATTACAGCTTTTTGGCTCCTTCACGTTGTTTTGTGCGAAGGACAGAGGGAGAAGAAAATGTCTGATGATTGGATACTCTTTGGTAGTGGTTCAAAAATATAAATGTAGTATTTTTTCCTTAAAAAGAGAAAAAGCCCACTGCTGCTTTATTACTTGACCTTTATGTAGAATTATAATGACTAGGCAACATAGTTCTGCTGACAGGCTGTCTGGAAGTGTTAACTGGAGTTATTGAAGGAAAAAAGCAAGAAATAGAAACAACACTCAAATGTTGCTGTAGGCTCAAACATTCATTTTTTTTTTTGTGTATAGGTAACTTCAAAAACATACTCTGATTTTATTTTTTTTCAGCTTGTAGGAAGAAGTTTGTGTTTGTCTACTAGACTTGTGTCTACCTAGAAAAAAGATGCTTAAAGGTAGAGACTGCAATTAGCATGAAGATAGCCTAGTGGAGGAGAATCAGTGTTCAGAGAGCTGGGATCCTTGAAAGCACATAGCTCAACCACAGCTGCAGAGAGCTGGGATCCTTGAAAGCACATAGCTCAACCACAGTTGCTTTACATGTTCCTTGGTGTGTGTTGCCTCATCAAGCATGCTTGTCACTAAATTGGATCTCCTGTTCTCGTACTCTGTTGAGATACCTTATTAGCAGGCAATAACTTTGACATCTCCCATCTATTTTCTTCCATTTTAACTTTTTCTATAGCTTTCTGATGTCTTTTCCTTTGTTTTCCCCCATATGTAGAGGAAATTTAAAAAAAATGGTAAACTTTAGTGACAGAAGTAGCAAGTTTATTAGTAATTCAAATATAGAAGTTGTTCAGCAATTAGAGAGCGCTGTTCTTGGCCTTTTGTGTTTGTGTTAACTTTTAGGTAAACGTGTGTTTATCTGTATTGGTCTAAAGCTGGTTTTAGGTTTTCAGGGTTATGACAAAAAAAGAGCAATTGGATATTAACTCTGTAAAATGAAAAACTTAATGGTTGCTGGCAAATACTGTGAAAATACCACCACTATTTACCGTGTAATGCCTTGTGATACTTCCAATAGAGACTTGGCTAGCGTGGGCTGTGACCTGAATTAATAATATTGTTTTGCTCGTGTCTGTTAAAATGTCAGATTTTTTTGTTCTTTGGAGGAATATCAATGTAAGTAAAGATGCCTTTCAGACTGCCTGTCTGACTAACTAGAATGGATATTAAGTAATATGAAATCCTTTCATTACAGAAAATGGGTTGTATACAGAGATGTACAAAGATACTATTGTCATCTTTCCTTGCAGTGAGTTACTTGTGTAGGTCCTTATTCTTTTCTCTTCATTAAAGTTGTTAAATACAATGTTATTGTCTTCTCTATGTACTTCTTTATAGTATTGAACACTGGCATATTTGGTTTCAATTTGTACTTGCCCCATGTTTAACTTTGGGTAAGTCACTTAACTTCTGTTTCTCTATTTCGTGCCTGGATAGGGAGATGTTTCTTTTCTCTCTTTTCATTTTAAGCTCCTTTGGGATTTTTTCGATAGTTGTAGGGGAAATAATGAATCTTAGCTGTAATTTCATTACACTTAGAAGCCTCATGTTAACAAATAACAGAAAACCGTGATGTTCTGTAGGCATTTCTTATGAGCAGCATAGTTTACACTTGTACAGGCTTGTACAAGGCAAGGTGCAAAAATCTCCATCTGTTTTCCTTTGTGCCCTACACAATGGCTAGTTGAAATAACAGCCCTTATACTTCTGATCTCTCCACACGGAAACTGGGAAGACGCAAGATCCCACCTCCTGTTGAGAAGACAAGATGAAATCCTTTAGACTGGATGTTGTTTGCATGTGGCTATGGTGTCGAGGGTAAATCAGACCAAAGCAGGGGAATTTCACTTGAATTAATTTATTGCCAATCAACACAAACCTCCGACATCTAATACAGGTGTTGGGGGAAGGGCAGGGGAGCCCCCAACCTGGCCTCACCTGCCCTTATTTTCAGGGAGACCTGGGAGGTTGAGGTGGTGCTGGCAGTGGTTTCCTCACGGTTCCTCTCACGGTGGCTGCAGGCTGCTCGCGGTCCCCCTCATGGCGGCCGCAGGCCCCTCCTCGGCTCAGCTGCGAGGCCGCTGCCCTGGCCGTGGGGTTTGGGCTGGGTTCTGCTGCGGGGCTTTCGCTGACCTCCGGGCTGGCTAGAACCGGTTCCAACCAGCGGGCAGCAGTTAGGGCTCCCCTCACAGATGGTGGGGTGGGCCTCAGAGCCATGCCCGTGAGGTACTGAATTTACAGCTGGCGTGTCCCCAATTGCTGCTTTATATCAAGTGGGAGAAAAAGAAGAAAAAAAAAAAAACCAACCACCAAACCAACCACAAAAACAACAAAACCCCGGAGTTGTTCTTCGGTCTGATGGCAGCTGGGCATCTCCAAAGAGAGAGCCCTCGTACCACGTAGGGGCCATCGATGCAGGCGCTGCCCTGGCTGAGGGCGATCCACAGTGAAGAGAGGCTGTCTGCAAACCAGATAGTTAAAGCCTGCTTATCTGTTTCTCTTTTCAGAAACACCTTTGAATCCAAGAGGCCCTGACCAGGAACAGAGACGCTCCTATTGTGAGTGTTTGAATTGAGACTTGTGTTGGTGCAGGTGATGTGAAATTGGCTGTTTGGTTTATTTTAAGAAGGGAGAGGGAAAGCACTACACAGCCTGTCAGAAAGCAAGGGAGGTGTAAATACAGAGGAGTTGTACCTCTCAGCATTTTAAGGTAGCAAGTTACAGTAATACTGCTCTGAGCACCAATAAACATTTTTATATGGTGATTACATAAAAGATAAAATATAGTTCTGGAGTGCACCAATTTGCCACCTATTATTCAGTTCCTGAACCTCAAAAGCAAATTCTTTTCCAGCGAAACTGCTCCTAAAATGCTAATTGCTAGAAACGTGACCGCTAATCAGTTTGGTCCCATAATACTGCCATCTATATAAATTGGTGTGCACCTTCCAGAAAGGCAGATTTTAAAGACTTTCACTGATAAGATTTAAAAAAAAAGATGCCAACTAAGTGATTTGTCCAGTGGCTTTTTGCTGAAAAGAATTTTAAGGTGGGGAGAGGGTGGAAAGGAAATCTGAAAATGTTATGCCCTTCTCTATCTTCTTCTTTTAAATATTTTCATAATGTAGTCCATGACGATGTAAACTCTGTCTTTCTAGGGATTTTATATCTAAATGTGAAAATTTGCTAAAGGTGCATTGCAAGGAAACTCATGCCTTGGCAAAAGAACTGACTGTAGTGCATGCCATGACAGATCTCTTCCATTCCTAATCTGTGTCACGGAGAAAGCTGGATTATCTAGGTAACATGAGTCTATGTGTCCCCTCTCAATGCAATCAGATCTTCTGGTTGCATTGCAAATATTCTATTTAGTGTGTTTCCATATGATCCACTTGCTAAAATAAAGAAAAGGAAAGAGCAATCCAACATGTCTTGCTTTAAAAGCAGATTTTTGTGAAAAGCGGATTTTTGTGTTGTGGTTATCATAAAGAAAAAGTTGTATATGTTCAAGGAGGGTATCCTAAAGGCTCTAAAACCAGAAAGTGAATGAAGGAATCAAACTCTATGCAAATGCATGGGACTGGCTTCAGATTTCCCCCCTAGAGCCCCTGCCCTGGTATTTCCAGTTGGCAATGTTGCACTACTTGTGCTGTCTTAAGGTCTACAAAGTCAAGTCCCTTGTCTGTAATTTTCAGGATGATCTAATTGAACTGGGACAGATCTTTACCTGCTTCTCCTCTTCTGCCCCTCGCCCCCCCATATATTTCTACGGTAATTTCTAAGGTATAGCTGTGTACAGTAAGGCTAAGATGAGAAAAATCCAGAACACAAAAGAAGTAGCACAAACTTCAGTTTGCGTGAATAGCTACATCAAAGATACATATATATACACACCATACCCCTTTTTTATAGATAAGTAAATATAATATATGTAATAAATATTATAATAGAAATAACGTAAAATTTTAAAATAACAAAATAGAAAATTTTAGAAAAATATACTTTATTATTATTTGATTATATTATTTATATTTAAATGTCATATTTATATACTATATTATACAATATATTTTTTTATATATATATATTCAAGGCCAGGTTGGATGAGGCTTTGAGCAATGTGATCTAGTGCAAAGTATCCCTACCCAACCTCAGGGGGGTTGGAACTGTAGATTATCTTTAAGGTCCCTGCCAACCCAAGCCATTCTATGATATATAAAAAGGAGTATTGCCAAAGATAGAGACTTGTTTAAAATGAGATCCTTTCTCTGCAGGAAATAGAGAGAAAAGATGAGAAGAAATATGCATTAAAAATAAAACCCTGTGTGAGTGAAAATGGACTTATGCTTCAGATTGTACTTGAAATGTAAGGCATAAACTCCTCGGCAGTACTTCTGCTTTGATTATTGGTTCTGCAAAAGCAGCTACCATGAATGAATGCTGCAGGTAGTGCCTATTCCCACCTCTCCCTCTTCTAGTTTCAATTTTGTATTCTAGGAGCGTGGTACGTACATCTGTGTATCTGTTCCCATGCTAATACAACCCATTTTAATGCATCATTTGAAGGACTCTTCATTATTTCTTGCTCCTGGTTTTATGGCTTCTTAGATTTGTGACACCCAGCTTAATTCTAAGTTGGCTTTTACTATTGTAATTAATTCATGTCTACATAAGCCTGTTATAATGCAAAATGACAATGGGATCCTGAGTCCTTAAATGGTTAGTGTGGAAAAACTTCTGATGGACCAGATGTGTTGCTGAAGGACAAAGTGTATGTATTTACTTTCTGACCTATCACATAAATGCTGTCAGAATTTTGCTCTTAACTTGATTTGTGGCATTCCATTAACAGTTATTCTGTGTACCAGGAGAATAATAACTAATGATTCCCTGACTCCCAGAATCATAACATAAGGACAGGCACTGTTTGGCAGAACAGAGATTGTACTTTACTACAGACAGGAACTGTTCATATTAATCAAGTGATATTTAGTCTGAAATGACTTTTAGCTAATGACTTCTTATTCTCAGGTTAACCATATTACTTACAGGTAACATGCTCTTCTAATTCTGATGACTATTAAAAATCAAAGGCCAGATGCATGGGTTTCTGTCTTTCAGAAAGAGAAACGATGCTCTTGATTGACGTTATTTTAAGATGTCCTTAGTGTTGAAATTATGATGTTAGGGTTTAGAAATGGGGTGGCGAAAGTTTATGGATTTGCCCTTTCATTTAAGCCTTTACAAGGGTGGGCATGTGTGCAGTGAATGAGTTCAAAAATGTGAATTTAATTGTGTGAGTTTCAGGGCTTAATTATTCAGGACATAATTTTGTGATGGAGAGCTTCTTTAGGGCCATCGGTAGTCGGAGTAAATGAGTCACACTTATTTTACCTTGAATACATGCCGTTACTGTGATACTTTTCGACAAGAATATGTTTCTAATAGAATCCCGACTACTAAAATCCTCCTAATTTCTAGCTTGTTAAACATAAGCTAACATGTTGAATGATGGAGAGGAAATTTAAATTGGGAGATTTTACAAGATGCAATTTGTTTTCCTAGCTGAAATAACATCTTTTGTGGGATGCTAAAAAGCCATGTTGCACTGTAACAGCTGCTCTCCGATGCTAAACAGACTTGAGCAAGAGGAGGCTCCCAGCAGGGAGTTGCTGTAAGGCTGGAGTTGTCCGCTGCTGTGGAACCAGAGGTTTAACAGCTCCCAGGTGCCTTGCTGTGCTAACGAGGCATTGCACAGGCTTCACAGGTGCTGCCAAGCCTGGTGTAAGTTAGGATGAGACTCCTCCTTCTTTAACTTATGGGTGGGCTAGTTTGACAGGTTTTTAAGCTCTTTTTAGTTCTCTGTCAGTTTCCAGCATCAGGGCCTGGTGCTTGTTCCCTCTTCCTGGTGGTGTGGTTTTTGGGTTTGGGATTTCTTTTTTGGCCATGAATGTCGCATCCTCTGCTGACACTGCTTTTTCTGTGAGCAATGCTTGCGTGCTGTTTCAGGTGTGATGCTTTGTTTTCTTCTTCTGTAGTAGTTCTCTGAAAGAAGCTTTTGGCTGACTCTCTTTGGGAGTGAAATGTGGTTTGTGGTCTGCTTATCTACATCTATGCAGTAAATGTGGGGAAATAATATCCTAAAATCTAATTCAGTGTTGACATGACAGAGAGATGAAGGACACAAGGAGAGACTGCTGCCTTGAATACATCTAATTCCACATGCAGACACTGCTATCTACCAGAAGAATTTAACCAATTATAAATTGTTATTTATAATTGCAAAAAAAGTCTATGTGCAGACATTTATTTATGTAAAATCCTGTGTAAGGTATTAAAAAATTAGCCCTATAATAGTCCAAGAACGACAATTTTATTGTTTCAGCCTAAGTATTACTTAGGTTTGTAGCAAAATGACCAATATTGCAAACTATAAGTAGTGGGGTTTTTTTTTTTTGCTACAAGTTTACCTAGACAGCATCTCTGACCAACTGTGGGCCTGATCAGTGGCCACTGAAGCCAGTGGAAAATAACATTCTCCTCTCCTGCACAATTCTGCTAATGTTGCCTATTAGTATGTGTATACTCAATAAATGTGAGTGTGTGTGTGTATATATACATGCATAACATATATACAAAGCATATATATATGTTTTTATGGAATTTTAAGTCAGAGGGGCATCTTTTAAATGGTCATTAGGAGAAAGGTCTCTGACTTTAGGCGCTGTTTTAGATGTGTAGCTCTGCTTGCTGCCACATTGTCTCCACCATCTGAAAGGAAGCAGCTAGCGGGAAGGATCAAGATGCGTGGACGTATGCTTACAGTTTGTGTAGTTTTGAGCGCATGTGCTCGTGTGCATGCCACCTGTTTTAGTTGTGTATAGCCCTTGTGTGAAAGCTATTGATCTTCTTGGTGTCTCTGCACAGAGGCTCAGACAGCAGTTGCAGCAGAGGCTGTGCACATTGCCCTACCCATGTTTGTCCATCAAAGAAAAAGCCTTGGAGAGGTTTTCATGGCAGATTTTTAGCATATGTGTTTGTTAGTAACAGCGTGTCTCTTTTCTTCCGTGTCTGTTGTCCTGTATTTGCCAGAGTAAAGAAGCCTTTGACCCCAAGAAGGATTTTTTTTTTTTTTTTTTTTTGGTAGAAGTTGAAATATTTGATACTCTGAAAGCTTCTTGCTTTGACTTGTTTATGCTTAAGAGAATCATCTACATGGTCAGCTATAGTAGGAGACCTTCCTTTTAGAATGCTGACTAGAGCCCAACACTCTTGTGGCCTTTAATAAAAAGCAGCATTAACTAAACAGAAGGATTCGTCAGTCCTGTCATGGTCTTTACTAGGAAGTACAGTTGTCTTGGCTGGACTTGGAAAGGTGAATGAGAACACCGAAAACTGAACAACGCCTGCCACTGAGCACCGTAATTGCCCAGAGCACGGAGGAGCCGTTCTGAGCAGGAGCAGTAGCCTGCACCACACCAGGCACTGGGTCTTCAACCCCGCCTTGTAGTCACGGGTTTAGGTGGGCTAGTGTGGTACTTTGCTGTCCTAGGGGTACACCTGGTCCTCTGGCAGACTGCCAGGTGCTTGGGGAGAGTATTTTCTCGTTGTCAACATTGACTTGAGTTAATAGAGCTAATATCTAATCATAGTCTTGAGACAGACTGTTTGGTTAAGATATTGGTGTGGCATTTTGTTATTGTTCGTAGAGCATAACTGACCTCTAAGTAGGAGTTGATCATATTTTTAAAGGCTCTCAACCATAATATAAATGTGTGTTTTGTGGGATGACAACATATAAAAAGCTGCATTCTTGTCAGGCTTCTAATTTATAGGGAACAGTGACATGCAATAATCTAATTTATGTCTGTGTACATTATGTCACTGATCACAAATAATGGAGTACAAGCAGATGTTTTGATTTGTACGTGTAGAAATTGTTAGTGGGCTGAGCTAATGGTGAAGTAGCCTTAGCTTGCCAGAGGGAAGCTGTTGATTTTGTGTTGGTAGCATAAGAAAGTAAATCCTGTGCCTAAAGCTGTTTTCTCAATCCTTTATAGGATAGGATTTAGGAGATGAAACTTCATATTGGAGATTAAGATTTTATGCAGATGTATTAATCTCTGATTAAGGGTATCTCCTCCAAATGATGATAGTGATAATTGGTTATTTCCAGTAAATCTGATTATATGATTATTTGTATTTTGTGATCTGAAGTCTTTTGTCAAAGAGACAAAAAAATTCCCCTAGTAAAAGAAATGAAGATAGACTTCACTAACAACTGGAGTAAATCAGCAGTGCATCATATGCTAAATGCTTTAAAAAAAACCCCAAACAGTAAGTTTGTTTTTCAAATCTTGGTGTGTCATGGGAGCAGAAGGATACATACTAATATTTTAATACCTGGACATATGAATTTTCAGGCACAGTCTATCAAATGTCTGCAATCTTTTTAAATTGGAGAATTCAGTAACATTTAAACTGCCTACTTTTTATTTATTTTATTTTTCTAGACAGATTCTTCTCCCATATTTCAATATACTCCTTCATTAGATGAATAGACTAAGAAGATTGCTTGTTATTTCCAGGAAAACTTGAGTTGTAGGGAGGAACACAGGATGACACCATTACCAAAGCAATCTGGTGCTAATAGTGGACAGAGCATGTGAATGCATTACTTTGGTTGTAATACTTTTATGTACTCAGGACAATGTTTGTGGGATCTTGGGGAAAAAAAACAAGGACATGCATTAGCAATGAGATTAGTTTGCTAGCAAGGACATTGAGGACCACTCTGTGTCAATTAAGAGCAATTTGGAGTGGCAAATATCTTAAATGCTGGCTGACTCAGCTTGCAGAAAGTAGCCAATAACCAAATGGCAGAATTTCACAAGTGGCTACATCAAAAACATTCTGCCTCAGTTGGTGACACAAACAACATTAATTTCCTGTGTAAGGTATTTTCTCCAAGAGTGAGATCCATTGATCCCAGGTTTTTCTTCACGTCTAAGAAAGCATCATTTCCCTGCTGTTCCTGTCTCCTCCTCCAAATTCATTCATCTCCTCCTTGTTCTTCTCAAGTCACAGATTAATCTTTTCCTTCAAATAGTTTGCATTAGTTTTCCTCTAGCCATGTGGGTGAGTGGGAATGACAACTTTTTTTGGTAGAATAAATCCTCTCTGGCTTTTGTTGAGAGTATGCAGTGATCTATAGTAGGTAACGCCCTAATGTAAGATGGGGCTAATTAAAAGAAGAGGGAGGGAGACAGCACCCATCCATTTTGTGAAAATGAGGAGGCTCTCTTTCTCCTTCTCTCTTGCCTCTTTCTAGTTCAATAGTATTTGGATGTGTCTCTTGGTCATCAGGTATAAAGGAAAAACATGGAGGAAAGAGATACGTACAGCATTTCAAACTGATAGAAAAATGAAGTCGTTTAACATGGAAGGATCCAATACTTCAGTAACTTAGACATCAAGGGTCTTTCTGTAAATGTAGTACTAAAAGATCCTGAAATCATATGAGCATACATACGCTTGTTTTCTCTTGCAATCTTTCTCTCAATAACATGAAGAATTGCAGTCATACTAAATCAATTTCCTCTAGAGTTGAAGTTCATTCAGAGTAAATGAGGCTAAATAATAACTCGGTATTAACTCAGAAATGTTCAACTCAGATGGCTGACCTGTGCAGTAGTCCAGGAATATGCAGACCCTGTGTTGCTTATACCATGAAATTTACTTGATGGCCTTGGTTATCTGCTGGAGTTGTGTGGTAGCCTGGGGAAAAGAAGCCTTTTGAATTTTTTTAATGAGTTAGCTCCACAGATCAGTAGGAGAATGCCAAGCCACCCTGGACTGAAGAGGCCTGAGTTTCCCTAGGTTTACTAAATAACTGTTTGTTTTCTTTCTAGATTCCAGCTTATGGGGAAATGCACATAAGAATAGGATAAATATGGCTTTTAAGGGCGAGGACCACTTAGATTCCCTTCCGTTACCTGTTCAGCGGTAAGTGGTGCACTCTGTCATCCAGACTTGAGTGATTCAGTGCCTCTAAGGCCACAGCTGCACTTTCCTTTGAGAATCCAAAGACACTTAAAACCTCATTTTTAAACTCAGTTTTAGGTAATGTTGACACAGTATGTTGAGAATGAATGTGGAAATCTGGGATGCATTTCTCAAGGCATTTGCAAATTTGTATACCTGAAGTCTGGTAAATCATGAGAGTGACTATGCAGTCATCATCTTAAATGGATGAACATGTTTGCGGTAGAGATGTACTGTGTTTACTGGGCCGGTTCTTTGTCATGATGGAAATCCCTGGAACTCACTGCACTCCGAAGACTGCTGAAAACTATAAATATAAATTTCTTTAACCTGTTTGACTTTCTTCAGGTGTAGCCATTGTAGTGATATGAAGGTTATAGTATAATCTCTCCAGTCTGTAGTGCCCTTGTGGGACTGGAGACATAGGTGACTCCACCAGTCAACAAGTTTTTAAAATTTGGCTGTTGGTTGACATCTGCTGTATCAGCATACTATAGTTTCACTTCTAGCATAATGGAAGTTCCATGAAAAGAAAAAAATGAATAATGAATACGATAACCTTCTGCATTCTTATTGAACTACAGTCTTGATATGTGGCACAACTGATTTTTTCTTTTTTTTGGGGGGGGGCGTGGAGCGGGTGGCAACTGCTGAATCCAGGAATAAAATCATAAAAAAAAAAAGATTGAAATTTCAGGCTTTCTTCTAGTCTTCTTTCTTCAGGTCAGATTGTAATTCTTTATTGTAATTAACTGGCTGTTGACATGCAATCTCAAAATGTGATGCTGTTCTTCATAAGGAATTTGATATTTTTCTACCTTTGCCTACCTGAGTCTTCCAGCAGATACTTTGATAATGCCATTAAGCTCACAGTCACAGTAAGACCATAGAAGTATATTGTCTTCTGAAAGGTATACTATGTGGAGTAACAGAGTTATATATATATAAACAGTATATACAGTAATGAGGTGTCCTGTCTTATTAGTTTAATTTTCTTCCATGGGATGGAGCCATGGAATATCACTTCAGATGCACATAGCAGTGAAAACAGACTAATGACTTTGCTATGGAAATGCTCGGACTAACCCAATGGTCAGATAGGGTGCCAGACATCAGGTTAATTGCTTGGTGATAACCAGAATCTGAATCCTGGATCAAAAGTCAAAGAAGTTGTTAAAGCCAACTGCGATGCCAAGAACTTAGGTTGCAAAATGGGCCAGTGAAGCCTCTTACTGTAGTAGAAAACTAACTGCAAACAGAATCAAAGGCAGTAGGTGCTGTGAATGGCTGATCCAGGTTGATGGTGGCAAGTTTTGTTTGCCAATACGTAAATGGGGAAATTAGCTGCAGACTCTCTAAGCTAGCAACTGGAAATGTGGAGTAGGAATAATGCATGCAGCACTCAAAGGTAACAGCGGCACAGAACTGAAAATTACTGAATTCTGTAGGCTAGAGATCTCTGGAAAAGGAAACTGCCTGCAGGTCTGTATTCAGGGAAGCAGAACTCTGCCACCCTATGTGACGAAAACCATGCCACCTTATATCAGCTCTGCACTACAATGTATCTTGGCGCAAGAAGTGATCTGGAGAGTCCCATATCGTAAGCATGAAGTTCTGGCAAACAGCCTGGCTCAGCAGGGCAATTCTATATAGTGAAATTTAAAAATTTCACTCCACATAATAGCTTTTTCCAAAGAAATGGAATTTATGTGAGATTTAATTGTTTCTCTGGGTTAGAGAAAGGAGTGATATGGGTCCTACAGGGAATTTAAAAGGATTAAGTCAGGTTTCAGAATAACTAGCAAGATTTGAGTGTTAGTTATTCTTTATTGTTCCTGTAACCAAGCCTAGGATGTATGCCTGTCTCAGGATTCCAGTTCAGGCTCCTGCTTTTTGTGAGAGAGACTTGAATTAATTTAAAGGCATGCACTGTTGTGTCCTGCCAGTTCCAAGTGAGGTTAGTCCTGTGTAGCACCACAACCATGTCTTGCTTTATGGTTAGGTCAGAATCTTTCAGAAGTAAAAGCAAATGCATCTCCAAGCAAGAATACCTGTCTTCATAGAAGTGTACCATACACATACAAAGTGATTCCAGATGTTTCCACAGCAGCCATGAAAGTCAACAGTTACCTCGGCTGCATAAGAAATTTAGAACTGGGGCCTTAAACCAAGTCTTTGTGCTACATGGATTGTTGTTTACACTCTTCTCTCTCCTCAGATTTTGTGGGAAAACACAGCTTGTACTGCGAAGTCTCTAGTGTAGTGAGTCACTATGCTGGTGGTTTTCTAACATACTGTCAGATGTACTGTCTCTAATTGACATCCAGAGTGCTATGGATACAGTATTTAAAACTATACAGTATCCCGAGGAAAAAACAAATTATTGTTACAGAAAATTTATTTTCTCTTTCAATGAGTTTGGAATTTACAATTAGTGATAGTTTTTCTCTTCGGAGAGAAAACAGTTCTTTTATAAAGAATTGGTCTAGTTACTCTTGAAAAACTGTCAGTAGTCCTATGTAAAGCACTTTACAGGACCATAAATTAATCTGTTGCCATCAGGGATGGCCAGTTCACTATAGCAGGTGAAGTGTGTATATATTCCTTAGAGATGCATATGTCCTCCTTCTGCAGTAGAGTTATTTTTTTTATAGCTTTTGAAAAATGTCTTGACCCTTTCCTCACATCTTTCTATTGGTATTGGTTTTCCATATTTCTGGTGAGCTTTTCCAGGTGGGAAAGCCAGTGTAAAAGGAGCTGCCTTTCACTTCTGTCCCTGCCCCATGTAATGGCAGTTCATTGGCCTTTTTGTTTTCTTTAAGTTAAAATCGTAATTTGCACAGGTTTTTTTTTTCATTGTGGTCATGGTTTCTTGTGGTTTTCATATTGGATAGTAAACTAAACATTTGGAGTGCTGAATCTGAAGTCATTCAGCTAGAGAGAGTACTCATAACAAAGTGGAATAGGACACATTTTGCTTCTTGGATTATACGTTCAGTTCAGTGTTGCAATTGTGAGAAATACAGTATGATTAGATGTATTTTTTTAAAAAGGAATAAAGGAAGGTCTTGTGTGGAAATCAGGTAAAAAAACCCCCACCACTGGCACCACCAAAAAAATCCCTGAAGCAAACCCCAAATCAATAAAACAAAACCAAGATGACACACATCTTCCCCCCTGCCCCCAACCCCCTTTCATCTTGCTGAAAGATGTTGAAATTTGGGCTATATATCTGGGAGGTACTCTTGAAAATGAAGTGGGGGTTGGGGTAGAGAGAATTTGTCTTCTGATCTTCAGAAATGCAGTACTGCTGGACTGTTTAATATGTTGTCTGAACATCCTTGCAACTTCAACAATGAAAGATGATACCGGAGGTTATAATTTCAACTTGTGTACAAAAAAAGGGTAATACTGATTATTTAAAGTTTTTTTTGTTTGTTTATAAAAGGTCAATACTTTGAGTATGAGGATCAGGAAGAACCTAATAGGTGTCCATATTTAGTTTCTTTTTCCTGGTTTTAGTACTATTATTATGTTGTGTTCTGGTGGAAGTTTACATCATTGTTGGGATACAGGTGAGGATTTTTATCACTGCTTCAGATGAAGGAGGTGAGGCAGAGAAAGTAGACAAGCCTTTCAAATCTAGGTAGTTGTGGTTAAGTCCTTTGCAGCATTTCATCTCTCAAAATCACTTCCTTGATTTGATACCTGAAAGCTGGAAAAATTTGCCATAAGGGACTTCTGTGGCAGAGCAAAAAATAGAATCCAGGTTTCCCGTCTCCCAGTTCTTAAGCAAAAGACAATCCTTCCTCCTTTTGTTACTTTCTTCCTTTTTTTGTTGAGCTAAAGATCTGAGTCTTATGAAAGAACAATATGAATGAGGTCACACCATGCATATTTATAGCCTTACCTTGCTCTTTAAAATGAACTACATATCTAAAGGCGTTCTGGTAACTTCTCTATAGAATCTGCTTAGGTGTCCTGTTATATAAATTAAGGATAACATGCCTTCTGTTATTAAGAATATCAGTGTTAGAGTATCTATCAGCTCTTAAGAAATCCAAATTTCTTCCAGTATGCCTTCTGGAGGTTCTTTTTTTTTTTTTTTTTTAGCTTATTTTTTGTTTGTCTCAAGTTTTTTTCTTACAGCGTTATTTTTGTATATGTGCACGGTAGGTAATGTGGTAAGTGGAGATCTGTTCACTGTGCATGCATGCTCTCTCTAGTGAAAGAAACTGTACAAGTTGTAGTTACTACATCTGATCTGTAGACTATGTAAGATATGATAGAAATTACTGAAGGAAGGAGATTCATAAAATGAATTATGAAAAGATCCTGTTATAGGCACAGCTTTACAGTGGAAGCAAGAACATGGTTAATGTAAGAAAAATACGCCTTTTAAGTCCAGGTAGAATTATAATCATTTTGCCCCAAACTCAAATTTACCTAAATAAACAGAGTAATTAAAAAACCCAAACAAAACCCAGGAGTTGGTATTTGCTGGTGTCATACAAAAAAAATCAGTGTGTTCTTTAGGCTCAAATTTGAAACCTTTTCCAAAGTAATAATTTGTGGTGAGGAATGTGCTTTTCTAACATGCAGCAAAAGCAGGTCTTTAGAAAGGTCTATGTGAGAAGCCCTCACATAGCTGAGACAGCAACATAGCAACAGACTTATTGCAAGGCCCACGCCGTGAAGACCCTTGAATTAACAGTAGCTTAAGGTACAGAGAGCTAAAGTGGAGGAGACACCCATTTTCATAGTATAAAAATTTGAGGTTAGCTTTGGCTTGGTTATGAGAAAAAATACTGTTCTCTGTCTGTGTTTCCTTGTCTGACTGTATAAAAGACAGATGAAATTGATATTTGGAAATTTGTAATGTGTTTGTGCCCTTAGATCCAGAGGAATTGGGGATGACTTGGAGGGGGGTTAGAGACCGAGGACATGCAGTAACAGAAGAGAAGAATTTGTTCATTGGGTTCAAAATTCAGGGGCAATACTGAAGGATTTAAAGAATCCACAGTGAGAAAGAACGCCAAACTTTATTTTCTTAGCAGATGATATGAACTGGAATCCATCTCATTGCATATTGCAGGGAATTCTGGATGAAGTGCCATCCAGAGGGACCTTGACAGGCTAGAGAGGTGGGCACATGTGAACCTCATCAAGTTCAACAAGGCCAAGTGCAAGGTCCTGCACCTGGGTTGGGGCAATCCCAAACATGGGTACAGGCTGGGTGATGAGTGGGTTGAGAGCAGCCCTGTGGAGAAGGACTTAGGGCTATTGGTGGATGAAAAACTGAATATTGAGCTGGCAATGTGTGCTTGCAGTCAGAAAGCCAACCATATCCTGGGCTGCATCAAAAGAAGAGTGGCCAGCAGGTTGAGGGAGGTGATTCTCTCCCTCTACTGCCCTCTTGTGAGACCCCAGCTGGAGTACTGCGTTCAGCTCTGGGGCCCCCAACAACAGGCATGGACCTGCTCGAGCGAGTCCAGATGAGGGCCCTGAAGATGATCAGGGGGCTGGAGCACCTGCCCCATGAGGACAGGCTAAGGGAGTTGGGCTTGTTTAAGCCTGGAGAAGAGAAGGCTCCAGGGAGACCTTATAGCAGCCTTTTGGTACTTGAAAGGGTCTACAGGAAAGATGGGGAGGAACCCTTTAAAAGGGAATGCAGTGATAGGACGAGAGCTAATGGTTTTAATCTACTCTCTCTCAGTTTTAGATTAGATATTAGGAAAAAATTCTTTACTGTGAGAGCGGTGAGGCACTGGAACGGGTTGCCCAGAGAAGTTGTGGATGCCCCATCCCTGGCAGTGTTCAAGGCCAGGTTGGATGGGGCTTTGAGCAACCTGGTCGAGTGGAAGGTGTCTGAGCCCATGGCAGGGGGGTTGGAACTGGATGATCTTTAATGTTTCTTCCAACCCAAACCATTCCATGAACTGTTCAAAATAACTTGCGCGTATTTAGTAAACAAAAAGAGCTACCTCCTGAGCTCTAGGACCAATGCCTTCCACCCATGAAGTGCTGGGCACCATGTTCTCTTTCACAACTCTGCTAAGTACTTTGCTGTTTGCCCAGTGGGGAAAGAGGTATTGATTGAAATGATGCTAAAACCTTTATGAAACTGGAAGAAAAAAACCCAATTGTTTGTATTGGTATTTTGACAGATAATATTTGCCAAAAGTTGAAAGTTGAGACTTGAAATAGAAGCCAGAGAAATTCAGAGGTTTTTATACTGCAGAAACTGCATTAATTCTACTTGTTTCTCTGCCAAATCAGGATGACAAACATGCAGAACTTTATGAAACATATGGACGTATGAGATGAAAAATATGAAAGTCTATAATGGATTATTTTTTTTGTAATGGAAATTGCATTTCTAATCCAAAAAAACCTCAATACTTGACAAAATATTCCTAGTAAGGAAGATGTGTAAAAAAAAAAAAAAAAAAAAAAAAAAAAATCTTTGTAAAATAAGACACATTTCTACCTGTTCAGGAACTGAATTATTTCAGGACTATTCACATCAGGTTTTACTTCTAGAACTTCATCTGGCCTCTGTACAACTGAGAAGAGGTGTTTTGAGAACATCAGAGTATAAGACATGTGAAGAGCCTTTCAACATGTTTAATGTTGTGTTCAAATGTTCTTTATTAAGAAACAGAACCCCGAATAGGGCTGTCAGGAAAAGAATGGATCCACCTATTGGGCTTCTATCCCTAGAGTGTCTAAAATTTCACAAATACTGGGTGATTTAGTCCTCAGAGTCGAAAGCAGGGAAATTATGTTATCCGGTAATAAAAAGTGAGTCTTGGCCAAAATTGCATACAGGTTCCTTTTTATTCAGATAGCCGATGATCTCTTGGCCCTTGTATTCTGTAGGTGATGGGAATCTGTAAGTTTTGGTGCCATCTGTTCATCTGGAGTTAAGTTCTGGTTTTGAATTTTGGCAGCAAGTCATTTGATTGTATGTCGGTTCATTGAAACATTTCCTGTTTCATTATCTACCAATTTTCTTAGAAATTAATCTCTCAGGTGAACGATTCCTAGGGATGTGACTTCTGTGAATTAACCTGAATAAAGGTTATTCCATTTTATCTCATTCTGGTCTATTCTTTTTTTTAACCATCTCAGTTCTTGTTACTTTTCTAATTTGTATCTGCATGGCTTCTGCACTTTGTTACCACTTCCGTTATTAGTGCCTGTCCTCACAAGATTTGCCTCGATTTTTTTTTTTTTTGATAACACCTTGACTCTTCAAGAATGAGAAATCCCTTTGCAAGTATGCACAACTCCAAGACTGTGCTCATGTTCATAATTAATCATAAATTAATGTTTAAGTACAAGTGCTTTAAATGTTTTGTCTAATCAGTAATTGCTCATGTCCTTACACTTTTTAGACATCTTCTGTAGGTGCTGAATTCTTTGTTTCATGGATTCCTATGGTGTCTGCTGCTGACAATCGAGGGCTTGTTCTGTACTTCTGGCTCTTCTCACCGACTTCTGCAAAGTGAACTTCCTGTCTGACAAGCACTCCACACAAAGTAGAAAACATTTATATTTCCTGTTTGTATTTTACAGGCTACTTAATGTGCATAGAACTTGCCCTGCTAATTTGAATCCTACATTCAATATAATCAGTTTTATTTGGATGATGTCAGGAACTTGTGTACTTTGTGGGTATTTTAAAGCATTCAGATAAAGACTGCAAGAAACCCTAGAGAAAACAATGCGTGTTAGCTGAAGATTTTCAAAGTTCACAGTTCAGTGTGCTTACGTGGCTCTATGAATCACTGTTCTATGTATGTATTTTTAAAAACCATTCAGGAATGGAATGCTTGCTGGGGAATTGAAAACGTTTTTTGAAAAACCGCTTTTTGCAGTAAGCTGTAGACATAGAAAACCACAGAAGAAAGGAAGGTGCTCTGCCAATAATGCAATAAAGTTACTTTCTGCTGACAAGGAATAAATTCAGTTATTGCATAGATCAAGGCACTACTGATACCTCATTTAATGACTTTGTATGCTTTTCATTTCGCTCAGTTACCCTATAACAATTCAGCAAAGAATTTTATAGCTTCAGAAAGGGAGCTTAACTTACTATTAAGTATTTGTGATTTTAGTGATTCATATTCCACCTGTAACCAAACTGAAAGCCTGGTTGTTTGTGGGAGTTTTGATGGTGGTAGTTAAAACAGATTTGTGTATCCATATGGTCCTTCTGGGAAGGATTTTCAGATATGCTGGTTGACTGGATCCAAAGGATGATGTTAGTAAAGTAGCAACTATAGATTTGCCATCATTTGGTGGCATTCATGAGGAATATGAACCAACAGATTTTTATTTTTTTCTTTGAATCCCTGGGTAAAATATCTCTGTTCCTATATTCAGGATGTGAAAATGTAGGTCAGCAGTTTAGCTCAAAGGCAGTAAAAATAATTGCGTTTCGCTTGTACTTTATGCATTTTTGGGATGTGCAAGTCTGCCAGAATGCAAGATTTTTCCTAACCTTTTCATTCTGATAGTTTTATCACTGTATCTTTATATTCAGTTGTATAACATGCTGTAGAAACATATTATATTACTTCCCAGAGCTATGCTGTAAAATATTTTATGTTGAACTGTAGAAGTCAAAAGAATTTTGGCTTTTAACCTGAAGGAAATTTGAGTTTGTCCATTATAATAATTGTGAAATTACAGTGACTTTCAAATGCAAACAAATTGATGAATTTAAACAATCTGTTCAACCGGCCTCGCTAGACTTTTTTTCATTAAAGTTGGTATTTCATATTTGTGGCTTGCTGTTATTTTGGAAACTCTTGAAATGATCAAGCACCATCTTTCATCCTTAAAGACAGTTAAGAATTTATTCTGAATTTCTCTTGTCAGGGTCAGTAGCATGTTTCATAGTATGTGGGCACACAAGCACTGTAAAGAGGCTGGTATAGCCTTTATCACAGAAGAAATTTGGCTGATTATTTTCAGAATGCATATTTTTGAAATGTGAGATTCTATAGAAAAGACTCTTCTCTCTTTTGTGTATTAGAGAAATAGCAGTCCCCATCTGCCTGATGAGTATCTTGTGTTTGGGATTTGGTATCCTTTTCAGAAAGGACCCTCAAATTAATGTATTTGAAATAACAGCACAGAACTTGCCCGAATGTTAGGTTACCTTATCTGCTAGACATGGATAATGCTTTCTGACCGTATCTTCAAAAGTATTGCATGAAATTTTTATTGTGACCTCAAATTAGTAATACTGTCAACTTTACACTCTGTAGCTAGCTCTTCCAGCTGACGTTTTATGGCTTTGACTCCATGGTTTGGGCTTCTCTGCAAATTTTCCCTGGTACTAGCAAGACCTTTTCAAAGAATTCATATGTTGTTTGTGGTCGGTTATGTTTACTTGCATTCAAATCTTCATCATACTTCTTTTTCTGTAGCACATTTCAGAAGAGATGCTGTGATCAGGTTTACACATATTCTACCACTCCTGTTGGACTTCTGTGCTCTATTTTCAGAAGACGGCCTTCCTAGTTATTTCTGTGTTTAAGGTTTTATCTTGCAGGTGGGAGTTTCCTTTCTTGTTTGTGAATTTACCAATGTGAATGATGCATTAATTGACACAAATGCTTTGATTTCTTTTAGTCTACCAAATGTTTTTACTGCAATTTGATACTTTTCTGCTTTGTGAAATCTTCTAGTAATGTAGATGGATTCTTGGATATGAGGGGGTCATGGAATTTTTAAATTGTAAAGTAATTGTATTTATATTGTCATCTTAGTTCCTTAACTCAGAATTTTATTTCAGCATTTTCTGCCTATGATTATAATGATTTACACTTTATACCTGTTCTAGCATGAAGTCTTCCCTTTTAGTTCACAGGTGGTGTGCCATATGACCTCTTCCCCCCCCCCCAAAAAAAAAAAAAAAAGACAAAAATCAAAACCTGAAACTGTTTAGTTTTGGTACAATCTTAAGTATCTAGACACCTTGCTTATTTACCATGTCTTGCTTATTCGCCACAAAGGCTTAGGAAGAACCTAAAACCTACCATAAAAGTTGAACAGCTCTTTTGACTGAGTTGTTGTGCAATAATGTATGTTGTTATGTAATGTTTCAGCCATGAGTAGCTGGTAGGAGCCACATTCTTGGCTTCTGTATTGTCTATGTGAGCTTCCTGGCATCAGAAATACTAAGCCTGAACTGCAAATGTACTTTTTCTGAAGCCAGTGTATTAGCTGTGGGGAAGGGATATGCAGAAGGAACCTCTCCTAGCAATTGTATGGCTAAGAAGGAGAAGGGAATATAGAGTAAGAGACAGTAGAGCATGACAGGACCAGACTGTCATGATAACTTGCTATGTCTCGCGACACACAAGCTGAGTCGTCGTCAGACTCCCACTTAAGAGTGGAGGAACTCTGAAGACTGTGTTTCACAGAACTCAAGACTGTCTGGCAATCGTGTCTCATGTGGTCATAGAGCAACGCTGTGTGCCTGGCAGTGGTGCTGTGCTTGAGGGATTGCACCTGCTCTCAAACGTTGTCTCCTGGGCGTAAGAAGCAGTGAGCCAGAAATGGCAAAGCTGGCATTGGCAGGTCATCCTGAAACTAACTGCATCCTTGTTCCTGTTCTGCTCCACAAGAGCATGAGAGTGCCTCAAACGCTGCCTCTGAACTGTGCAGAGAACTTTTTTGCTGCACTGGCTGCAGTTTTTAGTGTGGGCTTAGAAAATTTTATTTTGGATTTGTTAGCAAGTTTGGTCATACGTGCAAGAGTTTGCATGTTATAAGGAGTCTTCAGGAAGCTTACAAGGAAAACCTAGAGCCTGCAGTGTCTAATCTTTGACTTGACTACTTTCCAGGTCTTTGAACTTTGACAAATTACAGTAAGACTGTGTCTTTGTTTTTCCATTTACAATATGGGGTTAGTAGTTATACGTTTTGCAAAACTACTGAGAGACTGTGAGTTCCTATGCAATTTTATGCAGATCGAGCAATCTGAGTTTAGTATCCTGCTGTCAAGAGTAAAGATCCATACTTTCGTGTCTCATTTTAGCAGCTAGCCCATATTATTGTTGTTATCATGTTAGTAATGTAGCTGGAATTGTTCTTGTTAGCCCTGGAAGGCAATTAAGGATGAAATCCTGTCTGTTGGCTTCAGTATATCCAAAATATCTTTCCTGTATAAAATGCAAGCTGCTTTGAAGTGTTCTAGGGACACTCACCTTCCCTGTGCTAACCAAGAAGGAAAAGAACAGAGTGGCCCTCCTTAATGGGAATACACCTCTTCATGTAACTCAGAGATCAGGCTAATGAAAGGATCCTAATGCTCAAGAAAGCATATTCACCGAATTTGTTATTGTCTTATTGTGAGGAAAGACAGCGTTGCCATCTGTCTTCAAAAGGGCAGTAAGGTTTGTCGAAACTTTAATTTTGATTTAGCATTAGACATCATTCCTCCTGATTCTACCCTGGTTGTAATGCTGATGGATCCTGCCTTAGGTAAACCACTTTACCTTCCTGTGTCTGTCCTTCCTCCACCTCAGCTGGGGAAACACAATGGAAGTCCTTATTAGCCTGTCTCCACAAGCTGCTATTTTAATGAGCATAGCACTCAGTATGTTATGACGTCATATGCCTTGTTGTGCCTGATACGTGAGCATCATCCTTTTGCACTGTTGCAGGTTGGCAATGTTGAACGGTACCTAGCAGCTGCTTGCAGCAAATGTGAAGAGTGTGTTTCTGCTCACAAAACCTAACCTGTTTCTTCCATGTGTTATGTTTCACTATCGCTTTCACAGCGGTGTTGCCTGGCACGTAAGTTCACTAAACTCTCTTTAGCACCGTGGCTATAACAGATGATGATTAATTACCCATACATTGATATTTCTGAGGTGTTTTCCCACAATCCAATTTTAAAAAATAAATCACTTTATTATATTTTAATGACTTGCTATGACTTGTCTTCTCAGCGCTTTATTAGAAATACTAGTACCATATCGTGTTAAATACAGTATTTGTCACATCAGTTCACATTTTCTGGGAACTTCTTCCTTACTTAATTGCCTGGTCTGTCTTAATCTGGTTCACTGCTGCCTGGGGATGGTGGGAGGATCTTGTAATCAGTCGCTCAGTAACTTGTAATGAGCAAATTTAAGAAAGCTAGCAGAACAATGCTACAACTTTGTAAATGGATTTTTGCTTTTTTCCCTTTTTGACAAATAGTATAGCGATCTTAAGAAATGTGCTGGTCTGACCTCATTTCTAGTCTCATTAAATTTGCTAGTGTCTGTTAGTGGTTGGATTTCTGAGCTAGTATTAACCCTGAGGGATTTGGAGTGATGGAGTGAAATGCGTACAAGAGTCTAATATTAAAGCTGAAATGTGACTGTTAGCAGTGCCAGTTGATTCTTTTTGCTCCTTACAGTATTTTAGAGAATTTCATGGAGAGAGAGAGAGAGTATGTGTGTATGTGTGTATATACACGTTATTTTAGTTAGGGCAATATGCCTAAAGGACTATAGATATGCAATCTTTTACTTATTTTTAAAGAAAAAACTTTTAATTATGTTGCATGTATAGACTATGCTTCAGGTATTTGAATTTTGTATCTTGTCTTTTGTGGATACTTTATTGTTGAACTTATTCCAGGGTTACAATGGAAATATGTTCCTGATATAGATGGTTTCTAGAACATTCTGTCCAACTAAAGTTAATGGAAATATTTTTCCACCATCTTAAATGGCAGTAGGACTGAGCTCAGAATAAAGATTAGACAGGAGCAAAATGGGGAAAAGCTGAGAAAATTATCAAAGGAAAAAAGGGAGAACCAGGAAATGGTATCAAAGTAGATTGAGGATTGCAAGGTAGTTGGAAGCAACCTTTTGGGAAGTGCTACAGAGCAAAAATGTCCTGTTCAGTATCAGCTGTGCACACATAAATTTTGATTTTGGAATTTATCTACTTGCGTTTTCAAATGAACTTTGTAGATCCAATTTGAAACACATGATTCAGGAAGTAAGTTACTTTGCTACAGCAATGAAAAATTGTTTTTGATACTACTTATGCAAGGAGGGCAAATTAATTTGGTTTATCTGTAGTTTAAGAATAAATATATTGAAAAGTAAAGGATATTACATGATTATGAATCTGTGGTTTCTAACACCAGGAAGCAAACATTCACACTGTGATATTCCATCAAATCTTTCATTTTTATAAATACTCTGCTTAGTTCAGAGTATGCTGCTAACTGGGAGAACTAAATGGTAACTTTTAACCATGTCTCTTGTCTCCCAACACCCAGGCCTGCCAGTAGAGTCGCTATGCTGGCAATGAACAGAGTAGTCTATGACTTCTCTGAGAGTACTGCCAGCTTATGGCCAGAGAGCCTCAGATCTTCTCATCACAGAAGATTTCTACCTTCTTTGCCCTTGAAGCATATCCAAGAAGCTTTGAAAAAGTAGCCAGAATGTTACCCTTTTTTGGGTGCAAATTTTTTTAATCATGTGAGTATCATTAGAATTAGATTTTTATTAGATCGGGATTAGAAGTGTATCACATTTATTGAGGGGAAAAAGTTTATATATGAAGAGGATGATCTTTATTCAGTATGTGAAATTACTGTTTCAATTTCTGTTCACTAATTCACCTTTGATTTCTGAGATTTAAATAAATCGTAGAGTGGAGGAATAATTTGGTTTGGAAAGGATCTCATGAAATATATTGTAGAATGGTTTGGGTTGGAAGGGGCCTTAAAGATCACCTAGTTCCAACCCTCCTGCCATGGGCAGGGACACCTTCCACTCGACCAGGTTGCTCAAAGCCCCATCCAGCCTGGCCTTGGACACTGCCAGGGATGGGGCATCCACAACTTCTCCGGGCGACCTGTTCCAGTGCCTTGCCACGCTCACAGGGAAGAATTTCATCCTAATATCTAAATCTACCGTCTTTCAGTTTAAAACTGTTACCCCTCGTCCTATCCCTGCATTCCCTTATAAAGTGTCCCTCCTCATCTTTCCCGTAGGCCCTCTTTAAGTACTGGAAGGCTGCTAAAAGATCTCCCTGGAGCCTTCTCTTCTCCAGGCTTAACAACCTCAACTTTCTCAGCCTGTCTTCATAGGGGAGGTGCTCCAGCCCATTTAGTTCCATCTCCTGCTTGCAGCAGGCTATGTCTTTCTGTTTCTTCCCTTTTTTTTCTTATGTTGATACCTCTCATACATTTATAGACTGCTTTTCCAAACTTTGGTCAAATTGATTTTGATGTATTATGTGTTAGCCAATTTGCTTCTGGGATAAATGCAGGGGGTGGGGGAATAAAAAGCAAAGGGCAGGTAAATACTGGAATTGGGAAGCAGTAGAATCAGCTAATGATACCTATACAGATTGTTACTCTTATTTGTCAGGAACCCAAAGTAAGGGAGCCATAGTTGTCTGCAGGCTGACTTACAGGCCAGGCTTGAATTCTGGGCCCATGGCTTCAGAATTCAAGATCAGAGATTTCTATGTTTTGTGACATTGATACAAAATGACACTTTTTCCTTCATTTTGTGAACTTTTTAAAAAACAATTATCACTTTCAAAACTAATTCACTTAAATCCAATTACTAAGGCTAAAATTTTCAGTATAAAATCTGACATGCTGGCCTGTCTTCAAGGCTTAAAGTATGAGACCTTGACGGTGACGTAGTGATAATTACAAGCATCCAGCCTGCAGCAGTCAAGTCCTTTATTCACAGGTGTTTAAGTTGGGTTCCCAGTCTTGAGAATAACATTGAAGTCCTCAGGCTTCCAGATTTCAAGTAACAATATGCGTATGCTACTATTGTTTAACGTTTTCCTGTAGTTCAGTGCACCCAGTGGGAAGTCAGGATGGGGAAATATGGCAGAGCAACGTCTCATGAAAATTTTTTATTCATTTGTTTTTTACATTCTTTCGACAGAAGTTTCTCTCAATAGTGCATAAACCTAACTTTTCGACGTCGTTTAAAAGCCACCAAACTTTTCTTAAGTCTGTCAGAACTTCCTGTGGCACAGTCCTGATGTAGAGAGGTAAGGGCTGTATTTATGTTGTGAGAGTGAATGAGGATGTGATTAGATCGGAACGCTTCTGACTTTGCTGGGCAGTGCCTAACTCTGTATTGCTGTTGGCTGAAGTACCGGGAACAACCTGGAAAGAAATCAGTGTGCTACTGCCAGGGGAAATTTAAGATATTTTTCTCCCCAAGCATTTTGTTCTGCTCCAGAGGGCTGGGATTGCACTGAACGTTCTCCATGGTTCAACTCCTGGGTGAGAGGCTGACCTCAGTAATCTTGAAAAAGTATCTTTTTCTTGGTAAAGTGTGAAGACAGTCCAACTGAGTAAACTGCTACACAGCTGCCCTGCTGTAAAAGAGGGGGGGTATTTCAAAGTGTACATTGGACTCAGCATTGTTCTACTCTAGTTCCACTTGCTGCAAATACAAGGCCCTCAGTAAATGCTCAAGTTGAGCATTTTTTTACTATTTAAATTGCTACCTTGATATCAATTTACACACCTCTTCAACTGATCCCACAACCAAAAAAATTGAATTTGGATTTTTAATTTAAATGTCTGCTGTGGCACGAGAAGCAAGGACCTAGCTTGTTTGCCTCCAGCTCCTTAGTTTGAGTTGCATAGAATCATAGAATGGCTTGGGCTGGAAGGGACCATCAAAGGTCATCAAGTCCAACCCCCCTGCGGTGGGCAGGG
>JAVKLA010000021.1:15618018-15655655 GCA_034782735.1 Sagittarius serpentarius | reverse complement strand
GACACAACCGGGCAGCTTCCCTGTACTCTTCCCAGGATACCTGTCCCCACTTCCACTGCCTGTGCATGTCCTTCTTGTATGAGCCAGTCTTCCACAGCCCACCCACTGAACACATTCCACACAGAGGGCCTTTAAGCCAGCAGAACACCAGCCTTGTAGGACTGTTAAGTGTAGTGCAGCATACAAGAGTAGATGTGTCAGAAGACCATGCGTGGAGGAACTTTGCAGGCCCACAGCATCACCAGTACTTCGTGTGTGCTATAAGGACTGTGGTAACAGAGGTGAAAGCTAAAGCGGACTGACAGCTGCTTTGTCTGCAGTAGGGTCAGAGCCATGCTATGCTACGCTGTAGTTACATCCACTCTCAGCCTTTGCTAGTGCTGGGTAGGATGAATCAGGCCCCATGTCTTCATGAGGGAAGAAACTGGAGTAATAAAGCTTTATTACTCTCTTTATAATGGTGGGCAAGAGTTCAAGCCATTTCTCTGTTATCTTTGTGAACTTTCCAGCATCTAAAAATGATACTGCTTTCTGCTTACAAATTAAATTTCAGTGTGTGTATGTATGTGCTTGTGGGAGAAACGGGGAAGGTCTTTGGACAGTTCTGATGTTCTTTTTCAATGAAAATTTAGGACAGCATTTGGCTATCTGCTTTTTAATTTGACACAACATAGGGATATGTATGATATACATTCAGTACACACTCTATTCACAGTGTGATAGCACAGAAATCTTGATTTCAGTTTATTCTTCTAGCAAATCTGTGCAGGATCTCATGTCTTCAGACAGAGGCTTAAAATTGCATTTGGAAGAAATAAAAAGGATTCCATATGTTTCAAAAACTTATTGCCATTCTCTTTTTATCGTCTACTTCTATCTTTTGTAGCCATTTTTTGAGCGATGCATTCTCTGTGGGTTATAATCTGTTTTTTACTTTATAATTCTCTTTCCTGCTGTCCCCCCATGTGTCTCAAGGAATGCTTATGCGTCACTGCTCTTTCATTTTGTATACATGATGCTTTTGACAATGACACTTGAGCTGAGATTTTCTCAGGATTGCTTACGAAGACAGGTTACAAAGAAAACCAAAACTATGTGGGGAGGTTGTCCCTTCAATTGTATTAAATTTGTATATACCTGGTGTCACATCACTCTTTCTCCTCCTACTCAGCATTTCACCCGGGCCCCCCTCAATATGTATTTGTACATGGACACATGCCCATGTTGTTGTAAAAGTATGCTTATGTGGAGGCCCTTATGAAGGACAGGTGAAGCCACCCTTAACACTTTTCTTATGCCTCTACACTGATTACCGGTTTCATACTCCAAAAAAATGACTTTGGCAAATATGATCAGCTAGGCATTAAATAAATCAGGAAAGATAAAACTGAGAAGCTGGAACATGCGTAATATTTCACAATGTAATACAGGAACCATACATGCTTTCTGCAGGTATATTAACCTTAGCTTTATTTGGACCTATATATAGTCTCCAATCACTCTTATGCTAGAGTACAGCAGTGCTGCTTCCCAAATTAGGTCCTTAAGTAATCTATAACTAGAAGTGAGCTTAGTTGTGTTTTATACCTCAAAGAGCTTTAACAGTGAAAACAGCCCATTATCATCGGAGGTCTGTATACACCTCTGCAGCTTGTTAGGACAAGTTTTTCTACTTCAAGCAGATAAATGGTACAAATTAGCTAATTTACTATGGTTACATAAGAGAAGACATGTTAGGATTTCAGGCATTCTTTTATGTCAGAAATAGTTGAACTTTTTGATAATAGGCAGCAAAGTGCTGTTGATATTTGCCTTAACACTATTGTCCAAACTCTTTTTTCTGGGTGCCTGTGAAGCTGTGGTACCCAGAATGCTGTTGCTATTAGGCACCCGTGCAAGGGGTAGGCAAGCGGTATGCTGAGCCATGCACTGCTGAAGAGGTGGTCAAAGGGTACCTTAGCTAACAGTAGCGTGACCCAGAGATTATTTAGCATGGCCTAGAGAATTCATTTGAGAACCTCACTTCTGCAGTGTTCTCAAGAAATATCAAGGTAGAAAGCTGAATGAATCTTGTATGCAGGTGTAAGATGATTTTTTCACAACAGCTTAGATCTGCGAATAAAATGAAAGGAAATAAGAGGGTGTTGTAGGACTATTTATCAAGACTTTGCATTTGTTTTTCTCAAAGCTGAAGTTGTGCAACAAGTTAACAGGAATTCTGAGCACAGTTGGCTGAGAAATGGGTCTTCTGTTTGAATATTTGAGATTTCAAATGTATTTGTTTTACCTCTGTGTAAAGATCATGTTTCTTGTCTATTCCACTCAAGTATTTGAAACCAGCAGAGAAAGTTCTCCTCTCTCAGATAGCTGCTGTCTCCTAAAAATATCCCTTGAAGTGGGAACTTGAGCCTAAGTTCAGTATAAATGCCCTAATATTTTTCTGGATATATATGTATACATGTATTGACAGGCAAATGATTCCAGCAGAACCTGTTGTATGAGGCTAACGTTAGAACAGCGAATAGCTAGCAGATGGAATATGCAGTTCAAATGTGTTAAAGGAACCACTTTGTGGTCTGAGTCAGGAGATATTTGGCCTGTTATTAACCCACAGATGCCGAGGTTTTTACTAGCATGGGTTGCATATATGTGCACTCTTCATTGTGACTGCAAGTTAAGTCTGGTACATAAAAACTGATCTGACAGAAAAAGGGAGGTGGGGGCGGGGAAGAGAGAAGCAAAAAAAAATTGCTCAGAAAATGGCCAGCCACTGCTAGGTCTGATGTGTTAAACAGCATTTTGATATTTGATCTGTAGTCTCATGGATCTAGTAATTACTTTTTTTCATCTGAAGTATCATGGCATTTGGTTTGAACTGTGTGTGTTTCTACAAGTGAGTGTATACATAAAATATGGACACAAGTAAGACAATGACTTAATCGGCATGTGTCCTTTCATATTTTCACTCCTGTTATTACCAGCCATCTTTCCAGGCAGCTGTGAAGTGCAGGAAAGACTAGTTCCAGTAAGGTTATACTTGATGGAAAATCCAACCATATAATTAATAGATCAAGGATCTAGTGAGACAAAGGTGATATCTCCTGAATACAGAAAGAGGATACTGTCCCATCCCTCCCCAGTCTCAGTAGGTCCAATGGCACTTCTATCAGTATTGCTCTTCAAAGCTTCACTGTCACACTTGGACCTGAACAGTGCAGTCTGGAATATTTCAAGTCTTCAAAACTTCTGAGTTCAAGTCAGATGTCTGGAGGGTTGAGGCAGTGGGGAAAGCTGGGGAGAGAAGAGAAAAGCAAAGACATAAGCACATAAGTTTTGTTGTCAGTACACATCTGGCAAAATGCGAACAGAAGCTATTTAATTCTGTTTTCACTGATAAAATTATAAGAGTAAGTTTGCAGCATGTAGCATTGATTTCTTTTTTTTCTTTTTTTTCCTACTTCGACATAGAGAAGTGAATGTAGTTGAAAGGTGGGAAATTGTGGTGAGCTATTATTGTTTTGCTTGCACCTTCTTCACACTGTTTCCAATGTCTGTTTTTGGATGAGTCTTAAATAGGTTCATTGGCATTTCTTTTCTGCTGTCAACTGGAAATGGTTTGGCTTTGGCTTTTGTGCATAGCAGTAGTGAGAAACAGGAAAGCAGGGACACATTCTTGTTTGGTTTGGGGTGTATGTGGTTTTTTTACGCCTGTTTTGTTGGTAATAGAGAACAGAGGTACCTGTCAGTGCCTTTTGAAGAGCAAATCTATTTAAATTATTAATTTCTGGAATATATTGAAAAGCTGTATCTTTCCCACAATGGGAATTGTGTAATTGGTTCTTGTCTCCCGATTTCAGGAGGAAGGTTCAGCTGCTTTGCTTTTTATGGATAATCTCCAGTCTAATAATGAATTTAGTTAAGTGAAAGGTTTGGGGAGGGTGACGCTGGAGAGAGAAACTCCATTTCCCTTCAAGTTAGAGATGGCCCAAAATGCAGCGTTTTGATCTTGTTTCAGATGTTTCAGATTTAGCATCTGGGTTTCAGGGCATTGTTTGAGTCCTTCCAGAAACCAGTGTCAGGTGAGATGTGGAAGCTGAATTGCACAGCCTTTTGCTTGCAGTCAGTGTGCCAAGTTAGCACTGAGATTCCTGCCTGAATTTTTGTATCGATGGCAGCTACAGAAAAGTACATTCTGCTTGAGAACTGATAGACTATGAAAAACTATTGGGCATATGCTTTGAAAATTTTATGAAGTGGTGAAAATCCTTTAATAAAGCTAAAATGATTTATTCTTGCACTCCAGAAAACAGTAGAACGTAGAAATCACACAGAAAACTGGATCTACTTGTATTTGGCTCTCTATACAGTGAAGTCAGTTATCTTATTTTCTGGTTATATGATGGCAGCAGGAAAGGAGTGTTAATCAGACATGACAAATACACAGAGAGCTTTTTTTCCTTCCTCTGAAGACTTCACTCTCATAATAGAGACAGACAAAGTAAAAGAGAATATTCAATGAATAAGACTCTCATTTTTTTGTATATCAGACATGTATTTCCCACTTGTGAGGAAGTTCTGTCATCCTATAGTAATTTATAGGAAGCAAATTTCTTTAGCTAAGGCTGGTGATGATAACAAACTTAATGTTATGGAATATTTCCTTCCTTCCATTTCTGATACATTTTTCACATCCCATTTGCTTGCTCTGCTGTGAGGTATCATAAAGCATTATAGCAGGACAAAAACCTAGTTCCACTTACCCTTTAATTGTTTTTTAATGCAAAATACTGTACTCACATAAAATACCCATTTATTTATATTTGGTGCCAGAGGCTAATTCGTTGAACCTGGGATATATTATTGCAAATCAATGGTGTTCACTACACTTTTTCACTCCTGTTAGTTGTTTCCCAGGTTTCTTTCATGGCCAGTAAGAGTTTATTAATGCTAAATAAATAATTAAGAAGGGATAATTGACTTATTTTTGTGCAATGACAGAATGATGCTTTTTTTTTCTGGAAAACATCATTGTTCTGTTTTTAATGCACTGCAGAATGTGGAGCCTGCATACCCTTATGAATCATGGATAACTCATTTGTGCCAGAGATTCACTGACAGTGACCCAAACGCTGCTCTCACTAAATGAAGAGGAATAAATAGATATGCTGTTTCATCCTACTCACTAAGAAGGGGGAAAAAGAAGAGTTGTTTTTTTTTTTCCTGTCTTCTCCTCTTGTCGTTGTGATATTCTTGGTCCCTGTAAAAGCCACCTGATTCTACCCTCCATGGTATGTAATTCTTTTCACCTGCTCCCTTCTGAAGATGGAGAATGATACCTGTGCAATGGGGCTCTTGTCAGCAAGATTTGCTCTCTCCCTTACTCCTCTTTTACATCTCAGATTACCAGCGTTGCTGTGAACAGCAGTAAGGTGAAAAGTCCTTGCTAATGAATTATTTCTAAGCAATGAGCAATCTGTGGGCCTCCTAACCCACTCATCTTTACTTTCACCAGGAAACCAGGCTGTGGTTGTTTCCTCACCTCATTCAGCATTTTGAAGAACACACCTGAATTCTTGTCTTTTTCAGGTCTTGGAATCTAATTGCTTTGGATTTTATGTTTTAATGAGACTATTCTAGCTCAGGCATTCTTCACACTTCAGCTGTTGTCCCTCATTCAAAAGCAACTTTATGGTAGTAAAAATAACTGCTCATTTCCTTTCTCCTTTTGCTATTTGGCCTTAGGAACTTCTCTCAGCATTGCTTTGAAAAACTTAGATGTTTACTTTTCTCCGCTATGTGTGTTATAGTAGCATCTGGAAGCTCCAATCAGGATCAGAACACTGTGCGCAATGCTCAGTGCAAAAGCAAGTGCCACTTCATAGGCTAAGTAGAGAGAGACAGAGTGTACCAGGAGAGAAGGATGGCAGGAGGTGACAAAACTTGTCAGAATATTAGTAGGAAAGCAACGAGTGGAGCCCAGCTTTTTGAATTTCTACCCAAGGAGTCTATCCATTAGATCATTCTGGTGCTCTGAGTAAATATATTGTGCCTGGAGAGCCACACAAGCTTTAAGTAATTCAGAAAATGCAAGTCTGGCTGTGTACAGCAAATAGAGTGCAAATATCTCCTGCTTCTCCTTGGCTCAGGGGTCTCTCTCTGGCAAATAAGCAGTGGATACAGAAGCAGAAAGAATAAAATAATAGTATCAGCAGGAGAGAAAGGGAAAAGAAATAAGAATTTTGAATTACCTTCAAAATACACGAATGAAACAGGGTCTCTTCCAATTAGATCAGAGCCTTAGACATAATCTGTTGTTTAGGAGGGATGTAGTGTGTAGAGAAGGGAAATGGCATACGCTTATGTGTGCGTGTACAGACACACGTAGATGTACACAGGGTAATTGGTGTTACTGTACCCTAATTTGGAGTATAAGGAAGGGTCTAGGTGGGCAGACTAACACAGCAGGTCTGTGTTTATTAAATAGCCTTTTATGTGGTGATTTGACTGTCTAGGACTCTAGTATATACTGTCAGTTATACTTTTTCCAATGATACTTTTGTTCAGGGAAGCAATTTAATATGTGTGAATACAATCTAAATTCAATAACTGTGCAGATTAAAAAAGAAGGTAAGAAATGCTTACTTTATGCAATTAGTAAGGAGTAGATACTAAACACAGTCATAATACCCTAAGTGAACAAAGACTGTATTTCCAGCACAGACAGGAACATTAACCATCTAGTTTTGACTCTGTCAAGTGCATGGAAAAAGAAAAATATTTGAGGGAGAAGCAAAACACAACTCAATCTACAAAAGGCAGGAAAATGACTAGGCTGCTGAACTTGCTAGCAAAATTTTGTAGCAACTCCAAGTGGAAAGGAGCAAAACATAATCCTTATATCTACAGAGCGAGAGAGGGTAGAATAAGAGATAACTGGAAAGGAAAAGGAAGATAGGAGATATTCAGGAAAGAAATTCTAGGAAAGAGTAGCTAAAGGTTTGGGATTAAGCAGGAAATGGGATGCCAAAACACAAACCTGCCAAAGATGTATTGTACTGAATAATGTGCTATCGTTCTCTGATAAGGTAACTTTGTTTTCCCTATTTTCCCTTTTAACAAAGGAAATTCAGTGGAGATTATACTTGTGGTAATTTACTAGTAAATACAGAAAACAGTAGCTATTAGACTATATCAGGGTAAAATGGGAAAGGCTAATGGCAAGGGTTATTTTTGAAAGCAAAGAATTAGAAGCAGACTTCAAGTACTGAAGAAAAGGGATGAGGAATTGAAATCTCAAGGTTACGCATTTAGGGGCTGAGAACAAGAAAGTCTGCAACAAGGTGTAGCTCATTTGATGGAAAAAAAATTAGGAGAAGGACCCATGTATACTAGTTGATAATGAGAGGATTGTGACTACATTTGTCAGTAAGATGTGGTGATGAAGGCAGGAAGACCAGTCCTAGACTGTATGAAGCAAGGTATTTCTGGTGGAGATAAGGGTGTACTAATACCACTGTGCAAGTTACTGTGAGGCTTCATTTGCTATCATGCTTGACAGCAAATGTTTTCCAGTAAAAAATGAGTTTTGCAGCAGCTACAGATCGAGCAGGCTGTTTAGGGCAAGGGGAGTGGAAACGACATAGTTTCATAAAAGGAACCTAAAGAATCTTGCTTGTTAAGTCTTGCAAAACAGAAGCTGAGAGCATGTGTTTGCTTTCTAGAAATGCACTGGAAGATAAATTCTTATTTAAACAGAAAGATGAAACCACATGGGAATGAACTGGCTCTTAAAAAATTTAGATTAGAAATAAGAAATTTCTAACCATTGGAGTGATGTGATTCTAGAATAGCCACTTAATAGACCACTTTTGAGCCCACAATAAATCATTTTTAGAGTTGATTTTTAAGCCATTTATGAACAAATTATCTGATCTGGTTGCTTCTGATATCAGAAGAGTGGATTTGATGATGTAAGATTTAACTTTCAGTCCTCTGACTTGTATAGAAGTATATAAGCGTGTGCATAAATATCAATTTTTTTTTTATTAGAAACTGCTTTCTTATTTGAATGAGACTACTTAAGGTATTTTTACCAACTCATTCCAGTATTTGACACTGTGTTGCTCATTTTCATCTTTTTAACTTGTCTGTTGAAGGGTTAATGTTCTAATGTGACTCTTGGAAAAGCCAACACCAGGCTATTTTTTTCTTAGCCCTTTTTTGACTGTTTTAGCTAGAGCTGCTGTGCAATAGGTGTGACTGAGGGTCCCCAAATTTCTGTAGTCTCCTGAGTGATACTGATCTCATAACTCCATGTAAAATGGTTGTTGCTTCCTTCATTAAGTAATCCAGGCTTTACTCAATCAGTAGGGTTAGGACCTTAAATGAGTAAATAGTGAAAGGTGAAAGGCTAATGGTGCTGCTCATAATGCATGTCATAAGTCCTTTGAAAAAGGCACAGAGAGCTGTACTCTTTGTTATTAAACTACAAATTAAGGCAGATTTGGAGGAAGAAAAAAAAATGTTCAATGAGGCACTGGCGCTATTTTCATGGACTCTCATGTTAGTCTCCAAATTAGTCCTGGCTTGTGATTGTGTCTGAGCATTTCCATGGTTGATGGCCCCAAATTATTTCCAGTTTTCTCCTTCTCTCTTCCATTTCTATTTCTGCCTCCCTGCTAGGTGTTTACAAGGACTACTCTCTTACAGCATATTGTTCTTACAAGGCTATGAGCAATATTGTCCTCTGCAATTACAAGTGTAGCCTGAGCATCAGGAAGCAGTGAACTGGGATGAACTCTCTGGTTAGTATCTTGAGCACATTCTCTCCTGTTGATGGCCTTGTTGACTTTTCTGTCACATAATGCAGAAACATGCCCAGCTATTTATGGGAGTGCGAACTTTGTGTGTACTTGGTAATTAGCAATTTAAATGTATGCTGATGACAACATCCCTTCAAGATTATCAGCATGCTTCAGTCACCGAGTCATACTTAAAGTCCTGAAAGAAGCTGTAAAAATATTCTGAGTAGATCTGCCTTGTGATGTTCCATCAGGCTATGCTGTTCTGCTTACACTGGGCTAAATACAGTCTAAAGTCATGGATCCTGTCATTGTGCATAAAGCTAAGACCCCTCAGCTCTAGTATCTTATTTTTTAGAAGAACTATGTGTTTCATGTTTTTGCAAGACCCAGGGTGTCATTTGCAAAGAGAAGAGTGGTGGGATCTTGCCTTTCAGCACTGTTTTTCTCTGTGCATTAGAGAATAGTTTCTTATTTCAGGACCTATCCTCAGATGGAGGGAATGGCTACTTCATCTAGCTCATCAAAAAGCAATTTGCCTGAGGATTGAAGGGAGTCTGCTTACTCACTGCAGAACAAATGATCAAGTAACATGCTGAACAAAAGAACCAATATCCTTCACAAAGCTTGGTCAGTGGATATTTGTTTTTTTTACTACTTCTGTCTATTTCACACTGATATTCTGTAAATACAATTAAAAATGAACAGGAGCTGATCCAAGAGAGAATTCCCTGGATGGTCTTATCCTAATTTTTTTTTTTGTGCAGAGCACAAAACTGCCATATGGTTTGGCTAAGTGAAAAATCTCAGCCCAGACAACGTCCAGGCCAGTGTAGCTGATGGAGTGCATACTGCTGCTGAAATGAACTTGCAGAGGAAAGCAGAGTTTACATGATGATTAATGTCCTGTTGCAAATGGGTTATCACTGACTTTCAGTGAGTAACAGACTCTATTACACATAGAATAAAAAAGGCCAATATTTAAAAAAAAGTGTTCCATCACAGAGTTCCACTTGCAGAATTTTATAAGTTCGCCTTCATTTCTAGTTCTACCAGTGGTCAAATGGACATTAAAAAAATATAAGCATGTCATTAACTCATACCAACACATCTTGGTGAAGGGATTTATATTGGCAGTCTCCCACCTCCACTTCAACATGAATGGACTCTCAAGCTGCAGGGCCATGGGAGAGCATTTTTTTCCTCATCTACCAAATTGTGGAGTGGCTAAAATTGCCTGCTTCTAGGTCTGGTGGGTTCCTCAAGGTGGATCAAAGTCCATCAAGTCTCATCTGAGTCCATAACAGTTTACTAGGTCTGAATATGCCAATACCACAAGGCTCACCAAGCTAGTCAGTTTTGGAAATTTTAGTCAGTTTACTAGTTTATAATGACACTACAAATACAATAGTGTTCATTGCAAGTATGAATTAATAATACTGTACAGATATAAACTCAACATATTTTAGTTGGTGACCATTGTGACAATATTAGCATACTGTTTGTTCAGTTTTGCCTGTAAGTAGGCCAATTAGCAGCCTTACACTGTCATTAACTTGCTGATAGGGTTTATTTAACATTTTCCTCCTTTCTGTCAGGAAATTATATTCTGGTTTATTGCTATTGTTACTTTCTGTGAACTCAGTGGCTTATGTGCTTGTCAAGACAGCTACTGTTTTAGCAATCTAATGTACCAGGCACAAAATAAAAATCCACAAAACCAGTCTGAACTAGTCCTTTCGTCTTCTGACTATCCCTTCACTTGACAGAGGCTGGAAAGAACTTGGCCATACTCAAACCCTAACCATGTAAAGAAAATTAATGTGTGATAAGTTTATCCTAGATTTTACATAAGCTAATCAGCAAGCTGAATTGGTTTGTGGTTTTATGTTGTGTCTTCCTTATGTTCTATAGTGTGCCAGTAAATCTGGGATGGTATAATACTTCCAGACGTTTTTAGAGGGAAAACTTACAGTGAGGATTTCTCAGAAAAACATAAAAATCTGAAAAGGATGTTGGTGCAGCACTTAACACTAAATGGTTTATGTGGCCTTTTAAATAGGTGTGATGAAGTGATAGTCAATTTACACATCATACCTTATATATTACCAGTGTTTATAGTTTTTTTACTTTCCTTATAGACATTTCTACATTGGTGAATGCATAAGATTTCACAAAATGCAGTAGCCTGACCACAAATGTTCAGTTCTAAGTTTCACAGGCTGGTCTTCATTTGATGTCCCTGCAGAAGTTGGATGGATGCTTAACAAGTCACAAGTTGTTTGTGGTTTTCACATATTTTCTCTATAGTAACACTGATTGAGGAGGCTAGTGTTTGAGTATATCCGTTATCCCAGAGTGCAGATGCCAAACTGAATTTGGTGGTACTGGACTTGCACTAAATGGCACGGAGGGACCCTTGTTGCTATCAGGTCAAGTGAAGAGACTCATAGATATCAGTTACCAGAAAAGTAGCAATATTTGAGGTGTCCCTCATCATCAAGACAATTAATTTATTACCGCTACTGTAATATATTTGTATTTCACTTGTGATCTTTGAGTAATTCTGGTTTTGTTACCAGTATTTAGTTATTCTGCCCATTGGTGTGCTGCTTCCTGAGACAGTGGTAATGCCTCTATTACTTCTGCTGCATTGCTTTGTTGTTTAAGCCTACTCCTAAATTAAACAGAAACATTAAAATGTAGAAGGAAAATCGATGCTGGCTGACAAAATTCTGCCTTCCACAATACACTTCAGGATATCTGGCTGACTACAGTGTACCTTTCCTTAAGTTGTTTTGTTTTGAGAAATGTTTCAGGGCTGTAGTTTTCATTTGTTACTGACTTCATTTGGAGAAACTGTTAGGCTTCAATAATTGTAACAATTGAGTAATCATTGAGGCAAATTAAAATACCATTTTAATATTGCCTTTTAACTTTTTTGAAAACTAGGAACTAACTTTCTTTTATCAGTGTTTTCTAAAGGTTTAAATAATTCATACTAAATTAATCTTTTGTCCTAGTGAAGTTGGATTGCTGATGTCCTACTGGACAAGAACCACATAAAATCGGGGGAAAAAAGAACACTGTGAAAATCATGGGGCTAATCTTTTAGCTTGCTATATCAATTACAAATACCAAATATTCATAGACCTCAACTTAGGAATGATCTACAAAGCAAGCGTGTTCAATTAAAAATCAGGAATCTGATTCTCGGCTACCTCAAAGCTATTCTATATCTTCTAAATGAGCTCTCTAGCTAGCTATATAAAATTTTGCTAAAATCAGTGCAAATACAATATCATGTATCTACAAGTTTCTTTTATGCAATTAGTATCATGTAAAGCATCTTGTCTCTATGATTCTTCACTAAATCCTTCCACTGAGAGTTGAGTTCTGCTGTCCATTGTATTGATGTAGAAACTGGCCCTGGCTATATTGGGTACCTATGAATAATTTTGAAGAGACGAATTAGAAAAAAATTAGAGATTATTTATGTTCAAAGAGGGGGCTAAATCCATTCAAGAAGTTGTTTGTTGCCAATTAATTACCTACCACTAATAAGAATAATAAATCTGAGTGCAGTTGTAAGACTTGGCATTGACTTTCACTATAGGCTTATCTGGAAGCTGTACTAAATGCTATCATTAGGATTGGTAATAAATCTGTCGTAAAAGGTGAAAATGGATAAAAAGGCTAAGAAGCCTCAAAAACATAATTTGACTGAGCAGAAGTCTTTACACTTTATAAATATGACCACTGGAATTATTCACATGAATTGATCAGCTCAGACTTCAACACAATGTTATAAAACATGAAACTTTTGCACTTAGTGAAACTCAGTGGTAAAATGGAGGTATAACTCTTTTTCATTATAACATTTGCAATTTAAAAAAAGAAGTGCATGTGCTGCCAGTAAAATTGTAGTAGAGAGCTCCAAGCTGGAAGTTTTAAACAAATTATCTAGTTATTCATTCCTCACTTCTGTATTCCTGTAACACCAACATAAGATAAAGCAATCCTTTAGACAGATGTCAATCCATCTTGTCTATCCTAAAGGTCTTGTGAATCGTTAGTTAACAAACTACTTAGTAGATGATAGAAAATAGCAAAAAAGAAGAGAAATGCTGGTAACAGATCTCTGAATATGATATGGCGTTTTTTAGAAATTTAAAATGGGAGTGTTTTTTTATGTGAGCCTTTCTCCAGGATGAAATTTGTCTGCAATGTGTTATATAGTGCAGAAATGTCTGTACGAAACAAGGTCTGAGCATCCTTCGAAGCAATATACTTTTAACGTGCTGTTGTTCTAAGTTGGTCTCAGCCAGTGACACCATATGATGTTGTCAAAATACACAATTTTTAAAAGACTGGTTTTTGGCAAGCACACTAGAATTCAGAGTATTCAAATTGCTAGTTACTCAAGTTTGGTTGAGTGCTCTTGAAAACTTCATCAAATATTTTACAACCTCAATTAAAACAGAATGACTTTGAAGAAATGCTGGAGACTTTCTCTTGAATTTTTATTTTGCACTGAATTATTTTTACTACTATTTTTACATGAAATGCTGCTTTTATAGTGTAGAGTCTAGATAAATTGCTTTTTTGTCAATATGCCATGATATACTAAATTCAGAAATTCTAACTGGTGGGGAACTACTATTTCTATACATCAGGATCTCTGCCAGTTAGCCAGCTACTGTTGCTCAATTAAACATAACTTGGGAAAATCACACCAGTAGCATCCCTTATACTTGAACCAATCTTGCTTAATGTATTTAATGACCTGCAAAATAGTTATAATAGCAGGACAACAACACTTCCTGCTGACACAAAACTTCTCAGGTTAATTTAAAATAATGTGCGAACACAAAGTTTTACAATACTGAGTCACTGAAATGTAAAATGCCAGAAGAAATTATTTGTTAATGAACATATAAAGTAGTGCATGTGAGGAGGGCAAGGGAACTGAGGAACAGTCTCTTTCATCATACTTCTAGAATAGTGAACTCTATGTATTATCATTCATGGAAAAGACTCTGAAATCAAAATAAGTAGATTTTTCTAGATGGTAAAAATGAACCAGCTCTCTGAAAAACACTTAAGTAGAAAAGAAGTTTAATTTTGGGAATTCTTGGAAAATAGGGACAGTGCAGAAAATGTAATGCAAATGTATAAATACATAATTTACCTGAATCTTGGATATTGGATGCTGTTCTTGCCATCACATCGTAGGACATGGGAAAACTGGAAAAGGCTTTTTGAAAAGGTGGGGAGAGTAAGTGGATGATCAGAGGAGTGAAATCACTTCTGCATGGTGGCAGACTAGATAGACTGAGTTTCTCTACCTTGGAAATGAGATAACTGAGAAAAGATAGGGTAGAGCAAATAAAATAATGAATTACATGAAGAGGGTGAATGCGGAACTATCATTTCAGTATCTCTTAGCATGTAAGAACTAAAGAGCTTCTGTTAATATCTCCAGGCAGCAAGTTTTAAACAAACAATAAGAAACACTTTTTCACACAAAAAATAATCAAAGAATGTGAGACACTGCCACTAGATGCTGTAAAGGCCAAAAGTTTAACTGAGTTCAAAAAGGGATTAATGGCTGCTTTTGTTTCATGAATTGTAAAAACATCCTGCTCAGACACAACTTCTGGCTTAGGAAGTTCCTAAACCGCTAATTGCCAGAGGATGGGAAGGAGGGGTTGCTCAGCTCTTGCCATGCCTCTTATCTTTCCTTATGCATCTCCTAATGGCCATGTTGGGAGTAGGATAATGGGCTAGACAGAATTTTTTTTTTTTTGGTCTGACCCATTATGGTTGTTTTTATTTTGTAGGCGTTGATTTTTTTTTTTTCTCAGTAATGGGGAGACAAAATGGAAATTTCAACTTGTTTTGGAAGTTCAGTAAATGCTGTTTGGAATGTGATTCTTAATAGCTAATTAGGAATGATCACACTTTTTGCTTTCCTTATTTTAATACATAAAAAATTAGCCTACAAATTCATCGGCTGAATGCTTAGGAAGATTTTCTCTAAATACAGGGAGAAGTGGATGAAGGTGAATCATTTATGTATTTCACTTGAGTAATCATAATAGATGTGTGTTTTAAAGAATAATGTGTCAGAAAAGCTGACATAGCACATGGAGTTTTCTGTGGTTCTTCCGTCTGAAAGGAGGTGAATGGTATTACTTTTGCCATTGTTGTGAGTTAAGGAATACTATTTCAATGACAGAACAGCCTAAATTCTACACTTGTACTTCTGACAATTAGTAGGAACAGAGACAAACAAGGAGAGTTTCTTTAACATCTGCACCTTTTTTGTTCAAATCTGTCACCATTTTTTCTCCTTGGAGTGAAGATTGGCTTTTGGGATTGAAGGAAATATGAACGATTTTTTTTTTTTCCGACTAACCACCTAGTCTAGGTTTTTTCCATTTGAATTTAGAATGGAGGAGTTTATTTGTACTTACTAAACAGAGATTTAATCAATTATCATAGTGCACTTTAGAAATGAAAAATACATTACTCTGTGTCAAATGAGTTTATCCTGTACTGCATGTAAACTATGCACATCATTATAAATCATGGCCTCAAACTTCTAAAGTTGTTATTTTTGTTTATTAGGAAACCTTGCTTCAGATCCAAAAAGGCAATAAGGAGACTACGCATAGCAAGAAAAAAGCAAGCCACAATCGATCATGAAATGCAATTACACAATATTCAAAGCTGAGTGAAATAAAGACCTTAAAAAGCAGTAGCCCGTGAACTTTAAAATTAAAAGTGGTTTCATTGTATACTGTGAAAAGGGGGATTAGATCAATGAAACTGATCTCTTGTATCTTGTTTGCTGTTGATTTATATGAATTTATACTTGAGGTGAGCCTTCTTTTCATACGTATGTCAATAAATCTTGGTCATTTGTGGAATACTACTTCAGTGGCCTGAAAAGAGATTTCTTGAGTTCAGCTGGTGCTCAGTGTATAAATGAAAGCACAAGAATTAAAGGTCTTCAGCCTGGTCATCCTTAGCCTGGCTAATATAATTGCAGATTTTGTTCTAACAGTAAGGCTTATATAACAGCACAGAGCATTACTGCTGCGATGCCGAGTTGCAATACACCAGTATCAGGGTTAAAAGAATGGGGGCTATAATACAAACTTTTTTGTCCTTTCTGGTGTAGCAATGATCTGCTACACTGTCAGACTAGCTGTAGGATAACCATAGACGTTTGGAAAAAATAATTAAGCCCAGTCTCTCATGCTTTAACTTAATTTCATTTCTTCTTTACATTTTATCATAATTTCTTTGGAATCCTTTAGTATTAATCTTTCACTAGGGGAAGAGGTACTGTTAAGAAGACATGCCAAAAATTAAGACTGAGTCTTCAGCTGATGAAAATGGTCAGAAAAAAATATTTTATTCATTGTAGATCAGAAATCTGAAATTCTTGCTGAATGAAGTGGCCCTTTTGGAAGTATGTTGTGTATACAAATATTACATTCATTGGTCATGCTTGTGTTTAGAAATTCTGCAGAAACTGTTTTAGACAGATAAAAATCAAAATCTCCTATGCCGTGGAGACTTGCAGTGACTCTTTGAACTCTTGGCCTCCTGCTTTGCTTTATTACCAGTGAATGATGTTGCGTTGAGAGGGACTATAACGGGCCTAGTGGGGAACAGGTATTGATAAAGTCAGTGTTTACCATTGCAACCATGGTTAGTTTCAGCCATCATTGAGAATCTTTTAAGCTTTTGCATAAAAATAAGGAAAATTTAAGTAATTTGAAAATATGTTACAGCTTTCTTTTTAACAGCTCTTGTCTTTTTCCCTTAGCTCTATGTAACTCTCCCTTATATTTATATATCTATTTATATATATACTTATTATATATCTACTATTGATATTAAAAATGTTTCATATGTGTATTGAAGTATATATTTACCAGAGGAACTAGTCTCTTGTGAGGACTGGGGAGGGGAAATATAAAGTGAAAGAATCTGCACCTCCTGTTAAATCTGAAAAAAATTTTTGGATGGATGATTTCTGGAGATAGACAGGGTCTGTTCTGTGCTTGATTTGGAAGCAAGGGTCAGATGGGACTGCTTGCCAGAGCTGGTGCTCCTTCCTTGGGGCGCTCCCTCCTGCAAAAGGAAACAGAGATCCAGCCTTAGGTGTGGTAGGCGAGAGTCAAAATACAAATCTGGGAGCTTGCATTTTGGGCAGATGGTCTGAGAGACTGCAGGAGGCAGCAACCGGCCAGGCAGGCCTCAGAGAGAGGGAGCAAATTTCAAGGGAGGCAAAGGGATTGGGGTGCTGCCACTAAGGAATTCCCTGAGCTAAATGGAACAAAAGCAGAAACCATAACCTGTCTGCAAAGACAAAGTAGGTAAAGATGAATGCAGTTGTGCAAACTCTGCTCTACCTGACCTAGAGTCCTATACCTGACCTCTATGTACTGTTTTACTATGTTAATAACACTAGTTGTGTCTAATAAATCCTGTCTCTATGTGTATATGGTTGGGATGAGGATTAAGGGTTTTTTTATTAGGATCTGGGCACCTCACTATAAGAAAAAAATCTAGGCAGCTCTGCTGCAAGGCTCTGGGGAACTTGGGATCCATCACAAAGATGAGCTCAGAACAGCTCAGTACAGCTGCTGTCTCAGGTACCACATTTTACTCGCTGGAGGGTGCAAAGGCACAAAATGCAGGCCCGTTGCCCTTGTGTCAGGATACAGAATGGTTTGGATTGGAAAGGACCTTAAGGATCATCTAGTTCCAAATAAATATTTATACTCATCAAGGAGTTTTTTTCAGCCTTATTGGTTCACATCACATTTGCCGTATTGCAAGAATGTGTTTTGGAAGGCAGATGTGTGAATTGCACAGAAAACATTGAGAAATAAGGGGGAAGGTAAAGGACTGGTCAGGAAGTAGAAGCCAGCTGAGGTTTAAGGGATTATGATATGGCATAAACACACATTGCTGACCGTATCATTCGCTGTCTTGGTTTGGCTGCGTCAGTGGGTGGAAGGGCTTTGGAGAGATACTGCAAGGTAAAACTTTTTCTGTTAAGTGTCTAACAGGCAAAGTGTCTAGAAAAAGCTGATGGTACAGTCCTATAAACAGCAAGCAAGCACACCCATAACTTTGCCCCTTCATCATATTAAACTCTGAATGTCCAAGAAACATTTTCCCCCCAAAATGTAGCCTAAACTTCTCCTGTTTACTTTAATCTCTACTGATTTTTCACAAATAATTTTATAACAGGGTACGTGGCGTAAAGGTGATTAGAAAACCAAAACCTGTGTTTGGAATAGAAAGCTAAGCATGTCACTGTGTTGCTACAAGCAAATTGTTCAGTTAGTTGCCTTTTGTTAATTCATTGCAACCTGGTAGGTGGGTGCAACTGTATGGTATTGCTGGTGGTTATTCTAAGGTGGTTTTGCTTTACCTCCTTCTTGCTTCTCTTTCTTTGCCTTCTAGCATGCACTTAATTCAGGTAGACTCTGTTCAGCGATGGATGGAAGATTTGAAGTTGATGACAGACTGTGAATGTATGTGTATTCTCCAGTCCAAGCCAATCAGCATTGAGAAGAATGAACAAAATGAACTTATCCTTTCCTCACAGTGTAGCACATGTGATAACTTGCAGCTGCTATTAAAAAGAGCTTGGATCATAAGCACAGAGTTGACCAGGATTGCTCAAAAGCTGGAGAAGAATAGATGGCAGAGAGTCCACAACATGACAGTAAGAGTAAACTGCCATGTGCGTTCAATGATAAATGAATACAATACGTTCACCAGGAATTCTTCAGAAGAAATGCACCAGGTAGGATGCCTTATCTGATGTCATGTTTGTCTTATTTAATTTTTTTATTGTAGTAATTAAAACTTACTTTAAACAGTCTGTAAGGTATCCTTACGTACTGATACTGGTCCCTTGTTTAAGATTTTTCTAAACCCGTTTCAGTGTAAGAAATATTCTTTATTCATTTTAGATCCTATTTTATCATAGGCTTGATTCTGAATGTTAATAGTGTTGACAAATTACGTTGAAAAAGGTTTTATTTTTGAGGACTACCAGACTGAAGTACCTAGATGCCCCATCTGTAAGTTCCTTTGCATTTACCATTTAGAAAATACTACTTTTTTGTTAACTTCAGTTTTATAGAATCATAGAATCATTTAGGTTGGAAAAGGCCTTTAAGATCATTGAGACCAACTGTGAACCTAGCACTGCCAAGCCCACCACTAAACCTTGTCCTGAAGTGCCATTTCTACCCGTCTTTTAAATACCTCCAGGCACGGTGACTCAACCACTTCCCTGGGCAGCCTGTTCCAGTGCTTGACAAGCTTTTTGGTGAAGAAAATTTCCTAATACCCAATCTAAACCTCCCCTGGTGCAATTGGAGGCCGTTTCCTCTTGTCCTATTGCTTACTACTTGGGAGAACAGACCGACACCCACCTCGCTACAACCTCCTTTCAAGTAGTTGTAGAGAGCGATCAGGTCTCCCCTGAGCCGCCTTTTCTCCAGCCTTAACAACCCCAGTTCCCTCAGCCGCTCCTCACAGGACTTGTGCTCACAGGACTTGTGCTCTAGACCCTTCACCAGCTTCGTTGCCTGTCTTTGGACACGCTCCAGCATCTCAATGTCTGTCTTGTCATGGGGGGCCCAAAACTCAACGCAGTATTTGAGGTGTGGCCTCACCAGTGCCGAGTATGGGGGTGGGAGGTTGATCACTTCCCTAGTCCTGCTGGCCACACTATACAGGCCAGAATGCTGTTGGCCTTCTTGGCCACCTGGGCACACAGCTGGCTCATATTCAGCCGTCTGTCGACCAACACCCCCAGGGCCTTTTCTGCCAGGCAGCTTTCCAGCCGCTCTTCCCCGAGCCTGTAGCGTTGCATGGGGTTGCTGTGACCCAAGTGCAGGACCCCGGCACTTCGCCTTGTTGAACCTCGTACAATTGGCCTCGATCCATCGATACAGCCTGTCCAGATCCCTTCCTACCCTCCAGCAGATCAACACTCCCACCCGTTTAAAACTCCCATTTTATCTCTACTTGTTTTATTCACAGAAGTAGAAAAAGGGTGTCCATATGAAATATTAAGTTTCTGAAGGGTTTTTACCTAATTATCTTAAAAAATCATTATTCATTTTTAAAAAGCAATTGTGTGTATGGATATTGCTTTAAAACCACTTTCTCTTTTTCTCTCTGCAGCTTGAAAAACTTTTAATAGACAAGTGTTCAGAATTTACAGCATTCACAGAAAGGTAATTTATATTTTCTAGTTGAAATATTAATTTTGCTGTTTTATTATGTTACAGAATTTCTAATGAGAAGCACAAATCCAGTAACACCCTCAAATATTTGAACTAGGCCCCCACAACTATGAAAGGCTTTCTAAATGATAGCCTCTGGTGGGTGAAGTGAGTTGCTTTTACCTAAACTGCATCCTAATGAAGGAGGGGATCTGTTGTTGCACAAAGAGCCTGGCATAGACACAAAGCTGCATGCAAATGGATTTTTCAGGGCCTTTAGACATTAAGGGAGAAGATCTGGCTCTGATACCAGTGACAAAGTCCTCTTCAAGTTCTGTGGAGCCAAGATTTCAGCTGGTGTGAAAACTTGCGGTGCAGGACTGTCGTACTACGTTTTTTGTATGCACATATCCATGGATTAGTAAATCAAACTGAAATAAATACATGTTCCTTTAAATTGCAGTTTGTAGGTTTACTCAGCTCCATGCACTCCAGAATGCTGAGACTGGAAAATAAGAATCTGTTTAGAATTCTTCTCATGATACTTCTCCTGCCTAACATAAGTTACCCTTTTTCCTCCAGTTCAATCAGTCTTTTTTGATTTACTTTAAACACTGTGCAAGTCATTCTGCTTAGGGGATTATCAGGGAAAAAGACACCACCTAATTATCAGGAAAGAACATTTCTTGAGCACTATTGCTTTTTGCCAAACCCACACAGCTCAGACTTTACTTTTATAGTCTACTTTGAGACACACTGATTTAGTGAGAGCTTTGATCTCATAGTGTCTGCCCCAAATCAGCCCTCTCCTTCCTTGTCTTTTTGACAAAAAGTTGATATGGGTAGTGAAAGAAAGGTAAAGCTGAAAAGGGGACTTACTGTGTAGGTGGAGACACTGGTCAACCAAATGATATCTTCCATTACAGTGGCCTGCCTGGGTAGAATATGTTTTAACAATTCAAGTAAGTGCAGTTCTGTGAGGAAATTTTAGTTATTTCATTTGAATTGTACAAAGTTTTCCATTTTTGTCTCATTTCTTCAGTTACAGCTAAGTATCACGGGTTACAGGATAGTTTTACTAACTCTGTAAAGATGCTGTATGTAATCTTTCTGCATAGAAGGCCAAATTTTACTTTTGAGTATGCTGTTTAAATTTAAATGAACTTTACGCATCCGGACATACATCCATTTTGGGTCCTTATCCTGCTGTCATTAAGAAATGAAAATTATTGAAAGCGCTTCTTTGGTCATGAAAGATGGATAGATATACACAGCTGCAGTTGAAATGCAAGCATCCCAGAGTGACTAACTATTAGCATAAATGGAAACCAGCAGAGTTACACTGGTATAGACAGACAGTATCTGCAGCAAAATTTGGCCTGCAGTCTGTGAAGTAAATTATGATCCCAAAATTATTCATTAATGTCCACTGTTGTCCTTTGGTACACTTACTATGTGTAGCTTCGTGTATGTAAGCCTTGATTAAAGTCTGCTGTGATGCTAATGGCACGCAGACAGTGTCCTTGTGAACACTTGAATTCCGATTATATCCTCACAGACCTCAACTGTGACAATCAGCTTGATAAAACAGTAGTTGTCTGTTGCACCTGTTTTCCTTCACCCCTTTCCTTTCTCTTCCTTTTCAGATGCATACAAACTGAAGATGAACAGATACTGAAGTCCATGAAATCTTCTATTAATGAAACACTCACTAATGTTGCTCAGTATTTTGGCCAGTTGATAGAGTTGGTTTTGACACATGAGGCCCAGGTTAGTTTATAGTTAGCTTTTTTTTTAAAAAAAAACAAAAACAAAGTCTTTCAAAATTGTTGGATCTTCAGGGACAGCTTCCGTTAAGAGGAAGATTAGAATTACAGCTCTCAATTTTCAGCAAACTTATGATCAATAATTCAAATACCTTGCAAAGAGATTTAGGTGTTTGTATTCTCAAATTCTCCAATAACCTCAAATACCAAACAAAATGATCTTGTGGCTCACTATGTTACTTTTCCTGATATGTCTTATTCATTGCAAGGCATGTAATTTCCGGACAATGTCTTGTTAATAAAACCTTTGGACAGATTTTCTCTTCCTTTTATACAGACACTACTTTTCTTTAGAAACCTTGAAAAAAGTCTCTCCTGCTCTCAGTGATTCTCACTAAAAGCTAAACTTTATAGAAGGTGTACCTACAGCAAGTATATTACTACAGAACACATTTTAACCAGTGCATGTCTTTAGAGTCTAGGAAGTAGTGATAAAATACAGTGTTATACATGTGTGTGTAACCTTCCAGAAACAGTGCTGTATCATTGCAAGCATGATGTATAGTTTCCAGTGGTGATTAAATGTAGATAAATACACTGAGTAATTAGGCTGAGACTACAAACGCATTAATTTTTTTCCATCAGACCATTCTGGAAATAGCAGCAATTTGCAAGTGTAACCAATCTATCTTGACTTACACTGATTTCTTTATTGAAATCTCATTAGAAATCCCTTTGCACCTTCTAATATTCCTCAAATAAAAAACCCCAAATGTAATTATGCTCAGTTAATTTGTCCATATATTAGAGGTGATGTTACACTGGAATTGTGTTGTCCCTGGAGAAAAAGAAGAAATGAGAGGCTTAGTGAAGAGGAAATGGTTAAATAGTATTTACTACAGTGCTAAACCAAAATTAATGCACGGTATTGGATAAATTCTAAGATACCTTGATGCATTCAGATAGCAAAAAAGTTGTGGCTCTTTCAGAAACATCCCGTATAGTTTTAAAAGATTATTACTAGGAGGTGAGAATCTCCAGAATACATTTGCACAGTTATAGTCAAACCAACAAGCCACTCACTTATGTGCTTTGGTTAGGATTTATGAGAACCAAATGAAATACCACATATAAGTTGAAGTGTGTTAATGATTTTGCAAATTGCAAATTCAGTGAATAAGTTGCGGTTGTTTTGATGCTTATTCTTTTTTAATCTGAATAGCAGTTCTTCATTGTTAATGTTTCTATCTTTGGGCACGTTGGCACCTACTGATACACCTGAAATCCCAGTCCCTTTTTCTTTTAAGGGAGCAGAATTAATTGCTCTGAATAATCTCGTGTGTATTTGTGTGGCTGAAGACTTGGATTAGAGGTCATTAATAAAAACACTTTTAAGAACAGTTCTCTGAGCCATCCAGTCAGGCTGCGTGCCCACTTCTGCCATACGACCGCATTGTCTGTGGGTAGTTTGCTGCTCTGGAACAGACTAAGTGTCTGTGTGAGGGGCGAGGGGCCAGAACTCTCAGCTGAAATTGTTTACTCAAGTGTTTTGTTTTTTTTTTTTTCTAATCAGTGTATCAGGATTTTATTCAGGATAGGTTCATATAAAAATGTGAACTGATAAGTTATGTCTTTTCTGGAACACTTTTCTAATGCTAAAGGTGGGAGAACACAGCCTCTTAACGGGAAGAGAATTGAATTTTGTATAAATAATAGTGTAAAATGCAGGATAATTCCTTGCACTTCTTTCAGAGTTGGATTAAACATAAAAATGCTTACCTTCTTCCTCCTAGCAAATATAATTAATTCTTCCTCTAATGATTGTATGTACTTTTAGAAAGAGTAGAATTAAATAAACTTCATATTCTTCTGACAGCTGTGTTTCTCTGTGAAGCTGCAATGGCACACGTGAAAAGCAAGATAACTATTTACAAAGATAAAAATATTTAACCTATTTCATACACCGGAGAAATAAACTATATTTCTCTACAAGAATTCCCTGTATGGGTCTATGACATTTTCTGCGTAGACTGAGAACAGTGGTGAGTCCATAGCCTTAGAACGTAGTGTTAGAAAGTGTATAACAATATTCTGTATAAATAATTCCTTATAAGTAAGGTAGAAAATCTTGTCTCACAAGGTGATACAACTTCTTTAGCTAAGACAATTAGTTGCCTTCTGAAAATTTTAGTTCAATTTCAGGCCAAACCCAATAATAATTTAATAAATAGCTGAAGAGTTCTTTACTGAATGTTCTCACATACATACCTGTTTTCTTACTCTATTCATATTTATTTTTAAGTATCACTATTCTTGGTTGCATCTAATCAAATGCAATGATAAAGGTGTTAACATGTTATCAGTCTGACTCCTGCCCATGTTTTTTTTTCTTTCTCTGGGTGAGAAGCAAGATGATATGGATTAAATGAACTAGTCTACTCCATTTTATCTTTAAATATAACACTAATGTTTTTCATTGGAAGTAAATTATGTTTATTATCTTATGTCACACAGAACCTGCTGAGACAAATAGAATTGTCGGATAGTATGTACATCATTGAGTCAGCGATTAGTAGTTTGTTCAGCCTTACCCAGGAAGGTTCTCATCTGTGCCGTATCATAGCTAAGGTAAGGGGATATATGGATTAATCGCAAGTAAACTAGTAATACAAGTGAGTTATTTTACTTAACACAGTAGTGATTGTGAGTTTTGAATGTACAGTACAAGATGAAGTTCTGTATTTCAGGAGACAAATAATCAAGGTTAAAGAACAACAAAATTTATTCTGAGAAACTTTTTTTTTCTTTTGCTGCTTTTGCAAGCCTTACTCTGCAGAGTTTATTACCGCAATTATCCTATTATATTAAAAAAAAAAAGGCTGCGAACTCTCAAATCTTCAGTTTAATAAAGCTCAATGCTTGTGCAGGCAACTGCAGTAGGATGGTAAGCTCCAACAGACTTCTGGGTATTAATTCACCTACAGTTGTCTTTGTGCCACCTGAGGTATTACTACTTCCTTTCAGCATCTTGGGCATCTTTTTAGTGTCTCTCCTGACAGTAGTTTTTAAGTACCAGCCACATATGTGGAGAGAAACTTTGATTGGCCATGCATATGGCTGGCTATGCAGAGAAACAGCAAGACCTCTTCAGCTGTGTTACAAGGTTAGAGATATTATTAAAGATGTAATTTTAGAAATACTTTGCATCCACTATTTTCCTTTTACAGAGAAACATCATTACAGTTACTCCTGGCAATGTGTGTTCTTGTTTACTGAGTAGTTGATGCTAACCATTGCTATAAACAAATAATTCTGCCAAGATCAATGATACTGGCAATACCCACAGAGTTTGCACCTTTGAGGACACTTGGATCTTGAAAAAATGAGAAAAGCAGGGCATTGTGTGAGGTCAAGGATAGGATAATCACAACTACAGTGTGTATAGAAAGAAGAAAATCTCCTTTCCCAAGCTTCTGTTTGTGGAGTGGTGTGCCAATCCCTTGTCCTGCTCAGAGATGAGGTTAAACAGCGGCATATAACTCATTTTAGCTCTGATCTGCCTTCAGATGGATGTTTGCACCATTAAAGGTACTGCTCTGTTCTGAAGACTGTGAATGAGGTAGACTCAGAAACACGTAGTGGATCCTGGCGACAGCCTGAAAGGTTTAATTTTTTCTAAATTGGTATTTGAGCTCCACTCAGTGGTATCCAAAAACAATGTTAAAATGTTGAGTATTGAGGAAGTGCAGAACTAACAAATTGAGGAAAATTGTTCTTATGCTTTTTATCATTGTGTGAACCTGTAACAGTTTATTTTAGCAGAAGTGAAGTCCGACCTTCCATAAATCACTATGTTAATTTATTGCTAAAACCTGCATGTGTCACAGGTTTACAAGTGAGAAAATGCCTCCCCTTATGCAAAGAACCCTAAGTGGTGTTTGGTTGCCAAATTACAGTGCTGATTGCATCACCTGTCCTACGTGTCCATTTCCTCTGTGCACTGTGAAATACATTTGTCCCGACTCGCCATCATCCTTCACCCTCTGTATTGCCTCAGTTATCTGCATCAGTGAGCAAGGTGGCAGAGGAATCATAACCGACCAGAATTTTGAGTTCAGTCACTTGAGTAGTTAGCTATGACAGTGAAGGTGCAGGGTGATTTGGATTAAAAAAAAAAAAGAACCTGGAACTGTGCCGCTCATTAAGAGGGTGAGAATGGATTCAAGTTTTGCAAAGATCTCAAAACCTCCCACAGCTACAGAAGTTCCCTTGAGAGCTGTCATATTATCTTTGGTAAAAACTAGTCAGAGAAGTGGAATATTTGTTTACAGTGAAAGCAAAATGCAACAGATTTGTTCATGTAACCGTGAAGTCTTATTCTCTATGACAGTGTGTGATCTTGTGGAACACTGTTGTTCACCTTTTTCCTGTCCCAAGCTATAAATTACAACTCTAAAGCACATTAAAATCTTGGACATGCAAAGAACCATGATAATATTCTAAAGTTACAATATTATAGGAACTGGTTTCTCGCTTTACATTTTGGTAAGGGTTTCTCTCCCTCTCCTCCCCTGCCAGGGTTTTACCAAATTAAAAGGGCTTTGAAATGCCAGCCCCCTATGCTGAAGCGTTACCTATAATTTTATGCCCCCTGGAGCGATTCTTTGACATTTTTTTTTTTTTTTTAACATGTAACTTTAATCTGCTGCGAAGGAGTCATGTTGCTGACTCACCCTGGCAGCCAGCTAGTCATTCTCACTAGCTGTCAGAAGTGTAAGTACTAAGATCTGTAACACAAATGAGTAGCAAGAGCAAGATAAGAAATGAAGGTAGAAAGCCTAAATAATAATAATAATAGCAGCCCCTGAATTCTGAGCTAATAGACGAACCAACATTGAGCTGTGAGTTTTTAACCATAATAGGTAGTATTCATCTACAAGCAACTACACTGATGGCAGTATAATGGAACCTCCACCAGTTTAGATAATTTTAAAAGAAAAAAGAGAAAATGAGGAAAGGAAGAATCAAGTAGAGCACTTGTTGTAACTACCAGGGAAAAGTTTTAGTCAGGTTTCTGTCTGCAGATCAGTTTCCTACATTGGAACCAAATGTTGCTACAATACTCCTCTGTCAAGTCCTATGACACACACTTAAGCATCAAACAATGTGACTCACTTGCTGGATCATTGTCTGGGGTTGCATTGCAGGGATGTATTCACAAAAGTATTTTTTATTTTGTTATATCTATTAGATTTTGATTCTGGGATCTTTCATATTAAAAATGATAAATTAGTCTTGGTTGTTAAAACTTTACCTTCCTGTTCTGAGACCATAAGGAGGTACTAAAAGCCAGAAATCATAGATTTTGAGTGGACTAGAGCAACTGTCAAAAATTAGCATTACTTGAAGCAGACTGGTTCTAAATTGATTTGGCTTCATAACAATCAGAAGAATCGGTAAAAACCAGTTCCAGAGTTACAATAAATGAATGTTGGGACATAGAGTGATAAAGAAAAAAAAGTCTTTGTAAATAAATCTATTTCACTGATGATAGAGTCTAATACCAACTGTATTGAACTGGATGCTATAATAATAGTCTCCTAAAGGAGAGAGAAGCAAAAATGAAGACAGCTGTACCTGCTTACTACACCCGTCTTTGGGGAATGCTTGACTATTTGAGTTCCGTACGGATGTGCAGCACATCACTTGCTCTGAGAAGCTCCTAATGCATCTTGGCCTTCCTTTCTTTGTATGTCAGTTCCTTTTCTAGCAAATATTTACTCTGAAGACTTCTTTAGAGATCATCTTTCAAGCTATTCATAAATGTTGTTCTCCATCATGAGGAAAGGCTTGATGAGAATTCACTGCACTTTGAGTCATTTCAGGCTGAAAATGCACAATATTACGCCTCAGAGGTGGATGCCTTTTCTCTCCCCTCTATATTCACTCAATTCACTATGCATAGTGGGGCTTTTTATACTGAAGACCTCCTTCACATACTTTTTGTGATTGTGTTTCAGGTGATTGCGTTATCTACTGCTAGCCCTTCCGAACAGCATCTTGGGGATGTCTCCACAAAACTGAATTCCTGTTAATCCAATGTAGGAGAGAAGTAGGTCATCAAGCAGTAAAGCAAGTCCTCCTCTCTTTCAGATACTGCTTCACAGAGTATGTGAAGCCTGTCCCAGATCAAACTCAAATTACAGCAAGAGCAGCATTTCATGTGTTGTTTGGGCAAAAATCGGAAATGCCAAAAAGTCTGCAAAGGATAAATAAAAGCATGCTTAGACATACGGGGAGCTTTTGGAAAGGTGCAAATTAATCTCCAAAGCAAGCAAAGCTCAGTGCTGTTATGTTTCTTTGTCTGAATGGTGCTGTTTACCCATTTATGTGTATCCCTGTCAGATGGAATAGTTTTGTCGTCATTGTAAAAGATACAGGGGACAAATCTTGAAAAAGGTGACTATATCATGAGGAATGCTTAAATCCCTGTGAGGGGAGTGTTTTTGACAACCCGTAGAATCAGGCCCAGTATTTCCTACCTGTTCCATATTTTACTTACAGCTCTCTAGGTTCATTACTCGTGATCAATATTTTACAGCTTGGTAATGGCACACAGGGCACAAAAGAAACAATTTAGATCTCCTCCAGACAAATGCAGTGATAAATCACTTCCTGTCTCTCAGAGGCAAAAGCAGGGCACCCATTTGTCATACAGAAAGCTTGAAGCCAATGTGCCAGCATCACTTGAGCTGTACTAGTGTTGTCCACAAACTTCTGCTTATGCCTAAAGCAGACAATTGGCTCATCTCCAATTCCAGTGAGTTGTGGGGACTTTCAAACTGTTAAAATAAATAAATAAACCCAGTTACCATAGGTTTGGGTACAATACTGTAATAGCTTTTTCCTCTATTTTTCATAGATAATTTCATTACTGTTTGGGCAAAATATCAATATCTTTTTGTGGAAGGAAAAATATGACAAACTTTTTTTGTTAGTGTACTGCCTCTTTTTTATTTTAAAGGCTCAGAAATATCTTTCTGCAGTAAGCTATATATAGCAGTACTAGATGTAAAATAACTCATACAAATACATGTGCACTTCTTACAATTCCAGAAATAAAGTTTACTGTTAGCAAACCTCAGCCTACTGTTTTCATTGATCTCACAGAAATTACATATACATGTGCAAAGACGTAATATAAAACTTCTGTCTTGAAAATATATTGAGATGTTAATTTTGTCTAATTTTTATTATAAATTGATATATATATTTTTGTTAGACTCAACAGATAGCTTTGCTTGCTCTGTTATTCTTTACCCTATTACAGCAGAACTAGTAGAAAAATGTAGAATCCTGAAAATGAGTGAAGTTTGAATTGTAGTCCGGAGGTTTTATGTCATTACAACTTGTTGAGCTTTCAAATAACACAAACGGTTGAGGAGAAAAAGATTATTTCTGTGAATGTGAAAAATATTTTTATATGGAGGCTACTGAAACAGGCTTAAAAGAAGGTTGTATATTACACTTGGTCCATGATTCCAACTATTTTTAATTTACTTCTGTAGTCTGAATACTTTAGTCTGAGATCTTTCATCTGTCATTAATATTTTAAATGCTTTTCTCTTCGTTATATGTCTGCTCTTACATAATATAAGACATCTGTAGTTTACCTGGTGGCATAACGTTTTGAAATGAAGGACAATCAAAAATAAAAACCCACCACATGAAGGGCACATATTGTCTGTATTTATTCACATCTTTCCATTTATTACGTGAACTTTGCTAACTTATATGTTTACATGCTGTTTTAGTAATGATTAAGGATGTATGTGTACTCAAGTCTTTGTCATTATTGCCATATTTAAAGAAAAAAGTGTAGGAATGCAAATTGTATATCTTAGAGGATGAAGATATGGATTGTAACTGTATAGAACTTGACACCTATTTCCACCTTATTTTCGGTAGCTCTTCAACCATATGACCTTCTCTTTTAGGTTTTAGCATTATGTAAATATTTTATGGAGCTCAGAAATGTAGAGGAATGGGAACTATATGCTAGCAAAAATCTGTTTTAAACTAATAGCATATGATTGAACTATCACTTAAATGTCACTCCAATTGCCACTTATTGATAATTTTTTGTAATTTTTGCATGAATGTCAAGTTTAATTTAAATTGTGCTTGTAATTGGTAAAAGTCAATCGCTTAAGCACACCTCCCACTGAGGCTATATTACTTTTTCATCACTTAGCGTATAAGCATTAATCAACTTGATTTCTCTGCGTGAGCTTAACATCCTCTTCGTTGGTGTTGTGATGATAACTAATTTGGATAAATTACTAAAGGAGTCTGCCCCCCATCCCCATCTCAGTTAAATACTAGGGAAACATTCAGTGCTCCTTTTCTGATTTTTGCTTTTCCCCTGCAGGAAGGAGGTGTAGTTGCTCTCTTTAAGATATGTCGCCAGGATTGTTTCAGGTGCCTTTATCCCCAGACGCTGAGAACATTGGCATCCATTTGCTGCGTAGAGGAAGGGATGCACCAGCTGGAAAAGGTAGGCACTTCAGTGTTCTTTACTGACTGCATCATAAAACAGAGAAGTCCTGTCTTTAATCTCTTCTAGAAACTGATAACTTGGTGATGTTTGATACTGTGCTCCATACTATGCTCACTTTTTCTGTGCTGAACACATCTTCGGTCTTTACAAACTTAGTCCCGGCAATAACATTATCCTATTCAGTTGCTTGCACAAATAGGCTTCCTAAGTGGGGATAATTTTCATAAAATAGGTAAACACATTAGTGACTATGTCAAAAAACTAGGGAAATTATAGTTTCTGGATTCTCTGAAGTGTATGTTTAGAAACTCTGATATTTCAAATAACCATTGAAAGACAGAAAGCTGTATACCCTTTAAATCCTTTCCTGACGCTCAGGTAGGGCACCTGCTTGTGGTACTGCAGTAACTTGTGAGACTTGTGATTGTACAGACAGAACTGGGACAGATATAGTAGCTAGCCAATAGAAAAATTTGTCTGCTAATCAGCAGCAGGTCTCATAAAAGCCAATTTTAACTGGGATGGCAAACATCAAAACATTATCCAGATAAAATTATATCAACTGCTTAGGCTCCATTCCTTTCTCACTCTTACTAGATACTGCTGTGGTTTGGAAAATGAACACTTCTGGTCACTAAATCATGATCTCATCCTTTGTATTTCATAAAACAGTCATCTTCTACAGCTGAATAATGGCCTCTTCAAGTTAATGATAAATGATTTCACTGCCACTTTACATTGACGTATCTTGTAATTTACTGCCCAGAATTTAAGCAAACCGTGACAGAACATCAGCAGCAAAACCCAAGTATCTGAGCTTACAGTAAATGAAGATGACTTAAATTTTTTTTGACATAATGCTGGTTCAGATTGACACCAGAAACAGTCTAAAAAGATCTTTCATTATGTCCAGTATAATAGTGGAATTAATAGGGTTAGAAATGGAAAAGATTGATTCAACTCACCTGGTCCAATTCCTGGCAGTGTCAACATGTGTTTAATGTGGCCCATATCAAAGCTGATGAAAGAGAAGTCCTAGAAAAAGTGATAACTCAAGCTTACATGTCTTTGATCTACTTTAATGTTGGTCACAAGTAAAATTGTTCAGGGTAAACTTTGTCACAATCAGGACTGGAGTCGGGTTTAAAGGATTTTTGACTGAAACCTCTACCGCTGCTTTCAGTAGTTCATTTTTCACCTGGGCCTTCAATTCTTAAATCACATCTTGGCAAAACCTAAGACTGCAACACGAGGGGCTATTCATCTGACTGAACAGACAGGTTTGTGATGGAAGTATTTGGTTATTGCTTCCTCAACTGCTTTGCCTAAAATTGTGTTGCTAAGGATCTGTTGGTTATGTGGATTCAGTACATGCCCGGGTTTCTGGTGGGGGAGAATGAGATATTTCATATATCAAAAGAAACAAAGACATTTCCTCTGCAAGAAGGTTAATGATCCTCCAAGTGCTAATGGAGTTTAAACACAGGCTAGTACAATGCTATGTCATCTGTAAACAATCTATCAGCTGGTGACAGCCCAGGTTTGCCAGTCTGTAAAGCTGAGGAAGGGTAGTAAATAAGAAAGTTTTACTACTCTTTGTACTCTGTTTTCATCCTTCTTGTACATCTATTTAGAAACAACAGGATATTCTGACCATAGGGAACCAATGGAAAGGGTGTGGATTAGATGACCAGTATTTTGATGTGAACAGTACTCCAGTTTTTCATATTGTCTAGTTTAAATATGAATGACTTTTTTTCTTTCAAAATTTGAAGTACTCTTGCAAAGAACAAAAAAAGAGGGTTAATATTAGCATTCCTATCATTACAGGAATTACCATAGGACTTCTTATCTGCCAGAAAGGGTAGCTTCTATTATCCAGCTAAGTACCTGGGTGGTGGTGAAGCATTTAATTTGCTCTAATGTGAATATCATTATGCCACCTAGTGCATTAAAACATCAGTGCAATTTGAACTTGATTTTTAATGACAGAAACTTCATTCAAAAAATAAAGCTTGGCCTCCAAACAATTCAGGTTAGGTAATTCAAGATTTAAAAAAAAGAAAATTAAAACCACACAACCCACCCCCCACCCCCCCCCTATTTTTCAGTTAGATTTCACAACTGTTAAAGTGTTTAAAAGACCACTTAAAAGACAGCAGCAAGAGCTATCATTTCTAACGGAACGTTTGTCTGGGAGATGAACTAAAAGAGGATGGTATACTTTCTGTAGTAATTGTGGTGCCTAATTACAAGAGACATTAGGAATATTGTTTGTTTATCCAATGCTCTTTGATCTAGCCCATTCAGTAGCAATACAAGAAGGTAACAAGAACATCTGTGTTAATGTAGATGGTTATTTAGAAAGCAAGCAAGGAAGTCAGTAGCTCACAGGAGGCAATCCAACTTAGAGAGTATTCTAACGTTTATCTTGGGGTTTAAGATACCTAAATATTAGTGTTTCTTTATAATTAGTGGAAATTTAATGTGAATGATGTTATGCTGGGTTTAAACTAGTTGTCTTGAGTGAGGTTTTGGAGTGGAGATACTGTCCTCATTTACTAGTGAAGGAAAGTAACCGAGTCCTCATTTTTAAGATGTAGAAAATTGGCCAATTTAAACAAAAATATTTTCCTCAATTTTTTAAAAAATAATTCTTGTTCTTCCCAGTCACGCATCTTTAAATATATCTGCACTACTCTTAGCAGCACACTTGAAAAAGCCATTATTACTTTTTCATTATCTTAATAAACAAGCTGATCTTTGCTATAATTACAAAGAACAAGTAGTTGTTGCAGTGACTAACTCTTACAGCCAACTAGATTCACCTAGAAGAGTATGTACAATAATGCAAAATCAGTTAGTTAAAACACTATTTGTAGAACAGTTATTATTTCTCTTGCAAGTACTTTACTGACTTTTGAAAAGATGCTGTTACTTTATTGTACGTTGAACTATAGGAACTCAACAGTAACAAATTAGTCAGGCAATTAAAGTAGAAAGATAGTGAAGAAACAGCGTCATTTGGTGACTGAGGACTGTGTGTAAATAAATGTTGTTCTGTGTAACCTGTGCTCCACAAGTGGTAATTCTGGTCCTTCCAACTGCTTATGGATGTCCGGTTGTTTGGTACACTTTAACTTCATAATCCACTGTGACATCAGCAGGTTTGAGATCATTCTTTGGTCTCAGCTGCCTGACAATTCCCACTTCAAAGAGGAGTGGAGAGACTCTGGAAAAGCAATCAGAATTCTCCTTCTTTGCATTATTGCTGTAGCTGCTTGTCCCTGTACCCCAAAAGAGATTGTCATCTGTGTCTTGTGGTACTTGAGCATGCAAACTTTTTAGGAGAAAGCTCACTGCATCAGAAAGGGTGGCTATTCTTAGTCTAGGCATTCCAGAGTTTATGCAGAGACAATATATAATACAGGTAATAGATAATACAGAAAATAGCTAAAATTGCTAAACCCAGAAGAACTGAAAGGAGTTTTGGGGAGGTGAGCATGAGTGGAAACTGAAGAACATGCAGACCTGTTTGTGTATCCAGCCCTGAGGCTTAGGACAGAAATGCAATGATGTAGTGGGAGATTGGTTCTCAACATAGACTTTTGTTCAGGGGAAGAATGTCTGAACCTTCATGAGCGTGCTTTGAAAACTTAATTTACCTCCAGTGTTCCCATGTAGGAAGGACTGTTGAAGGCACAGGTTTGGGATAGATTAACGTGTACATTTCATGAAACTTAAGGTAAAAAAACCCACATTGTGATCTTGATTGTCTGATAATGTACATCCTGGAAATTACCTTAGCAATAACTGCACTTCAAATACCATCTTCATTGTCAAGACACACAAAATCTAAAAGATATGGTCTCCAACATGAAGTAACCTTGCCTGGAAAAAAGGGGTTTGCATTTGAATACAATCATATATCTTTAGCACATTGTTTGCCTGAAGTAGTTCTTCAGCCCTTTCACTTCCTGAGGCTGCACTAGGTCCTTGTTTTGCAGAGCTCCCTGGACAAAGTGTTTCCTATGCATATGCTGGCATGCAGCCTCGTTAAAGTCTAAACAAAGACTGTGACAGTTGCTCTGCTTTAGGTCTGTCCATGCAATGCTTGTTCTTGACTGGTGTTAGAAGGCATGTCTTTCCAATTTTTGCCCTACGCTGAAGCTCAGTTGTGTGATTTTCACTGAGGCAAACTTCCTGCTGCAATTAAAGGACTGCAGAGTTAGTTCAGAAATAAATAGCAAACAGATAGTGCAAGGTACTGCAATTTTTACTGTGCATGTGAAACATTATTACATTAAAAAGCTGCAGCTCAGCTGGGACCTAGATCAAGGCTCAACTGCCACAAAAACATAATGATTTATACAAATAGTCATTCAAGCATCTATATATTTATTACTATATATTAACACTGTGCAGTGTATGTTTACTTACACTATTTAAACTACTCCAGAAAGCAAGACACCTGGAATCAACTCAGAAGTTGTTCTAGAGAGACTGGTGGCAACAGTTGTTACTTTCATTAATAAAACCTTCTTTTTAACAAATGATGCAGCTTTTATCATCGTGCTTTAAGCAAAATTGCCTAGGTATAGATTATAAATTGCTTTGAATCCTTCATTTAAGCATGTTGTAACAAATTACTTGCCTCCAGAAAAAGTCTGAAGGAGGAAGCAAGTACAAAGCGTACAACTCTTCTGGCTGGGGAACTGTATGAACATGAAGACTCCTTAAACATGAGTGACCTAAAAAGCATTGTTCGCTGTGAACCTCGTCGGATTTTTAAGAACAACCGTGATCTTATACACAGTAATAATTTCTGCATAACAGGGATGTAGTCTGTCGATATATAAGAAAAACAAGCTTTTGGTGGGAATTAAGTGAAATGTTTATTAAGAACTTGCAACTACAATTTATTCATAGCTTTTGGGTGAATGTGAGCTGATTACTTCATTTAGCTCTAATCACCTTGAACTTTCAAACGTTAACCTCAGTCAAAACCAGGGAGTAACTTTGTTTCAGATGAAGTATATGTGTTGCCTTGAATCTCAGCTGCTAAAACCACTAAGGTTTAGGGCTTTGATTATGCGAGTTTGGATGGCCTGGTATGAGGGTATAGTCACCACTTCTAAAATCTGAACACAAAAATTAGCTGGTGGCCCACAGATTTCATTGTTGCAGCATGTGAATGCTCCACAATAATGAATATTTTTATTTTCATAGTACCTGGTATATGATAGAAATAACTTTGTACCACACAAGAGACTGCAAATTTGCCTGTTCTGAATGAACTGTATAGCTGTCTTCATATTTGGATATTCTAAATGCAAAATACCGGGGCAAGCAAAACATCAGTAATAGTCTCCTAGAAAAGGTGTGTGAGTTTGCCAGTGATTAGGAAGGAGAGACCCACAGGCTGCTACATTTAAGCACGTCTGCAGGTTGTTTGCTTCTTTTAAGAAGTGCAAGAGTAGTGTGCAGACTTCTGAGAAGCAGTGAGATGTGGATTTTTATTACGGTAGGTAGTGGCTTTTTATTATGGCAGGTAGTGGCTTATTCACAGGACGTCCAGCAATGAGAGAATCTCAGGAAGTGCAGAGGTCTGCCTCAGCCTGTTAACCTCTCTCATTCCTCAGAGAAGAGCTTTGTGTTAAAATTTCTTTTTTTCTGGTTAATATATTGAAAAATTCTCACGGCCTATTTGAGTGGTTTTGCACCCAGTTATTTTTAGAACAAGGGATTAGATGGGCCTATAAGATGATAAAAATTACATAGCTATTTTACTCTAAAATAGGTTGAATTCAAGAGCTTAAAAGATTAAGCATTTTTTTTAAAGAAAAATATTTTTTTAAAAAACTCCATACTTTTCAAAATTTAGTTTTAATTTCTTGAAAGACAAATGTCACGTTATTCTGTCTCCTGAGTGAGATAGGGCAAGGCTGGGTATTAACAGCAAAATACAGGACTTTTAGACGTTACTAGAAGGTGATAAGTTGGTAAGGGGTCTTCTCTTGTCTCTTTCCCACAAAAACACGGAACACGCAAAGTTATAATCCTTTCTGAGTTTTTCATGGATCATGTTGACAAACACATTCTCAATACTGTTTTATGAAGGGGAATATCATTCTTGTTTGTTCCCCAAAGTAGTGCTTGTTTACAGGAAAAACGTGAAGCTTCATGGCTGGGAAGAGACAGGAGACTTTCTGCATGCTTAAAACCACAGAACACTGGCTTGTGTGCTAAGGTCACGTGAGATGATTTAGATGGAAAGAGTTCAAGAAATGCGTTCCTTTTACAACCCTTCAGCTGGAGAGTCAACTCTTCTTCTGGTGTGCATAATGCACTTTTTTCCCTCTGAAAACATTGTTTTGGCTTATCTTCCATGGCCATTTGTAGCCAGGTTTTGAAATTATGCTTGTGAAGTTACAAACAGTAAACAGGACTGGATAGAGATTTCTGTTGTTCTTAATTTTGAGAGAGAAGGATAACCTTTTAAAGACTAACTCAGGCAACTTTTGACATATAGTGCAGAGCACACTGAAAGTTGGTGTGGTTGATAGTTGGAGCTGGGAACTGTATCTCGTTGTTGTCACTGGGTAATTGTGTAGGTCACAGGTGAATGAAGAGCTACAATGAGACGGAAATATAAGTCAGCCTTAAGGAACAGTGTGAGGAACAACATTTTCAAAAGCTGCTTTTCACATGGCCTTTTTGATAACCAGGCAAATCTATTTCAGTAGCTGAGTTTGTGGTACAATTAGATAATGTAAAGTTCTAGGCTTGCAGCTCTTTAATTTACTGGACACTTCTTCTCAGTAAGGCTGTTTAATTAATTGGCAGTGAAAAATGTGCTGGGTTTGGCAAATTACATTTCTGTCAAAGCCCCTGCAAGATTCATTAAATCATATCTGAGAGTGCAGGAACTGCCCTTCCTCAACTGCTGGCTTCGTATATATTAGGTGGTGTTTCCAGTTTTACCTCCTGATTACACAGCTATGTATACATAATTACTATAAGCAGCTTCTTTCAGCACAATCTCAGGCAGGTGTAGCAAGACTTCTTAGGTCATTGCAGAATCTGACCATCTTCAGATGAGACAGACTGCAGTTCTAGGGCAAAATGCTTTGGAAGTCATGGAAGGGACGTTTCTGAATACTGAAAACCAGTGTGAAAACACGTTAAAAAAAACCCCAACAAAACCACTACTCCCCAGCACGGGGGGGGGGGG
>JAVKLA010000021.1:15597324-15618008 GCA_034782735.1 Sagittarius serpentarius | reverse complement strand
CTAATCCCCAGCACTGCCCCCCCCCCCCAAAAAAAAAAACAACAAACCAAACAACAACCATACAAAACCCACCACCACCAAAAAGCGCCCAAAACAACTGGCAGCTAATCTCTGCGGTATCATTTGGTCTGTTGAAAACCTTCTGCCAGTTACACAGCAAATTAGAATTTGTTTGCTTTATGATAGTACCCACTTTATCACGCAAAGAGGAAAAGCAAGTGTTTTTTTGATGGACTTATTCAAGAGACATGGAACTGAATAAAGACAGACATGTTAGTGCAGGATTATGGGACGTTGCCAGATCTCTGTAGGAAAAAGTATACACAAAATGCTTTGGCTGAGGTCTGCCATTATTCCAATTCTGTAAAATGACTAATTAAATTATAGTGCTTGTGTTGTTGTAGCCCTGATGGTCTAAGGAGATATGTATCAGTTGCTCTAATAAAAGATATTACCTCTCCTTACAAACCTTGCTTCACTTTAATCATATTACAGATTTTAGAAGAGGGAGAAAGGAGCCAGCAAGCGTAGCACTAAAGATAAACATTTTGATAATACTGGTGAAGTAGGACAATGTGAGACTTAGCTAAGGAGTTGGTCGATAGCTGCCTCTGGAGGACACAGATTCTGTTGTTTATCAGTAGATCCTCATTTAGACATGAGGCCTGGCCCAGACTCTGCAAACACATACACATGCACTTAGCCTTAAGCATGTAAATAATTACATAGAACCACTATGTGTTAAAAATGTCAACAGAGATGCACATCTGTTGGTCTGTTCATGATTGAGGTTTCAGACTGCAATAAATTTCACAGAGTAGATATTCATGTGGCCATCACTGAACACATAGTGCTGTGGAACAACCCAAAATTTTCAGTCAGATCAAATAGGTACAAGACTTTTTCGATAAACTTTGTCTGTCTTTTTCAATAGAGGCGCAGCAGGCCATCTATGAATTGATATATAAATCTATCTATAAATTGATAACAAAAGCACAAGCTGTCTTCTAACCCAACAACGAACACTTTAAGTCTTTTGCCTTTAGTGCGAGACCTTCCATGTCACCCACAGACTTAGGCTTTGCTTCCTTTTGTCCTGTGCTTAAAGTGGCATATTACTTAAGCATGGATCTGTAATAACATGTCCACATGCAAAAATTTCATAACAGTCAAAGCAGCCCTGTTTTGTTTGGATTTTGACATGTTTCAGTAAAACCTGATCAGGAGAAGGCATGGCAATGGTGTTCAGGTGTTATCAATGATGTGCTGCAAGTAAATATTGCCACTGCTCTGTTGTATTTTTTTCATGGCTCCAGAGCAGTATCCATGCAGAGTGAGAGCTGACAGAATCGTGTGTACTTTGGCATTTGATTCCCCTATATGATGCAGTCACTGTAGGAGGAACAAACTCTCTTGTCTGTCTCTCAGCTCTGTCTTTTTATACACCTCTCTTTTTTTTTTTAGCTGAGGTACAGAAGAGAGAGGGTCTTCAGATTTTTTCTTCTTGTTTTAAAAAGATAATTTTCATTGAAATAGATTTTGAAAGCTGAAAAGGAAAGTCCTCAGACTATGCCAGGTTACTGAGGTGTATGCTTCAATGTGCAAAATCAAATTGGAGCAGTGCCTGTAGATTGCCATTCCCTCCAACTTCATTTTGAAAATTTGAGCTAGTGCCAGGTTACCACTCTGCACTTGTTTGGCTCCCATATAATTTACACATGGTTTTTGCAGTCAGTTATGTTGGTATTTTATGCTATCTATTGATTTTATATTTCACTAAGTATTTTATTTAAAGCACTCCAAATAGCTCTAGATTTATGTTTCAAAAGTCAGGATGTTAAGAGAATTTTATAAATGAAAAATAATTTGGAAATCACCAGATGATGATTTTTCTGTAATGATTTAAAATATCGCTTAAAGTGATGACAGTGATCAGGGCTGCAAATGATCCACGAATGACGTCTGAAGGAACAGAAGCCAACACATCAAATGACAGGTGGGTTTTCCTTACCTAATAATAATAATAATAATCTATCAAGCAAATTTAATTTTAAGATGAAAGAAGCAGCTTACTCAGCTGCTAAACTGAAGGCAGAGATTAATGAGGATCAATTGAAGCATTTAAAAAGAGTGCAGGGAGAGAGCTATTTTGGACCTCAAATATTCCTCTTGTCCCTGATAGAGGCTGAAAAGAAACTGGAAAGACAAGGCCTTACAGAAAGACCTATCGGATGAGTAGCTTTCATAATTCTTTTTTTCTCACTCAGCAGGAAACTGTTGCATTGCATATCTGCATTTGTATCCATCTGTAAACACACATTAATGTTTTAATGCATTAAACAGCTTAGTTGTAGCCACAATAAAGTGTGAGGAGAGATCGGGGTGAAACTACTTATTTAATGAGAAAGACAGATTACATAGATCCCCCCTCACAAAATCTCTGCTGAAATTAGATACACTAGTCTAACAGACCCATCCTGCTGCAGATGTCATGACTCTGTATTGTTGATGGTTTTTGCGACTCATTAGAAAAGTCCAAAGAGTTTACTGCTCACAGCCTCCAGTTCTTGTTTGGCTGACCTTTGAGCTTGCCTAAAACCCCACTGATTTCGGAGACCTTTGCAGGAAAGAAAGTGTACCTACGTAGATTTGGTTACGCAACAGGGATTTAAACACCTTTGGACCCCAAGAAGTCAGTACCACCATTATTTTCCCTTCTAAGGCTTCTGCCACATTAATTTTCCTGCCTAATGAATTAACTATGACACTTGGAGTTTCCTAGTGCTCTGTACGGTTTCTTGTATATCTATTCTTGCTTGCGTAACATTGACTTTCAGAATTTTTACGCACATTTCATTTTGAAGGACTGAACTCTCACAGATGCACATTACTAAAAAACAAAAGGAGAAAATCCTTTCTTCATTCATCTAACTGCAGCTATGGAATTCCTCACTAATATAAAACTACACTTACAGAAGTACTGCATGACCAAATCCCATCCCTCAAAGATAAAAAATGATTTCTCCTGATTCCAGTTGATTTATATTTCTTTTCTTTGGGGCATGCCAGTTGGAAACAGATAGCTCTGTGTTCCATCTGCTGGACTTCTGAACTCATCCATAAATGAGCTGATCTCAATTATACCTGAGGATAACATGATGGAGGCTGCCAGGCAAAGTGACTGGCTTACTTTGATCTGGTAACGAATATTCGTCATCTATTGGGGTGAGAGTCAGGACTTGAGAGTGCTGCAGAAGATTGTTTTTCCTCACAAGACCATCCATATTCTGAGTTAGTTTCTCAGCTTGACCACTTCCTTGAACTTGTTTTTTAGTAGTAGTTCAAACTAGCAAAATACAGAAACCTCAGCTTACACTCAACTTAGAGCTTGGCTCTTTTCCAAAACCACTTTTGTAAATCTTATACTCCCATAAGTGTTACTACCCTTCCTTGGGTTCAATATGGGGTTAACAAGCCTCTTGCATTGCAGCTCTTACCAGTGCTCACACTTGCTTAGGCAGTGAGGCTGTAAGAGTCCTGCTGTGACACTGAGTTCAGTGCAGGTGTAAGCTGGGAATCTTTTCTAGCTGCAGGTACTAAGGAACCTTTGCAAATCAGGTCCCAGCAATGCTCCCAAAATGTGCAAGCTCTGGGTATTGTTACTGAGGGAGAAATTCACAAATTTGTATTTTGCAAAATCTCATTTTATACATATACAGTTGCTTGTGGTTTTTGTTTTCACCCAATGTTTGCCAAAATTATGGTCAAAATGCATGGTTCAAAACCTCTTTTCTCTTTCTTCCTCTCCAGTACCTATCACTGCAACACACTGAGAAAACACTTTGCAAAACAGGGGGGAAAGTACATACAGGAAACTTTTTTATGATAACGGCTTCAACCAGTTCTAGCACTGGCCACTATGGAACTTTCTACCAGTCGATTTGCTTGGTTTAAATAAGTGCTTAGCAGTTTAGCTTTCCCACCCAAACAGCATTATATACACAAAAAACTCTCTCAGGGTTTTCCTGTCAGTATTGGTATATTTTGACTCTCTTGCATGGGCCAAATGCTAACTCTTACTGGAGCTGAGTTTTTTCCTAGAGCTAGGTGTAAAACAGAAACAGAGGAAATCAAATGCAGCGTAAGCTAATTGACTATTTAGCTAAAACTCAGTATCCTTTCCTTGTGATACATGTTTTAAGTTGGGGCTGGAAGTATTGAATTACTCAGGTAAAGTATGCTGCATGTGCTCCTAACAAAAACAAAGGAAGTTAACTCTGTAAGCTCTTCCTTACCTCACGTTTGTAATGAGCTAAGAGCTGCCACGTGGCTTAGTTGAAACTCACCCAGCATGTATGAGTCTCCCTCTATTTCTTAAAAAAGTGAAGGTTAAATAATAATTAATGGCAGGTGATGTAGAGGCATGTTTGTGCGTCAGTATAATGTTTTTTTTGCTTAGGCTTGTTTGCAGGAAACCACTTAGATCTGGCACTCTGCCTGATTTATACTAAAACTTTCATGTTTCATAAAGCATCTTTGAAAACATTTGAAGAGCCGTTGGAAAAACAATCTCATCCGTTTAAGATAATAATCCTGTTTCAGAAAAACTAAACATCTAACAGCATTGCTCATATATTTACAGTATCTTACTTCTCTTGCCTGTCACTAATTTTGCAGACAATAGCTCTTTCACTGACTGTTCCTTCCCTTGCCAGTACTGTCTAGAGCTTTTCCTTTTTCGGAGGGCTTTCAGTTTGTTCATTTGCAGTCCCTGGGAATGGACGAACAAGCTTTTGTATGGATGAGGCCATGCTGATACGTGAAATCAGTCTCAATTTTCAGAGATACTTTGCTGCATGTCATAGAATGGCAGGCTTCCTCCTCCAGCTTGTTCTTTGGTAGGTAGGTAAAGTCCACAGATTAATCAGGGCTGACATAAACCTGAGCTGGAAACTTGAGCTGGGTGTTTAGTGTCATTCTTTAATTTGGAAGTAATCTGGATTCCTGAGGATTGTCTCTTAGGCCTTGTTGTGCATAGCTGGTTTTGTTTAACTTCACTAGCATTTAGATTTCTAGTAGAAGTTTGATCAGACAAGGACCTTCAGCTGAGATGACGTCTTGCAGAAGGAATCGCTATGGAACCAGCAGGTGCAATTAAGAAGGCAGAAGTCTTTCCAGTTTTTAGAAGACCTCATCTTTGTCACTCTGTTCTCAGAAAGAAGGTGTGGGAAAGGTTCTTCAATAACTCGGCTTCACCAAGGGCAAGTCTTGTCTGACCAGACTAGTGGCCTTCTATGATGGAGTGACTATGTCAGTGGACAAGGGAAGAGCTACCGATGTCATCTGTCTGGAATTCTGCATGGCCTTTGGCATGATCTCCCACAATATGCCTCTCTCTAAGTTGGAAAGCTATGGATTTGATGGATGGACTGTTTGTTGGATGAGGAATTGGCTGGATGGTCACATCCAGAGAGTAGTGGTCAACAGCTCAGTGTCCAGATGGAGATCTGTGGCAAGTGGTGTCCCTCAGGGGTCCGTACTGGGACCAGTACTGTTTAATATCTTCATCAACAACATAGGCAATGAGATTGAGTGCACCCTCAGCAAATTGCAGAAGACTCCAATCTGAGTGGTACGGTTGACATGCCTGAGGGACCGGGATACCATTCAGAAGGACATGGACAAGCTCAAGAAGTGGGCCTATGTGAACTTCCTGAGGTTCAACGAGGCCAAGTGCAAGGTCCTGCGCCTGGGTCGGGGCAACACCTGGTATCAAGACAGGCTGGGGGATGAAGGGATTGAGAAAAACTGGACATTCACTGGCAATGTGCACTCGCAGCCCGGAAAGCCAACTGTATCCTGGGCTGCATCAAGAGAAGCGTGGCCAGCAGGTCGAGGGAGGTGATTCTGCCCCTCTACCCAGCTCTGGTGAGACCCCACCTGGAGCGCTGCATGCAGCTCTGGGGTCCTCAGCTAAAGAAAGACGTGGACCTGTTGGAGTGGGCTCAGAAGAGGGCCACAAAAATGATCAGAGGGCTGGAACACCTATGAGGACAGGCTGAGAGAGTTGGGGTTGTTCAGTGTGGAGAAGAGGAGGCTCTGGAGAGACCTTATTGTGGCGTTTCAATACTTAAAGGGAGCTTATAAGAGAGATGGGGACAGTGTTTTCAGTAGGGCCTGTAGTGACAGGATGGGAATAATGCTTTTAAACTGAAAGAGGGTAGATTCAGAGTAGATATAGAGAAGAAATGTTTTATGATGAGGGTGGTAAAACACTGGCCCAGGTTGCCCAAAGAGGCGGTAGAAGCCCCACCCTTGGAAACATTCAAGGCCCAGCTGGATGGGGCTCTGAGCAACCTGATCTAGTTGAAGGTGTCCCTGCTCACTGCAGGGGGGTTGGACTAGATGGCCTTTAAAGGTCCCTTCCAGCCCAAGCCATTCTGTCATTCTGTGCTTCAGTATACTGCGTGAAGCTTCAGTTGGTTCAGGCTGCAAAAAACCAAGCTGATTCAGAGAAGTCTAGAGGACCACATCTTGCTGTTTTAACGAAAATCTGCAAATTGACTTACACTTCGCCCAAGGAAAGACAGAAAGGCTTTGTAATCATGGAAAAAGGGAGGAGCAGTGGAGTGGAGTCTTCCTCCAAAGAACTCTCAAATCCCCCTGTACTGGGTTTGCATGGCAAGGTTTTGGTAGCGGTGGGGCTACTGGGGTGGCTCCTGTGAGAAGCTGCTAGAAGCTTCCCCCATATGTGATACTATCCTGTAACTACCCTTGTAAAAAAGATTAGTATCCGTGAATTGTTCAGAAATCCTTTAGTGGCACTATCCTCTGCTACTGAAGTGCCCAAATCTTACCAAAGCAAGAGAATATGTACTTTGCTAGCCTAGAGTGTGTTGCGTCTGATCACTGCAGTTGTTTGGATTCCAGGTGTGGTTTTTAACTTCATGTTATATACATATATATAAAAAATATATATATACACAAAATATATTTTAGAGTAACCTGAAATTGCATTTAATTAATTGGGAGCTTGGAAATGCAATGATGTCTAAAGAAATGATGCTGTATACTAAACTCCTGGTCATGCTCATCCACAAAGGTTTCTGCCCTAAAACAGTACTACGTGGAGAGTGTGAACAACAGTGATAACAGTTGTGTTGTGGAGTGGGTCTGTATCATGTAATAGAAGTTTTCCTGGGTGATGTAAGTGATGCAGGTACTACAGTCGTTTGTCTCGTCATGTTTTTTGATGACAGTCTTAAATGTGATATAGCTCTAACATTATAGATTATCATATAAAGTTCAGTCATCTGAAAAGTACGTTGAATTGGTGCCAGTCACAGAGATGAGCTCCATGTAGCCATGTCAAAATCCAGTTGAATCGCGCAGAGTGCCCAATGGCAATCCAGTGCATTTTTGTTTCTTGTATGTATGTTATGTTTCGGTAGCTGAAATGAATTCTGGTGCTTATGACTGGGCAAAAGATACCTGTCTCTTTGAAGTTCCACTAAACCTCAGCTTTCATAACTTAAGCAACTACTTAGGGAAATGGGTCTTGTGCTAGTTCTTTCCATGCAGAATTTGAGTTACGGGATGAAAACAGGATCTGAGCTTGAGAGTAAGTGACTGATGATCATCTCTGCCCTGCAGTTTGGATCCAAGGAAATATAACCTTATGCACAGCTACACTGCAATATCAGCGGTGCAGTAACTGAGTGATACCTCAGGTTTCTTCAGTGCTAGTTTTGGGACAAGTGCACCAGATGATTGATAAGGCAGACAAGGAAGGTTGCTATTTGCTAGAGGCTGGTCCTGAAGTGGCAAGGAAGCTTGCTGGTGTCCCGGCTGGAGCCAGCTTAGAGCTTCTTAGAAACATAAGCAAGATGGAATCTTGAAACCCGGAGCACGAGAGGCTCAGGGCTGGCTGGGGCTGGGCTGTTGCTCCCCACAAAAGAAGGACAGGGAGGAATGGATCTGAGGGCAATGGGAGGGTTGTAAATGGTTTTCCCTCTAATGCATTCTATTATAATATGGATAGGCCAGGTACTACCCATGGTTGTCATAGCAGTTATTACTGGCTGTATTGGTGCCAGGGCCTTAGCTGATACCCTTAGAACCAACCATTGGTACCATTTGCAAATTTGCTAACGAAGGTTAATGCAGGGTTGAATGTTAAATGAATGCGTTTGATTTGTTTTAGGAGTGTGTTTCAGGAGGGTATAGTGGTTGATTTGGTCTGGAAAGCCTGTTTGTAGACAAAAGCATTGCAGCCCTCATCCAAAGGGGCTTAGGGGTCTCTGCCAAGGACTGTGTTGTATTTTGAAACCCAGGTACTCTGTGTTTGCTTCCACAAATGTTCACAACTGTACATAATGTAGCAATATATAACCGAGAGAAGGGTGGTCCTTGGTTCTCCTGCACGAGTAAAACCCACAGGGAGGTGCACTTCCCCATGCACACACAGGCTCACGTCCTCTCAGAGCATCTGAAGCTTTTTAAAAGGATCTGTTATTCTAAATTCCTTGAAAACTTCCTGAAAATTCAAAATCAATCCATTTTCTCAGTCTCTGTCAAACCAGTAATCTTATGGAAGCACTTTTTGTGCCCAAAGTGAAGGACTCCGACAGGAGACAAATGCAGTCATTTACACTGGCAGACTCATTCTCTGCCTGACCTCACCCCAATGGCATTTTGAAAGTGTGGGTTCATTGTTTTGTTCAGGTGAATCATTCAAAATTACCATTCGTCTGAAAGAGTTTATCAAATACTAATGGGATTTTGCAAAATAAATGGCTTTGCAATTCTTCATCTAGCAGATTGCTGAGAGATTAAATGAATCTCTGAGATATTTATTAACTTCTGTTGGTAGCTGTGAAAATAAGAAAGGCGTGTGCTTTAAACTTTCCAAAAGGAAGTTTTACCCTCTTTAGTTATCAGTGAGGAGTTTTTAATGCACAATGAAAATGCCAATCATGCAGTTGTTTGCTGCTTATAGTACTGCTTGTAATGACATAAGATTATTTTTAATAAAGAATTCAAATTTTCTAAGAAAAATTTTCTAAAAAGAATTTTTAGAAAATTCTTTTGGATACAATTTTCTGAGTAATTGGTCTTTTCTAGCAGCTCAGAACACTGGTGGATGCCTAGTCCCTGAGGGTGAGGAGAAGGCTTTCTCATGTAGTTGCTCAGTGATGGACTTGGAAGAAAATGGCAGCTATGATGCTCATCCTTGTCTTGAGTTTTGTCAGGCAGTTAGAGTACACCATCAAGTTTTGATACCAGATGTAATTATTCACTAGAAGCAAGTGTATATTTAATCCTGTAAGGTAGGAGTGTTAAGTAGGCAGGATAGAGTTCGCACATATGGAATCTTGCATTCTTTAATAATGCTGGAGCAGGCTAAAGCTTATTCTCTGCTTTTGTATCTGCATGTCAAAGTGAGAACACAAATCAAAATCTTTGTTGGTACACATCAGTCACAGGTGCAAATGTGCAACCGCAATTTAATTAGTGCAAACTCTGTCAGCAAAGGGGAACTTGCCTTTCCCAAAAGGTACCCCTCAAATTGTGCTTTAGCTAGAAGACTGTGTTAACTGCATGAGCTCTTCCCACCATAAAACTGTGTTTTGAATCTTATCTAGATTGTTAGATAAGCTTTATGGAGACAGGGATGGTATGTATGTAACATGTGATAGACATGTTTGGACCGTAACATGCTGTGCCATCAGTTATGACTGGGTTATCAGAGTGATACCATAATATAACCTTCAAATGATTTTTACCTAGTGTTATGTATGTTCTCATTCTCCAAGAAGCAAAGGATTTTGAGAAAGAAACAAGGGAAGATTGTGTGTAGGAAGGAAAATTCCTTCTAACTTTCTGTAATTCTGTATTTTTCCATAGTCACCTGTCTTAGTGGTTTGCCTACACTTTTTTTTAATAAACACTTAACAGGCCCAAAATAATAGCAGATGCAAAAAGGAGAACACAGTATCACTGAGAGTTATTTTCATTTTGATGGTCAACAGAAAGACAGTTCAGCAGTGCAAGGGAAAACCAGATGGAAGCAGCAACTCTGAAATCAGATGAGGTTAAGATTAGTTTTTAGCAGAATGTTTCATGTGTAATAGCTAGTAATATCTCTTTACAACATATTTTAAAGGCAAAGTACTTTTAAAATAGTTTTTTTGTCCAGCATTCTGCAGATGGGGGGAGTTTGGGGATTGTCTCTAATGAAGTGTTTTATGGCTAAGACCACTGCTGGCATAAAACTGTTGGCTACTTCTGCGTGCAGCTTTTACATCTTATATACATTGAATAACTCTAGCTTCCTTCTTTCTTACTGATCTTATTCATTAATGAATAGTGTGGGTTCCTTTATTGCATCTTCTTCATCCTGGATCATTATAGGGTCACTAAATGTAATTCTTCCCTGTGGGTATATACTAGCTGTTCCTGCTCATTTCACAACATTGTAATTATGGAGAAACTAGAGGTTGAAAATTATGAAAACAATTTAGTTTAATTTAGATTCAGTGTCAGCTGTAGGGGAAAATCCATTTATGCACCCGCATTGTTGGCTTTATTTTTTGCCTTGTTTTTAATAGAAAGGGACCTGATATTACTGATCCAATGCGTCACACAAGGTAGGAGTCCTGTGGCAGTGTTCCTTTTTCATAACCGGTTGGATTTGAGATATTAGTACATTTTAAATGAAATTCTTCTCATTTCACTAGGCACCTGAGGTCCTGAGCAGCAGCAGCTCTGGAGTCAGTGAATGCGACGGTCAGTTCCCTCGAGGACTACGCTGTGCACGATGGTACTGTCTCTGCGTATGAAAGAAATGGAGAGTGCTGCTGCTCGAGGCCTCTAGCTCTGTTTGGGTTTTTCATCTCCTGTGCTTTGAGCTGAGCCAGATCACGGCATAGGGCTGGCTGCTGCCAAAATTACTCGCGTTTCTCTGTTTTGCTGTGCGTGCTGTCAGTAGAAACAGCAGCTTCATAAAGAAGACAACTGACTCCTCTATTTTTTGGAACAGCTACTTCTTTTCTAATCATGCTGGTGTGGAATCCGTTTCCCATCAATGACAGCGAAGTGTGGACTGCCCATGCTTTCCCTTTCTAATTTGCAAAGTCAGGCGCGTCACACCTTAATTACATACACACTGTCCATTACAGCACATGTTCTCGTGCTGCTTATGTTCCTCTGGATGTCCCTGGGAATATGTAGTTGTGCTTTTGAAAGGCAAACACTTTATCTGATTCTGAGAGAGATCAGGAGAAGGGGAAATACACGTCTTTCACTGGTCAGTGGTAGAAATGATCTACTCTAGGTTTAGTATTACACGAATCTCACTAGCGTAGCTGGCATTTAAACCCAAAGATGACAGGTACTTTACAGTACTTCTGCCAGCAGACAAAGCAGGTACTGAGTACAGATTTCCACACAGCACTGCTTTTGAACCTCATTTATTTCTGCCTACAGCACATCCATTATCCCAGTCCGTAGATGCTGATCATCAGGAAACAGCTACTGCGTGAGTGCTGCAGTAAGAACAAATCCCTGAAGTGTCTGAGGGCTGTAAGCCTGTTTCACCTCTACCCATGCATCAAATATGAACTCATGCCTCCAGTGACTTAACTTTCTGCACCACCGGTCTCCAGCCCTCTCTGTAATGCTCTTATTTCTGTATGGGTCACAGGGGAGCCTGTCAGGCTTTTAATCTGTAGCTTATTGTTTAAAGATTTATTTGTTTTGTGAGACTACTGCCAGTGTTGATCACAGGCTGGCATCCATGGAAGGAAGCTGGCCAACTGGAAGAGCGTCCACTGCTTCTCCAACTGGGTGCCTTACCTGTGATGAGACCGTTTTGAAGGATTCAGGTCATTTGCAAATATCATCTTAAAACTGCAGATGCTTCATTTTTCTTGTTTACAGTGGAAATACGTGAGAGAAAATGAGGTGTAACCAGCAAGTCCCTTGATGTTGCAGAAAAGGCTTAGGTTTTGGTTTGGTTGGTTTGTTGGGTTTTTTTTTTGGTAGGAGTGTCTTGTTTCCATGGCTACCTTTTGTTAAGATTCCTGCTGTTGGGATCAACTTTAATTCTGCGAACACCAGAGGATGCCCAGCGGTGGGACAGTTTGGTCTCAGACAGGAGGTGGGGGCAGGATAGTCGCACACGCCTGCAGCCCCTGCACAAACCAGCAGCGCCTGTTGCCTGGGCTCTGCTAATCCCTCCTCCTCCTCCCTCATTTTAAAGAAGGCAATCTCATGTTTCTTTCTCTGCCTTCTTCACCCTCCAGCAGACTTCCCCCACTTCGGGGACACACTGCCATAAAAGAGAAATTAATTATGCCCAGAAACCATACAGAAAATGCTGATTTTTCTCCCTGCTGCCAAGTCAAGACGTATACGCAGGGGAACACTGGCGTTCTTGCCCCAGCCCCTCTGCTCGCCCAGTGATCAGCCTGTATCCTGCTAAAAACAAGCAAACAAACAAACAAACAAAACCCAAAACAACCCCTGTCTCTTGGAATTGCTGTTAATCTCAAATCAATATATTAATGTTAAATGTTTCTGTCTCAGATTTTTCCCATTATTTTTTCCTTTTCCAGATTCTCCCTCCCCCATGCAGGCAGCAACAAGTTGATGGAAGGAAGTGTTAATTTTTGGTCCTTACTATAGCTATACTCGGATGCCACAATCTCAGGAGCGCTGGGTTGCTGATGAAGTAGTAGTTTTCTACTTATTCACAGATCTGTCTGTAACAATAGGAAAAAGTTTCTGAAGGCCTGATGGTGGTTTGGTAACACTGGTACCTTCTAAAAGTTTGCTTGGGTGTTTCTGAGAGTTTTTAAGTGTGTCACATATGGATCATTTGATTCCCTCTTTCTCATCTGTGTTGAAATTGCATGTTCTCGTCAATGGTGTGTGTCCAGAAGCAGTAGACTTCAAACCTATTCATGGGTATTTCTAATTTCTCATTATCTTTCTCCCTTTGGAATTGATTTAATGTATCTGGGGCTTTCTCTCTTGTCACAAAAAGGAGCAATGCTGCTTGCAGCCTTTTCTCCTGCTTATCTATTTCTGTAGCCATGAGGTACAAGAGGAATCTCAGCTTCTATTTTCTTCAATTTTCCGCTAAATTTCCTTTGAAGGTTATCTTTCCTGGAGGCTTCAACTGATCCAATTTCTTTTAATTTCCTTCTCTTTTTTTTGGCACTGCATAATGTGTTTGTGTAAAGAAGAGGAAAGGAGAGGAGAAGAAAGTATACCTTTCTGTTGACATAAAAACTCTTTGGTTCTTTTTGTGCTTCTGGGCTTTCTGCTTGGATATCCTAAATACAGCCACGCATCTCTTCTGTGCTATAAAAGGGAATGCCGCTGTGAAGAATGCTATTTGAAATAACTTTCCTTATGGACTTTGAATTGTGCCCTTTTGTAGCAGATCTGTTGTCTGTATATATATTCATGTAATCATAGCTCTTTGCTTTACTGATTTAAAGTCAGTTTTAATTATTCCTTATTTTTCTAATTCATCTGGAGCCAATGCACCTAAACCAGATTCATCCTATTTTGGAGAGGGTATGAGGTTTGGGGGGTTGTTTCTGCTCCATAGAAATGCCCCTGGCTGCTCCTTTACTCTAGGGTGGGGGCTCTTAACACTCCTGCAAAGGGTCTGTGCTAGGACAAAGTGATCAGGTGAAGAGCAAAGCCGTTGTGGTGGTGAGAGTTGCACACACGTGCACATAGCTGCATCGTGTGTGCCCTTACCTCTGCTGCCGGGTACAGAAATTGAGCGTGCCTGTGCACTTGTCATGTCCCAGACCCAAGATATTTGAATGACTGTCTCTTTCCCCCTGTCTGTGCAAGGCAGTAAAAATTGGTTGGGTTTGCCCTGTTCCCTCTCCTGATGGGGCTCGTCTTGTAGGGTTTAGAAGACTTCCTCATTTAGAGAATTAATTGACGGCAACTTTTCCTGAGCATGCTGTGCCCCCAGCTTTTACTTATGCCTTCAAGACTTCATGCAGAGCTTTCTTTTCAAGCAAATTCGTCTTTTGACAATTTGATCCCACTTTCTCAGCAACTCTTCTGGATGTTTTTAATGTTTTCTGACTGTTTCTGAGTGTGTCTGTGAGCTGTCTGGGAGTTTGGTTAGTATTTAAAAAGTATTTATTTACACATTTCACATTCACAGCATGTAAATAACAAAATCGATGTTGGGTAAGTGCCAGTCCATACCTCGGAACTGATGGAGGGAGATTATTGCATCTCTCCAATTCAGAACCTCTCTTAACCAAAAAATCAACCTTAGACATACTTAAAGGTGTTTATGTTAAAGGAAGACTGGACGCATGCATTTCAGATCAGCCCTGCTCCTGTCACCTTGTATCTTCCTCCTCAGAGGGGGCTGTAGGATTGCTGGCCCCAAAAAGTCTCCTCGGACACTGGGCGCTCTATGCTAGAACCTCTGTCTCATTTAAAACTGCACTTTATATTGCCACCAAATTTCCTTAGCAGGATGAAGAATTTGGCCTGGCTTTGGTTTCTCGGTTGAAAAGCATGATCATAAAATCCTTGAGAAAAGCAAGGTTGCTGTTCACAGCAGAGCTAATGTAGCTTTCCTCCATATTTGTGTTCTGTATCTCCACCACCTGCTCATAGCCACACTGCTTTTCCTTCTGCTTTTATATGACTTTCTAGTTCCCTTTCTGTATTTCTCTGGGCAAGCAGCAGGGTTTTGGCTGATTAAAAGCTATGGATGGGCTGACTGGCAGGTCAGTATTAATGCACTTGTTACTCAGCTGGCTGCTTCTTCATTGTATCAATTTTTCCTCCCTATGTGGCGGCTTGCATGGGTTTCTATCCTCCATCGAGCTGATTTACATGAAGAAAAAAAATAATCTTAAGTAGTATGTCAAATTTGGCTGAAATTGGTATTAACAGGAGTATGCTTCTTATGCTGGAAAACTTCAGTGTGCTGGTATTTGGCCTGAAGTCACCTTATATTTTATTGAAATATTTGCCCACTAGCCTTAAAAGATACCAATAATTGAGCTTTCATTCTCATTTTTTTCTGTGGAATTTTATTTATTCATGGGGGAGCAATCTGATAGCTTATATAGCATGTAGACCATTGGTTATATGAGTTTAGTAGAAGGTCATTGTGCAGAAGATTAATAAAGTTATTTGGCTGTGTTGCATTTCCTCTTTATTCATTGTATGAGCAGTGTTGATGTGTGCAGTACACTGATACTGACTGTACTGTTTCATCCAAGCACACACAGTCCTATTCTCCCTATTTTTTGCCTTTAAAGTAAAGCACTTGCAGTTGTGAATGATGTGATTTATTTTATTAATGGTATCTTTGCTGCAGGCTGTAGCATTGAGTCTCTTTGTCCCGATGAAGTCTTTTTTATGACAATGATAATATATGACTTAGTGTTTGTTTCAGTAACAAGGAGACAACTGTATTTTGCTTGTACTTTTTTTTCAGTCTTGAATTCTTTGGCCATTCCCAAAATAGACAAAATGGGCTGAAGCATATGCAAAGATCATTTCAAACTTAGCATTATCTGTTGGCACACTATTTTTAACTGGAGACAGCAGCTCAAGAAAACCAACGCATTCCTTAGGCATATCCTTAGGTTTTATTGAAATCAGTCTGAGATTTCAGACCAAGCTGAGCAGCCTTAGCCTGTTAGATTTGTGACGTTAATGAGAACCACGGATTGCTGTGGTTCTGGACTGCATTAGATCAGCACCTACAGAGAGCCCGGGGACCTGTGCGGGGTTTGCTAGCAGGGAAGAGTCCGTGTTGTCTCCAGCTGCAGCTGCGGCAAGGGGTTAGGATGCAATTGCATAGGCTGGACTTTGTCCAGGGTATCAGGAAACCCTATTCAGAGAAAAAGCCACCTGGTGCTTTTATTGACCATGCATCACCAGGGTTGCCCTTTGCAGCCCTCTCTAAGAAGTGGCAACGCTGCCAGAGTAACTGCTTCCAAACCTCGTCCTGCGGTTCCGGCTCAGCATCTCTTCATCAGCATTGCTTCCTGCCCACGCTGGTGCCTCTTGGAGACCTTCCACTGCAAATATTGACCCAGCTAACACTGCTTAGCTTATGAGATCTGAGGAGATGAAAGTATTTGGCCTTGTGACTGGAGGCTATTACAAATGATTACAACGTGAATCAGATCCTCCGCCTACCTGCTAGGTACCGAGTTTGGGATTCTTTTCCATCCCCTGCCCACGCAGTCTTTAGCCCAAAGACTGCTACCTCTGTAGGGAAATATGCCGCTGGAAGGATCAGGCTGGCACACTGCCTCCTGGTTTGCGTTTCTGTCTCAAACACATCATCTTTTCCTGTTCCCTATACGCTTATGATTAGGCATTGGGTAGAGTGGAAATGTTTAGAGGTCTTTTGGCTCCAGCCGTGTTACTGCTTGTTCGTCTCAGTGTCGTGATTCACAGGTCTGCATTCTTTGCACTGAATCAGAAATTAGAGATGCAAAAGGTCTGTTAGGTCAACTAGCACGCCCTTTGGTGACTCTTCCTTTCAGGATGTAAATCTAGTTTTTGTTCTGCTAGGAGAAAAAAGGAAGCAGAATTACACGGTGTGTCTGCAGGTCTGGATTGCTGCATGAACCCGTGGCTCTTTGGTCCTTTGTGCTCGTGGAGAGCTTTTGGTGTTTATAGATTCAGAAAATCAGTATTACTTCTTTTTGACTGATCACGTGTGAGTTGATGCAGCAAAGGCAGAATAAAAGTCACAGCACAGCAGATAATCAAGGGAGAAAAACTTTCTAAATAGTGGGGTTTGGGGATTTGTGCCACCTGCTTTTTGACAACACTCAGGGACAAACTCAGCACATGTGTATCTTTCCTGGCTTATTTGTCCTGACATTTCTTCTTCTGCTACACTAAAAAGCATTGTTACTATTGATACTTCTTTGATGTGCGTATCTAGCCAAAAAATCAGGATCTTGTTGATTGTCTCACTTAAGAGAAACGGGTGAAAGAGAGAGGTACTGCTAGGAACAGATCTTGTTTATTTGAGAAGCCAGTCATCCTTCCTTGAGCACAGAACCACTGGAGCAGAGACTGTCACTCCATGTTCTTGCAGCCAACACCCTCCTTCACTCACCGAGGTGTTTTTCATGATTTTGCTGCCATGCTTGTTCAGGGTGAGCTTCCTTCTCTCTTTCCTCTGTGCCCCTTTTTCGCAGTATGTATGTGTGCATCAGCGCCCAGGGACACGGCACCCTGCCCAAGGCAGGACTTGGACAAATACCTCCTGCCACGCTCAGGTTTCTAGCTAGGCTTGCATTTCTGCTTGGGTTTGTGTGCTATATTTTGGAGATTATTATTTCAACTATCAGCTTTCAAAGAGGAATTTACTGATTTATTGAAGCCATTTTAAATGGTCAGTGTTTATATCCCATTGTTTTAGTGAGGCATATCCCCAGCTACAATCAAACTAGCTGATTACTTGTATTTCAGCAAGACCTGAATGGAAGTTTATCTTGCTGGGTTCCGTACATACACGGTGGGAGCAACCTCTGTGCGGAGGAATTCGCTGTTTGAGGAGACACTACAATAAAGGCTAAAAAACCAGAGACAGTAAATGTAGCAGCTCGAAGGCAGGAAGCAAATCAAGCCGAGAGCCTGACTTAGAAATCCATCTTTCTCAGGTGCTATTTAAGGCCTATTGTACTCCACCCCAGTACTTCCCAGGTACTCTGTTGTATAATTTAAAAAACATTGAAATCAGTGAAAAAGCTGATGGCTTTAAGTCCATAATGCAGGATTCTCATTTCGGTTCATTTCATACTGAGGAGACTTATTAAATGAAAGACGAAGTTATCAAACCTAACACAGGAGCCTTTCTTTTCAGTGGAAAAGGGAGTTGCTGCCAACTTGTTTTGATAACAGCAGTTAGCCAAGCCTGTGTCCTGCAGCGTGCTTTAACTCTCAGTGACTCCAAGTTCGCCGGCTGGTTTGCGGCAGGCGCGGGTTTGCAGGAGCTCCGTGTCTGACCTCCTCACCGGCCGTAGTGTGGTGGCAGCCTGGACTTCCTCTTCCTCAGTAAGAAGCCGTGAAAAGAAATAGGTGCAAATTGGAAGCTACAGATTAGGTTTAATTTGTATTTTGCTTGCTTGATAGCAGGACAAAAATGAGAACAGTGAGGACCCTTCGTCATTTTCCTGAACAGGTCTTATAAATCCTCTTAAAGTGTCCTACTCAGCAGAAAAAAAAACCCTTCTGAATCTCGCCGCTCAGGCGAGGCGACTGTGATTTCAAACAGTCCCTGCCCTCTCTCAGCCCCCAAAACAGTCTAATGATGCTGTGATGCAGCGGACTGCCAGCAGCCCCCCAGCACATGCTGGTCCAAGCTGGAGGTGCTCCCTGCAGCACCCTAGCGGGATCTGGGTTTGCAGGCAGGATGGTGGGCAATGGGGTTGTGGCTGCCAGCATGGAAGATAACAAAGTAATGCCTTTTGTCCCCTTTCTGTTGTAGCTCTGCATCCCCCTGCCCTTACCGCGAGGACACTTTAACCCCACCCTATTTCTCTGAGTAAGTGATGTGTAAAAAATAAGGGAGGGGTTGGTTTTGGTTGTAGTCAATAGAGGAGGTTTTTTTTATGTTTGAGGGAGTAAAAAGTCATGCCCAGTTGCTCAGGATGGGAGATCTTGCCAAAATTGTTCGGTCATGCCTCAAGGCTACTTGGGAATTCAGTTACTGAAGTCCATGCTAAAACCTGAAGACCTGTGTATGAGAAATGTTGACTATGGTTTTTATAGGTCTATGAATCTGTCTTAATGGTTTAGGTTTTGGTTTAAAACAAACATTTTTTTTAAAACGTCAGTCTTCCCCCAGATATTGATGACCTGAGTTAGTAGTTACGGGACCCAGCAGTCACTGGAAGAGGGGACACTTTCCAGACAGGTGAATGCCCAGGTCTAGTGGTGACATTTCTAAAGGTTGCGCTTGCTCTGCTGTAGGATCTGTTCAAATGAGAACTTATTATGTTTCCCAGCTCAGCTTTTTTGTTTGGTTGGTTTGTTTTATTTGCATTTTCCTTGCTAGTGCCTGTAAAGCAGCCTTAGGGGGTTGTGAGGAGTCATAAAATGTTCCTTACTGCCTGGAGGCTAAGCAGGTCCCATCCAGGGATGCATCCTACCTGGCCTATTTAAGCGTGTCTTTCACAGAAAATGCAGGGTACTCAGCAGCTCAAAACCCCATGGTTTTAGTGCCTCCACTTGATTATATCTAAAATAATTAAAATAATATGAACCTAAAAAAAGATAAAATTACTTTTTTCTGGAAAATGTTTGGCTAGGAGTTCTTAGTCTGTTCATTGATGTCTGTCTCAGAAAGGGCAGATGAATCTTGCATTTCCAAGAAGACCATAAATATAGAGCAGTGCAGTCTCATTTACTAACATTATGAAGATAATTTAGCTGTAAATTCAACCTTACGTCTATCTAAACCGTCAAGGAAAAAGTCACCATGCTGGGAGACTGAGTTCCCAGCAAACATCTAAGCAGGAGCACAAGTCTCCACTCTTCCTGTCAAATCACGAAAATGGTGTCCTGAAGCTTTGAAATTAGAAAATCTTTGTAGATTCAGGACCCACTGCTGTCTGAAGGCACCTTTATATGTTTCCTTTTAATTTCTCCATGGCTTGTGATCTTGATGTATTTAATGATTACTGAAATCTCCTGCAGTTAAAAGCAGTGTCTCCTTCGTTATTAATTAAAAAAAAATATTAAAAAAAAGAGAATAATTTGATAATCTGCCTGGTACCTTTCTAATAAATGAGTGAGAATATACTATTCTAGATATCTCAAGCAATTCATTAAGCCTTTCAGCACTGAGCAGGCCACTAATGGATGCAGAATATCCCTTAAGTCTCTACTAAAATACAATAATCTTTACTGGAAATGGTAAGCCTTTGACAGTACACTCTAGTGTAGGGTGGCAGGGATCTACCTGAAGTGGAATTTGGTGGGACACGCAATTTATTGTCACTCACTTACAAAATGTTCCAGGAATTTCTCCCAATTCTCTGAGCTTTCCCTCACATCACCTGACTTTGACTCAGAGTGCAGACTGCAAAATGTAGTTTGGTTTATGAGATAAGGTTTTCAATTTCAACCTTAACAGAATTAAGTATTGACTTGACATTTACACAGATTCTGACTCATGGGATGAGCTGACTGATTAAAATGAGGACAAGCAATCTACCAGAGTATGAAAAAATGATGAATAGTGGAGAACTAATGGTTTATAGTAATTAGGGAAGATTATATAATATCTGTAGATCTATAGGACCTCATTCTGAATGAACTGCAAAAGTTAGAAGACCCTTCAACAGAAAAGCAGAAAATTCCAGTGAACTTCTTAAATGTGGTTGACTTGAGAGTTTATTTAGTGCAGGTCTTATTACATCAGATGAGTATGTATCAGCGGTGTACTATATCAGTTTCCACCTTTCTCCTCCAGTGAAGAGGTGTTGTGGTTTAACCCCAGCCAGCAACTCAGCCCCACTCAGCCGCTCACTCACTTCCTCCTCACGCAGTGGGATGAGGGAGAGAATCAGAAAAATAAAGCTCGTGGGTTGAGATAAGAACAGTTTAATAGAACAGAAAGGAAGAAACTAACAATGACACTAATAACA
>JAVKLA010000021.1:15570128-15597224 GCA_034782735.1 Sagittarius serpentarius | reverse complement strand
TGCGCCTGGGTTGGGGCAACACCTGGTATCAAGACAGGCTGGGGGCTGAAGGGATTGAGAAAAACTGGACATTCACTGGCAATGTGCACTTGCAGCCCAGAAAGCCAACCGTAGCCTGGGCTGCATCAAAAGAAGCGTGGCCAGCAGGTCGAGGGAGGTGGTTCTGCCCCTCTACCCAGCTCTGGTGAGACCCCACCTGGAGCGCTGCATGCAGCTCTGGAGCCCCCAGCACAGGAAAGATACGGCCCTGCTCAAGTGAGTTCAGAGGAGGGCCACAAAAATGATCAGGAGGCTGTAACACTTCCCCTGTGAGGGACAGGCTGAGAGAGTTGGGGTTGTTCAGCCTGGAGAAGAGGAGGCTCTGGAGAGATACTTGAAGGGGACTTGTAAGAAAGATGGGGACACACTTTTTAATAGGGCAATAGGGCCTGTAGCGATAGGACGGGAGTAATGCTTTTAAACTGAAAGAGGGTAGATTCAGACTAGGTATAAGGAAGAAATCTTTTATGATGTGGATGGTGAAACACTGGCACAGGTTTCCCAGAGAGGTTGGAGATGCCCCATCCCTGGGAACATTCAATGCCAGGCTGGACGGGGCTCTGAGCAACCGGATCTAGTTGAAGGTGTCCCTGCTTACTGCAGGGTGGGTGGACTAGATGACCTGTGATGGTCCCTTCCAACCCAAGCCAGTCTATAGTTCTATGATTCTGACTTTTTCTGTAACCTTGCTGAAGGAGGAAGTGACTTTCTGTAGCAGCTAAACTCTCCAAAGGCAAGATAGCTACTGGCAAAAGGCAGAGCTTGTGATATAGTGTACTTGTTAACTTCAAGGGCTGTGAACAGTGATATCTTTGTAGAGCAGAAACTGTGTTATTAGTTTTACTAGTCCCTACACTGCTGTCCTTAGTTACAACTGAATGGTTGAGATACCAGCTAAAAGCACTGCCTCTGGCCCTCAGGACTTTATACCCTTTCCTCCCACCTATTTATGCATCCTTTTTTTGTAAGGAAATATGCATCTTCTGTGTATATCTTGAATTTTGAAAGGAACCCCTTTCTGAGAGGAGTGGATGACGGCTTTGATCTGACTGAAAGCAGTGCAGAGCTGGATGCTCATGAGGTTGAAGCCGAAGTTCTGTGCCACTGGAGACTTTGCCACAGGAAGATGTGCAACTAGAGCCGTGCAAGATCTGCATGTGACGATATCATCACATGCATGTGATGAAAGCATTCCTGGGTCAGTCTATTATCTACAAATCTTCATCTATACTGAGTAATCCTGCAGACTGCCATGTCTAGCTGAAGTAAAATTAATTTTCCTTTCATTTCTGACCAGAGTCCCTCATTAATGTTTATGAAATAAGGGAAAGAAATGAAACCTAAAAGAAAAAAAAATCCCTAACAAATAAGTAAAATGAGACAGCTGAGGTTGAAGTCTTCCAGTAGCCTGACCATTGCTCAGAAGAACTCTGAAGGCAGAACAAGACCCCTTTGGAAAGTATTTCTGGTGGCTATGAAGAGGCGGTTTCCCTAGCCTTTGGTGAGGTAGAAAAGAATATACATGTTCTAGATTCCTGGAAGTAGGACTGGGCTTTTCTCCTACTAAGACATTTTCAGTTTTCTCCTACTGAGAAATTTTCAGCTGCTAATGGAAAGGCAGGGATTCTCCAGTTTTGTGATAGAATAAATTGATTTATAAACCTGATCATCTCCCCATCTGTGATGTTTCCTTTGCATCCACACATGTATGTCTAATAGTAACATATCAATTTAAAGAGCAGGTAGATAGTTATTTTATCTTGTTGCTGTTTTTAATATGATTCAATAAATAGGCATAATGGGAGCAACTATGCGGATGATAGTCATTCCAACGGGAGCAGCTACATGGGTTATAGCTATTCCTGCAGAGTTTGCCATGTCTGATGAACAGCCTGCATGCTGAGAAGAGAGCCCTAGGAAGGCTGTTGTAGTAAAGTGAAATGCTGCCTCTGTCTCAGTCTTCTTTTGCAAGTACTTCTATTCCCTGCCCTGGGTGAATTTCTTGAACTTAGCAGTTTGCTTTACCAAATGAATTGCTGTTTTACCTTAGCCACAAACAGCCACTTGTGAGTTTCTTAGTGATGTAGGAATGGCCAGACTTCAGGGCATTGGGCTTGCCTGTTGCATCCAGACCTGCACCACAGATCTCTTTTGCTGTCTGGTGCCAGCGATTTAGCTGGCTGTGAAAAAACTGTGGGTCAGATTAAGATTCAGCCTACTTGCTGTTTTCTCTTCTGTTGATTTCCCTGGTTTGTCATACAGTCTCTTTCTTTCTCTCTTCCTGCTATATCTTCTTTGCCATAGAGGAGATTGTACTGCCAGATAACTACTTACACATTCTCCTTTTTTGCCCATCTCCATGATAATACAACCTATGCTGGCAGAGTCACATAAGCCTCTGTTTGCAGGAAAATCTGTGTCAGAACATAGCAGAATTTCAAGAAAGTATTTTGGATTTCTGCTAGAAAAAGGCTAAGATCCTTTCAAAGATCAATGGCTATAGAAATTTCTGTACTTATCAATGCCACTGTCCACCAGACAAGAGTGTTGAGAGGAGTGAGAGGAAAGACCAGAAGTTATAAAAGTAGCCTTCATAAACACTGAGACACTGCTCTGCTTCTCCTGTCTTCCGCAACTTGAAACAATTGTGGTTATGTCAGTTCTGTCAAATGAATAGTACGACAAACGCTTCCGGTATGGAAAGATAGCATGAAATCTCCTTGTAACAGTCTTTTGCCTGTAAGAATTTTTCAAGTTTAGAATAAGCGCTCAGAATCTTCCATTAGATAAGACTGAAATTAAATCTTGAATTTTATTTATTTATTTATCAGAGGCCTGGGAAAAGGAAATAAAACCAAATCCAAGAGTATAGATGCTGTGAAATAGAGAGACTAAAGTTGACTGCATTGTCTGGCTATAATTTTGAAAGTGATTAATAACATCAAACTTCAGTATTTTTGTATTCCAGGTTAAGTCACCAGAATGAAATTTGATATCTAGCAAGTTGTGGATATCCACCAACCATCAAATGGAAATTACATCCATTCCATAAAACTAATACTTAATTGCCATTAAATTAAAAGTTGGCTGATAATGTATTTTCAGCGTTACCACTATCCTTCTGATGTGCGTAAAGTTTAAGGGTACTTACTAAGTGAGTGTTGTTAAGGTCACCTATGGGTTTGTGGTAAGGTTTTACCCTTGTGGTAGTTAAGTGGTCATCAAAGTACTTTAGATGGAGACACAGAATCATAGAATCATGGAATCATAGAACAGTTTGGGTTGGAAGGAATCTTTAAAGGTCATCTAGTCCAACGCCCTGTAGTGAGCGGGGACAACTTCAACTAGAGCAGGTTGCTCAGAGCTTGTGTGGTTATTGTCCCTTCAGAGATTAAAAAAAATAGGTCAAAATAGGATGCTAAGTTGATTATCAGTCAGCATGGAGGAACAGATTCACTCATGGGGCTAAAAGGCTTATTCAAGTACAAAATCAGGAAAGAATCTGAGCACTTCTGTGTTTGAGCCTTTTCGCTGTAGTGATCTAGAAGGAATGAAATCCTCCCTGTATTTCTGTCTCTAAAAGGATTATCATATGGTATTTTAAGGACATAAAAAATGAGCGATAACTCTCTGAATGTGGTTTGAAAACTTATGAGAGTGAAATGCAAGTTGAAAATCTTTTTTGCCAATTTGTTGACTCATGCAGCGTAATCCACACGTAGTATTATGCAATAGTGGCACCCAGTGGAGGCTGGAATTACAGCAAGGTTTCCGTTGCTGCTGGGTACCGCTTGCCCAAATCTACCCGGAGTTTAGGACTGCGGGTGCGGGTTTGGGAAGGTAGGTCTATGAGGACCAAAGCCATGCACAACTTAAGTGTTCTTCTAAATCAAGAACTCTTACCTGTCAGCCAGGCTTTTAATTTGAAAAGTTAACACTAGCTGAGCATCTATCTATCTATTCACAACAAACTCAAACTCTGGATAGTGCGAGGGCCTTCTTCCTACGGGATAGACTCTCCGCTTTAGCTGCATTAGTGCAGCTGTAGTAGTTCAAAACCCTTAAGCAACATCTAATGCAAGAGCATCCTGCGGAGTTGAAGAAAAATGCCCTCTACTCCTACTGCCCTGGAAGTACTGCTTGAATAGCGACAGTATCAGCCTCAAAAGCTTGGAGAGAAAGTGAAGAGCAGCGTGTGTGCATGGGGGCAAGGGGGAACAGAAAGAAAGCATGGCTCGTGATTCAGTTGCAGCCTGGGCTTAGATGCAATAGTCTGAAAAGGCTGTAAGGTGTGTGAGAGAGGAGTGAGAACAAGAGGAATGCCAGACCTGTGTCATGCAGGTGGGAAGGAAGTCTCTAGGGAGCGTATTTTAGTGTTTTACATTCAGGCAATGCTAACAGTAGCACCACCAAAAATAAATGGACATTAATAATAAGCTGTAAGCAGATCAAACCTCCCATAACGTGGAGTTCTTGGTATGTTACAATGTGCATGGAATATTGGATTTCTCTAAAGAATGTATTATTTACTACGAGGCTGGTCAACATGCTGCTCCATGGGGAATGAGGCTATACGTGTCATTTTCTGTTTATTGTTTTCTCAGGAGTCCTATATTGCAAATGGTTGTGGTGAACAGGATTTGGGAGTAACTGACTTGTAGTGCCTAAGAGAATTGAATGAATTAGAATAATGTTCCTACGTACCTAGTGCTGTTGAGCTTGGATTTCAGTTCCAGGTTGCATGCCTACTCAGTGTCTGATATTATCAGAAAAATGTGATTAATGAGGAGGATGATCTGATTTCCCAGCAGTTTTTCATCTTTAACTGGTTTAGCACCTCTATGCCTCTTTTTGGCGTTTATTTTAACATTTTGCTGTAAGCACTGGATGTTTTGGCATTTTGGCCATGCTGAAATTATGTTAGATCTGCAAGGAGAAGTGGATGCAGGAAAGCATATTCAAGTAACTATAGTTTTGCGGTCAAGAAAGAGTTTAAGAAAGGGAGAATGACAAGTTGGACCAGATTATTTACACATGTTGGAATTGTTTTCATACATGCAAAAGTCATTAGGCAGAAGAGGCTGCTTATTAGTGCATTCTCTGTCACAGTTGCAGTACTATATTTTGCAAGTGATCCCATTAAGTCACCAGGACTTTCTGTTGATTAGGTTACTATTTAGTGTAAGACATAGTCTCATAATTTCTGGAGAAATGGCTGCTTATCTTAATGATTTACATGAGTTACAATGGCATTTGTCCAAGCATTATGTGGTGGTAGGTAAGTAGATTTTTATCTTTGTTTTAGAGCCCAAGGTGTGAGAGCAAAATTAAATCGCTCAAGAGTAAGAATCTGCCTCAAATGTGTGATGTGAACTTTATGGCTGATCCAAACGATGTTGTACTAAGTTGAGGAAAGAATTGTACTGAAAGGGAAGGCTAATCACAGCTGTTAGAATAGGTTTGTAATTTATTTTTGAAGTAGATACTTGATTTGTGCTGAGCAAAATTATTAAAAGGCATAAGACACCTTTTTCGTTACTCACTAAAAATTTCTCCCATTTCATCCTGTATCCTAGAAGAAGAACTGGGTTATAAGTCACAGGATCTCACCTAGGAAATACTCATGGATGAAGCCATATGCCTCCTGACTTCCTGCTCCTGTTAGAAGAAATTACTGTATATGTTTAGAGGCTGTAACAAATCGCCTTCCCCCTTGCCTAGAAGAGGATTTTTGAGGGATTGTGCCCCAGGGGATTAGCAGTGTTTGAATTCCCCAGTCCATGGAACTTCTGTGCTGCTGTGTCAGATTACGTTGACAAGCATACCCTACACCTCTGCTGTACTGGCTTTGCCATCTAAGTTGTATTGCAAGTGCTGTTGATGTTACTCTGAGTAAAAATTCTGTGTGCTGTTCCCCTTCAGTTCATCTTCCCTTCAAGCTCCTTTAAACATGAAATAACACACTTGCATCTAATTTTTGGCACAGTTTTACCACTTCTCTGCTAGAAGGATTTCTGTCTTTTATGAACTAGTCAAAATGAAGGACTTGCCACAAAATGTATGAAGGTAAGAAGGTAAGGCACCCTAGGGCATTGGAGAAGCATTAGGACAGAGGAGTCCAATTAATCAGATGAAGACTTTCTTCCCAAAAAAGGGCAGGTAATTGAGACGTATTCATGTGATTACAATTGATTTTTCTCACAGAAAAAAAAAAAAAAAGACACAAAGTATGGGCAATTGCTGAAAGTGGTAATGGAAAAGAAAGTAATTTTAAGTAGAGGTGATGCTGGCTTTTTTCTTTCCTTTTCCCTCTTAGTTTTAAAGAAAGCTATGAGTACTGACTTCTAATCCTAAAAAGAACCCAGTCAGGGTAGGCCTATACCAACAAATGACATTTCAGAGTTGCACGAAAGAGAAAATAACAGAGAGAAAGAGAGAGATAGGAAAGGATATAACAATCAAGGACCTTTTCAGTAACATAGATTAAGATTTACAATTGAATTAATAAAGACCGGTTGTTCAAGTTAATTAAAATATGACTTATTTTTCTTTTTTTTTTTTTTTTTTTTTTTTTTAAGCAGAGTGGTTTGTGGCCAGCTGTTCTGAACAGAAACACGATTGCACTTTCCTTTAAAATCCTTCAGGCTTTGGAGTAGGTACTGTCTTGCACTTACCTTGGCCATTCATCTTGGTTTGTAACGACTTCTGTATTTTGCCTCTGGTTAATGGTGCTCTTCAGTAAGACAGCGAAGGATCTAAGCCATAGGTGTCAATAAAAGCCCAGCCAATATCTCTGTTGCAGCTGGGCAACTAGTCCATAATGGCTGGCAATGGAGATGACAGAGACACCCTGCAGGCTTTGTGCAAAAGGAGTAGGAAGCCTTTTAGCTTTCTGCCCTGATGAGGACCATCTAGAAGGTAGTTTGGATCTGCTTTGCTGTAAAGGTACCTTTGTTTAGTGATGTGACTAATGAATTTCCAGAGTTCATGGTGAATAGATTTTTGGACCTGAGAAGATCTGAATGGAAATCAACAGTTAATTAGAAGCAAATGTGTTGTTTCTAAAATTCTCTGGATGCATGATAAAAGATACTTTACGAAATAGTTTAAAAAGTGTTTTACAAGAAGACTTGAAAAAAATCCTCTACATTGCTCTGCTGAAGTCTGAGTGCTGTTATAAACGTATATGTTCTCTTTGGGGTCTGAATGTTAAATGTAAAAGTTGTACTCTCTAAAATTGTCAACCAGTCATTATAACTTCCAAGAATGACATAACAGTGTCAGGAAAGAAAAGCAAGGTGGAAACTCATTTAAAATGTGTATATATTCAAGGTGAATACCACGTACATATGAATGGTAACCTACCTGTTTTGGGACTGCGAAGACACATCTAGTACATGTAGTGATATTTAATAGATCTTAGAGTTAAAATTCCACATTGTTGTGACAAACTTGTCCATAGCCTTTCAGGAAGAACCGCTAGAAGGGGTTGAGTGAAAGCATTTAATTAGAATACTCCAACAGTGTTGTTGTTATCTTTACTATTGGCAATATGGAAATTATTTTGATGTGGAACAATATGGAAATAAATGCTATTGGTATTTGATTTGGGTATCAGGAAAAAGCATAGTCCCAGACCAAAACCCTATGATGCTAACTGTTGTATGTATACACACACACAGAGTCTCCTCAAGAACTGACAATTCTATAAATATTTTGAAAACAAAAGCCCACTTGTTCAATGTGACAACTGTTGTTTAGATTATTAAAGAGAACTTTAAAGCAGACACTGTGAACAGAACATCTGAGTGTCTAGGCAGTCTGACAGCATTCCCAACTGTAAAGACCTATAGTGAAATTTGGGACAATATGGGATGTGGAACAGTTCTTAGCTCAACTAGGTCTTGATCTTGTGGAAAGACTTTTATTGATGGCTCCTAACTTCACTGGGGAATGATAAGACTTCTGTTTGTCACACGATTAATGTGTCTGAATTGCAAGGCACATTTCATACGTTTTATGTGAAACTAAGCCTGTAGCATGCTCTTTGTTCATGGAAAGTGAGACAGACAGTGGTTCTTAGCATACCAGTGACTCAGTCCAAGATGAAATTTTGAATGATCTTTACCAGAACATCTCTTCTTCTAAGTAGAGAGCAAAAGAAAATGCGTAAGAGATATTGGCCTAAACTTTTTGTTTGGAGACTACTAATCTAATGATAAGCAAGAATAAAATGTTAAAATGTATGGGTTATTTTAAAAAATTATTTGCACTGATTATTCTTTCCCCACCCAGGATCCTTGTTGGCTTTGAATTTGGCATAATTTGTTTATATTGAGTCTTATTTGGTACAGCTTATCTTCTTCATCAGACATCAAAGTAAATTTCAAAAATACGCTGAATTCATCTCTGGTAAAAAATAGTGGGAGCGATATAACAGAGACTTTGCACTGGCTTTTCCCTAGCAGTCGCTATCATTCCTTACAGTGCTAGCTCAGTCTTGTTGCAACGCTTTCCCATGGGTGAGAAGAACGTGACCAGGGCTCTGCCTGCTGTGACCGATGAAGCTGGACACAGCTGTGCTGTAAGAGGTGGCTGAAGGACTTTCCAGTCCTAATTTAAATAGAAACATGTTCACCATTATGTCTTCCTTTTGTTCTTTGGCAGCTGTAGAGCTGAAACGTTGTAAAAATATTTCTGTTTTAATACTTTATTTACAGTCTGAATTATTCTAAAATAGATTCCCAAGCAAATGACATTTACTCTGTTTGTTAGTGCTGTTGGAAAGGGAGAGTACACTGCAAGCAAGTCTCAGGAGGGAATCCAGTAAGCCACTATTTCATTCTAGTGTCTAGCAAGGCACTGTCCTTCAAAACAGCTTTTTATTCTCCTGGTCTTTGATCTTTAACAGAATTTGAACTCTTTCTAGAAGTTTGGTATACTTTGATCTAAAGTTACGTTCTTTGGTAGCAACGGTTCGGTAGTTCTGACTTCACAGTGACGTGTTTATACCCGTTTTCTAGTTGTCACACTTTTCTAGTACCTTTTCTAGATGTCCCACAATGTTATCTCTGCTTCCCTCTGAAACAGAAGAGAACAGGTCCTAATGCTGGGAGCCTCTCCTAGAGCCAGGGGAAGCCCTGTACTGTTCTGTGGAGAGCTGCAGTGGCTCTTCTTGTTTATTTATGGACTGTCAGGTGGCAGAATGAAGCCTGATCATGTGAAATTTCTAGCCCAGACTTGGGCTTTACGAATCAGGAGGATTAGGTTGGTTTGGAATATGGAAGGAGAGTTTTTACGTGCTTATGTGAAGTGAACCTTGAGTGTTACTGGGGAATTCTAGTATTTAGTACTCGTTAGTTGTTAGGTTCTTTCTGTCGTAACATCTTTTGTGAGTATTATTTTAAGAGTGTACAAACTGACTTATAGATTAGGGACACTATTAGAAAACCAGGCAGTGACTGGATGACAGAACAGTGTTTGGGACTTTCCTCAACAACATGCTTGTCTTCCCAGATCTGTGCAGCTTCTTAACTAAAATACAGCAAGTTGGGGTTTTATCTTTGCCATAACATAATGCTTACACATTTTCCCATCTAAAATAACCAGACAAGATCCTGGGCTATTAAAGCTGGAATCTGATCACTAGGTAAATTCACTTTCAGTGAGTTCTGACATGGTGTTCTGATGTGAGATCAGTTTACGAAAATAAGTGTGACTTGCAAATACGATTTTGAACACAGATTGGAACGGCCCCTGTATCACAGTGCTATGTTGTAGCTATCTTTGCTGAAAAATTAATCTCTATTGAAAGTGTAACCAAATTTGTGGTTTTGTTCCTCCTTCAATGCAGCATTCAAATACTAGCTTAACTTTAAATATATATTTTTGTTATCCTTGATAAAGATGCTTATTTATGTTGAGACCTGGTAAGGCAGCAAACAATATTGAGTAGAAGAAAAATCAAAATTCAGCTTGCAAAACTATTCCATTTTCTCAGCCTCTTAGTATTGTCCTTATTTCTTCTAATATAGAATCAATATAGCAACTATATTTGACCAAAGAGCAGTACTGGGAGGTGTTAATGGAGAGAAAAACCTATGAGATCATTTTACCTGATGGCTCATACTAGACCTCTGACTGCTCATAAAGATTCCATGCAAACAGCTGATCTTAAACTTGAATTTCTTATGCTTAAAGCAATTCTGAAATTATTTTATTGCCACTGCAGTCATAGAAATAAATCAATGTTTGTAGGAGACCCAAGGAGATTTTCCTGTCAGGAGCGGAATCTTAGGACCAAATAGTTTGAGTCTGCCGCAGCCAGTAAAGTTCCATCAATTTTCACCAGCTGAAAAATGCTACTTTTTTACTTTTTTTAAATTCTTGTTTGAATAAGGGTAGCAATTTCCTCTGTTGTTATTACAACACGAATGGACTCTTATTGAGTTGCTCACTAAAAGTTTTATAGCTAAAGTGCTGTGAGTGTTTTCATTATAAATGGCTATCATAAAGCTCTATAACTTGCTTGTAAAAATTCGCTGCCAATAAAAATCTGGCACGCACAAGGTCGGTTCTGGAGCTAATTTATTTAAATTAATTTATTAAAATAATTGAACAGCCATTGTGAAGTAATGAATGTAGCAAACAATTATATTAACACGTGGTGCCTCATAGTGCTTTTCTTAAAAGCAACAAAAAGTTTTAGAAACAACAACATGGGTGAAGCACTGAGTCAGTTTTGGCAATTATGTGAATTTAGACATAAAAATGTTTTTCTGAACAAGTTGCTGTATATTTTTAATACATTCTATTAGATAAATGTCCTACTGTTATTGCGTGTTTAGTGTACATGTCATTCAAATATTGTAGAAGCCTTGCATTTCAGAGACTGGTATTTTTTAGGCTAAACTGTCACCATTGAAATGAGAAATATTTGCAAGAAAACTGTTTGCATAAGGATCTGTTTCTGAATGAATTTGCAGAATCTCATATTTAAAGTAACAGTAAAAAAGCGACATCCTGTGCTATCTCCATTGCTCATTCATTCTCCCTGCCTTTCTAATGTAACTCTACTTTCTGCTGTGGTGTTTTCATTGTCATACTTTGAGTATAGGCTGGGGTTGTGTTTATTTCTAACTTCATGGTATAATGACCTGTTCAAGAATTTTAAACTGATGAGAGAAGTTGTATGTGAAATTACAGTAATAATTAATAATAAGCCCTTTTATTAACTCTCTAGCATAATCAGGTTAAGGTTTGAAAGTATTGATTTAAACACATCCAGAATTCTAGCAGGAAGATTATCAGATACTTTTCCTGAGAGAAGAAAGACACTATGAAGAGTTAGATTAGCTGATAATGACCGATTCTCTGGCTACGACCTCCGTGCTGCTCTTTTTGGATAGAGGCACTTTTTCATTATTGTAATAGATGAAGAGGGTCCTCTAAAAATGTGGTGAGCATGGGATTTTTTTTTTCTCGTGAAGAGGCAGACTAACAGACACTTCTTGAAAATAAAATCCATGGTGTCACGCCCAAACCTAAATGATACAAAGTAATCAAACATGTTGAAAGAGTGTTCTTGTTTTTAAATGGCAGACACCAGGTGTTTGAGAATATGTCCTCATGCAATGAAGTGTCTGTGACATTATTTATTTAAAACTAGATGATCGGAGCATGTTTTTTTCAGTGAACGCATCTCATTTTCTGGAGTGCCTTGCTATGCATAACCCTGGAGCCCCTGTTTGTTTATAGGAATAGTTGAGCAGTTGTTTTTTTTTCTTTTTCTCAGACTATGATCCCTCAGGGTAAATAAAAATGAGGGCTATGTGAAAACTACTAATGTATGGTCTTTTCCTAATTCAGACTTCAGGTCCCAGTATCTTGTTCAGCATTCTTCTATAACACATGACAGTTCCTCTCATCTTGTTGCCGAGTCCTTTTTGTGTCTGTGTGGCTTCATTTTAATGAAATTCAGGCCCCAAAGTATAATATATAAAGCCTTATCCATTATTTAAAAGAAACAAGCATATACTTTCTGGAATTTGTAATGCAGATATCAAGAAAATCCTACAAACAGAAATAGATCCCTGCAATGTAAAAACAAGCCAGCATATCCAGCCCTCCAAAATGTAGGGCAAAAGAATCTGAGAAACCTTTGGCTTCTGTCATGTGTCACATAACTTGAAGAATTTAGTCTCTAACTTTACCATATGTGAACAGAATTAGTTCTCCCCTATTTTTATATGCTCCTGAGATTACAGATAACAGTCATTATTGTGATTATCTTTTAGCTGTGACAGAATAGGAGAAAGAGAATGTAAGAAATGCTGAGTACAAAGGCTATTGCAAATGTCTTTGTTTTTTTCCAAGCCACTCTATTCATTTGTGCTCAGTAGTTTTCCTTCTGTTTTATCAATGCATCCCAATTCTATAAACACCAACAGTGGCTGAGTAGAAAGATCTGTACTACAGACTTTTACACAACTGCGAGTGAATTCCTTTGCTGTCTCTTCTCCTTCTGCCCTTTGTAGCCACTCAGCGGCTGTCATGTAGAATTGGAGGCATGTGAGGAGTAGATCAGGAAAGCTGAATGTATCCTTGGGTGGCTCACCTATGTTTGTAGAGGGCAGTTTGAAGCAATGTAAGCTGTGATTTATGGGAGTGGAGATATGTGAGCTGCTAGGCTAATAGCAGCGCAGTTGCTGGTTTCTTTATCAATTACAGATATAAAACTTTAAAAGACTGTCTTACCCTTCATATCAGTCTTCAAAATTAAGGGAGCTCAAAGCCAGCTATTCCCTTATCCTTGAAGCAAAGACAAGAGAGAAGTCTGGATGTCGATCTTATTGATCTTGTCCATCCTTTCTGTAAAATGACTTATTCTCTATTAACTCTTTGACAAACAGTTGTACTTTTTATCTTCAACAAGCTTAGAGCATCTCTGAGTGCCAAAGAACACGCACTGTGAGGTAACTGCTTGACTACTTTCCCAAGGTTTCGTAGGGAGAAAAGGTTTACATACTACTTATGCTTTCACTCCTAGTCAGCCCATAATAAGGAACTTGTTATTTCATCTTGCTCTGCAGTTTGTTTCTTACTGCAGCATGGCTGCAAGGTTGCTACTTAGGCATTGCCACTTTTGATGCATCCTTCAAGGTGATGCAGCCAACTATCTCCTTTTTTTTTTTTTTTTGAAAGAAGGTTGAGATTTTTTTTCCACTCAATACAACAATATTCCTCATATCATATCACCTTCACTCTTCCCCTTGATGGCTAAACACAAGAAAGAACAAATACCTCTTCATTAGCTTGACCGCTTTCTGAAGGGGGGAAGTTTAAAAGGGAAGCTTTAGTTGAAGTTGCCATGAACTAAAGCACCCACTCACAGCCAATCTAGACACAAAGCTAAGGTTATTGCCAGAAGTTTTAAAGCTACTGAGTTGGAAACCGTTCAACCTTTATTCAGCCCCACACTATTCTGTAGAGTATACAATATGGCTTATAAATTAGGTCCCATGGCTGCTGTTGTACAGCAGTGGTTATAAAAATCACTACAGTTCTGTTCACTGGTCACTGCTGCTGCCATGGAATTGCTGCAGTAGCTTTGATTACTTAGAATAGTATTTGTGGACATTTTAATGGCACCACTCTATTAATATATCATCTCACTTTAAAAATAGCTGACCAAATCTTCATCTGGTCTAAATCAGCACAGTTCTTAGTGGAGCTAAGGCAGTTTTTATCTGCACAGCACTTGGCAGGGCAACTGTTCGAATATGAAAGATCATTGTGTGCAAGGTAGAATAACTTTTGTCCTTTTCCCTTCCTTTCTTTCAATGTAGAGATTAAACAAGACTTGTAGGCTTCCTACAGGTGCAGAATAAGTTACAGAAGTTGACATAAGATATACCTCAGCCTTGATGATCAAGAATTCATTTAATGAGTAACAAGTCATCAAAATAACAGTATATAGATTCTGCTGGATGACATTTTCAATGGAGTTGCAGAATAGTGAAGTGACTGCATGGTTCATGTGATGGTCTGGGGAGTGAAGTAGATTGTGTTCAAAGAATGCTGAGCAGAGAATTCAAATATTTTCTGAATACGATAATTTTTCCTTCCTTCCTTTTCTGTCTCCCTCTTCCTTCTCCTATAAACTTTAATGTATTTGGGTTTTTACCCAGCTATGCATTTTCTGTTTAGTTTGCTAATGTTCATGTCTTCACCTATATAGCTAACCTGTCCTAGCTTCAGTTTGAAGATGCTAATACACAGCATGTGAAAGGATAAAACAAAACAACTCTGATCTGTCAGTTCTTGACAGTTCGATGGAGCCTCTGCTTTTGAAATTCTCCTTTACCCTCCTGGGAAGGTTGAGACAATGTTTAAGAGGTGATCCCCTTTGTGATTTTGTTTCCACATTTGCTATCTTATACCTGAATCTCAACATCTCCCTTCCATTGTTCCTTTAAAACTGCTTTGGAGCCTGCTGGTGCTGCTTACCAGAAGCACCCAGTTGTAGGCTGATAGTCTTATCTATGGATATGACAGTGGGAAATCAGCCGTTAGCCTGTAAGGCTTTCCAATATCAACAGGATGACTTGGGAGATCAGTTTAGAGAACGTGAAAAAAAACTTTAAGAAAGTTTACCAATATGTGGACATCATCTGAATGTTAAGAGTGGGAAAATGTTAGAGAAAGTCATAGTATGAGAAAAGACCTTCAGCAGCATTTTATACAAATGAAGACAGACATTATTAAAAAGAAGACAATGGGTCTTGGTTCCTAGAGTGGCATTGAAAGCCTGCCTTGAACCTCCCTTGTGGAAAGCAGGGAGTTAAGACTGTTTGTTGTGTGTAATCTTTCAAATCATGAAGTCATTAGTGCAGTTCAACCCAAGTTCTGTATTAGTATCTTTAATGGATGCCTAGTTTTATTTAATATTTTTAGAAGGAAGAACAGGTATACTGAAAAAAGAAGAGGGCTGCCCCAGAACTCATTCATTCCTTTTGCAGAGAAAAGAAATTATTTCCTTTCAGAAGACTTGATCTATGCAGTAAAGTGGTCACGCATTTATTTTGTCACTTGGATTAAGTTTCTATAACAGGGCTATGCTCATAAGGATGTAAGTTCCTGGCATTTTTCCAGTTATCAATATTAAAATATTAGTGATCAAGCATTTACTGAACGCCATTCCTCAAATGCAGGGGCTCCACAGCATCCTGTTGCATTCATGGAATTCATTTGTTTGCATTATCTGGCTAACTGGTTCTTTTGTATTGCCAAGGTGATGAACAGATTTGACGTTTAGCTGATTACTTCACCAAAATTAAACAGAAAACAGGGCAGCCATCCAAAGTTCCTTTCAGTGTGAAAGCTAATTATAAAAATGCTTTGAGCAGCAATTTCTTTTTGGATGTTAAAGTGCTTTTATTAGATTGTTCCCCTGTCATTTTAAAATTTATTGCTAGACACTTATAAATGGGGTTGCCTGCTGAAGTAGAATTATTTTAGTTTATTTTCTATATTTAAGATGGAAGACAAAAGTGTATAGAGCAAATTTTAGGCTGAATTTGTTAGCAATTTACATGATTCTGAATAGAAAGGAGAATCACTAGTGCTGGCTTTCATGGATCCAAAATATGTATTTTAACTTTATGCTGAATAAAAACGTATATCCACTTCTATTTACAATTCAACAACTCCCAGCTTCCAAAAACAATTACTTAGCAAATACAAAAATCAAACTTGTAATTTAAAAGTTGAGTACAGCACTGTTAGAAGCTTGTATTTTATAATGTAGATATAAACAAGCAGTGGTGAGGGAAAAATCTAACCATGTGCTTGTACCCGTCTTTCATAAGCTGTTAGTTGTTCTGAAATACCATAAAACTACTCTAAAGTCATTTTGTCGAGGTCATTGAATAAGAGTTGGCCAAGTGAATTTTAACCAGTAAATTTAGAGCTGAAGATTGCTGTATCCTGTTACCAGATTTTAGAAGAAGTTTCTTGTGAAGTATTTTTTGAATCCCTTGGAATATATTTAACTTTTTATACTGACTGTTGTTATTAGCATCCTTTGGACCCCAGACAAGGTGTGATCTGGGGAAGTTTCAAGGTGACAAAGTTGGGTTTTTTTGCATATGATAGTCTAACACACTTTGGCTACTAAATCATCTTGTGAGGACATATGTTAATTCTTGACACTGAGATCTATTAATATACCTTGAAGCCAAGTGAATTATGTGAATCTGCTGTTTCAAGCTGTAGAATTCTGCCATAACTAGGAGGAAATATTTTGCTGTAGGTAGATTAATGTTGAAAGCTTGTCAAGAAAAAGTTTAATATTGAAAATTTATTCTTCCTCTTCTTGCCAGTACTTGAGCTTCTATAGTAAATCCCATTTGTAATCTGAGGAAAAATAGAGATATAATTTCTTTTGTATTTATCTATGTTATTAGAGTTCCAATGATATAGTCTACTGCCTATTAAAAAGTACATCCCAATGAATGATCTTCCGGAGGGTAATTTTTGCTCCCATCAATCTGAGTGCTTTTCTTGTAAAATAAAGTAACTGTCAGTGCTTATCAAATAATTTAATTCATGCCCATTGCAGGATAAGTAATTAAGATAACTCAACATTCTGTATCAATAAATAACAAAAACGTGAATAAGAGGTTTGCTAAATACCCTTTGTGGAGATAATGGATAGGACTTAACGTACATGTTCTGAGGAAATTTTGAACACAGAGAGAGAATGCAGTCTGAACAACAGACCTAAGAGTGAGCCTTGGTGAATGTACAACACAAACGTGGGTTTGTTTTTGTTTGACTGTTAAAGTATATTTCAGGGCTAAGCATTCATAATCCCTCTTTGTATCTATAAAAGTTTCCAAGCAATATATAAGGCAAATGACCCCACTCTTTTTCGAAACTTCAAATAAATAAGGCTAGGTTTTAAAACATTTACTCAGTGAAGTTTGCAAAAGCTCTGATAATTTTTAAGCTGTCCCTATAGTTACATTAGTTTATTCATATAAAGATTTTAATTAGTGAATTTATGTGAATTTGACATAAACTTGTCCATAATTAATTACATAAAGCTTCATGCTCTGTCCCCTCTAAGCACTTCTACCTACCTGCTTGACAACGTGATGAATTATTCAGGGATATGTTAAACAAGGGGAGAAACATAGTCCTGTTAATTTGAAAGTTCACAGATGATGTCCTTGTCTACAAAGAACCTTCCTTTGCTGGGTTTGGTTGTTAGCAGACGATCCGTTTCTGCAGTTTAAGCCGTCCCATTGGCTATGCTCTGTTGCAGTCTTTCATTGTGTCAATGGCTCTCCTATAATCCAGAGGAAGGTGTGCATATATGATGTATCTGCCTAAACTGTGTAAGGAATGAGTTCCGAACACTTCAGACACTCTAAAAACATAAACCTGTGTATATTTTACTCATTTTTCCGTTTCTCCTCCAAGTAAGCAAGGGGTATACAGACCTAGCTTTAATGTGAGAGCTGTGCAGGCTCATCAGGTGCAGTTTGGCCAGCGTCTCTCCTTAATAGTATTTTTTGATCCTGCATTGCCTTTGTGGCAAGTTCAGAAAAAAGGGGCAAAAAATATGTCTGTAAAGAACTTGCTGCATACTCAGGCTTGAGTCTTGCAGTGGGACACACTCAGACAAGGGCTTAAATGAGGCTGTGGCATAGTAGCAGTTAGCATTTAATCATCAGATTTGGATTAATGTTTAATTTAAGACGTCTGTCAGAAAAGACTTGCTTGTTTGAACAAAATAAATTCAGCAGAAACATTAAGGGAGAATAAAATGCAAGACTTTTTGCTGGTCAACAAACTTTCATGTTGAACTTACTTGTATTTGCTAAATTGAAACTTCTTATGACATAAATGCCACCAAGTTTAAGTAATTTTTAAAAATAAACTGAGTACTTTAGCCACAGCTGAGAAAAGAGAACTGTAAACCCATCTTTGGTTGCAAAAGTATTTCCTGGAGTATTTTCAACCTATACCTATTGTTTTTCCATAGGTTGATGGGATACTGTGCCTGGCTGACATTCTTACTGATAACAGCCATTCTGAAGCTACTCATGCAGAAGCAGCAGCAGTAATTGCACAGATCACATCTCCACATCTCACATTCACTCAGCATCTCAGCAGCTTTCTGGAAAATATGGAAGAAATTGTAACAGCACTTGTCAGTAAGTTCTTTATGGGACTTCTGAGTCTTTCCAGTTAAAATAACAGGTTGGGGTAGGACTCTCTTTCATAAGAAATATTCCCTAAATAATATTTGTCATTTTTTCCTTAACAGATAAAAGAACTCAATCATCTTTAATTCTGAATCAGAGCGTTCTGCAATTACATGATATCTTTTACTCCAGTCCATATTTGAATAGAATTTATGCATATTTGTCAAAGTAATATCTGTGTGAAATTCTACCATAACAGTCACGGGAAAGACTCAGAAAGTATTCTCTTGTCCCATGTTTGTCTGTAAAAGAGCAGTTTTTAATAGTTGATAACATTTATGCCTGTTGTATTTTCTAAACGTGCTAGAACTCAGGCTCACCACTGCATCTACATTTGTATGATACTTCAGAGGAAAAGTACAGTATAGTATAATCTATGGATACTGCTACAAGAAAATAAAAGATCTGTCTTTCTTGTCTAGGACTCTGATCCATGGTAAAATGAGGCAAAGATAACATCAAGCTTTTCCTTAGCCTGGGTCAGTGAGGACACTTCAGAAAAATAAAATTATATTTCTCATTACTTTCTAAAGAGAGGAATCTCTTATTTCTGGCATTGTGCTCCATCCCTCTCGAATACCAGAAGCTTTCAGTCAAGTGTTCTCTTCTTCCCTCTGATCTGGAAGTTCAGTTTCCCGGAGTCCCATGTCAGAAAGTACAGTTTGGGTCATGTAATTTGATTTCTCATGTATAACAGATTGATACATCTGGATATTTCTATATTGAGCCCAATGGTTACAGTTAAACTATAGCCCTTCAGTTTTCATGCATGTTTTTGTTTTTTCTTTTTTTAAATAGAACTAGAAAATAGTATAGTAGTGCCAGTGCTTGAGGATTCTGCAGTGGCTGGCAATTATCTGAGATGTGCTTAGGCATTCTTCGGTATGCACAAACAGAACTAGCACTGCAGAAATCAAGGAAACAATTTATTCCTGATGACCAGACTGTCCAGCAACAAATATTGAAGGTTCTGCCCTGCACCTGCCCTGAATCCAGCGGGTGGAATTAACCTGTGTTGAGCTTGGTTCTGCTGTAGCTAGACTGCTAGAGGCATCTGACCTGAATTAAGATGATTTTCTAGGTTGTTTCAGTGTACCACAGTCCAGGGACAATCTGAACAGCCTATCCAGAAGATACTAGCAGGTGGAGCATTTCCCTGATTGTCACTGTTTAAGTTCCACAGAAATTTTATTAGTATATACTCTGCCCAGAAAATGTGAGCATTAAAAATAGAACATGTATAACTTTGGAAGAGCCATTTCAGTAATCGCTCACCAGTTTCCTTGTAATATTTATAACTTGGTAATTGAATTACTGTAATATGTTTAATTTTTAAACCATGCTGAAATCCAATTACCAGGCGATTCAGATCTTAGTTAAAATACATGTGTGCAACGAATTAAAAGATAGCTGTGTCTTCAGCACTTCTTACTGAAGCTAGAAAATATGCAGGATGATCTTTGACTATAGAGGAATATGTTTAAAGATAGGCACCATGTATACGTATCTTGTTCTAAAGAATAGCATATAGAGCAGAATTATTCTCTCATGGATCAGTTACTATTAGCCTTCTGCCTCCTGTGTTTCATTTTATTTAGTTATATCAAGCTTTATGTTGAACAACATTCAGTGGAATATTCCCTATAGAATGGTATACTAGGCAGACCATCTCATTAATTAGATGACTGTTAGAAACACTTGGTGTCTAGGTTCATACTTTCCATCTTTCCCTGCTTTTGTGGTTCAAATGAAGGTGCCTAATGTTAATGTCACTTATAAAGCCCCCTAACAATGGGACTTATGCCCAGGTGGCCAAGAAGGCCAATAGCATTCTGGCTTGTATCAGAAATAGTGTTGCCAGCAGGAACTTGCCAGAAGGAAGTGATTGTCCCCCCCATACTCGGCACTGGTGAGGCTGCACCTCAAATACTGCGTTGAGTTTTAGGCCTGTCACAACAAGAAAGACATTGAGGTGCTGGAGTGTGTCCAAAGACAGGCAACGAAGCTGGTGAAGGGTCTAGAGCACAAGTCCTGTGAGGAGCAGCTGAGGGAACTGGGGTTTAGTCTGGAGAAAAGGACGCTGAGGGGAGACCTGATCGCTCTCTACAACTACTTGAAAGGAGGTTGTAGCGAGGTGGGTGTCGATCTGTTCTCCCAAGTAGTAAGCAATAGGACAAGAGGAAACAACCTCAGCTTGTGCCGTGGAGGTTTAGATTGGGTATTAGGAAAAATTTCTCCACCAAAAGGCTTGTCAAGCACTGGAACAGGCTGCCCAGGGAAGTGGTTGAGTCACCGTGCCTGGAGGTATTTAAAAGATGTGTAGATATGGCACTTCGGGACAAGGTTTAGTGGTGGGCTTGGCAGTGCTAGGTTCACAGTTGGACTCAATAATCTTAAAGGCCTTTTCCAACCTAAATGATTCTGTGATTGTATGATGATATATAACTGACAAAATTAAATTATCTTGATGATTATGAACTTGGTCTTAGATACTAAGATTACTAATGCAAATTGCAGATGCTTAAATACTGCTTTGAAACACCTAACCATGTTTTTTGCAATGAAGGAATGACTTTTATTCAACTTATTTTCTGCACTTCTAGAACTGTGCCAAGAAGCCTCATCTGGTGAAGTTTTCCTGCTGGCTTCAGCAGCTCTTGCCAATATTACTTTCTTTGATACCATGGCTTGTGAAATATTGCTCCAGTTAAATGCAATGAAGATTCTTCTAGCAGCATGTTCGGACAGACACATAGTGGATACTCCATATTCCCGAGATCAGGTGAGCAGTTTCTCAGCAAGATGCCGTCTAAGCACATTTCTGTAAAATTCAACAGGTTTCAGCTCTATATCTGTTTTGACATAGTCAAATCTAAGTTGCTTTCATGTCTTCTGTTCTTGGTTCTTTTCAGTATATGGCTCTTTCTTTATCTATTTCTGTTCCTTTTTATTATGAGCATTATGAAATATGACAGCTTTTAATGTGATTTTGAAAAACACAAAACCAAAGTTCCATATTTCTAAGATACTAGAATTTTTTTCATCATGAAGATGGCCAAACAGTGACACAGAGGCCCAGAGAGGCTGTGGAACCTCCATCTTTGGAGGTAGTCAAAACTTGACTGGACAGAGCTTTGAGGCAAGTAAGATATATATGGAGACTGCAGCCTAAATAAACAGTTGTCAGTTCAAAGATGAATTAGCTCCAAAAGCTGAACAGGGATCTGATCCTCAGCCTATTGACGTCGGTGGGCTTTGGATCAAGTCCTAACTGCATGGTAGATGGTTTGCAAATTTTACTGGCAAATACTGCTGATGTACTTTTGCATTTCCCTTTCTTTTTCACAAGTGGTTTGTTTTTTTTTTTAGTAAAGTGATACAGAACATTAAAGGTCTATGTTAATGCACAGGTTAAGTCAGAGGGAATTCTCTTGTTTCTCTCAGGTACTGCCATGCAGTGGGGTGCTGCAGAGGCACTGCTTATTTGGCATCTCAGTGATTAATTTCATCTCAGCAGAGTAACAAGTATGGGGCTTGAGAGTTTCAGGAGTTATTACTAAGGGATGGAGGTTGCCAGTCAGCTCTGTTAACCTACATCTGTTTATGAGACACTGTGAATATAACTAAAAGTCTGTAATTCAGGCCTTGCAAACCCATCCTCTTCCCACCTCTGAAGTAGCCAAAAGATGATTTATGGTAGACTTGATCTGCACTGCCACAGAAAACTCAGTGTACCCTTCAATAGGAGCCAGGCCACGGAAATCAAGGCACAAGGGACCCTAGAAACTGGTTATTGGTCTTCTAGAGGGGTTACTAGGGCTGCTTTAGCTTGTATTAATAGCACTCAGTGGTTTTCCAGCTCAGGAGTGTTTATGAAAAGATGGAGTTAAGCCATAATTACTATATTGTTCTTTGGGCAAAGTCAAGGACATCAGCTGTCGTGTTTGACGTGGCTGTATGCTATTATTACATTTGTACAATTCTTCATGTTCTTTTTTTATTCCTCCTGTATGCTCTCATAGTTTTGATTTTCTTATTTATTTATGCCCTCATCTTAATTCTGCTGTCAGCTGTGAGTTTGCAGTTTGCTCTGTGGGTAGCATAGCAAGCCCCTTCTTTGTATGAGGAAGGTAGACATTGAAAGAAATATGTATGACTTTATTAGGTAACAGACTAGTTCCAGGCCTTTTGCAGCTTGCAGGACATCTCATTAGCTAGAGGAACAGAGAACTGAATGGCTTCCTTCCAAGAACTGAGGAGATTTCATCCCCAATAACCCCTTACATTCCTTCTTGGAATGAAAAACTAGATCAGAAAGGTGTGACGTTTTCTGTGGTGTGCTGCAGTAAAATTCTGAGCTGGCTCCTTGATATTTCTGCAGCAATGGGGGCTATAAAATCCTACCTTGTATTCTTCTGTTATTGAGCACCTGATATTCAGGTGGAATCTGAGTGCTGCTCATCTTGTCTTTAACAGCTGCCAATGTTGCTAGTCAAACAGTTGATAATGCAACAGCCTTGTTTTCCTTAATTCCTGAACAAGTGTGTGTTTGAGTAGATTGCTCACCTTTCAAAAGGGTCGTTGTTTCAGTGTTACACTGGGGGGGGGGGTGTGGTGTGGTGTGTGTCTGCCAGTTATGACAGTTTTATGGAATATTTTGCTTTCTAATGTGCTCTGCACCTAGTTGTTGCAATGAGGAAAACACACTCAGCTAGAGAGAAAAGCAACACTACAGTATTCCGTTTTATAAGGGTATTCTAAATTGCCATTTTGGCTTTTGATATATATACTTTAACTCCTTCTAGGTACATAGTATAGTTACTAACTTTTCCCATTATATATATTATTATGTCCCAGCCAGTAGACATTTGCCTAAGGACATGTAGATTAAAGTTGAGTAGGTTTGGAAATTTTTTGATTCAAGGTTTTATTTTGGAATGTGCAGCCACTGTGGAATATGTTTTTACAGACTAATGTCCGTTCTGAATGATCAAGTCATCCTGGCTAGTAATACAGGTGAATTAGAATTAAACTATACTAAATGTTGAAACAATTAAACAAAGTAAGAATAAGATTCATAGGGAATACAACAAAATATGGTCTAATTATCATAAGGTGTTATAAAGGAGCCTCTCAAGCTTAAATGTCCTGTTTTTTATACAGAGCTTTTGTTTAAGTAACACAATTATCCTACAGAAAACTACCCAGTATTTCTAAATAATTACTACTTTAGCATTACTGCTGATTTAAGAAAACTGTAATTTGCTAAAAGAGACTGAAGCATGCTCACTGTAAGCCAAAAATGGGAGAAAGATGGCTGAAATGAAAGAAAGGAACAGTGAGTTTTGTTTTCATTTGCTCCGTTTTATCTCATCTTAAAGTCACAGTATGTCCTTCTACACAACCTTTCTAAGGACAGCTAGCACTGATTAGTTATCACCCTTCATCATGGTATAAATAAATGACATTCTGCTCAGGAGTTGGATGTCAGATGCATTGTGTGTTGCCTGCAGAAAGTATTTTCCTCTAGAAGTGTTCTGGTTTTTGACTTCAGGAAAGCTTTTGTGTGCAAATGGTAACAAACATTTCCTGCCTTCACTATCTGAAAACTAACCCCTTTCCTCTTTCATTTCCCAGGCAGTGTTAGATTAGGTCAGGTAAGAAATCTAGAACTGAGTGCTGAACTTAATGATAAACAAGATAATCATTGTCCATTTTCTAGAAGCATGTATTGCTTCTGTATCCAGCAGTATTACACTGAGATTGCTTAGTTTTATTTCAAAATACTTTGTATAGTCAGATAAAGCCATAATTTCCAGATACCTTAGCCTCTACTTTTGGGTCAAAATGAATATGAGCGTGCCATGTTCTTTTTCTTGCTGCAGATACTTACTTTCTGGATAGCAGATTTTTTACTTCAAAGGAGCATGAAAATGCCCTTTCAGAAGGGTTCATTCCTAAATTCAGCAGTGTAATGTATACAGTCAGATGTCTTAATGGAGTTTAAGCAGTCACAACAAGGCTTTAGCCAAAACCCTTATCATTCAGGGCCTTCTTAACTCTAACCATCATGTTAGACTCTACACAGAAAACATGAAATATGTATGTTTGTGCACAGCATGTTTATGTATAATAAATTTTTTCTCTCTGCATTCCCACTTGTCTCTTCAGTGTTGCTAGTATTCTCACCTTACCTGTGAAGTTGTGGAGGTATAGCCTTAACAGCTTCTGATCTTCTGTTATTCAAGGAGACAAAGAATTAATGTGCAGTGAACACATCCATTTTAAAGTGGTTATTTCTAGGTCTAAAATCAGTGAATTATGTTTCAGAAAAGTGTGAGGTGGAGAAAGTCTTTTAAGTTGGAAGGAGAAAATGGAAATCGCTGCTGCTTTTTTTCTGCTAAATTCTTTCCTGTTTTCTTGGTGTTTAGGAGATGCTGCAGGCTCTGAAGCTGAGACCTTCTGTCTCATTTAAGATTTGAAACCCTTAATACTATTCTTCCTCTAGGTTCCACATCCATTTCACTGCTCCCATTTTTTTCAGGACATTTGCGTTTTCCTTTTGTTGCCTTCCCCCCTCCGCCCCCCACCCCTCCACTTTTTTTCTCTTACATGGGTGATTGTAGGGTCAGAAGGAGAGCAGAGACAGATTTTACTTCAACATAAAGAGGTTTTGATTTTTAAATATTGCATAACACCCAGTGAAAGATTTTGAGAGCAATGTTTTTAATGAGAAGAATTTAGGTCTCTTAGACTTTTGAAAATCCCTGCCTGGATGAAAGGAACTTGCAGTACTACTTCTCAAGCTGAGTTTCTTGAATACTGGGGAATTTACTACTCCTTGCCAACTGCTTTTTGTTTCTGCTTGTTTTCATGAAGACTGTGGGATTCCTGACTGCATTTTGTTAAATTGCTGTCCATATTTTCCCATGTGTATGGAGGCTGGTATGGGCTAACAAGAGCAGGGAACCTTGAAGTAGAGTGTGAGCAGTGCAGCCCATGTTAGGTGCCTGTCTTCCTTACACCTGACAAGTATTAGGCAAAGTCGTTGCTGATCAGGGGGGATGGCAGCTAATGAAGAGTCCTCAATTATGCTTTTTAAAGCTCTCTTCTTGGAGCAAAAGAAGTATGTAAGGGGGAGCTCCCTCTCCCAGTCGGATCAGATGAGGAATACCCCTTCCACTGCTGGGCCATCTGATCTTTCCCAGAGAAGAAATGCATGTGGTTGGTGCCCTGGGATTCAATCACCTATGCCATGTTACACAAGCAGCCAGTGACAGGGTTGGGAGCAAATCTTGGTGGTCTGCCTCTCTCAGGTCTGACTTCAGTAGACCTAAGCTTCCTGTCTTGTTCTTGAAAATTATTTTCAAGATCAGCTGCAAGTAATATTTAACAGTCCCAAATATGGTTAGAATTGCCTTCCCTCTGTGTTGCACGCATCTAGTCACCGTTATACTAACATCAGAGCTAGATACGAATGGAGACCTGTGCAAGAAAACTGTGCAGATACCCTTTTATGACCTAGCTGTCCTTAAGTAAAGGCTTTATGTTGCATCTTTACTCACAGTATGTAAATCTATAAAAGTGTGTTGAACTGCAGAAAGGATGTGTGCGCATGCAGTTGAACCATTTGGGACTGTTAAATATTACTTGCAGCTGATCTTGAAAATAAGGCTAAAAGTATCTGAACTTTAACCATGCCATTATATCATTGATATCCTAATTAGTTTTCTGTGTAAGACTGTAATCACTTCCCTAACGTCCTTCCTTTTTAACTGGTTATCTCTGTGTTTGTGTATACGTTTGAACAATATAAAAATACAAGTAATGCCAGTATTGACTGGCATTATGTGGTCAATGTTATGGGTTGTTACATTTCAGAGGTCCAAAAGTGACTCTCTCTCTTAAACACTAAATTTTTTTGAGATAAAATGCCTGTTTACTTACAGTTCTGCCTTTCACATTTAGATTTGATGCAGGATAAGACAATGTGCTCCAACTTGCAAAGCAAGAGGTTCGGTTGGAAGAGTAAAATCTCAGCTCAGTTGAACTCTACTATTCTTTGCTAGCTTAGTGTGATGAGGTTTTTATTCCTGGGATCAATTCCTAATATTGCTGCTGCTGCTCTGATTTTGAAGAAGCAATTTAACTTCTCTGCATTTTTGTTTAATCACCTGTAAAGTTGGGCAGACATTGCACTTACGCAGTGTAAAGTCTCTCTACAGGAAACAGGCTATGTCAGCACAACTCATTGCAGTTTTTATTTTCTGCCCTTGCTTGCCAGGTTCACAGTACAGTCAGGCTGGTGCTGGGCTGTTTACTGCAGAAACTATAAACAAGAGATTTTGCTGCAGCCTGTACCAATCATAAAGCTGTAAGTCAGAGATGATTGTGTATGCATTTTGCTGCGTTTGTCATCTTTTTGTCTTTAGTCCTCCAGGAAATGAGATAGCAGATTTTGAACAGCCGCTAAGATTTGCCACGGATCTTTTCTTCCAAACCAGAATCACTGCCTAGGTGAAGGTTATTATTTCAGTCTTAGTTCTGAGCAGGTGAACTCATAAACTGTTTCTACAGATTACAGTTTCTTGTTTCTTTTTCCTTCTCAAGTAGAAAACTATTACCTTCTAGGAAGGTGTGATGGGTTGACCCTGGCTGGATGCCAGGTACCCACCAAAGCCGCTCTATCACTTCCCCTCTTTGATTGAACAGGAGAGGGAGAATATAACGAAAGGCTTGTGGGTCGAGATAAGGACAGGGAGAGATCACTTAACCAGTTACT
>JAVKLA010000021.1:15516462-15570028 GCA_034782735.1 Sagittarius serpentarius | reverse complement strand
GGGCACAGCCTGCCTCACCAGGGTCTTCCCCACGGGCCGCAGGGGAATCTCTGCTCCGGCGCCTGGAGCACCTCCTCGCCTTCCTTCTTCACTGACCTTGGTGTCTGCGGAGATGTTTCTCTCACATGTTCTCACTCCTCTCTGGCTGTGGCTTCTGCGCCCCAGTACTTTTTTTCCTTCTCAAATATGTTATCCCAGAGGCGCTACCACTGTCGCTGATGGGCTCGGCCTTGGCCAGCGGTGGGTCCATCTTAAAGCCGGCTGGCATTGGCTGTATCGAACACAGGGGAAGCTTCTAGCAACTTTTAAAGAAGCCACCCCTGTGGGACCCCTCCGCTACCAAAACCTTGCCACGTAAACCCATTACAGAAGGCACCAGAAATGACTTCCTGACTACTCTGCTTGAGTTAGTGGCAGTTGGACTAGTTCTCTGCACTTTCTGCCTCCTCTAAAATGGGAGTAATTAAGTTTCCTCCCACATACTCAAACCCTGATTCCAATTAGACTAGCTAGACAAGCAAAGTTGTTTCCTGCAGCCATGCGTTGGCTTAGGCCAAATTGTGCTCTGCTGTAGGGAGACCAGATGTTTTCGGTGTCTTCGGTTGATAGAGTCGGTTTCAAAATCTCCGAAGCTTTCCAATACCATAAAGGAAGCCGGAGGGATGATTATTTATTTCCCCCCAGATTTTCATCTGAAAGACAGGAAACTGTGGCTTGAGAAGTGAGGGAGGAGACACACTCTAGCTCTAGCACTATTTTAGAGTCATATGACCTGGTTTATGGGACGTGCCCATTCACCACGTGACCCATGCAGGATGCATTTCCTGTGTGCTTCTTTAAAACAAAAAATGTGAGAATCTGGTTATTCTGCCTATTCCTTAGGTAGATTAGTTAGCAATATGAAGTAAAGTAAATAAAAACATAGTAAAGACATCCTTCACTCCAAAGGGTAAGATTCCTTTCGTTTTAGTCTCTGTTTCTCTGCCTCAGCATTCCAAGATTATAGTTCGCTGGCACTGTCTCAGAGTAGACCTACACTTCACAAGCAGATCCTGTTTCTAACTGCTATTATTATTTTATTGGGGATGTTTGCCTCTTCCAGTCAGGTGACAGAAAGACCTATTGATCTGCTTATCTATGTGTCTTTATTTCTCTGTTTTCAGGAAGAAAACTGAATTCCCAACCACAAAAATGGCTATCAGAAGCAATGGGAATTAAGTTTTCTATTTTAAGCAACATAATGCCCCAGAGAAAATTTCTAGATATTTCTTAGCAAAGTTTTTTCTCCCAATAAATAGTATCCTGAAGGGTTTTTCTACCTAGACTTCACATAATGCCTGTTCTTGACCCCTGTTGTAGGTACTCTTTTGCTGTCTCCCTGTGGATTGACCTTGAATCATGAAGTTCAAGTGTTTTTAATTCACATTCAGAAACAAAGACTCCATCTTGCTTCTGATTAGTTGTCAGATGGCCCTTTGTTTCTGAAGATGGATATCTGGAACTTTGCAGACACTCTGATTTATCCTTATGTCATTTATTCGAATGAATTACAAAATACTCTTCTAATATGTAGAAAAATTAATTTTACTTAGTGATGAATCAGCCTTAAAGGAGTAATTAACTAAGAGAATTCGCAATTCTATATTGATCTACTTTTCCACTCAATTAAATAGCTTGCTAATTCTCATTTTGACCTTGTGTCTATTTATGTTGGGACTGTCAATAAAAGCTCACTGAACAGTGTGCCTTTATTATCAATAAAGGTATGTTAACATCACATCTTCCACCTCTGTAGACACCTCCCCCTCCCAAAGTGAGGTAAGTGACCCTCAAATGTGGAAGATATTGCCCCTTTAACAGGCTAAAACGTGTGCTTTCATCTTCCAAATCCTACTGCATTTTTCTTCCTGAGTAGCTGGTTTCACAATAATGAGAAACATTTTTAGATCATCTTAAATCTTCTGTTAAGGGAAAGTTATCAAAGCAGCCTTCTGTTTTGTATGTGCTCTTTAGGTATAAATCTCTGTTAACTAAAGCTTTCAAGATTTACACTCTCAGTGTATGTATCTTAGTTTATAAACAAGGCATTTTGCAACTTTTGCAACAAATGGTCGGTACCCTTGTGCACTGGTTAATGAGCATTAGTCACCCTTAGTTCAGAAGGAAAAGTGGTGTCACAGTGGTAGTGATTACATTTTTTTTAGCAAGAGAATTTCCAAGCTGACTGTTGCTCTACAAGAGGTTTGGAACAAAACTATTTTAAAGGTTTATAATTAACCATGGTTTCTCAAATTTAAATTACTCTTGACAACTGAAATTCCTATGGTTCAGTGCAAAGCAGACTACAGAACTGAAAAGAAAGGTTCATCATTCACAAATTCAGTATGTGTGAAAGGCTGGCTGAGTGGAAGGAAAATATGTGGTACTAAAAACACTTTTCAAGTTATAAAAATAGATTTTGTTTACTAGAGTAACCAACAAGATAAACACTGCCAACTTTATAATAATGGATTATATTGTCACTACAGAGAGGTATCTGTGTTTACTATCAAAATAAGTAAATGCTTATTTTGCCTATAGAAATAGACATTTTTAGTTAGGTTTTAGATTATTTCCTGGGCAACCGCGAGACTAGCAACATGATGCTGTACAGACATTTGAAAAGTATGAAATATTGCTATTATTTTTAAGTTTGTTTATTAAGCGGAGACCCCTCCCCTGAAAATGTCCCTGCATACTTAGTTCACCAACAAATCATGTAAAGGTGAACTTTCAGAGTTTTTTGATTTTGGGTATGGTTTTTCTAAGCTCTGTAAGTTAACTATTTAGTCTCTTAGTTTCACTGGGACTAGTAAGATTTTTCACAAGACTATCTGTGTGTTAATATTTTGATACATTGGTGCCTCTTCAAAAGGTCCTAAAACATGAGCTGGTCTGAGAATTCTCTTCCTGGCATTTTGTGTTTTACTGTGTCTCACTACTACGTGGTTTAGGTGTGTAGCGCATAGCACATATTAACAGGTGGGTGGTGAACCCAGGGACAAACCCCAGAGGCCTGTGCCTCTGGTTTTCAGTAGTGTAAATCAGGTGACACTGACTTGAAAAATTCAGCTTTCATCTAGTCGCAAACAAATGTATTAGTTCATTATTTGTTGATCAAGTCTGTTTTTTCTGTGGTGTTCATTACTACAGTGGTTTTGGGGCTGCCAGTTCCTGCAGAGAAAGCTGCAGCTAACAGGTTTATCAGAGTCCTGCCGTAGAGAAGCACCTGTAATTTTTTAATTTTTTGTGGACTAGCCTGAGTTAGTCTATTGGAGAGCTCTGCTAGAATACAGATATTGGAGATGTTTGGATCAAGATCTATCTCCAGAACAGATCTGCCTAGCAGACATGCAGACGCTGAGGCAGGGAGTTATGCTGAATGGGATCAGTTCTTGCAGCACATGGTTTCTAAGGGAGTCCACTATAATCCTGCATTAGATTTGGCAATAGAATGTGAGATCAAATGTTTCATTAAAAAATTCCACATATGATGAAGCAACTTCTTTATTTTTCTCTGGAAAATCTCTGACAGTCTTTGCTTAATAGCACATCTGCAGATCCCACATATCAAGATATCACTAGGGTGCTGTAATTTGTGGGTGGCTTCAGCACAGACTTTCTGCACGATATGATAGCACTGGCAGATGGTCAGAGCTCACGTGTTCTGTCTTCAGGATATGTTCTTTTTTATACTTTGAGCTGACTACAAGTTCATTGCATGGCTTAGGAATCCAGAAAAATTGCAAGAATCATAAATTGTCTCGGGCGCCAGTCCTTTATAATCTTCGTGTGTAATCTTTTACAAGAAATATCTTGAACGATTAATGAAATAGATAATAAACATTGCAGTTGAACAGTAGAGATTCCATGTTAAATATTTTCAAGTCTTTCAATTCTTTCCAAATTATTTCAGTTCTGAAAGAGGTTTTGGAATCTACTTTTTCCAGTAATTTTCATCTGTTTTCCTTGTGGAAATGAGGCTTAGGCAGTCACTTTTATGTATATCTGTTTGTGTGCTCCATGTCTCACAGTAACATCTGAACTGGTTTGCTGATTCAACAGGACTTCACGGTTGTTTTTGAGAGACTGCCTAAGGCTTTATGAAATTTGGAGCCAGATAATGGGAAAAGAGAGGCTAAGATAAAGACTGCAGCAGGAGCCTACCTATCATTAGAAAAAAAAAAATCTACAGTGGGAGAGATGCCACTGGAAAAGTTCTGTTTATGGTTTTTGATCAACTCTAAATCCAAAAGAAATGACGCTTCATTAATACCAGCGCTCATGGAAGTGTTGCTTTTCAAAGCAAATTGAGTCTACGTTTAAGTTTGTGTTTTCCTCTAGAGAGTTCATCTTTAGTATTAAAGTTCCTTGAACTTTGGTCTTTATTACAGAGGAAATTTTCATGTAAGCTGTAGGTACACTGAATTTTAAAATAGGCAAGTATAGGATTTAAAGTATAGCATTTAAAGTGAACTCTTTATTCAGCTTGCCTATTATGTGTTTACATCATGCTATTTCATGTCACATTGTTTACATCACAGGAAAATGTGACTTTTGGGGGGAAAGAAAAATCTATCCATATGGAGTGAGCTAATCTATAGTTTAACTGCCTTTCAAGTCCTACTAAGATTTTAAAAGATAATATAGGTAGAACCTGATGGTTATTGATGATTAAGCGTCTTTTATAAACCCCTCTGGAGAAGGTTACATATAAACCCATTAGGCTAGCTCATAAATACGTTGCAAAATATAGGGGGCCACATAATCAACGCAAAGGAAGTATAGATATAACCTCAAATAATTTTTGGTGTCAAAAGATACACGCAGAATATTTTTATGTATGAAAATACCTATTAGACAAAATAACTTGAAGCGGTGGAATAATTGGCATGTATTCAAATTGTAGCTAATTGAATTCTTCATCTGTGGCTTAGAGAGCCACATGGGGTACAGATTCTGCATAGAGGAAGCAATTTTCATTAACAGGATATAATTTAGAATGAGAAAACATATACACTCAGCCTGAAACAGAGTTAATAATTAATAAGGAATAAATACATAGACATATACTGAGTTACCATATTTCTACCTGTCTCTCTGTAGAGTTTCAGCAACTCATTTGCATCCTAAGTAAGTATATTTATTCAGAGAGATGACACTGTAACACTACCTTCAAAACTGGAAGACCTTTATGTCACAGCATCAAAAATGAGTCATCCTTGTTATTAAAGTGGCAAAGTGAGATCAGAATGGTGATTTGATCTCATGCCTACTTACATCTAAGAAGTTTGCTTGTTTGTGAACTGACACTCTACCGTTAAAAAGCTGATAACCAGTTCTCAAATTGATCATTATTTTTGAGGCTGATCAGTTTTTCTCAACTAGAATAGAGAAAATTAAGGAAAGAATATTATTTCTATTTTGTATTCTAATGATCTGTAACATGAGTTATTTGGTCTGTAGCATATGCTGTTAATATTGAGATGTGTTTGCATGCAAAAAGCAAGTTATTTGAAGGATAATGTAAAAAAGACTATCGTGCAGGATGTATGAGAGAAAGTGTATTATATCAATGAAGGGAATGGGGGATTGAAAGCCAGCAGCTCCATGTGATCCAGTCTCCATCAATGGCTTGCTGCATCACTTTAAGCAAGCTGAGTTATACCTGACCTTGAAAACAGTTAGTGCTATTTTGGGTAAGAAATGCTCTAAATCGGGATCTCAAAATCTGCTTCTGTTGGTGCAAAACCTAGACTTGACCTTAGCTCAGGAAAGGTATTAAATGGATTTTAAAATCCAGCTCATTTTGGGACAGTGCACACAACTTACAGCTTCAATAAAACTGAAAATTATTCCTTAAATATTCCCTTGAATCAAAGCTCAAAGCTCCAAATCTGTTGCGAGGATTTCTCAAGATTTCAGCTGAACCCTGATGCAGAAAGGTAGCAATAACTTGGCGCTACTGGACGTATGCTATGTGCTGGTCCTTAGCCTTCTCTGTGAGCTCTGCCTGAGCTGGAATGTGACTAGAGGATTCGTTCCCGAGGGTGGGCAGCTCCTGGCTGAATTCTTTGTAGGACTTCCAAGGCTCTTTTGGTTGGTTGGGATTTATAAATTTTTATGTTCCTTTTTCTACTAATTTGACCACTGAACAAATCTGCCGCATAGATCTCTATATGACAGACTTTTATGCATAGGAGTGTCAGAAAGAGAGGTTTTACTTTCCTTGTTGTCTGGATTTCAGTTAGCAGCCATATGTAAGATAAAGATGCCTGAGAAATCACAAGGGTGGGAATAGACTGTTCAACTACAAGAATGCTTTTTAATTTTATTGGGTTTGCCATATTTCTGCCATACTATTTTATAAACCACAGTGCTATTTAATGTTACTGAATTGTAGGGCTATACTTCATATTTCCTTCTCTTTTTAATAACAGGTAGTAACAATATTGGCAAACATGTCGGTCTTGGACCAGTGTGCTTCAGAAATCATTCAAGGAAATGGTAAGTATTTTAGCTGAATTATATTCTGTAATTGGTTGTGGACAATGTGGGTAGATGGGAAAGTAGTGCTTAAAAGGTAAAGGAGAAAGGCTTCACTAATAATACTTCATTTTGCATCCTGTCTCTGCTTAATATTGCATATTGCTGCAGGGTGCAAAATGAGTCCTTGGGATGGTTCTGTGTAACTGAAAGAAATTACCACTGCTTTAGAAAACTTTTCATGTATGACCATATTGCCGATGTTCTGTGTGTGTGTGAGACATTCACAGGTACAAAGCAAGGTAGTTCAAGGTGTTTAAACAACCTTGATGCTGGTAATTGCGTTGTATAAGGTGGCAATTCTTACACATGGAAAGACATCATCTAATACTGAGCCATGCATACCTGCATCTTGTGTCACTTTTTTCACAAGTATTCAGCAGTGTTATAAATTTTTTGAAGCATTATGTTCTTATTACTATATAGCAGTTGCCAGTTTTTTTCCACACTTCTTTAAATATCAAGCTATGAGAAATTATGTTGAAAGAACCCTAGGTGTTATAGGCCCATCAGAAGTCTGAGAAGTTAGGTAGGTAATTCTGTGGATTAGGATACAGGAAGACGTAACCGCCTCATTAATACACCTACCAGCAAATTCATGGCCAACCAATATAGTAAGACAGCTTTTTTTTTTTTTGGGGGGGGGGGTGGTAATATTAAATTACAGTGAAACTTCACACATATTGCTTTTTCTGTCCTAGGAATATCCCTTCCACTCTTTTTTAATTAAGGTTTGGATTGGAATGGTTTGAGTTTGGATCTGTTTGAATCTCAGCCGTGGCTGATTGTAGGTGGAGAAGGTGTTTCAGAAAGCATCTACACAGAAGCAGGTCTTGAAACAGAATTGGCCAGTTCCTATATAATATTGGATTTGGATATTTCTTGCATTTCAGTGGAACATTTGAGCTCTGTGCACACAAATATGACTGGTAAGGATCAGGCACAACTAATTTGCTTGATGTGATCCATGTGTGCACAGAGGTACAGTGCATTTGATGTCCTTGCTAAGGTGGATAGGTGTTGCAGTCCGAGACCAAATGGCAGTGTGGAGGTTGAATGGATTTGGAGGCAAAGCAATTTAATCACAGATATATGCAATTTTACAAACTATCCGACTTCCCTGTTCCATGCAGAAGACAGTGCAGTGAGGGGGAGGAGCAAGGCAGGCTAGCATGGTGGTTTCTTATGACCTTGTTGCATGGCAGGGATGGGGCAGTCACAGAGAGAGGTTCGATGGGTCCAGGTGGTGGTTCCTGCCATGCTCCTGGTCCAAGCTCCCTGTGTTCCTGCAGGTTGGAGAGGTGGTCTTGGACCTCTTGGTGCAGGCACATGGGGCTTCCCTACCCAGAGTCTTTTCTAGAAACTCTTGGTGAGACCCTGACATCTCCCAGGACCCTAGGTGTCCATAATTATAGGATTGGGTAGAGAATACCCTGTCGGTGATTTGTCTGTTTGACTTGTGCTGTTTTCTGATTTGCTGCTGTTAGCACTCGCAATCCAGATACACCCTGGAAGCTTTTGCACTCCTTTGTGATTAACAGACTGGTTATGTAGTTTGGCTACCTATTTCCTTGAGCACAACAAAACCTGTTTTGTTGCTTGGGACAGGTGTTTGATCATATTTCTTCTGTTTCTACAACAGCAGAAACTTGATTGAAGTTCGTGAAATTACACTAACAGCTAAGCCAAGTAAGCCTAACTCGTGCTAGATACTACAGTAGGTGGAGATGTACACGTGGATTGTGAAGCACAATGTGACGAAGTAAAGTTTGTGTACACGCTTTGCAATGGAAGTTCACACGGAACCATTTCCCCCCAGGCTTTTGAGAAGGCTTGACACTCATCTTGTGTATAAAGGCTTTTTGTGTCTGCCTAGTGTAATAATCAGATGCTGGTCAGAAGCCAGGTTCACAAACTGAGAAAGGTCTTTAAATCCTGGAGAGGTTAGATCCATTTTCTTTTCAACTTTGACTGTTTGGTATGTCGATTGATTATTATCTAGCTGCATGATTCTGATGGTAATTCTCTTCATTATTTATGTAAATGTTCTAACAGTTAAAATCCTCTGATGCTACCTGAAGTAATCTGAATGCCTAATAGCATATGGAGTCTAATAGCACATAATTGTCCTTACAGGTAAAATACTCTAGAAAATATAAATCAGTACAGTCTCATCTGTTTTTGTGCTGCTACAATAAGAATATCAACTCCTACAGGCAACAATAAGTTAGTGAAACCATTTCAACATGGATGACTTTGTCTCTTCTGAAGTGAAGTATTAGTCACATAGTAAACTTCAAGAGGCAGGATTTAATCATTTCCCTCATTAAAGGATTCCCCATTCTAAAATACCCTTAAACAGTTTGAGATGGGAACTTTTAAAGCCTTCCTTAAATATACACAAACTGAAAAAAAGTTTTACTTTCCTCTAATTCAAAGCAAAACTTCATGCAGAGCCCTGAAATATGTCACTACAGATTTTTAGGTTAGTGATTACCTTCAGGTTAGTTTAGAAGCAAATAAAGAATTGCATTTAGTTTGACTGAAATAAATTTGTGAAATCTAAAATACCAACTTGCAGAGGAGTCAAGAAGTTGCAGGATGGAAGAGTTAGTGCATTTTCTAGTTCCAGAAGTTCTGTAGCTTCCCAGTGAAGACAAACTTATGCACAGATCAGATGTGCCTGAATGCTGATGGACAAATTGCAGTCCACGTTTATGCATTCTTCATGCCCTATTTGGGCAGTGATTGGTCTGTGTTTACCTAGCTTGCTTTTTCCCTTTACTTTTTTGGATGGTGTGTTTTGTCGGAGAGAGGATAACAATGGCTCTTACATCCTTCTAGGTGTTCAACTTTTAATGGAAATGCTCTTTGAAAGATCATCTTCAGGAAATTCAGCAGAAGTTGCTGCTTGTGAGCGAGTCCAACAGAAATCTGCAGTTACGCTGGCACGACTCAGCCGAGATCCTGAAGTGGCAGATGCAGCTGTAAAACTCAGCTGTAAGGATGTAACACTAGCTTCATGGCAGACTGAAAAAGAGGGAGGAACTGCCAGTCATGGAGAAGCTCTTTTTAATTTTTAGCCTCACTTGGTACACTTTATGGAATAGGTTCCCTATACATGCTGCCCAGGGAGTGACTGAGGAGGTTGTAGTAAATGAACCTCTGGCTCATTTCCCAGAGGAACCTGAGGTGCAGCATCCACTCAACACATAGCTGTGGCAGACTGCGCCAACTGACAGTGCTGCCTCCACCGTTCCTTTATTTAAACCCTTGTGCAGAATCTGTCAGTGGACAGAAAACTTGGGCCCCTGAAGGTTCAGATGTGATGTATCTAACAGGAAGGAACGTGTTCTTTTGGCAGGATTTTTTTAAGGGCATGTGGGAGGATTGATAGGGAAGAAATGGAGGTCACAGTTTCCACTGTGAAACAGCAGTAGTGGGTAAAAACAATGCATTTTTTTGTTTATGCTTTACAACTGTTAATTATGACTGCTCAGAACTGCATAGCTTCATGGACAGCCCCTTAAGTATTTGCATATCGACTTTGCATTAGAGATCATATCTACTAAGGAAGATAAATATGAAACATCTAAAAAAAGACCCCAGCTCAAAATAAGGAGTTTGTTTTTCTAAATTATTTCTCATGATCCTCTTTTGTACACTCAGGTATTCCTCGCCTAATTAAGCTGTGCAGATCACCAACTGAAAGAAATAACAGCGATTCTGTTTTAGTGGCATGTCTGGTAGGTACATTGTAATCTTTCTTTCATGCTTATCCTGAGAAATGCAGAAAAACCAGCCCTTTAGATTTCAAAATGCTAAGTATTGCAGGAATGTTTTAAATTCATGCCAGGGTCTCCTGCTTTTCCCCTTAAGCATAATCCCACACAGTGTCAATTATTTATTCTCTGACTGAGTATCTAAGCTCATAAGGAAAAATGGCTTCATCTTTGCATTACTGAGCACTAAAAATTTTCACTGGAACACTTCAGAATTTAAGGTTTCAGTAATTCTAAAATCCCATTCTCTGATGATGCTGTTTGATGAAATGAGCCTTGAATCACAGGGGTAGCAGCCCTTTATCTGCACGCACACGTATGTATGGAAATATTTATGTAAAGCGGTCAAAGAGAGGAAAAGAGATTTCTCGCTTTCACTCCAATCCATTTTTTTCTGTTTGACTCTCCAAGACAATATAGTGTCCGGCCAAGGAGTGGCCAACAGAAGGTTAACACTTTCTCTGCTTAGGAGAGAAATCCTGGCTGCTGGCCCTGCACTGCAGGGACTGTGAGCCCCAGCCACCTGTTGGAGTTCAGTAATTTCACCTTGCATTCCGTGAGAGGAAAGTGCTCTGGGGACATGGGTGATCTAGGGTTAGGAGATAGGTTTTGATGGATGAAGACTGAAGAATATTGTTTCACAGTGCTTTTTAGTATTAATGTTATTTTAAATGTAAAAGTAAAACTTGGCTATTGCAGCTTTGATTAACAGCTAGTTCTGTACCAGCACGTGAGAAGTTTTGTTTGTTTAAGCAGGACTCATTCAGGATGAAGAGAGTATGAATGTGAGCATAACAAATGCTGTGGTTATTCTTCATATGTGCCAAGAAGGCTTGTTAATCTTGTACGGCTAGAGCAGAGGCCACAGAGTGATGGCAGCAAACCAGACTGTGATTTCTCTGTCTCATCGAAGTTGTTGCTGCACATTCCTTCAATTCATGCCTATCGCTTGAGATGTTACCTGCCTGTCTGTCTCAGCAATTCTGCTTCTCCTGATATTTTAGTAACTGCCTGATGACACTTTCTAATAAACATGTGGCAAAAATATTGTTCTTGAGACATAAGCTGCTTCAGGCTTTGATAGGTATTGCCCGTGAAGTCTGAGGGCTTGTACTGCTTGGTATTTTTAGCTTGGCTGATTACTTTCTGTATATTTTGAAGCAGGTGATTAACTCTTGTGTTAATGCTTCATTGACAAACAGCACAGAGGTAAGCTGATCACAACTATCAGACCTTACTAATAAAGACAATTTTTGTTCTTGAGGAAAGCCAGCCTGCTTTCCAGTTGCATCTGTCGTGTCAGGTTGCTAGAAGGCATGTAATCGTCGTATATTTTTCTCCAGTGAGAAAAACAGGTAACTTCTTAGAAGGGAAGAGTTTATGAAGATAATAGTAACTTCAATGCAATTTGTATTGTGCAGCCTCATAATTGGAACTACTGGCAGTTTTATTTGTTCCCAAATGGTTTGAAACGTACAACTTTTCTACTACACTAGTATCTAAAAGATTTCTGTTACGGGCATTGCGTAAAACTTCAGTAGCAAACATTTTCCCGAATCAGATGGCTTATAGTCCTCAAAATAAGACAAAAGCTGAGAGGAGAGTTGAGATACAAAGAGGCAGTGAGACGTGCAGCAGATCAGAGATAGGTTTACCATCAAAGTGCTCTGACTCTCACCTCTGTGCTTTAACACCACACTGTCCCTGCTGCTCAGGTCTAAGAGTAATGTGCCCCAAAAGAATTGTCATTTAGCAGCTGCATTTGAGGGGACATTCATCTGACAGATGAAGACAGTCATGAGAGATTAGCCAGGCAGAAGAGTCCATAGACCTGCACAGTTCAGTTTTGAGTCCTGGCTACTATTTAGAGGTAGTTGTAATGGATTCCTGCAATGAAGACTTGGTCAAACCTTAACAGTATTACAATTGTGTTGTTTTGTTTTTCTAGGCAGCCCTACGGAGACTAGCAGTTATGAGTCCTGATGGACTTGAAGATTCAGATTTTCAGCAGCTAGTAAAGCCCAGACTTGTGGATTCCTTTCTGCTATGCACAAATATGGAAGAGAGCTTTGTATAAATGTGAGCCAAAAACCTTTGAAAAAGAAACAACATGATAGGTATACAATAAGATAATACATAGACAATTTTATTTAGTTTTAGTCCTGTTATTTATGATTTATTTATTTTAAAATGATGAACATGTTTGTAACAGGAAAGAAACAGAATGAGCAAACTTGTTTCATTGGTTTGCAAGGTAATTTTTAATTTTATTTTCCTGCCAAGACACATCAACAAACCTTATCCCTGCAGTCTAACAAAATGTTGTTGTCTTGATTAATATAGTTGAATCAAGGCAACAAAGCCAAGAATTTGGTGCTCTGATGTTAAATGCTTCTAACAATGTTTTATCGCTGATATTTTTCTACAGTTAGAACATTTTGCAGTTTTTTTAAGAAATGCTTTAGCCTCATGCATTTTCTGCATTAGAAGAAAAATAATCCTTAAAGCTGCAAGTATATACTTTGAAATGAAAGGGATGTTACAGTCTGAGTCCAGTTCTTAACTGTTGTTATTTTTTAATAGAATTATGAAAATACGTAACTGTGATTAGCTGAGAATTTTTTTCAGAAAACTTTCAAATACTGGCTTGGAATGATGTTAGAGGACAAGCTTACGCTGTATAAAGATGTGCTCCATTAGAGGATACACGCTTGCAGACAACTCTTTCATTTACATTTACTGGAATTTCCTAAAGAAACTGAGAGAATCCTAGAAAAATCTTTATGAAATCAAACACACGTCATCAATGTGAAGGTATCGACATAAGATCTAAAGTCATTACACACCGATAATTTTCCCTTCTTTCCAAGCCTTACAAGAACTGGAAGTGAGCATGCCCAGACATCTTTTTAATATTCGAGCTACTGCTTCTGTGAAAAGTTGCACATGCATACACTAAATAATCAGAACAGATAAATTAATTGTAACTTGAATTTCCATTTTTCTGTTTTTCTAACTAGTCCTGTATTTCTAAAACTGTGAAATGGGACGTTCAGGAGCTCTTGGAGTTGACAAGAGGAGATTTTACCAATGGATAAAAACAAAGAATAGAGTTGATTTAAAAATAATTTTTTTTTCATGAACATTCCTCTTAAAATTTGCCTTTTTCTTTTCATTAAGAAACCATATACATTTAAAATTACTTAACCAGCAATATCTTGAGAGTGTTTTTCCCCCCAGCTTCTCACAAAGCACTCTGTAGGTTATGAAAGTATATGCATTTTTTTCTTGATGGTTTGCAACTATTGCTCTGGATCATTTTATGATCAGCAAATTTAGGGTACTAGGACATCTGCCAAAAAAAGTAAATACATTTCTTCTTTACTGTAATTACTTTGTAGATATGTTAAGCAGCTTAATTCATTAATGTTTATTTAGTATTATGTGGTGTTTAGATGAAAGGGACCAGGAAATTGCTAAGCTGCGATTGCCGCATTTTCTGTGTCTGAGAAAACTGTCCTGCTTCAGGCAGTGATACATGGTGGCTACTTTTTTCTCCCCTTGAGTATATGGGTTAAGAAGTCTCTGCCTTAACATTTCTTTCTTGAGATCTCTTCATTTAACTATGGGCTCTATCTTAACTGAAGTTTTAAAACATTAGAAAACTTACAATGACCTCTGTCATAAGCAACTACTCGAAGATAAGTGTTGAATCAGATGTTTCACAGATGTAATTTTCTAGTAAAAGCAGAGATGAATTCTGCTTTGTTTGCTTGCTTTGAGACAGCTCCTTAAACTTCCGAGATTGTTAAGATGTATGGTACTGTACAGCTTTAAAAATATTATACAAGTAATGGACTTTTAACACTTTCTTCACTAAGCAGAAATACATGTATGAACGAACCATGGATGCTTTAAATGGTAAAATCTACACTCTTGGTATAAACAGTGAACTCATAAAATCTCATTAAAAATGAACTCAATAAGGTCCCGTTGCTATCATACTGATAGCATGATAATCCCTAATAGTACACACGTCAAATTCTCTTGTGAATGTGCTGTACCGAACCTCATTCTGTCAGCTGCAACTAACACCAGAGGTACAAGTCTGTAGATGGGGTAGGCTTTACCCTATAATAGGTGAAGTTAAAATCTCATTTAAAAAAAATGTCCACACATGTAAAGTGAACTAAAGTAGCTATTAAGAAAATGCCATTATGACCCCTAATGTTTTAAAGCCATTTCTGACAGGTCAGTCAAATATGCAGTCAGCAGGCCAGTAGCAATGAATGAGTCTAATTTGCTCTTAGATACAATAATGTGGATCCACATCAATTGATTTTACTACAGATACACTCCATCTGTAAATATGTGGCCGTAATTCTAGACCCATATTGTCCATTTACATGTGTTTATATTACGAATGTGGCTGTTTGCATTACAGAAACAAAATACATTTAGGTGGATCTCATATTTGCAGTAGGAAATATATCTTGAAAGAGCCAGTTCAGATCTGTTATCACCTAAGTGTCATCAAAACCATTTTTGCTAGGTCTGAATTTTTCACCTAAAGTTGTGCACTTTATTTTTGTATATGCTAAAGTTTATGAGAAAATAAACATACCTCTTCCTTTCCTCTTAATTAACTTGGAAATAAAGTCATTAAAAATACTGAAATATTATTTTCTTGTTACTTCTGAATGAATTCTGGATTAAAAATGTTTGCTTTGAAAGTGACTTCTCAGTTTTTAAACCAAAAGAAAGGAACACTTTAAGCCAGAATAAACATATTTGATTTCAATGTAGTATGAAACAAAATATTTCGTTACCAAAAGATTTTCACTAAAACATGTATTTTGGTGGATCAATCTTTGGACTGCCTGTATATATACATATACAGTTAGTAGAGTGAGGTAGACAGTATGTGTAATACATTTACATATCAGTTCATATATGTGGACTCATTGACCTACAGAGACTGCATGTGAGTTAGATATTAGCTTAATCATTCTGGAAACTGAATGTTATGCTTGTCAGAAATGTTGTCATTTCATTTCAATTTTTCTGAACATTTTAGATTTTGTATGGAATAAGAAATGCTAGACGAATGTGCAGTGAACTGCAGGATTCTTTGTAACTTTGATTTACATTCCAGTGACTTTGGACAATGTGTTCAAATGTCAGCTTTAGTTCGAGCTGTTTAAAGATATTTAGGGCCCAGATTTCATTCATAGAATAAATTTTTTTTGCAGTTTATTGTGTGTTTGGTACCTGAATAACGTGGAATGTTACTTGTCTGACCTGTTCTGTTTAAAATAACATTTGTATCTGCAAGGTATAAGATAATGTCTTGGTAAATCAGATGTCTCACCTATTTCTTCAGGTTGCCTGTTAGTATCCAAAAGATGGGAGTTGGTCTGTAGGGTGTCACGTTGTCTTAGTGAAAGACTGATTCTGGTATCTCATATGGCTTTTTCCAAATATGTATTGACCATCTCCTTTTAAATAACAGCAATGAACAGTCAAAATAACATTGGCTTTTGTATTTTGAGAAATCTGCTTTGATTTTCAGTGTAAATTTATATTAAATTTAATGTATTTAAAGTAACACTCTAGACACTGTAAATTATTCACTAGTGTTCTCATTTTTAAGGGGAGGGAGGGAAGATGGCATTGAGCACTGAAAGACAGGTCTAGAGTGAATTTGGTCTTTTGAGTTGGAAGTGCTTAACCGGTGGGGAGGTGTGTGAATAGTTTCAGCCATTGACAGGCTAAAGAAAGAAAACACAGGGTCATCTATTTTAGATACTTATATGCTTTGCAGAAATCCTTATCTCTACTTTCTAGTTTGCTCTTGGGTCTGAGTTTGTCTTTCTCTAGCTACGGCAAATTTCTTCCTGTTGGGAGCGTTACTTGTGTAATTGCTAGTTATCTAAATAGAAGACAGTTAAATTCAAAGGTTTGGTCTGCTAGTTATTATATTGATAAGGTTTTTGCTGAGAAACTAAGTAGCAAAAATAGCTTGTTAAAGAAATGTACTCTAGGTCACGTAGAACAAAAAGAAATGTTTATTGTTCCCACAACAGGGGGAAGAACCCATATATTCCCCAGAAAACTTGCGAAAAAACATACACGTAACAGTGTGCTTCCAGGTGTTGGTACTTTTACAAGCAGACTTGCTAAGAGTTTATGAATTGGTCAGTCCCCTGCCAAATAATCACTGAATCAAAGTAATAAAAGAAAAACACTAGATCTACAGAAAAAACACTGCGAAATCAAAGATTTTTCTCTTTTCTTTTCAACAGCCAATCAGTGAGGTTTTGTTTTAATAATTCAACTGTGCCTAGAACCCAATGGAACCTACTGGAAACCAGTGCAAAAAAAAAAAAAAAAAGTGTAGTAGGTAATACTGCTAATTTGCGTTAGAGAGAAATTAAAAGGGATCAAAAGTCTTAAATGGCATGAAGAAGGAGGTTTGTCTCATGCAGTACTTTTTCTATCACTGCTGTGATCACCTGTGTCACAAATGTCTAACTGAAAGGTAAACGGCTTCTAACCTTTTCTTCAAGCTGTCTGGATGTTACCACTGTCTTTTAACTAGCTTTTGTCCATGTCCTCCACAACCTTTAGAATGTGACCTAACAATACACACGTCTTCAAAGTAACTTACTGATTTTGGTGTACATAAAAATTTAGATTGTTTTTTTCGTTTTTTTTTTATACTACATAATGTAAACATCATCCTTTTGAGTAGTTCTGGAAGCATATACCTAACAAGATATGTCCATTATGTATGCTCATCAGGTAAGGCAAAGTTTACGATAAATCGAGATCTATCTAAAAAGATCCAGAAACAGATATGTTTTACTTGCATCAAAAGAATAATTATGGAATGGGCCCGAATCATCTAGGGAAGACTTCCTTGAAGCTACGGTAAGTCAGTGTGCCTGCACTGCAGTAAAGAAGAGCCAGAGCTAACCCCCAGGTTTCAAGATTCTTCCTAGAATTAGAACTGCAGAGATCTAACACATAAAATAAACATAAATAAAATCTCACAATATGAAGCTAAGGATAAATGAATCGTAAAAGTTTGTGATAAACACAAACATTTAAGGAGTATGCTTTGTATGTTAAGCAATGTGCTTGTTTACACATGCTTGCTTCCACTTCCAAAGCAAGATACAATGCTGTTTGTCATGGCTCTTTACTTTTGTACTGCTTAGTTATTAAAAAGGCCATGGGTTTTTTTCAGAGCAGCAATTATTACAAATTAGTGATTTCAAAAGTTTAGCCTATCTTTAGGGATGGGTAAGCAGGGAAGTGACTAAATACCAATGAAGCACAGCCAATCATTTACGTGAGCGTCTCATCCTTAAAAGGACACAAACTTTGCACAATGAGATAGACTAGTTATTGGTTTAGAGTATCTGGACTAGAAGAAATCTATCATGTGCTTTACTCTAGGGGGGAATTCTCATCTGTTTTGAAGTTCAATTCTGTAAGTATAGCCCAGACCAGTAATTTAGGTACTTTCTGTAGACCACAGAAAGAAGTGGACAATTCTTTCTCTTTGAGGATGACTGCCCAAGACAGAGAGTATACATAATGCCATGAAGCTGCCTTTTTTTCACTCGTGACTATGGAAAAAAGTGCTGATGATTTGTTTGGAGAAGATGTCTAAACACCTCGACATCTAACTATTAGTTCAGATCATGCGAGATGAATTCCAGACTCAGTCTGGAGACAAAAAGGAGGCACTTTTTCAGTTGGGGTTTCATGTGCTGTTTATATATCAAATATAATTCCATCAAAACAGAATTTTTTGCAACATCAGACTCTGCCTTTGAAATTACTGACACATTATTTTCTTCTTTGGTATGCACTAGATAATGACTCCTGTTTGCCAGTTTTGTAAAACAAGGGATAGCTGGATCAACTCATCAAGCTCAGAGTATTATGCCAGATAATACACTTCTTATTAGAGAAAAATGTCTTGCATTTAAAGAAAGGGAGAAAGAAAACTGGTCACAGGACACTAACTTAGAATGGTCTCCAAGGTGAGCTATCCTGGACAATATGTGAAATACCACTGAGTTAATAAATAGCATTGCACATGTCAGGAAAGCTACTGCTCACCGGAAAACAAACAAACAAACAACACCCTCCCTCAAACACAGCCATCCCTTCTTTCCCCAAAAGTAATAAGCTGAGCTCTAAGGAGAAAAGATTCCTCTTACATTTCCAACTTTGTTTTAGAATGGTCTTGTACTGTTATTATCTTGTCTTTACCTGTCAAGTCGTCGTCTTTGGCCTCACTTGTGTTAAAGATCTCATGATAATTACTGTTACATTAATAATTTTTTTTTTTCCTTGAACTCAAAATGTTTAGCTCTAAATGTGGTATTAGATAAATAAGAGGTGAAAAAAATTAAAAATGGATGCTGAACAGATACAAAGCCGAAACTTGAAAAACTTGAAGAGATTTCTCTTTAGAAATGTATTCCTCCATAAAAACATTAAAACAAGGGTTTAATTGAACAGCTTCTTAATGAAGTAAGTAACTGAAAAATTGTGTAAGGATGTTGTTCTTTGAAGTCATGAAAAACTGTGTTATGGTTATAGACAAATGCAATATTTCCAGCTTTTAAAAACTCAAGAGAACTTTAGAAATGGTGACTTTTGGAGTTTTTTCACTTAGCTTTTTGAGATGATGAGGTCAGGTTTTTATAAATTAATACCACAAGGTAAATATAGGTGCATTTTAAAACCAATATCTATTAATGTGCTATTTCACAGACACAATCACTTACAGTAGGCCAGAAATACAGAAGCTCTTGGATATACTTTTGCTGGACTGCAATAAATTTCTTTACTCATTTTTCCCCCTGCCCCGGTTAGTGGAAAGAATAGAGGCAACAGCATTGCAGTAGCTATAGAGGACTTTCTCAGTGTTCGCATACTGAATTTTTGCACTTGGCCAGACAGCTACCAGGCTCGGACCACAGGACAACAGTAAGAAAGGACCCTTCATTACAAGGCAGAGTCTGGGAATTGGCAGCATCATGGGTAACACACTGATTAGCGAGGGCTATTTCTAGCTGGTGCAGGCCATCCTGTTGGAAGCCATGCTGGCATGTTATAAGCAGAAATGGAAGTTGCCTACTATCAAGGCTACTGCTATATCCTTGCATGGAAGTCTCTGCTGCTGTGCTTACCGTGGCTTAAGCACTGAGCTAGCAAACCTTAGTATAACCCTTGAAACAAGAATACGCTTTCCATCAACACTGCAGATGATGATATATGTGTGGTGGTTCACAAACATGTTCCTTTCTAATTTTCTCTATGCCTTTCCACCTCATGTCAACTGGTTAGTGCTTGCCTTTAGAGTGAATCACAGCTGAAGGATTTGCATGGCCCAATACAAGGGAAAGCAACTGCAAGATCAAGCCCAACACCCAAGACAGGGACATGTTTCACAGTGTGTTTGCTGGTGCTGTCTCATTGCTCTGTTATATCTGCATCAAGGCAATCTCTTGGTCTAGCACCTTGGCTAAAAGATTGTCTGTTTTCTCATTTGCACAGTTATCTCCATCTGACAAATATTTCTCCTCAAATACTCAAATCTTATTTATTTTTCCCTTTTGAAAGCGTTTTCCTTAGAATAGTTACCAAAACGCCAGACAGCGCACTCAGATGGAATTTCTGGATTCTGCTGCAAAGATCAGATGAATGTGCATGAATTGTTTCTACTCTCATTTTTTGTCTTTCTTTCCTACATAGACTAAAAACTGCAGGGGTAGAGTGTTTTTTTCCATCCTTTTGTATGATACTAAGTTCTCTAAGATTCCTCATTTCATTTGAGGCCACTTAAAGATAATATATTTAAAATAAATATTAATACAAAGACCAGCTCCTTTGGCAGTACCAATATGTTCTTTGCGTTTGTGACCCTAAGATATTCCTTGTGTGGAAATGTCTTCATAGCTTGTTTTGCAGTTAATAATCTGACACGGGTTTAACTAGGATGGTTGCCTTTTGTGTCCAAGCACATTTTCAGCTGCAGCATTCATTCAGAAAGAACAGTTGAATTCAAACGTTTTTTCCATTGATACATCTATTGTTTGCGAGCTCATCTGAGTGCCCCTTTCATGTGGAAATACTTTTGTTGCTTCTCATACTCAGTTGACATTGTGCCTTCTTCATTTATCCATCGATCACCTTCATAATTTTTTCAGTTTTCTCATTATGTGTATCGATAAGAAAATGTCCCAGATCTGAGATATATTTCTGATGACACAGTTTTGATTTTTATTCATGCTAAAGGATATATTTAAGGACTTATTTGTTGCTAATCATGTAAAAGATCTTGCTTTGTATGCTGAAATCCACCTATCGGTTTCAGGTCCAGCTTCCACACAAGTCCCAGTAAAGCCTTCAGAGGAAATCTCATGTGCCGCTACTGCAGTTGTAGCCTTTTAAATTAGAGATTTTGGATTTTCTCTGTAGTGTTTGTTACGTGTCTAATGTCTTTCTAAATGGAGTAGTTCTCTTTTACTTCATCACACTGCTACCTAGAGAAGATAAATTCATCTGGTTTTAGCTGAACAGAGTCAAAACTACATTGAACTATTTTTTTCCCCTTCATTAGTTTAGAACTTCAGCTCACCTGTTTGTTCTTGTAGTTGTCAATGATTAATTGTGAATGATCTGCAAAGCATTAAATGGACTGTATACTAATGATACATCAAGTATGCATTATCCTATTAACCATGAAACCAGAACACATGTAGTGGGATCATGGTGAGCAGAGGGAAGATCTAAATGCACCGTGAATTTATTAATAGTGGAGAGGAGAACTTTGTCAGGCAGGTAAAATATTCCTGGTGAAAGAAGAGCAAGTTTCTGTACTAGGATCTTGAGGGGAGGCAGAGAAGCAAGAGAAAATTTACATAACTGAAATATTGGGTATGGAATTGCCTAAATCAATAAAACCTCTAATTTTATTTGGAGAATGGCACCTGTTAGTTAACTTTCCTTCCAACCTAGTTTCACGAAAAAAAAAAGGGGGGGGGGGGAATGTTGTAGCTGTTTTAATTCTGATTTAAATCTTGTTAGTTGGGGAGGTGGGGACAATAATTGAAAAGGCTAATGAAGATTAAATCTTTAAAATGTGCGTTTGGTACAGAGGTGCTATTAACATCAGGATCTCAGATTTTAAGTATTTTGAATTAGTTCTCAGACACTTTTGAGGCAGAACACCTTTCACTAAAGAAGTATGGATATATTTTCCTTAAAAAATATTCTTTCCTAAATAGGTTATATTTTTAATTAAAAATGTTTCTATTAAAAAAACACAAATGGACCCTCACTGCTATTTTAAAAAGCTGACTAGAAAAGAAAAACTTTAGTTTAGAGAAGAGCCACAATACAAATCAGTTAAAAATTCTTTAACCATTACTTTGTTTTCTAGGTTCTTGCTGCATATGAGTTAATACACCAGGTCATTCTGTGGTGAGTGTCAATAGACAAACGATATATTTTATTAAGATTCTGAGGCTACTTTTTCTAATACAAAACTATTTACAGGTCTTAGCTGTAATCAGTAGAATAAAATGTGGCTGCTGGCAAGTAAAAATTTTAGAAGGATAAAGTATTTCTTTTAATAAATTTCAGTTTAGCAGTTCTTCTAAGGCCTAGTGACTTCACTAGTAGAATAAACTTCTCACTTACAGACTGTCCTAAGGTCCTGAAACTCCTCTTAACTCTCCAGTGACCCTCAGCAGTTCTAGATACTCTGCCTTTGTGTAAGGTTCTACCAAGCAGGTTCTTACACTTTGTTTTCTTTCAGGACATTTCATGGAGGTTCTATGTCCCTTTTTACCTTAAGTCCAGACACTCCGGTGTCAACAGACAAAGGAAAATCTGGTTTCACCCACGGGCTACTTTTTCAGTCACAGGCAAGTGGCCAAACATCATATGTTTTACTTGCAGCAGTTTTGTAGTCCTACCCTGCAAACTGACAGTCTCTTTAACGTGGGAGGCCAAGAGCCAGGAAATGTATGAAGTACAAGCAAAAGCGAAGGTCTTGGTGAAAGTGCTTTCTCCTGTTGAAGATTCAGCCCAGTCTTCTTCATTTGGAGAATGCTCCATGGCCCCTAATGACTTCAGGTGTCTGTTGCCTTCATGCAGTATCCTGTGGACTTGTTTGCTTTTTCAAAAACCCTCTTGAGCAGTAACTTCTGTTTGTTCACATCAGGACAGCTGAGAGCTGCAGCTCTGTGGATAATTCTGATTTTGTCCGCATACCTCTTTTTTTCCACTTTATTTGTAACTCTTGCCTGCCGAAGAACCATCTTTCTTGCTGTTTGTTTGCTCATGACAGGCTTTTCTGACATCTAGAAAACTGCAATCAAACTCACCACATAACTAATATATTTCTTCTGTGTACAGACAGCATTATTTTAGTAATACCGAAGCATTTTCTGGAATACTTAATGTTAATAATTAGCCAATTTTGTCACGGACAGTTGCTCATATTATTGTTCTCCAGTCACATACTTTTAGTCAAGTCAATAAACTGCTTTTAACAGTTCCAAGTAAAAAGTCCTTTTTCAATTTTAATTTATTTTCAAACAAGGAAGCAATTTAAAAAGCTTAACGTGAAGGTTTGATTTTTAAAAAAATAGAAAGCAATCAGCAGAATCTTGTAAAAGGAGCCAATCCTCATGCGGCAGCCAAAGGTTTTACCATAGGCTGCATTTTTCTTTTTTCTTGAGGAGTACAATGATGCTATTGTTCAGTTTCATGTTAGTTCTGGCTGCTATTCTACAAATCCCATTGACAATACAGTAATCTAGAGGCCCCTTTACAGCTGGGTGGAAAAGGAATTGAAACAATAATGTTTTAAATATTCTTTAAAAGTGCTTGATAGTTTTTTAACTCATTCAAGTGACCCTGTCACATGAATAAGGGCATTTTATAAAGTCTTAGTGTGATGCATTTGAATCTTATCTCATTTCCTAGAATATATAAGAGCTAGTTTTCCTTACATGTGTAATGTCTCTAGTCAGTTTGGCTGTTTTAATCTGGGTGAAATCTGGATAAGATTAAGTCATCTACAGACCTGCAAATGAACCTTTCTGAAGTCCTTAAAACGCTGTTGAACTCATCAGAAATATATGATCATTATGCACTGCTCTGCATCCAAATTCTCTTCCAAGTCTAAGGGATGAATGTAGCCAGAAAGCCAGCTTCTCTTGGGGCCACCTGGTCACATGGAAAAAAAAAAAAGAAATCACACAAAACATTTTCTTGCCTGGGAATTGTTGAGGATTAATTTTGTCTTCCAGTATTCTTAAAAAAAAAAAAAGTAAAATTTGCCTCTAAAGAAAAACAATATTAAATTCTTCAGAAAATGAAGTTTAGACTACAGAATTTTTCTGTAGCATAGTAAGTTTTTCTTAGGTTGGTTTTACATATTACCATGTTCTGTGGATTTGAGTTCCTTTTAAAAGAGCAAAGTAATTTTTTGTTTTATTCCATGATGCAGTTAAATATAAAATGATGAAAAGTTATTAATTTTATAGAGAACAGTGAAAGATGCTACAGCTGTCAGATGCAAGGAGTCAAGGTCAGTATGAGCAAATGAATATCCATTGATGCTGTGTCTCCTTAATCAAAGATCTAGATTTTAGCTAGCCTTGAGTTTAATCTGGTATTTATTTTAAAATATATGCTCCCATGGAGACTTAGTGTACAAACGGGAAGGGAAACTACCGGGCATCTCTCTCTGGATGTAGCTGACCAGAAGGAGTATGAGTCCTCTTCCATAATGTGGGAACTCTAGGCCTTATGGGCCTCTTGTTCCCAATGGGAGTGGAGAAAAATGTAGCCATGAAAACCAGGTGAACTGAAGCACAGGGTCTTGTTTTTCATGAAAGGGGTGGGTAACAGCAAGTGGAAGTCGAAAAGTATTGAGCCCAAGTGTTTAGGAAGGAGACACTACTGGGGCTTGTTTAAAGTTGGGAGACTAAAGCAAACAAATGTTGCAGGGACAGGATATGAATACTATAGCTGGAAAACCAACTGTAGTCACAATCAGGTCTATAGCATCGTTGCGCTAAAGTATTGTTGAAAACTTTGATATTTATGAAGTATCAAATGACATGGGAAAAATTAATACAACACTAGATACTGTTTTGTATTAGCAATGACATCACAATTGATAGCTAATCTGCATGTGGTTTGGTTTACAATGGTGGCATGAGTTCTATAAGCTCATTAATTCATTGACACAAATTAGAAAAATGGATATATTCTTTTTCTGTCAAAACACATAGATGTAACCCAAAGCAAAGTTAGTCTCTCTGCTTTCTTAACTCACGATGTAGTGCAAACTGAGTTTTCAAAAGCTTCTTTTAGATGTACTTAAGGACTTGCTGGGGGACAAGTGGTGACATCTACTGGAATTTTAAAACACTTCATATGTTTCCAAGGCTGCTAACAAGACATATTTGGTTTAGGTCTAAAGTTGGATGAATAATGCAGAAACAATTTCTACTTATATTTGTGCAAATTTGGAAGCAAATCTTCAGCCATCTTGGGGTTGCTTTTGGTGTCATTTCCTGCAAGCACTCAGAGTTATTAAACTTTAATCGCATAACTGTTGGCAGAAAATAAATGTTAAGCTCACACAGGAATACTATGAAAAGTGAATTTCTAATGTGCTTTCTGTAAGCCTGTGTACCACAAAGCTGATTCCATGAGTTATGTTCATTAGACTGGAGGATGAAAACAATACTAAGTGATTTATGGGACCAACTGCAACTGAACAGTGAGTTTCTGCTTGGAGTAGCAACCCCTTACTTTAAAAGAAATTAAAAAAAATTTCAACAAGGAAGGAATATGTGAAGCAAATTGCAACCCGCTCCCCACATTTCATGGAAAAAAGGAAGGAAACTCATCCATCATTAAATGCATTCATTAAAAATTATTCACTTAGATCCATTTAAACCATGCTCTAACTTTAATCTCTTGATTTCTTGGGGCTAGATTGTGATGTGTACTACGTGCCCCATAAGAGTGTGAAGGCTTTTCTTGCATCCTGATGTAGGCTACTTGGACCTTGGGACTGGGCCTGCAGGAGCAGCAAGGTTATACACCTGCTTCCTCTCTCCCCTTGGAGGGAGTGTGCGGAGGGGAGGGAAAGGGGCATGGGATTGCAGAAGATGAAGCAATCCCTCTTTGCACCACCACCCCCGCCCCCACCTTGCTGGCTTACAGGGATTGGCTGGGGGTCAGGGTTTCCCAAAATTTTACTTCTATGAACCAGTGATAAATAATTCCCTCTGGGACCAGGAAGATGCAGGCAATAAGTTGGCCTTTCGGATGTACCCTTGAGGTGTGTTTTCCAATGTTATGTGTGCTATTGACATTTACCTATGCCGTCCCCTTCCGTCTATAGCTAATCTTTAATCCTTGAAATCCGAAGAGTTTCTGACTTTACAAAGTTTGTGACCTGATTGCATGATGCGATTGCATCATACAATTAAAAATCTTAGAAAATGAGGAGTAGGAGTTTTCCTGCTCACCTTAAACTAAAAGCCAAATTGCCCATGTCTGAAGTAGTTCCACAGGCTCTGAACAACTTGCTCTTTTACCTGGCACTTCGCATTTTCAGCCTTTGCATACAGTGCACTAAATAAATTGTGTGATATCTGGTGGGTAATCTTAAATGGTTTTTCAGTGTCTGATTCAAAATTATCAGGTGGAGTCAAACTCATCTTCATAGTAGAAGAGCTAATCATTGGTAGACCCTGCAGCACTTAGATTTTTCTGCAATATTTAGAGTAACAGGCACAAGAAATACCCAGGGGAAAAAGGAGAAGGATGCTCCTTGAAGTCTCGCCACCATTTTTTGTTCTTACTAAGAACTGTTTCCAATATTACATGTAGCTGGTTCACATTGTTGTGCCTGGTTTGGTTTTTTTAAACCATTATATCCTTTTTGTTAAAAATTGTCTAATCCTTGAGAAACTTTCTGTAAGGCTTTCCACCAAGCTGTCCTTAAGGACTTTCTACTGCTAAGGAGATTTATTATTATGGTATGACAAAAGGAAACCATTCGCTGTCATTCATCAAAATGCAAGTCTACCACCAGTCTTACCTCTAATTCTGAACGTTGAGGATGTGTGGAGATTTTATGTTGATTTTTGCACCTGTGAGCATATGAGTTGTAGTATCCTACTCCTGCAGCCTTCAGCTGAGTCCTGTGAATCAAAGCAGATCCCCAGTCACAACAGCTTTTCTAGTACTGGGAGCTGTTTCACTTCAGCAGTGTGCTCTAGTTATGAGATTGCCCGGCTAGAGATTGTAAGTAAGCGTGATAGTCTAACTTACCTACTACAAACCTGGAAGTGTTGGCTGTGTCAGCATTATGGTAAGAAAGTGTGACATGACAGTTTTCTTGATGTTATTAATTAATTTTAATCCTCCAAATAGAGTCTGTTAGTACATGTTGACTTTCCTGCATTGTGTCTCTGATTTGCTAGACTGACAAGTTTCTATCAATCCATCGATCTTATTTAGCTGGCCTGCTGCTCACAAGTTTCTCTAGATTTATCATGACACAAATAACACATTTTTAATTGAACAGAGATTCCCTGAGTCTGTATGCATCTCCACATCCATTTCTAACTGTTTTCATGGCTAAAACGCACTCTCTGCAGACCTCTGAATATCCAAGATCTGTACACAAAGTCTTTTTATATTTTCAGTTAGTACTTTTCTTAATCACGCTTTGCTGAATCAGGTCAGGGTGCTCAGTCTGGTGGGGAAACATACCTGCACATAAGAAATGCAAACAGTTGCCTGTACAAGGGAGCTGGCATACCATCTGGCATGAGTTCATAGTATTTTAGTACTACATCCACTTATACAAGCCGAAGATCTGGCTGAAGACATTATAGCTACAATACTCTATGTTAAGCTAGTCAGACAATAAATGATTGAGGGTGCAAGTACTAAAATCTTCCCCAGACAATAGCACATGATATCCAATTAATAGTTATGGTAAATCTGTCTGAAATATATTCCGTATCATTTGTGGCAAGATTTGCTTTCAATCAGAGATTACAGAGAACATTTACATTAGCAATGAGAATTACCCTGAATGACAATCTCATTATTTACTATATTTGCATTTTGTTGAGCTTATTAGTAGCACTGCCTGGTTAGATTTTATGGATCTTTTTCTGTCCTTTCTGCACAAAAACCCAACTATGGAACATTTCTGAAAGCAACAATTGTGATTTTATAATGAACCACAAGAGGGGGGAGAATGAACATAAATGAAAGAACTTGAATTTAATGAACAACTGTTAGATTTAGGACAATGCCATACCAATGCTGAATTTAAGAATCTTGACCAGGTGTTGTCTGTGGAATGAAGAGTTTGAACTAATGGAGAGATGCTGTTCCTAAGATTCATCTTTCAGGTCTGTTGCTTTGTTACTGAGCTTCACTTAAAGCTGTGGACGAACCACCATTCCAAAGTTGCAAAATACCATGCTGAGTGTACTTATCCCTTTCTTTATTGCCTTGATCAAACAGAAACAAATGCTAATGAAATGATAAAAATAGAGATCTCTGTGACCTGAATAATCAGTTTTAAAGCCTCCTACCCTGCCTTTTAATTTTTTTCCCCAATTACATAAAGGAGTTCTCTAACTCAAATAATGAAGGAATTTCTCCCTGGGGCATAGATGAGTTCTTGCTGTCAATATGAAAACTAAATCATCTCACTCTTGTGACTGACTCATGGATTGACACAGGACTGGTGAAATTCCAAGACTGTTTTCAAGCTACTTTTTAAAGAAGGCTCATAGTCCCCTGCTCCTCACGGGCAGAAGCAGCTGTAGTGATGACAAAGCTGGGGACTCCTGGAGACGGTGCGCTGGGACTGCTGAGAGCACCTGCCCCTACAGCTGGATCAGCTCTTGGGAGAGTATGCACAGGCAGCTTTGGCAAGCGATCGGCTTCCTAACCAACCCCAGGACTCTGTGGGCTTGATGGCAGTTCTTATAGCCAGCTGGAGGGCAAGGAAGGAAAACCGATTTCAAGAAGCCACCCACTCCACCCTCCACGTTCTCTTATTTCAAAGTGGATACAAGGGGCAGGCAACTTTCCCAATTTTTAGTCTTCTGTATCTCATGTTCCATGTCCCTCCTGGCCTAGGTTGTCAGGCTCCTGGGAGAGAGATAGGAAAGACAATGAGTCTTACTTCCCCCCAGACTAAGAAAGAAGCAAAGCAACAATTATAACAGTAATATCAGGATGGTATTGCAGCAGGTGGTCGCAGCGTGGCAAAAAATAGTAGCATAGGCAGAAAACCTTCTCAGCTTTTCTCTGTAATTGCAAATCGCCCAGTAGCCTATTACTCTGAGAGAACACCATGTAACGTTATTAGGCAAAATTATAGTGTCCTTAATTTCATGTTCAAAAGCTGAATGGTGCTGAAGGAGGCTTGCAGAAAGAAATTAGGATAGTTATACTAGAAGAAGACAGAACGTTGATTACCAGCAGCGAGGTATCCAGATTTGACTAATGGCACAGTTATTGTATGCATAAGCCCTAATGGTGTTTAAGTGGTTGCTAGAATGAATGCAATTAATGTAATTTATTTGTCAGCATCCAAACACTATGATACTCGGAATAGGATGGGAGGTCCCCTTGCCTAGCATATAGCCCTACGAATATTTTTCAGTGCCTTTTTTCACAAGTACACAAAACCAGTGACTGATTTTTTTTTTTATTTTTATTATTATTCTCCTCATTTTTTAAGGGGCATCATCTACATAGCTCCACTGTTTTAAACTGAATATTCCTTGTTCTCTGTCGTAGAATTTGGAGGGATACTTTGGGATAATCTAGACTGGCTTGCCACTTGAAGGTGATAAGTGACCTTGCATCTATCCTATAGCTCCTGACTGACTAAGTTTTTTAGAGATCCTCCTACTTTGACTGAACTACTGTAGGGTTAGCAGTAAATTGATTGCTTTCTTAAATTGCTCCAGTGATTAATGACAATCTATGCTTAAAAAAGAAAAGGAAAACCAGTGTATTTCTAATGTGAGTTTCTTCCAGCTGGAAGCTGAAGTTAATCTTCAGCTATGGAACCTTGTCATGCTATGTCAAAGAACCTTGCAATAATGAACTTTCCTTCCCCTACCTAAGTATGACTGGGATGTAATCAAGATGTTTGAATTAGACAGATAAAGCTTCTGATATTTCTCATTGTATGCCTGTTGCTTTTGATCTCACGTTTTTATAACTTTCTGACCATTTTAATATCTTCACTTGGTGTTTTTTATATTTTAGTTGGGTTTTTTTGAGATCTAAAGACCTCACTAACGTCATATAAAAGGACAAAAACACCTTAGTGCTCTTGCTTGATATTTCCTTACTTACACAGGGAGCTGGGGACATCAATCCTATCGAGAGCTATTCCTTTACATGATACAGTTTCTTCAAAATGTGTATAGTAACTCTACTACTACCCTCTACTTGCACTAATGTGTAGACACTCCTAACTTTGGCATTGTTCTTAGACAAATCAGAGAGAAAGAAGATTCATTATTTTTGTACAAAGCAGTCTCATTATTCTTGTACAAATGAAAATTGATTAATATGTTACGGTTAATAGCAAAACTGTATGCACTTTGTTTTCAAGTAAGTTATTCACAAATATTAACAGCCTCTTTAAGTTACTGCTGAAAAGACGTGACTGGACTCTATATCAAAGTTCAACAAAAACAGCAGCTGTCAAAACCATCAGATTAATTATTGTTCATTGATCATTTCTTATTCAAGATGGAGAACTTTTCCAAATCAAGGCACAGAAAACTTGGAACTGCTGTTTGAAACAGCAGACATGTATTTTGATGAGGGTTTATGGATTTCTAAAATGTTTATTATTTACTTGCTAAATATTTTTTACTGGAAATCTCTCCCTCCATACCCAACAACACAGTTAAGTTTTTAAAATCTCAGAAGAGATAAATCAATGCAGTTCCATTGTAAATACTGGAGCCATACAAATTTATGTGACTGCTTCCTAATTATTCCCCCTGACTTACCTGACTAGCTTGAAGGCAGTGTCATATTTAGGGTAGATTAAAGTAGCATAGAAATGTTTCTCTTAAGAAATGTAACTACAAATGCAAGGCTTTCCTTTTCTCCTTTGCCAGAGGTTGGCTAGCAAAATGTACACAGTAAGAAGCATAGTTAACAGGGAAGCTCCTTGTATTGGAACAAATAAACAGTTAAAAGTAGTAGTCTTGTGAAACAATGAAAGACTAAAATTTAGCTCTGGTTCAGAAAGCAGTAAATTACTAATGTTTTTTTTAACAATCAGCTAGTTGGAAAAAATGTATCCTAGTGCCTATGTGCTTCTGAGTTCCGCACTGCATCTCAGAATCTTTGAATTGGTGCTTGTTGCTGTCTTGATCTTAGGAAAACCTGGAAGTGAGAAGGTTGACTTAACATAGTGGTCGCATTCTGCTGTGCATTATTTCCCATGCATACAATTTATACAATGATAAACCTGAGGTGCTGGAGTTTTTACCTCCAGTAATCGCAACTAGAAAACCACAAATGGACTTTTCATTTTTCCCTTGCAGGAGCTATAAAACCTAAGGCAAACCCTCCTGCCAAATCGCTTTTATGGGAACCTCACTTTCCTGTTCACTAGTTTTACTCCAATTAATTAAAAGCAGCAATCCTGCCCTTCGCTGTAGTTTCCAAGGTATTCATGGGGGGCACATGCCCCGTCCAAAGTCCTGAGTGAGACTGAATTGAAGGTCCTTGGTGAGTTCATACCCCGGGGCTCTTACACCTGGGGATTTGAGCTACAGTGTCCATAAAGTCCCCTTCTCCAAAAGACAGAAGCCTTACAATGCTGAAACGAGCAGAGCACATAAAATTTGATACAGTGATGAAGATGGGCTTACTCAGTCCTCATTGTTTTGTTTGTTTGTTTGCTTGCTTGTTTCAAATAGGTTGATCATTTTGATGCCTCTGTAAGGAGAAGGTGAGCTGAATATTTAAACCCATAGAGGTTTTTTGTTTGGGTTTTGGTTTGCTGGTTTTTTTTTGGTTTTTTTTTTTTTTGAGAACATACTCCTGTCTGTAAAAGGTCTTTAAGCATTCTGCATTCTCCTTGCTTTCCAATTAAGTTTTCTGGGCTTTCTAATGTGGTCCTCTGAGTGCTGGAAAGTAACAGAAACAAGAATGCGTTTAATACCTGGCCTGGTGTCTTGGCAGCAAAGCTTAGCACTCCAGTGTGGGGAGTAGCAGGTTCAAGACCAACCCCAGGAGTCTTACTACTTGGACTGGCAGAGGGCTAGCGTAATGCACAGACAGTGAGCTCATTCTGCAGGTGGAGTGTTCAGCTGCATTGATCTTATAGCAAACCCAGCCTGCTAAGGATTTGGAGAAACATTGGCTCTGATCTAAAAGGAAATTGTGCTGCCTTTCCCTGCCTTTCCACTAGTTTAGCTTGCAAGCTCTAATAACATTAAAACATACTTTAAGCAAGAAGGCTGACGCAGCTACAGAGACACAAAGTAATTTCCTAGAAATAGTAAATACAATAAGCAAAACTCTCTAATCTCACATTAGGTAATTGTATTTCATGGGGTCAGCCAGCCTCCCTGGCCAGGTTGAGGTCAATTCTAAAATATGTGTATTATATACATTAGGCATCTGTTAATGAAGCATAAATTTCATCAGCAGTCTGGGTGCCAAAATCAACTCATTTGGGTAGGGTACATGGTTTGCATCTACAGTGGTGTCTTATGGATTTGTTCCATAGCTGAAACAGCAAGTTTGCATAAATGCCGTGGATGGCATATAATAAGGGAAAAAAGCAACACCACAAGCATCTTAGAGGAGCATAAATCCTCTGAATTTTTGCTAGATGAAATTCAGAATTCAGAGGGTTGTAAGATGACAGTAAATAAAGGGTAAGGAGGAGATCATGTTACCAGAGTCAAGAATATCTGGTCAGTGCTAGTAATTATTTCCTTTGACAAAAGATGAAATAAAAGTAGATAAATATGAAACACACCCTCCATTTCATGGCTCCCTTTCTTGTCTAAAAGGGAGTGAGTGGGGCTTCACTTTAAAAATTCACCAGTATTTTGCTCAGATCCATCACAGGGGCCCTGGTAAAGCAGCAGCAAGATGCCACCCCATCAGCAATTAAGCAACAAGCCTTCATGCTGCTTACTTCTTCTGTCAGCCTAGGGTGTTAAATGTAGGATTTTTTCCCAACAATGGCGAGTCTAGAAATGAGAACAGGTTCAATAACCCTAATGCCGAACGTTACGATGATGGTGTGACAACACTCTTCCTTTGCAAGCACATAAGCAAAAATGCTTGTCTGCTTTGGCAGTGAAGTGAGGTTATGTGTTCCCTCTCAACATGTAGGCTGGAATATTGCTTTGTTTTATTTAACCACCACAGGGTCTAAGGACAGCAATGATTTTGACCATTTTTTATTGCCCATTAAAGTGGCAGAAGTGTTTCAGAGTAGTAGCCAATGTAAAAAAGAATATGAAATAATATAAATTCTTCAGAGTTCAGAAACAGCCCCCTTTCATTCATTAAGTTTCCATAGCTGAGCACAAGATTGGTGTGTGCTTTGGCAGTGAAAAATAACGTAACATTTCGGAAAGAGCAAACTTTACCAGTAGCACGTGTTGGAGCAACACTATAGGCTCCAAGTTGTGTTAAGCCAACTGTAAGTTTGACAGCAGAAATATATCAGTCTCTTTGAACAAATAATCTGAGGAATATATGTAGATCCATGTGAGCTGTTCTTTTAGTTTCAATTCAGTACTTTTCATGTGAAGTAAAGGTGAGATTTTAGTAGGCAATAGCATGAGCATATTATTGGGAAAAAGAATACACCATGCCAAGAATTGTCCTGCAAGACATTGAATCCCTATGAGAACTGATGACCAGCAAGTGTGTGAGGGGAAAAGATGATCTCCTAATTCTTCTTCATTCCTCTTCCTTTTTCAGTTGAGGAGAGGATGGGTAAGTAAAGGCAAGCTAGTCCTTCTTACTCCTGTGTATCCAAACTTCATGGGGCAAGGAACTGAATAAATAGGAATATGGAGAAGGGGAGGATATATCTCTGTGTTTGTGTGTGAATAAGAGAAGGTAGATACAGACTCCTATCGAATCCAAGCCACAGTCTGATGCTAGGTACCTGTATATGTATTTTAAACCTCAGGTTTAGGCTGCTTAATAAATAAACCTTAATGTTGAAAATAGATGAATTGAAGTGCAGCATATGCTACCCGCTAGCAAGAGTAAATTTTATGTTCCCTCTTCCTCACAAAAAATATATTTCTTCCTGCAAATAAAGGAAAGTCCTTCTGTTTTCCTAACCTATGAACAGAAAATCTGACTTCAAGGGACAGATCTCAATGATCCTGTTAATTGAAATAATGAGATATATTTTGAGGTTAATTTTTGAAGGGTTATGTAGGCATCTAGTTACAGAACTCCATGTACATTTTGTTCTTCACTTGAAAATGACATCCTTTTCTTGCTCTCTCAGAAAATATTTATCAACTTAATAAAGAGCTCAATAAGCTCATTTCTTGGTGAAATCCACCTCTCTCATGGAGAGGGATCACTAAATATCCATTTTCTTCAGAGCTTCTTCAGTGGTGCCACTTGCTGCTGTTTATCATGCCATTCTGTTCACACAGTTTGGTGGCTCAAATGATTACAAGGTACTATGAGGAATGGTGCCATGCAGTAAATAAAATGTACCCATGGATACTGAAAAGAACTTGGAATAATTTTGGTGACTTATATGTGTATAAGGTATAGGGCTAAGTATCCAGCAGCTAGATACGCCATTGGGCCTTATGAGCTATTGCTAATTCTGTAACCACTGAGTTTTTGTGTAGTTCAAGTCCAATTAGTCTGAGCTTAGCCTGACTGAGCATCTCTTTTGCACAGCTAAGGGGCAGGTTGACTGCAGGACAAAATACTAAGAGACAGTAGCCAGTAACAGAGAACAAAGTTTTGGTAAAGAATAACCAGTGGATGAATAGGTTACAAGGTTTGAGTATAAAACAGGACAGTTTTGAGACAGAACGATACGTATCAGAAAAGGCATATGAAGGCATGACCCTTAAAAGCAGTTAGCATTCATATAAACTGATAGTCCTTCATTAGTGGAAAGGAAAAACGCAAAGTCTTTTCTATGTGTGTCCATACCTGGCTGTAAAACATAGTGAGACCCACAGAAGCCCTTCCACCTACTTCAGTGGGCTTTGGGACAGACCAGTAATTGCCCCATTGGAATGATGTTAGAAGGTACCTTCAGAGAGGCTGATTGTTTCCATTCTGCTGCAGGTAATAGCATTACAGTCTAAAGGTTAAGAGGCTTTTTATGCATAGTAGCTGAAAAGAAGCAGATCCTGATTGCCTCCACAAAAGAAAGCAGTGCGTGAGACACCTTAGGTTTTTAATACTGTTAGCTTCCAGGTTAAACAGGACTGATTCTCTTTTTGAAAATCTCTATACTGTTGAAATTAGTGCAAACAGTATCATGAATTTCTTGGGGGGAAAAGAAAAATCAATGACATATTTCCCCCTTTATCCATCTAGCTCTGGGGAATGTAATGCTGCTGAATACGCTGGCTTTTGTAAGAGATGTAAAACAGAGTCTGTGATCATTTGTGGTCATTAAGGATCACTTTTTTTTTTTTTTTCATGAATAGACGTGTTAGTGAAGGTGTTCTGGCCTAATTCCAGGTCCGGTAATTGGATTTTTTTTTTTTTTTAACCTACACACTTTTCTTCAGCAGTTTCATTTGGCTATGTATGTTGGGCTCAATTCAGTGTTGCCCCATTGCCCCCCTGCCCCCTCCCCCCTTTTGTCAGCTAGACTGATGCAAACAGACACTAAGACAACTGTAAGCTCTCCTTTCCCTCCCATACAGCCTTTTGTCCCAAGAATATAATTAATGCTTGACACAGCTTCATCAGATGTGTTTTCAGTGGTATATCTGCACCACCTCTCCAGCAGTGGAGGTGTGTGTGGGGCATTTCTAGATGGTAGTATTCAGTAGGGACCCAAAAAGTGAATGGATCAGCTATTAGAGAGAGACTGGACATTGGAGGCTGAGTCACTCTTCTAACACAATGATTTTTAGCCCTGTAGTGGCACACATGACCACTGTCAAGTCAGCTTGTGGCAGGAGGTGTAACCTGCTATGTGCTGCGCAGTTGGATTTGTAGTGATGGATGGTATCGGCAAGAGATAAAGATAATTCTGTCTGTGTAACCTCATAAAATGCTTCCAAAACTTGTCAGAGGGGATGAGTACGCTGAAGACAGACTTAACAGTATTAGATGGGAGAAAGGAAGAAACACATGAGGCTGGGGCGAGAAACTGATTCAGAAGAATACATCCTTTGCTCTGACAGATATGAGGACATAATGGAAAACAAAGTTGCTGTCTTTCTGCTGCTGTGCCTAACTGAAGTCACAAAGGATGATGAAAGGTCAGATACAGTGCAAACCTCTCATTTTTCACCTAGACTTTGAATAGTTTCCAATGTGCTATACTCTACCAGTTTTAGCCCTTCTACCCTATGTTGTACAGGGGCTCTTCAGCCAGGCATGAGACACCCTAAGATGCTTTAAACAGCCTGGGGGTGGCTGACATTTGATAAACTACTAAAAATCTGGTTTTTTGGTCTCTCCACAGAGATCAGCAGAGCTAATATGAGGCCAACCAACCAAGCTCAGAGATTTCCTCTCAGACATTCCTTGTCCTGTGTAACTCCATGCATGCCCCAGTTTTAAATCCACAGGTAAACCCTTACCTCTACACCAGAAAAAAGTCTTTTCACTCATGGAAGAGTGATTAGGGATCATCATGTGTTTAACTAGACTGGAAATTCCCCCAGTCCTCCTTGGAGGTTATTTTTAAATACAGGTGACAGAAGGTCCCAAATTAGAGCATGGTCCAAAACCTAGGGTTAAAAGCCTCCAATGAAAACTTTGTCAGGTGCACTTTCACACCTCAGGTGACAAAGAGTACCTCTTTCCCCAGGCTGTGACTATCAGCAGAACTGGAGATCACAGAGATGCTGTATAGAGAGGACAGGTATCCAGGGTAGACAAAAGCACTCTACTTAGGAAAACATGCATGTATAGTGCTAATGCATATTATTCTTTTCAGGAATTTAAGTGTGTTTGCTCCCAGAAAACTTCACCATAGGCTATCAAGGGTTAAAAAAGCATTTCAAAATCAGCTTCTATTGGACTATTTTGTTTGGCCAATATCTGACATGGGTTGTACTGAGCACGTTTTGCCACCTGGCCAATTTTTCTTCCTGCCAAGCTATTCACTCAGGCTTGTGGTGTGAAAAATAGATGTTTAATAGTCAATGAAGTACTATAGTAGGTAATAGTTTATAAATTTCCATGACTTATTATGCTCAGCCTAAGTGACTGTTTATTAAGTGTATTTAAAGCCCCCCATCTCATTAACTTACAGTACTGTTGATTCCCTCCTCCCACCACTGCTGTTTTTAATGGAAAATATTCACTCATGTCTTTTGCCTACGGCATGTGAAACAACTCAGTGGAAAAGAGACTGCCTGGATAAGAACAGGACATCACCCTTGCGAGGTACAATGTGTTTATCATTTTCAGAAGTAAAGTGAATCTAAATACAAGATATATATGTTGCGAACCAAAAAATCTATAAATGTCCTTTGTATAAAAGAGCTGCCAAGCTGCCAAAGCTACCTTTTTCTGCTTTGGGTTTACAGTAAATGACATGGTCAGTTTTATCAGTAAAGCACGTCTCATGTAAAAAAATATTAAACTGGCAACTTAATTATGAAATAGTGCCCTTATTTTCTTAATGGAATTCCATAGTTCTTCAGGGGAATACTACATACTAAGGTTAAATAAATTCTCTGTTAACAAAAAACAGGCCTAGTCTTAACTTTAGGGATCTATTGTTAGCTGTGCAATAGGAAGGTGAGTTTCTATAGCTGGGAAAAGCTGCTAATTATAAAAGAACATATTTTGTTCCCCTATATTAACCTCTAGAATGAAAAAGGTCATTGGTTGCTCTTGATAAATGCTGTGAAATCTATCAAAAGAATGCCACTGACATCAATGAGATAAGCGTCCTTTTGTCACTTACAATATTTTAGTAATGCTAGGTAAGTAAAACTCCAGATTAATACCTGAGGTATTTTCATTGAAGCTACTAGGAACATAATACAGTTAAGTTTAGTCCTCTAACACCTGGCTTCACGCTCTTTACATCTGTTTCCTGAAGGTGTCTTGGAAGCTGAAGATAAACATAAGATCATGACAATATGAAAACAGAAAAATTGGTAAGTATTACGATAATGTGAAGAGGTGGCTCTAATAAAGGTAAAGGAAGTTGTGCATAAAATCACCTCTGGTAAAGAGCACTGGAGAATACAGTTTTTCCAGACTGGGATGTTAAGCTGGCACAGATGTTACAGAGCAGCCCCTTCCGTATAATCTCAGATGCCACGTATGGAAACAACCACAAGCGTCACCTCAACCTGCAACTGCGACGAGTGGAGCAAGAGCAGGGCCACCTGTGCTGCAGAGAGCGAGCGATTCTCTTTTGGCCTGCTCCCAGGTACTTCTAAACAGCAGATATAAAAATACGTACCCCCAGTGTTGAAGGAATTAATGTGACATTGCAAAATGAGCTTTGCTATTTGCTGTTTTGTTTGGCCAATAGCTGACACAAGCACATTTTGCCACCTGGCTAATTCTGTGCTGCCAAGTTATTCATTCAGGCCAGTGGTGTGAAAAAGGAGACATTTAATAGTCAACAGAGCACTATATAGGGTAATAGTTTATGATTTTCCATGACTACTTAGATGCTGTTCAAATTATTCTTGATTGAGCAAATTATTCTTTTTTAAAAGCATCCCATTCATTTATTTACTAATGATTCTGTCCCTTCCCTCCTGTACACCATTTTTTTAAATGGGAACAATCAGCTGTTTCCATGTTTGAGGGGATTTAGCCAAACGAAAACTAAGAGCATATTACAGCTTAGATTACAACTTTGAAAGACCTTTTGCCAAGGCATTAGAGGCAGAGCAAAATTCCTCTCTGAGCTTGCCAGGGAGCCCTGCGCGGAGGTGAGGTGAGCCGTATAAGACCACTGACATCTTGGTTTAGCAGATGAAAATTTTAACCCTCCCTCCCACCAGATCCTTTATTTTTTCACCAGGTGGTTGGTTGGTTGGTTGGTTGTTTTCTATGCTGCACGGCGGGCTAAGGGGCCCTTTCCAGAGGGGATGTGTCAGGTTACGTGTTAGAGACCTTCCATGCCAGGGCCGAAGGGGAGGCAGCGCTTCCCCTCAGCTGCCCTCACTCGCAGTGGGGTGAGCTGGGAGCCGGGGGGCTGCTCCACAGACCCCGGCAGGGAGGGCAGCTCAGGGCCCGCGGGGCTAAGTGGGGCCCCCCGGCAGCCCCACAGGCCCGCTGGGTCCCTGGGGATGAGGCAGGCGGGAAGCGGAGCCGGAAAGGTGCCTCAGCGAGGGAGGCCTTGGGCCCAAAGGCAGCCCCCAAGGCCCGGAAGACTGCCCGGGGCCTCCTTGTCGCTCTTTCCCCAGCAGGGTCACCGGCGGCGGCAGGGTTCGGCAGCCTGGGCCTGGGTGGTGAGGGGAGCGGGGCCGCTGGGCCCTCTGCCCCTTCCCGGCCCTGCTGTGGCCGGCCAGGGGAAGCGCAGCCTCCCTGTGTGCCAAAGTCCTGTGCCGCAGCCTGTTGCTCAGTCCCTCTCTGGTGTGCTCTCTGTTTTTATTTTTGTTTTAGTTACCTAGCTGAAAGCCCTTTAACCCTTTGCTGACAGGGAATTCTTGGCAAGGCCGACCGAGATTACTGTTGTCACAGCAAACTCTTCCTCAGGATAGCCTACCTGTTAACAGATGAATTATTTATCCTGTGAGGTACTGGTACAGGCACTTACATGCATGCCAGAGACAGCATTGTTTGGCAGATCCCTTTCACGCTTGTTTGTTTTTATATGTACCTACTAATAATGTGATGGAAGCACACAGGAAAGGCAATCCGTTGCCTTTCATAGCAAACACACTAGCACTGTATGTAATTTCCAGATTTCCAGACTTTTGCTTACCTATGTTAAACCAAAGGGAGGAGGGCAGATCAAGCCATCTTGCTCTACAGATGCTAGTTTATTAAGCCATAATGCCAGAAGTTGTCGAAGCAAAATTATGCTCACTTTTGTGAGTTTATCTGATGTCATATAGTTTAGAAAAACACTGGTGTTAATATTCATTGTATAGCTTAATTGGTTTGATACGGCGTAGCAACACAAGTATAGTGAGATGCTCGTTATGTAGGTCTTCGTGTTGTTTCAAAGTCTTTATTATTATGACAGCAAAGTCTTGTTCATTAAAGTTTCACAATCCATTTTCATTAGGATGAAACTGATTCTGTAAATGAACAGTTGCTCTGAAAAATCAAACCCTTGCAGCTATCACAGGGGAGGTACAAAGTCTGTATTAATTATCAGGAATATGGTGTCGATCGAAGATGTTAATTGCCCTGATGGTTAGTTATTTGGGGAATTGCCATGCATTTCATGCAGGGATAATAAAAATGAATTTTTAAACAAAGAGATCTTAAAATAATATATAATCTGTAGAGAATACCAACATCAAAGGCTTATCTCAAAGCTTTGAATTTTATCTTTGTGGTCCAAAATGTTAAAGATGAACTGAGCAATATTTCAGCTGGTTCAAGTTTGTGAGAGGAAAACAAAACAAGAGTTAATTAACTGTTATTACAAACCTTTTCAACTTTAATTTGACTTTCAAATATTAGCATTTATCTATGAACTATGCTTCTGGGTTTGACAAATTAGCTTTCACAGAACAAGTTTAATTAGGCTTCATTGTGCTTTTATGTCACTTTGCACAGTTCCAGACAATGAATGGATTAACTTACTAAAAGTCATATGTTTAAAAGAATTTTTTGAATGCTAAAAAGGTTGACAAAGTTGCAAAGCTTTACTAGCCTAATGCAGAAAAGATGCATCCTGTTTAGCATGATAACACGCATTCTTTGCAGAGAACAGCTGGTGCTGACATACACAACCCTGCCTGGCTGCTCTCAATACCCACGGGCTATGTCACCCCCGTACCACCCTGAGAAAGTGTGGGGTGTGTGTTTACTACCAAAGCCTAATACCTGTGAAAGACATGAAGGAGAGAGAGCTACAGGTGCACACCACATGACTAGGCGTGCTGGTTCTCAAGCTGGAATAAAATTATCTCAGTGTGAACTTGTATTTCTGTTTTATTTTTAGATTTATTTTTTTTACCAGTGGCATTAGGGATGCTCTGTATTTATGCCAGAGAGATCAAAAAAAGGAAGAAAAGTAACTATGAGACTCTGAAGCAATATTAGCAGGCTGATTTGACTCAACATAGTCCCAGGTGAGAGTGGTGAGTGTTGTAGAAAAGTATAAATAGATCCTAAAGTTTGAGAAACGTGTTGTTGCTCTCCCTCACAAAGGGATACGTCAATTTAGAACTCACTAAATACAGATCTGGCAATGCAGTAGGTCTTGTCTGTGTATAGGAGACCTTGTTTTTGTGACTGGGAATTAGACCTTTTCCAGTTCTCTCTGGCTTCTGTTCCTTTTCTCTAGCCACACACGTGCTTCTCTGCCCTGCCAGGAATACTGTAGTGTTAAACCTCTTTTGTCTAGACAAAGTAGCTGGTGCTCAGCAGAGTCAGGAGACCCTGAAGAGACCTAAGAGGTGATTTAATGGAAATTGTGCTAGATAACAGAAAGTCATGGCAGTTTGTGCGGTGGAGAGAAAGAGGAACAGAATTTTTCTAGGGAGCAGAGCAGTGTATCTGACCAAAGAACACGTTGGTGATGGCTGCATGTAGGGAGGCAAAAGGAAATGCTTTTAGAAAATGGTGAAGCAGCAGCGGGTTTATGCATGCTTACCCATTCCAAATCCCATAGCCATTTCCTGGTGGGCAGTATAATTTAGGTTAATGTCAGGACTGTGCTAACTCATGGTTGGCTGACTGCCTGCAGAGTTGTTCCAGGAACTGATACTGCACCAGGATTGTCCAGTCAGGCCATTTCTACTCCAAACATATTCTGTATTCCAAGGGCAAGAAAAAATATGTTGCTTTAGTGGCTCAATGCCAGTTAAGGATTTTCTCCATGCAGGAGCATTGCCCGGGGGCCTGCTGGTTTCCTGGCTAAATGCTGAAGGTGTATCCTGTTATCTTTTGGGTAAGAGTGCTGTCAGATGCTGTGGGCTAGCTGAGGAAGCACACTATGTTTGGTAGAGAAGAAGAAAGGTCACGGGTGAGAAAGTGACAAAAAAGAAGGTTAGGAGGATAAGGAAGACAACATAGAGAAGGAGTGTGATGGACAGAGCCAAAGGCAGCAAGGAAGCTGTTATTAAGCAGCACTGAGAAATAAACAAAACTAGAGACATTACAGAGGGGAGAAAAAAAAGTGACCTGAAAAATACATTGCAGTCCAGTGATAGCAAAGCTCAAACAGAACCAAAGAAACAAGCAACAAGGATCAGGCTGCCACTTAAACCCCACTAGGCAGACGAGATCAAATCTCTCTTAAAGATATTTTTGCTGTAGTGACCATTTTGTAAAGGGTCCTTTAAATCTAGGAGAGAGAGGCAGTTTTAGCCCTATCAGCACACTATTAAGTGGCACCTTTTGCTCCCTTCTAGCTGGCAAGTGCCAGCTACTCTCTTTTTCTGTATGCCCATTATTGGAATTTTGCAGTAACTTTGCACAATATATACAATACATACAACAGAAGTCTAGATGAAACCAAGTGAGGAAGAAATTGGAGGGAGTATACAATATGCTTTTATACTTTAAACTCCCATTTCCCTTATCAGGATTTGTGAGTGCTCAAGAAGGATGGGCCCCCATTAAAAACCTTTAACATTATCTTATATTTTCCTAAAATTCTACTCAAAAATATATAAAATCTAAAAAGTTATGTGTCTAAGAACTGGCTGGAAAATGGAAAAAAAGTTTATAGAATACTTTAAAATATTTGACAACATTTCTGTTTTATAAAGTTGAAAAATGAGTAATGTTTGCAAAACACTATTTTAGTATCAAGGGGGTTTTTTTGCCTCTCTTATTTGTACCTTTTGGTACTGAATCAGTTAAAATCCCTGATGTCTATAGATGCTTACTTCCAGCTTTCCTCCTGTTTTCATTCTCTCTTCTCTGCTTCATCTCCATTGGGAAAGTTACAATAAAAAAAATAAAGAAGCCCCTTCTTTCCTAAGCCTTTCAAGAAATAAGAAAGATTTCAGTTCCAGAATACAAGTTTACATGAAACTCAACACCTTATTTTGCTAAAGAGCATTTCTCAACAGCTTTGACATGTCAGACTCTCATACGAAGTATCTTGGTCTGAAAAGACCTTTTAGTACTGTGTTCATTACATATCCTGATTGATTCCAGTGAGAGATTTCTGAATAAGAGTAGTGTAAAATATTAGGTAAGGACTTCAGGATTTGGTGTGCTTACATTAAAGTCCCCAGTGTTGGAAAGGTTTATACATTTGCTTTAAATGTGTGCACTGTAAGTACGTCCTTTGAAGTCAGTGGGACAAATCCTCAGTGGATATTGATTGCTATTCCTCCACTGCTTTCAGTGAAGTGATAACATTTATCGTAGCTGAAGACCAATCCCTCAGGGACTAAATGCTATTGTAAAGTTGCATGTTTAGAAGGTTTTTCTGCACTTACACCATGTCTATTTCCTCTCTGTTCCTAGAACTTTCAAGCAGCCTTTTACAGTATTTCATTTCACTGCAGTGATGACAGGAGTTTCATTTCAATGATGGAAGAGAATCCTATACTTCTGTGGAGCACAAATGTTATAAACAAAAGGCAAGTGATAAATCAGACCTACATACTATGCTTTACTCATATACTTTTAAGGTATATAGTTTGCTGCTTGTACTGGTATGGAATTCTTTCAGGTCCAGTTTTCATGTGTGAAGAGATTGTACTCCCTTGTGCCATTTTTCACTCTCCTGAATTCTACATGGATTCTGTGAAAATGTGGTCATTGGGTTTTGTTGGGGTTTTTTTTCTGTTGAAAGATGAAATCAAGTAGGATTTTTCGTCCATGTTGTCACATTTGACAAAGGGCTTACAGGACAATTTATACGCTGAATTTTGCCTGTGCAGCCCCTTCTCTTCTTTCAAGTGTTAGGCTGATTTTAGGGTATGCTGATCAGAAACCACCCTCTGAGACTTCCTTGTGTTTTCTCTTGTAACTTCTTGTATGCTCATGCAATGCCAAGTGGAGCTTGGCTGTGTGTAAGGCCACAACATACAATAGTCAATGTTTTTCATGGCTTATCCTTTAACTTTCTGTAATATTTTTTGTCTGGATTCGCTGCCTATGGTGGCAGCAAAATGAATGTTTAAGTTGATTTTCATAGACTTGTAATTAGACACAGAAATGCTTTGGGAGGGAAACTAAAAGAAAAATATGAAGCTGTTTTTCCAAATGAGCTCTTTCAGAAGGTAAGATGGAGCATAAAGGTTGGTACCAGGGAGGGCTGTCAAGTTTTTTAAAAAACAGGCATCTGCAGTAATAAAGATACAAAAATCTGAACTTAGATTCTTCCACAGTGGAAATCCTGACAGCTGAACTTTGGGGCAACAAGCTTCAGCTGTGTATGAGACAATTGGGAAAAGATAGGATCATCAGACTCTAGCCAAATCATTTTGACATGGCAGTCTTTCCATAAGCAGAACACAAATGTAAGGTTCAGACTAAGTCTTTCACTGCTGAATCAGGGAATATAAGTATTTTCACACTTCTTTTCTGGAAAACAGCAAAACGATTTTGTGTAATTAGAAACAGTAGCCTTACTTTTGTAGACTCAGCAATTCATAAACTCTACAGCTACCTTTCTGTCCAAAGCATGGTTCCCAGACCCCAGAAGACATGGCCCAACGCCAAAATCCCTAACCCACCCTTATTCAGGGGAGGAATTATGGTCTCTTGCTGAAGGAAGAATGTGTGCCTCTTGCTTCTGAGGTAGCAGCAACTGTGAGTGTACTTAATTCTCAGGGGGGGACCTTCTCTTATATTGTTTTTCTGGAAACTTTGTCTGTCAGCTTCAAATGCTAAATCAAGTTGAGTCCAATTACCTTCAGCCAGGAACTGATATGTTGGATGAAAATGGGGATGATCAAAGGGGGTAAAATACAGATCCTCCGATTTTAGGGGGAGGATGCTGAATTATTCCCCCATCTTGTGTGAAAATGTAAAGAATGAAAAGATGTATTCTCAGGAGGTACTAATCTTTAAGAAATGCGTCACTGCAAGAACTTTGGGATGTATTTAGTCTATGGAGACAATCTATCACTAGCAAACTATGCACTTTGCTCACCAGTAACCTATTGTTACTGCAGATTTTGCAGGTAGATTGTCGCCCATTTGCTGAGTTGTTTTGTGCAATCTAAATCATTGCAGGCCATCAATTTGAAAAGTGTTAGTGGAGGAAGCATAATGTGCTTTCATGGTAATGTAAAATGCATTAGAAATGAATTGCATGATGCTTACCTCTCAAATTACAGAAAAGACAATGACAACCATATGTGCAAATGCAAATTATATATAAAAATATCACAGATGAATCCCTAAGCTGTAACACTTGTTGTTCATTTCTATAAATATTAACATATCAGGATTTATTTTGACATACCACTAAGATAAGTGCTAGAACTGACAATAATAATGTATAATTTATGTCCTTCATATTACCTTAACATCACTGTGCTTACATTATTGCATAAATTAATTTAATGTTTCTGACATGCAGCAGATTATTGAAGCATTTGTTCTTTTGTCTTCTACTGGTTTCTGTTGCTGTTTTCCAAATTACAGAATATTATTATACACTAATGTTTATTTTATGGTACATACAATTCATAAAGTCACTTTAAAGTTCTGAAAGCTTTTATTTAGCACTCAGATAAACATGTGTTGTTATATGATGTGGAAGGAGCATTAAAGCTTTTGTGTATTAAATAACTTTATGCTTGTGATGCAAATTGACAATAGCTGAGAAATGCAAAGCTCAGGACAAGTTGAATCTGCAGCCTGTAGTGTTAGGGTACTTAGGACATGTATGTTTGGTACTGGGGGTGTGTGTGAGAATGCCTCCCAAATGCATGTAAAAAGTCCTAGCTTTAGCAAAATATTTGTTGGAATTCATCAATTTGAACCACAGTCTTATCATTACCTGGCCCATAGGATAAGTTGTACGTAATCAAGTGTGCATTTTCATACGGCCGCCAAATGCAAAGTTACGTGCTTATTGCATCCCACGGATTACACTGGAGTTTTGCTTTGCACTTGAGGCGAGAATTCAACTTTTTATTTCATACAAAAAATCCCCCCACAAAAGGCAGAATGTCCTTTCTGGACATACAGTACCTTTTCTTTAAGTTAGAAATAAATTTGTAAGAATTGACAATTAAACCCCTTCATTTCTTTGCATGTAATAGAAATGAAAACTAATTCCCTCTGAAAGAAACCAACAACAAACCAGCAGCATCTGTATAATTTCCTCTGTCTCAAATTGTTTCAACAATGCATACCTGGAGGCATTTTAAACACTCAGTAACTGTTAGTTTGTACCAGTTGTGCTTCTTCACTGAATCTGGAGAAAAGAGAGTGTAATAAAGCCAAGCTGTTCACAACTCAGCCCAGGCCAGTAGCCTGGAGAACTCCAGGTGGAGGATTCCCAAGTTGAACCTCTTTGACTCTTGCAGGGTCCCAGGCAAATATCACCCTTTTCCTAGGGATACAGGGAACACACCACCACTTTTGGCTGTAACAGCTCTAGGGTATGAAGGACAGAATACACATAGCAAGAGTTTTCACTGGTAGATTATTTGGACTGCTTCTCTTGGTCTTGAAAGTCTTCATGGCTGCATAATCACTACTCATGAGTATTTAAAAAATCAAGTGTGGGGACTAGCTTTGTCCTGACTCCATTTTTCATGTTCGCAGAAAAAAACCAACAGTAGAGTAAAATAGATTTACAATTTAAAGGCCAGATTCACCTGTACAGTGTAGTAGTCTTATGTGCTTGCCCCGAAACCCGAAACTGGTGTAAGCCTCATTTATAACCAGCTAGCTATTGGTGTATTTAGCAAATTAGTGAGTGTCCTCTAAAATGAATAAAATTATTCAATACCAATACTAAATAACAAATCATTAGAAGTATCACAGGCTTGCCTCTTGTGCTTGTTTACTGCTTTTGTTTGTATATTAAATAACTGTGGAGCTTCTCTGACAAAACGCTACAGGAAGGCAGAGCTAAGGTCAAGATTATGTGTCAGCAGTTTGAGAGAGGCAGGTATAAATATATAAATATTGTAATAAACCAGAATCAAACAATACAAACAGCGGAAAGACCCACTAAAGATTTAGACACTTGAAATTTCATTGTAGCAACCAATCTGTAGGCACCTGATCCTCAAGGTAAGAAACCATAACCCTAAATTACACCTCTGTCTTTTCTAGATTATGATTGAGCAAAGTTAGTCTCCTCAAAAAGACAATCTTCAAAATAATTGTCATCTGTGCAGGGAGCTACTAAACCCTGGACCCAAGGAAGGGTGTTTTCTAACATCCTGCAGCTCTTCAGTATAAGGTCCCAGGAGATGGGTAGAGGCTTCCATCCATCAGGGGCCCCCATTGCAGGTTGGCACATCCACCTGCCTTTCAGGATAAGTATAGCTTTACTGAAGGGCTTGCACTCCCTCCATTTCATACCCAGTTAGTGTGTGAACACATTGCTCATCTCCTAGGGCATTATCCTAGTCATGATGATAAAAATTGCGTGGTCAGGGCAAGTGCTGTCCCTTTATCTGTATGCCCCTGTGCCGAAAAGGATGCAAGATGCTTTGCGTCAGAGCTTAATTCTGTGTCTTGTGATGGGAGATTTCTGGGGTTTAATTTTACCTCTTAAGGAATGCTTTTGTATTTTACCTGCAATGATGTAATTGGGATAGGAGGAAAAAGAAATCTTTTTCTGAATTGCCTTTTATTAATTAGTTGATAGACATGATCTATTTCTCAAAGAAATCTGGTAGAAACTTGTTGCATTTGTTCATTTGAGGAGGTTAGTAATCGAGGCATTAGTTTACTTTGATGAGAGACTATTAACAAAGCAACCCCTTACGCATATTTGCAGATTACCTCTGATGCTGCTGAGTACGGAGCCTCTTTGGAGGTGCTGGCTATGCCACTCTTAATGGCGGCTGACACAGAACAAAGAGGCCTGTTGGAATTGAATTGCTGCCCGTGTTACTTGTATATGAAACTGAACTGAAAAGCGGGCATCCTCAAAGGATGCTGGGAATTATAGTTTCACAGTATTCTGATCATTAAAAGTTCAACTTAAATGACAGATTCAGACGGGTCAGTTTAAATCCCAAGAAAGAACAAAACACTCTTTTAAAAAGTAGTGTATTTTGTGGTTGTTTAAATCAGCTATGTAACAGAGCATTAAAAACATTTTTAAAAAAAATCTTTCAAGGAAAAACATTCAGTATTTTAACAGTCATTGTTTTCCCCCTGCCAAATGCTTGAGATGCTGAAATCTTATCTGTTTAAGACAGTCTCCCATTTTCACTGGAGTCTGCTCTTAGCAGTGCTAGAAAATAGAATATTCCTACTCTTTTGACTTACTTTGATGTAATTTAATCCCTTATATTATGATTGGTCTTTCTCCCTTACCGGCAGGAATAATGCCATGTTTTGGTTTTTTTTACTGTAGGTTAAGGGCAGAGGAGTTATGAAAAAATCAAAACACTGCTCTGTAGACACTGACGTGGAGCAACATCTTCAGAATTTTACTGACAAAGAGGCACAGGGGAGGTAATTGTATTCCGTAGCGTCTAACCGCAAAAGTTGCACTGTGACTAGAGCAGAATAGCTTCTTAAATGTGCAGGGGGAGCAGTCCTGCCTGATAACTGGTGCAGCAGCAGAAATTGCCTCCTACAGGAAAAGGAGAGATCCCAGTTTGAAAGAGAACTACAGGCAGGAGGCAATAATGCTTGAGAAAGGCAGAAAAACTGGTAAGGGGGTGTAGGTGGCAGTAGATAACACTTTAAAGCACAACTTCATCAGCATATCAGAAATGACATGCTGCAGAAGTCCTTTAGGATGAGAAATGAGCAGCTGAGCAAAGACCATAACTCGGTGATGGAACCGCAGCTGATAGCAATTATTAGCATAGGTATCAGCTGCAAACCAGAGCTGAGCCCAGAAGCATAAAGGCTTCATGGAGAGTAGAGGGAGTGGAAAGAAGGTGACATGTCTGGAGTTGGAGGGGGAGGGAGGGAGGGGGAGAGAAAGAAAGAGAGAAAGAAAGAAAGAATTCAACTTTCCTTCTAAGTTTAGCTTAGTGTCCTGTGATACCCCTACAGCAAGCAGTCAGGACAAGAAAGAAAAGCAAGAAAAGGAGTAAGTATGTTGAATGTAGCCTTCTGGAAAAAGGACAGAAGAGTGAGATGGCTGGAAGCAGTCAGAAAGAGAACAAAGCAGAAAGAAAGGAAGTGTCTGCAGTAGCAAAGCTTCTCCCTAAAAGACTGAAGATACGATGTGCTCATGTGTATGCCTCTGCTTCAATAAATAAGTACCTGCTGTGGCAGTAGAAAAGGGTTGTGTGAGGTATACAAAGGACTGTATTAAGAAGAGACATAATACTAACTTCAGGACACTGGAAGCAGTCTTGGAGGAGCCAGGTCACTTGTTTGTTTGTCTGTTTTTTTTGTTAGATGGTCATGGTTGCAATCTCAGAGAGACCAATGTGTACATGCATTGGCAAACTACTGTTAGGTTGAGACCAAGAGCGTGCCTACACTCGAAAGTCAGTGACAGTAGAGCTGTAAAAGTCTAACACCAGTGATCCCTAGTCTGGACACAGCTGTACTGGCAAAACTAACTCACAAGAGAGAAATTAGCTATGCTGGCAAAAGCTCAATTTTGCCGGTAAAACCACATCTATGCTAGGGCCTTTTGCCAGCACAGCTGTGTTGGTTGCAAATTCCATGTCCTCGCACCCCTGGCTTTCTACTAGCAAAAGTTTAGTAGAAAATTTGCCTCAGAAAGAAAATAATAAGGAGATTCACTTGTATTTATTCAAAGCTACTTGTTTTAATATAGAAAGTAAGGCAAAATCTTCATAATGGTATAGTTTATTCAGTCTCTATTTAGAGCTTTTCTCGCTTGCATTTTTTAAATGTTGATTTTTATTTTGTGTTGAGCACTTTAATACCAAATCATCAAAAATGCAATCTGGTAACCTGAGCCACATTACAGCTTCAATACAGCACTGCCTCTTTCTGTGCTAAACCACAGTTCTTTGATAAAAAAAGTGATAAAGAGCTACATTGTACAAAACACAGTATAGCCAGCTGCAAATATTCCAGGGCTATCCAGCAGTAAATAGCATAAAGTACAGAATGTGTGGAGGCTAATGCTCTCATTCATTCCTGGATATATATTTTTTTTTTTAAAAGTAAAAATCAGATAAAGAAAGCCATGTAAAATCTGCCTACCATCAGCTGAAAGCATCAAGAAAACTGAGTGATTTTATTGCTTATCTGCCAAATGAGAACACAGTGCAAATATAGATGTACTTTCAGAGCTCTAAACTAGATTTAAGACTGAACTAAAGCTTTCTCCTCCGTGCTCTGAAAAATGGGGTTGGACCTTCCTTGCTTTTGTGGGTCAAATCACACTGATTTTACCACTTTGACTGAGAAAGAGTATGACCCCTTCTAAGTTTTCTTAGTGTCACTGAAATGTTATATAAAACCAAATCTTAAGAAAATGTGTATGCATAAAGGAACTAGAAGATGTAGGCTCTTTCCAAGCGTCCTGTGTAATGAATGAGGTTGATGTATGGGACCTGTCTGTCCAGCTTGTTTGTTGGTGAATCTGATACAGATTCTCTTCCCAAATGGGAACAAAAAAGCAATGAAGTAGCTTTGAAAAAGTGTACCGACATGCACAAGTGCAACCAGGACAGAATATTTCTGATCTCTAATGTTACTGAGCTACATGAATACTAACAGCAAAATGAAAGGTAAAAGCAAATAATTCCAGGAGCACAGGAACCACTGTGGACTGTTTTTTGATGGCACTGCATATAATGCTTGATAGTGAAATCTGACACTTTCCTGTGGCTCGGAAAGCTCTCATGTCTTTACTCTAGGGTTATCATCCTGGTTTTTCAAAAGCAGAAAACTATTTTGATCTCCCCAGTGCAAACTTTCCTGAGGACCAGTAAGTGTATAAGCCCAGCTTGTAGCTTTTCCTTCTATTGACAGCCTGTTTTCACTCAACATAATATTTTTGATACTAGTTCTACTTGCAAATGTGCTGATACAGGAAGCTTTGAGGAAAAACAAATAAACAAATGTGATTGCGTCAGCCTTGTTTTCTGAGGAAACCAGGCCTAAAAAACCATTTGCACATCTATATATAAAGAAGAGTGCTTTGGGTGACCCCTTCTTAAAAAAGATTGCTCAGTAGGTAGAATATCCTTTTCCAAAATGCTACCTGAGTCTAATGACAGTTGTAGGAAAACTCACTTGCCAGGCATATCCTGAAGTAGCGCCAGAGGCTTGCTGGCTTTGAGACATGTTAGGAGTTATTCATAACTTAGTGTGGGTACCTACTAGCACTGGAATGTGCAAAGTGATTTTTTGAAACCCACACAGAATCTTCAGAAGATGGTCATATTTGATGTAGGCTTTTTCATGCTGTAGAGACTGTGCATAAGAAATCATAGCATGCATAAATAGTGCCAAGACTTGAAATTCCAGACTTTTCCCAAGGAGACAGTTCCCACATTTTTTTTTTTTCCTTCTTTTTTTCCCCCCTTCCTCCTCCTCCTCCTTTTTTTGTCATGCTGTGGCCAGGAGATGAGTAGGAAGTATGGTATTCATTGTATTTTTGACATGGTGAAAATTACTCTTTTGTTGCTGTAGTTCTGAGTGAATATCTGTGATATTTAATTATGGCAGTAGCACCAAAGAATTAAAAAGTATTTCTGCACAGTCACAACTTGTCAGGAAGAAAGCTTGCTTAAACTCAGATTTGTTTAAATGGTTTCTGTTTTGTTTTCCTAGAGCTGTTAACACAGGCTAGGCCTAAGTCTGGCTTTGCTGAAAAACAGCACCTCTCCTGAAGCTCCATGAAAGATATGGGTACTGTGGTTGTTGCAAGGAATTTTAATGATGACTTGTTTTTCATTAAAAATGAGCAGCTTTGTGAGTAGATGCAAAACTAGAATTCGATCTCTCTAAAAAAATTTCATGGTCCTATACTAAAGTTTCTTAGACCAACAAAGAGAACAGCCTTAAAGAAACATACCAAGTAATAGGGTGAATGGGATGACTAAAATCTATGCAGCATATTCAGAAACATTACAAGAGACTTGAAGTGATTCTAGGTGACAAATTATGCAGCAGAATACGGAGATGTGACACACTATACGGTATAGACTATTGTCATGATATCTGTTTGAGATCAGGAAAGAATTTCCTATATTGGTTGATGGCAGGTCAGTATTGATTACTGAAACAGGATGGCAGCTGTTAGGGTGAAAGTCTCTGATGTCCCATAGGCATGGTATAAAAAAACTTGGCAGAGCAAAGACAAGAAAGAGCGTGCTGTCAAATATTCCTGCCATAGAGCCTTGGACTACTTGTTAGAGAAGCATGTTTGCTTTTTTTTTAAGTTAAAGTCTGTGTGCTTTTTTCTTTTAAAAATCTTAGTGAAATTTATTCTGAAAAGTTGAACTTTTGAGTCTCTTCTAAAAGCATAAGTTCCTTTTGTTTTAATTCTAACTCCCTGAAGATGGTTGTAACCTGATACTTTTCATAAGTGTCAGGTCAACAGATCTCTAAATATATTTCTTTCCATGGTGATAAAATAATCTCTTTACGAAAGCCTGAGTTTGTAGGGGACCTTCTAAGTCACAGAATACTTCCAACCTCTGATAGCCTTAAATAAATAAAGAATTTGTCTGCTCTTCTCACTACAGAGATACATCCCATATGTTTGTTGTGCTTATTGTCAGCAGAAGGAGAGGTCAAACAGCTATTCCTTCCTGTACTGTTTTGTGTCAATGTACAGGAGATATGCCAAAGAAGTTTGGGGTCTTGCATTCCAGCAGTGAGGAACTTGCCTGCTCTGTGACAGAGAAAGGGTTGCTTGCTTGGTTTTTCTTTTACTTGTGGAAGGTCTGTTGAACCAGCCTCTATGTTAGGAAGTAAATAAATATTTTGGCAGTCTTCTCAGATTGCACAGAAAATGTGAAGTTTACAGGAGATCATTGGGGTAAATAACTTCCTTTCTGCAAGTGGTTCAGTGCATGGCTGTAGACATGATGGAGCAATTTGAGTTGGCGTCAATTAAAGGTCAAACAGATGGTTATCCCCTTACTTGCCTTGGGCAGATGTGCTTTTTCACTTGTCTGTTTTTTATTTGAATTACCAAGTATGCACCAATAGGTGAGATAAGGAAAGATTCAGCTGCCTTCCCCTCTTTTTTTCTTGCCTCAGAAACTATGGTCCTGACCTATAGAAATTCCTCAGTATCAGGTCAGGCTAAATAACAGCTTTTATTGCTTCACAGACTCATTGCTTTGGAGCTAGCCTGTAGTTTATGGCTGCTGAATACTGAATAACTGAATGGTGGGTAGGAGAGAGGAAGCTTAGGGGAAAATCATCATTCCCCACAGTGGGGTGTGCAGTGATCCCTGTGAGTGACTAATTCTCTGAGGTTGGAGAGAAGGGAAGTAGGAACGTAGCTGCACTTTTTGACTAGTTTTGCAGTAAAATGCCTTTTCTGATGTATGAGGGAGCAGTTTGGAGTGTGGACACTTGGGCTGTCTGATCTTTTTGAAGCTTTTTTCCCTTTAGCCAGGGTAGGCCTCTAGCCTGGCCTCTGAGAAAGCCTTTGCTTATTTCTGTGCAATAGCAGCCTAACTCTGGTAGGCTGCTGT
>JAVKLA010000021.1:15397914-15516452 GCA_034782735.1 Sagittarius serpentarius | reverse complement strand
CCCCCCCCCCCCCCCCCCCCCCCCCCCCACAGGTGACAAGGCCCCTGTCTGCAGTCTCCCACTCCTTTGGTAGAGCGTGAGTGCGAACAGAGCTTTCTTGCTCTAATGGCTGTGAAAAGCAAACCCAAGTGGAACACACTCTGCAGATCAATTCTGAACTGCTGAGTGAATGCTTTCAAAAAACATTTTCTTTGTTTGCCAATTTTCCTCCTTTTTTCTTTTTTTCCCCTTACTTTTTCTATGCTGTGGCTTCCAATCCTTCCAGCTTGAAAGGCAAAGACATTATTTCAAACCCTTTAGGGTTCTGAAATCAATAAATGGGGAAGATTCTCTGCTTTCCTTTTGAGCAGCACAAAAGGACAAAAGCCACCTCTTCTGGATGCAGACACGCTGAGAGAGCATAGATGGGTTTTAGTTTTTGTAAGCTCTAGTACAGAGTGTACCTCTTGGTAAGAAGAGGGGATATAAGAAGAATTGTTGAATGGTAAAACAGTCATAATCTGCATTTGGTCAATGATCTGTGGGAGCTTCAAACCAGATGACCTGAGCCTGAAGTCTGTTCTGACTTCAGTGGGAGCAGAGTTTGGGGATCAGTGGTTAGGTGTCGGTTTCTCATTCTCCTCTTACCTGTCTTGGGACTCTTCCTACACAGAAAAGTCCTAGTTTTTAATATACACACTCCAAAACTCCTGCTGAGCAGGGTGATTTGGGAACCCCCTATGTGGACTGTCAGACCCCTGGTTAAAGAAAACAATTGGAGTGCGTTTCTGGCTCCCTGTCTGGGAAATCTGTGGTGAATCAAAGAAGCAGTGACATACTTGTTCTCCCTCTGCATAGTGAAGGACTTGGCCTGCAGGAGCAAAGGGCTTGCTGTTTGCCTTCACAACAAATAGGACACCCCAATGCTGTGAATATCCAGAGCCCTGATGTAGAGGGGAGCAGACTGCAATCCAGAGGGGTGCTTTTTGCTGTGTGTGATCCATGTGTGTGTGATAAAAGGTAGTTATCAGGCTAGAAGCCCTTCAGGCCATGGCAGGAATGAGAAGCTCCTGGAAGGAGAATTCAGTTATGTAGGAATCGCTCTAAAGGGGAAGATAGAGAAGTGCAGAAAATGAGGTGGATCCGCAGTGAGACAGTGTGGCAGGGAGGAAGGTGGACAATAAAGAGCGTACAGAGAGTTAGGAGAATAGTAGTACGTGGGAAGTGAGGAAGATGAACAGAGGGAAGAATAAAAAAAAAAAGGAAAAAGCCACTTGGCTGTAATGCGCTGTGAAATGCAAAGTGAAAGAAATGAAGTCAGTCTCAAAATGCAAAATATATGTTTTATTAATTGGATGGAACTGCCAGATGAACTTCTTTCCCCCAAGTCACCAGGATAATCTCTTTATTCTACTGCAGCTCATCCACTAGTCTAGCTGGCATGAGTTATAGCCCTTTACAAAATGGGCATGTATTGCAAGCAAAGCTGACCTGTAAAAGAAAAGCTTTCCTAAATGTGGTATGAAGAATTATTTGGCTCCACAGAGAAGATTACAGTCTCCTTTAATGAAAGTTTTGTATTAGACTTTCCAAAAGAGATAAAGGGAGGCCTTGCAGCAATTCCATAATTTTAAATATTAAGGGTGTAAATTTGATCAAGCCTCAAACCATGCACAAGGCTTAATTTTTCCACATTTTCAAGATAGACTGTACATTGGCTTATGAAGTTCAACTTTGTTTCTGATGTTTTAAAATTGAATTTACTTTCTAGTACATCTTTGATTTCCTACCAGTTAGTTTCCTGGATTATAAACAGGGAAGACAATAGAGATATGGTTACATCCTGTTACATATTCTTCTTTGAAACTTTGACCCTTTATGGATGTCCTTGTTTCCTTGCAATGATTTTTAAGTGTTTGCTTTTATTTGAGAGAGAAGAATGTATAATCAGTCTCTGCTAATTTTATTAATGATAGTTCTCAAAATGAAAGATGGTGTGGGTCTGACACGGCAGGAATTTGTTCACAAACCTGAACATTGGTCTAGCATTGGTCCAGTATTGCAAGTCACTTGTAAGAACTGCGTGCATGATGCATGCTGGGGCAAATGGATGGTGTGTTTAGTCCAGTGTGTTTTCTTTGACAATTGCCAGAAGCAGAGACATTTCAGAGAAAACAGTCTTGCTTCTGTGACTCCACTGTGGTAGGAAATGTCCTGCAGAACCACTCTGAAAACCGACTTTGCTATAAACAGAACTAAGAGCCAAAAAATATTTTTCTGCCTTAGTGAGCGTAAGTGTTCTTACTGACACAAAAATGAAGTCTCTGTTTTTGCTTGTGTCATGTTGAGCTGTTTGATAATTCAGTTACTAGTAACAATTGTATGTGTTATATGTATACACATTCAACAGATTGCTTAAATAAATTACTTGCATAATTGTGCAAAATGGAAATTAATAATTTGCTGTCAAGTAGGTCCTTGCAAACAGTAATTTACCCAAGAAACTCTTAAGAACAGCATGGGGGACAGGAAGGAAAGAAGAGAAAGGGAGAAAAATTGAACAACAGAGGAAGCAGACTATATAGAGGAAGTGAAGATGGAAGAACACTGAACACTCAGGAACAAATGTTATGAGTTGGCCATGAGTAGATTCAGGTTGAAAATCAGGAGCAAACCTAACTATCAGAGCAGTGAGAGACTACAACTGCCTTCCATGAGACCTATGGACCAAAATTACTGTTTCCAAGATGGAGTTTAACTGCCTATGAAAGGCCTTATATAAAGCATGCAGCTGTGAGGCCAGGAGCTGATAGTCCAGGTAGCACTTTCATGTTCTGTGTTTCTGCAGGAGGCTTGTGCATATGGTTATCCTGTGTATAGCTCGGAAGTGAATATAAAATAACTATAACATGGTGCTTATTTTCCCATGTTAAACCATAATCTTGAGTATGGACAGTAGACAGTTAAGGGTCAGACTGTATGTTGCACAAAAACCTTGACATACCCTTTTATTTCGAAAAATATACTATTAATAATAAATGTCACAGTAATCATTATGTGGCTATAGCTCATCTTGCATTCAGAAAGTGGAAATCTCCTTTACTAAGTACTTCTGTTTTTTTGTCATTAGCAGTTACTCTTTTATATGCAGTCACATAATAACACTAGACAGTAAATGGTAGTAGTCAAGCAGATTTAATCTGTTTTTTAAAAAACTTTTCATGTGAGAACCAGTCCTCACCTCTACCAAGAACGGGCAGAGAGAAATGGGCAGAACCTCTGCTAAGGTTATTACAGTTCACCGTACAAAACTGGTGACATTCCATTTTTAGTCTTTGTGTAGATCCATATGTGAAAATTATACTGAATTTTTTTTTAATAACAGAAGAGAGTTTGCGCAGAAGCCAATCGATTCCTAAATCCATCTGTTCAGACCAGTATGTTATGCACTGTAAATCAGGAAACTCATGAAAAATGAAAAGTGGTGTTATCGTATTAGAGAATTTTACTCTCTTTAGCAATACATATATAATGCCAGTTCCCATAATCAACTAGACTTTTCCCTGTACTTTCAGAAGCCTGCAGGCTAAATGGAAGTGAATGCCATGGGCATTATGGTCTTGATTATATGGTGTATCCATTTTCATATCCTGGATGTCTGACCATAGCCTCTGGGCATCTGTAACGGAGGAGCAGGTCTACTAACTCATGCATTTGTTACTTGTACCTACAGCTGCACTTTATAATGGTTTGGAGCACTTCTGCTGTTAAAACTGCTGTAAGAACTATTTTGAGTAAGTCACCCTGAATGGCTAATTCTGTTCTGGCTATTAGGTTTCACAGGTACAGCTCCTCATTAGATCCCAACTATTCTTCCCTGAGACTGCCATGCTTTCCTAGTTCTATTTTAATTCCTTTTTTCACTCCTGTTCCTCTAATAATCAGTGTCCCCGTGGGCACTTAAAAGCTTACACAAGCTTGAGTGACTCAGAACAATGTTTCAGTATTAGGTTTCTATGATGAGAATGTGGAGTGTCATTCAGAAAACAATAAAATATGTTTTTATAGAAGACTGAATTGGAGGGTAAGGGACAAGGAGGAGGTATAGGGAATTTGTATTTTACTTTGGTCTTCTGCAAAATGGTATCTTACTTTTCATTGTAAACTAAACGTTTCTACTATTGGGAGGAAAAAAAGTAAAAGTAAAACTAAAATTTTTTTCCTTTAAATGCACTAGTTTCAGTTTTTGGAGTTTTGACTTCTTGCTCAGTGTTTCAGTTGATGAGTGTACATTTATCAAAGTGCAAGAGGAGACATTTTCCCTCTACTTTCTGGGGAAAAATCTTGGTAGTGCTAATAGGAGCTAACCAGAGAAGTCACAGAAACTCAAAGTAAGCAAGCTGAGCAGTCTTTGTAATTTTTGTGAGGTGGTTTGCTTTCCCATCTTGAAAATCCTCTTTACTTACTGTCTTCTCCTGCACCTCATCCCTGAAATAATTCTGCTGCTTCTCAATAAATGTTTTCCTCCAAAGAGTTGTGAAGCCCAGCTATTGATAGTCTCTGCAGTATATATATATATAGCAAAATGGTCTCTTGGATCATGAGTGGTTGAAATCTTCATTGGGGATCCTGTTCCCAAAAATCTGTGCCTTGATCCTGTGGGTAAAAAACCATATTTAAACAACAATGCTTGGGTGTGGTCATGCTGGTATTGGTGTGGGGTTTTTGTTGTTTTGAGAGATTCAGCCTGAGTAGTAGTAATTTTAAATAAATGTGTTTCTGTGTGGTGACTTGAGGCTATTTGACCTGCCTGGCTTGCTTTATCTAGTTTGGTGTGCCATTCTGCATGGAAGCAGGATATGGTATCTACATTTGCACAAATTGAAAGTCCAGTCCTCTTGGCTGGCTGTGTGAAGAGTAACTTTCTCCACCTATGCTTTTACCGTGCTGGTGCTGCTTGGCATGTGCATCCCCAGGCAATTTGATTCCTTTTAAAAAGACTTTCTGTCAGTCTGAAATTTGTGCTCCTGACAGTCCTGGTTAGTGTCATGCAACCCACCTCACCAGTTCAAGTGGGGAACCAGCCTACTGCAAAGGACGAGGCACAAGACGTGCCATCTCTAGCCTTGGAGAAAATGGTTCTGTCCATGTGACTAACCTACCTACCTGATTTTCCTACAAGACTATGAAGGCTTGGGAGACTCATGAAAAATCATGAGTGAAGAGGCTGAGAATAGGCTGGGTGAGGATGAGAGATGTGAATTTGTTGTGGTGAAAGCTCTACAAGTATCCCATGCCATTACCTGAAATTTTGCATATGTATATGAGTTGGAGCAGTTACACGAGACATGATATATATGCAGAAAAGGCAGTCTTTGTATTGAAACATTCATGGTTTCAAAAGGCAGAAACCCCCCAAATATTCTGCTATTCCCATTTTACAGAAAGGAGCAAGAGAGATTAAATGTTTAGGTTGAAAATGCTCAGGAAGCATATGATAAAGTAGGAAACGGAGCTTGAAGCTTTTGTGTCCCAGTCAGCGTTCTAAAGAAGGACCAGCTTTTAAGAGGCACATGTCCTGAATACTCTGTTATTAATAGTGATTTACATAACAGCTTGTAGCCCCATTTCAGCATTACAGAATAGGACTCACTCTTCTTTTATGAAAATGACCTGGATTCATATCAGCAGTAGTAAAATACTGTTGCAGTGAAGGGTTGTGAAGAGTGGGGAGGGAGTATGAAACTAAAAATAAGAAATATGTACAGTACGTTATTCTAACAATGTTATCTGAAAGACAGTAAAAATAGACTCAATTAGATATTGTCAGAGCTTTTTTTCTCCATGCAGCTGCCTAGCCAAATATGACAATTTTTCAACAATATAAAAGTTCTAACACAATGCATGATACATTGTACTGAATTCATTAACACTTTGCTACCTTAAACATCATTGTGAAGAAGGAAAATAATGTAAGGGAAGCTTGTCATTTTTTGTTGTTGTTCCTTTTGTTTCTGTGACATGTTTGGAATTGCATGCCTGTGAGAGTTTTGTGATCTAAATTTAATGATCCTAAAAGGGATTTAGTAAGATATTGTTCTTTTCTCCTGCAGACATCCCTAGGCTGAGTGCTACATGAAAAGTGTGACTCAATTATACAAAAAATGTAATTTATCTTTAAAAATAAAAAGCCTTTTAATGCAGTATTTCCACAGGGATGTAGCGTTAGTGTAGAGCTTTCCTTTCTCTGCTTTGCAACAGTGTAATTCCTATAGAATGAGAATTTGCATACAGTGTACAGAATATCTGCATGCACATGTGTACCCCCCCTTTTCATGAATAAAGACATTATGATGACAGTCGATGTATTTGGCTTTGATTTGGCATTGAGATCTGCAGAGCTCTGCTCTTATTCAGTGCTGTCAATTTACAGAATTAATAGAGTGGACAGTTGGTCACAGTGCAGATATTAAAACTTTTAAATTCAGATCTTCAGCTGTATTAGCCTGCATTAGGCTGAAATGTTGGGTCCAGTTCTAATCCTTGTTGTGCAAACCAGCTCTTTTAGCTATGATTTTTTTACAGAGTACTATGTTCATGACAGGTGTTTGCAAAATTATTGGGGGTTATGTCGGAGTTAAAAGTAGGAATAACATGTTGATCATATAAAGTAAAAACACCCACTGCCTTGGGCACAAGAATATTTTTTGTGGATATAGTGTGCTCTGTCACGTACATATGGCTTGCCCATCTCACTTGAACTACAGAGAGCCTCTAGGACTGAAGAAGAATCTGATGCATTTTTGAAAGGAAATAAGGCTGAAGAATGAGAAAACATATTGTTATTGGGCAATACCATAACCTTAAATCTCTTATTATTTTATCTTTTGTCTCAGTTTTAGTGCAATGTGTACTTCTGGCAAATTATCTGGAAATACTGCATTCCAGGTTGGACAAAACTGAACCAGGGTTCTTTTGCCGTGCCCTTTTACCCTTAGCCCTGGGAATCAGGAATGGTAGGTAACTATCCTGTGTGCTCAAAACATGAGCAAAGAGGATTGCTGCGATTAGTTCATCAGGATATGGTAGGTGATAGCAGTTAGTTTTTGGGAGGTTAGACTACAGTCCTCTTCACTCCTAACAAGGAATTTGTAGCTGTATGGATCTAATTTTCCTGTGGCTATCCTCTGTGGCACCCATCAGAAGAGGTCATTCACGGCTGTTTGGCTTGTATTGCTTTCCGGGACTCTGCAACTCCAGCCCAGGAGTGACAGAAATGTAGAATGTCAGTTTGACAAGGAGTTTGAATTGCTATATGTACATGCATGTACTGGATTATCTCTGTTTCTCCTTTCTAAAGTGGACTTCGGAAAACTGCTTCCTCTTTCAGGTACTGGTCACACTTTATACAAAATGAGTAGAGGAAGCTTATGAGGGTGAAAACTACACAGAGGAATGAATTTCCCTAGGAATCAGGTCTCAATATTTACACTGAAGTACTGCTAAAATTTTGAGTCTGACAGCAGCCTATTTCAGCTCTTTAAAGATGTTCTCTGTATAAAAGTGTAAAGTTTCTTGGCAACTATGTATCAAAATCAGGAAGTAGACATTGGAACTGAAGAACTTCAAATTTGTAAATCACTACAATATCATTTTCACCAATTATATAAAGGTTTTATCTTTAGTTGTGGCATCTTATCCCAAATTAAACTGGGTTCTAGATGGAAAGATTCTGTACCAGTCAAACACTGAAGAGATTAAGCCAACTGAAGAGAGAGTAGCATACACTACCCGCTATATGATATGATTAGCATGAAAGAGCAAGACAATATTTATTAGGGAACCATTAAACAGTACAAGCAATAAAAATGATGCTGGAGATTGGGAAACACCCTGTGCCAAGGCAATGCTCTCATGTTTCACCTTCTTGCTTTCAATGTGAATAATACAGCATTCTCCACTGGCAAAAATAGTGGAGTTGATAAAGGGAAAAAAAAACCCCAAACTTGGACTAGACATCTACCTGGAAGCCTGGAAACAGACTGGCTAAACTAGAGATATTTCAGTCATCACCAATATCCTGGGAACAGAAGATGACACAAGGAACACTGGCTGTTCTAATGACACGTGGTGTAGAAAACCAGAAATTATGGAAAAAATATGTATTTTTTGAATGTTGTAGAAAAAGCATGCCACCCTGAACATTCATGCCTATATAGGCATAAGAAAATTAACTCCATCCCAGCCAAACCCAGTATAGTAAGCGTCTAACTTTGCAAAAATTTCGTTTACACTGTGCCATGGTGGCAAGACATAGAAAGTCAAAGAGCAAAATTTTTTTAATGTGTGGAGGGACCCCTTAAACTCAGTCCCTTTCTGCATAAGCTTACTGAGTTCATTCTTCTTACCATTCCACACTGTGTAATGATTACCTCAGTTCCAGCTGAGCTGAGAGTATGCATCTGTCTTCAACTGGAACTTTTTTAACAAAATCTGTAACTACAATTAAATTTAAACCACATACTATTGTATGTGTATGCAAGTAAAACATTGCTATTGCACCTATCTGTATATAAAGTGTAGAAGAGCCTTAAAAAAATCTACCCAACCAAAAAATCCCAAAGAACTTCAGGGATATTTTGCAATGCATTAATTTGAATTTTTCAGCCCATACGGAGGTCGTCCAGTTGTATTTATCGTCTGACAGGCACCAGTACAGATTGCTTTCTGTCTCTGCATTGGACCCTGTAAGCTTGGTTCATAGCACTTTGCTGGACTGAATGTCTCTGCTCTAGCATTGCTGTGTGGCCATGGAGTACAGCTAAAATCTGCTTATATCTGCTGGGGATCTTGTCTGGTATGGCAGTCAGTCTTTGGTAATATTTTTGGTAATTCTTTGCTAATACTGAAGTAGTCCACTAGCAGGCTTTGTGACAGTACTCTTCAGAGAGTAAAACAGCAACATAATTGAAAGTATGTGCTACTAAATGATGTAAATTATGTGTAGCCACTTCTAATTTGGGAACATGCAGTTTACTAATCCTTTATTTAGGGATACAAGGCCCGATATCTTAGAGTTCAACAGAAGTAATTACACTTTGCCAATCAGCCTTGACAGTTGATTTACTTATTTTATGAATTTTACCTTGGGATCCAATGGGAGCAAGAGGGAATGGGACTACATAGCACTAAATTCTGCTAATGTTCGCTAAGGCGCTCTTTGCTGCTTTTCATAGCATTGCTATGGACTTTTAAATAGTTGAAGGATTTCTGTTCCAGAGAGGTTTGGGTTTGGTGAATCAGTCCCTCATCTTAGTTACAAAAGTGTCCATTTGCTAGAACTCTTCAAGATCTTTTCAGATGAAAGATGCTAATAGATGTAAGATAATGGGTACATGCAAGATTGTCGTCATTAATAAATACTGAAGAAAAAAAAGCTCTCTGTCAACTATGTAAAATAACACCAATGAGTATTTAATCTGCTTTTTTAATTGAATTTTCATCTTAAAGAGGGGAACTTTTCTTCTTGTTTGAAAAATTGAAATAGAAAAATGAATATTGAAATGTATTGACTTGGGATTTTCAACGCAGTTTAAATAACTAATTAAGAAAAAGTTGCAGGGAGGAAAAACATTAAAATATGCAATAATTTATTTTTAATAAGTGTAAAACAGATTATTTTAATTACCACATTTTTAAAAATATGGGGTAAATAAAATGCCTTAAATTGTCATTCATAGAGATTTGGAATTGAAGTGTAGAGATTAAAGCCTTTTATCAGTAGATATAGACAAAAGGCTTAATGAATAACGAACACAGAAATTGGCTGAAATGACAGAACCCCCTATGCTACATATTTTTTTCTTGGTTTCCCATGCTCACTGGCTTTTTTCACTTTGGTGTTGCTTTTTCGAATAAGCTGTTAGCCAGGTGAGGTTTCATGGTATCTTCTATATCAGTACTTCCTTTTTATAAAGCTTTTAAACTGCTTTTAAATATACCTCCTTGCCTTTAGAATAACAGCTACCTGGTTGACCTTTTCTGCCGGACAAGGGCTTAAAGGTAGATGCTAGTCCATATAATTTTTTTACACTTAATTTCCAGTTGCCCAGGTTTCCACTGAAATTTTTGTAAACAACGTTGCCAAAATCACCTAACGCCAATCAAGCTTTGGCAAAGGCTGCACACCCTGGCTGGAGTTAATATTTTATATTACTACATAAATTTCAGATCCAAGTGCTCCCTATTTATCCTGCAACTTTTCCAGAGAGGTTTTGAGGGGAGCCATCCCATTGACTGTCTGTCAGTGTATGAACTCAGTTCTCTGAACCAGGATGTCTCTTGGAGAGCTGTATATGGTAGTGGTGATTTCTCCATTTGATGTAACAAATGCAATGCAGAAAAAGAGCACAACTGAGCAATATTTGCTGTGTTATGTCAAGTGGGGGTAAGGTTTCCTTTTCTGTGTAAGCATGTGCTTTTTTTGCCTTCCTCAAAAACGTCTAAATGACATGCACTCTGTGTTATTCAATTCATGTTTATCCAAAAGCGAAGTCTGACCCTGAAGTGCTGTGTTTGTCCTGGTTGTTATAAGGTTGTACGCTCATTGTGCATAAATGAGTAATTGTCCTTTAGAGGCCTGTGCTTCAGTTCAGTCTGTTAGGGCTGCTGAGCCAACAAGCACAGAGAGAGCTGTACTTTGGCATCATCCCAAAAAGTTAGAGGTCGTGAGCCAAAAACCCCAGGAAAGGCTTTCAGCTTTCCCGTCAGCCCAGTGTGCTGGAGTTCAGAGCTGCTGATCTCACCTGGAACTGGGCAGCAGCAGGAGTGGGGGAGCAGCTCTTTCCTGGGGAAGGAGTGTACAAGCGCTCCAAGTCTTCCAGCAGCGGGGGTAGCTGTCCCGCTATTAAGCAGGAAAACAAGTCATCTTTTGCCTCTAGTTTTCATGAGAAATATTTGTTCTCCTCTTCGCTTGTTCTCTTATGCATCTGATTTTCCTGCTTCTTTAAGGGGGAGAAGATATGCTGAGAAATCTCTGTCTGTAAACCAGAATAGTTCTGTCGCGTCTCCCTCTCATTTTAGCACTCCAGATCTTCTTCTAAGTGGGGAAAAAAAATCTGGGAGGTCAGTGGCAGTTTTGCTGTTTCATAAGGAAACATTAAAGATGGGAGGATTTGGCCCTATGGTAGCTGAAAGGACTCAGGGTCTGCCAGGATTTAATTCCTTGTGAACTCTGACCTGGAATGAATACAACATACGTGCTACTGTTCCTCTATAATTTGGCATCCCTTTTTCCTGTGTGGGTTTTTTTTCTCCCCCATTCATTTCTGTTAAACCCAGCGGAATGTTTTACCCTTTAGAACTAGTATCCCTGCAAGGGAGAGACTCTCGCTGGTTTTACAGGCCTCTTAAGACTCCAGCTAAAAGGTACTGGAGATTTGCCTTCGCTTGCGTTAGTAACGTTGCTGGTTTTGGATCCAAGGGCCTCCAGTTCAAATCCCCCCAGCAGAGTTAGATTCCTCACAAAGTCAAAAGGCACTCCTTGGATTAAAGAAACTGATTGAATGCCACTGTGTAGACCACTAATGTGCTACAAGGGTACTCAGTTCTTTAGCAGGGATTGCGGTGTGCTGCTTGGGGACTTCTCAGGCACTGTTAGAAATTACATGGGGCTACACCAGCTCTGGGACCTGTAGATTTGCATTCATTCTGCAGCTTCATTAACAATTTTAACTGGGACATATTTAGACTACTCAAGCTGCTTCTATAGGGTTGATTATTTTGTCCTTAGAAAACAGCTTATCCTTGTGAAAATAATATATAAATCATAGTAGTATATTTAGTGCTGCAATCTTTGGTGTTGCTGTTGGTTTTCTTTTCTTTTTGAAGCTGTGGAATTTCTGACAAATAATGCCTTCTGAGTTAAAATCCACCATCGTAAGAACATATTCTGTGCCTTCTCCATTCTCTCAGTGAATTCTATGAACCTCTGTCATTAGCATGGCTATTGTCTAAAGAATGAAGAAAAGGGAGAAAGGATGTTTCAGTGAGTAAGATATAAGATGCTTCAGACTTATCCGATCCAGGGAAAATTATTAAATCCCTGTGTACCTCCATCCTATCCATAAAGTGCATGTCATAGTATCTGCTCACCTCTGGAGTGTTGCGTGTGCCTTAATTTGTTGAAGGATTTTGAATCTCTCCTATGGAAGCTTTTATGGAAATGAAAGTGCTACTCTGATGACCGCAGGTGTTTTGTGGTTTTCTGGTTGTGAAACCTGCAGCAGAATCGTTGTGCTTATATGGAGCCGTGGTCCAGAATCTGTGATTTAGTTGTCAGAGTTGAGCTGCAGAAAAAAATGTTGTGTAACTATTTCCTTTCCTAGCATTGAAGTGTCCAGAACAATCTCTCTAAACATAGACTCTTTTGCCTCCATTGGACTGGACCTCTTGAGCCTGAAATCTAAAGATTGCAGGTTTTGTCATAATTAAAACAATTTATAATTGCAGGAATATCTGCAACGTACACATACATTGGTTCTCATTTCATCTTTCTGTCCTTAGGAATATCCAGTGTTACAAGCTGTAGACACTTAGATCGCTCTCCACAGAAGTACATGAATGTAATGAAAGTATACAGGCAAGACATAACAGCTTTAAATAGAACTAGATAACACAGGAGCAAGTAAACTTTATGTATTATTCCATTCACTTCATTTTACATTGGAAAGATCCAGCTTATCTGAAATTAAATAAAGCTGCCACTGCATTTGTAGTTCATGATGGCATCTGAGACTTAATTTCTCCTGTGAAAGCACTGTTCATTTCTGTGGAATTCTACAGGTCCTATATTTTTGTACCACTTGAGATCCAGAAGGTCTTAAATTTTGAGACTTTCAGTACATTGTTCCATGCAAAACCTGTAGTAAGCAATCTGTCAGTTAAAGAATATGCCTCACCAGTTCATCCTTTTCCAAGTTTCTTGTGTGTATGTTTAAACAAAAAAAGACTACCCTAAATACAGTTCGCTCTCTTTTATCGTTTTCTGTGAGTTGCAGGAAATTATTATCATACTTGATAAAGCTCAGCCTTCATAAGGAAGGCAATGAAGAGCAAACTATGCACCAGAGCATAAGACAGCTTAGAGTAGAACGCTGATGAAAATATGCTGCAATACCAAGTTGCTTTTTAGCAGCTTCTCTGAGAAAAAGAAACCGAGTTGTTCCCAAGGATTTTTGAACAACTGTTTTGGGCTCTTTATACTGACTGTATATTTTGTTGTAATTCTGTAGGTTGGAAATCTAATTTGGAGTTGCACAGAGGCTCTGACTGAGTAAGTCTGGGGATTAAGTTGTGACTTTGTCTCTTCATAGGGAATGGCCACCTTTCCTGATTTTACAGACTATAATTTCTGTTTTCTTGTTTGAGGAATGGAGGAGCCTCTGGAATTTTTTACTCTCCTATATTTGATTGAGGAGTGTATATGTGCACGTGTATTTTATTTTTTTAAATTATCCATAGTGTGCCTCATGGACCAAGTAAGGCCTGAATAACATTTGCAGTGGCTAAGAAATCACTAAAGACTTTTTTCTTCTCTGCTTTGAATCCACCTATTTCTCTTTCCCTAGTTGCTGGAACTGATTAACTTTTACCCTTTACTCTGTAGTTATGCACTGTAGGTGAGCTTTCCTGTCACAGAAGGCTTAACAATAATTCTCATCTGGTTATGGGCTTTGATGTCATAAGAAATGTGATCATTTAATGGTGTTTTTTAAAAAACAAATAAAGCGTTCACTAACCAACTAATTTGCTTTGCTATGGATTTTGGAGAGCACTCAACTTTTTGCAAGAATCACATTTGTTGAACCAATTTAAAACATGATTAAGAGCAGCCAGCTAGTTTCTGAAGAAATACCTGTTTATTATTTTTGAGAAAACACGCACTGCTTTTTTTCTTTAATATGTTTAAGTGTTAATTTTTCTACATGCATCTGGAAGAACTGCCATCTGCATTTCTGGTGGTTGCCATTGGGTGGTGCCAGGCAATCAGTATATACAATATGAGACAATGGTTTCTTTTTGTACATATCAAAAATCAAACGAGCTTTCAAATCTGATCTCAAATAATTTACAGGGCAAATAAATTAAGCAGCCAGTGCAAATAGTTACTCTGATGCTTTTTTTTTATACTTAACATAAAGGAAGGGTCTGTCTGATGCTTCTTTATGTGTGCCTGTATGTGTATATATATGTATATGCATACACGTATATGTGCGTGTGTGTGTAAAGTTTGACCTGAAATGTGTTTGTGCCCTAAGGATACTGATGCCTTGTTTTTGATCACGTTCTACTAATGTGGCTTAATTAATTACCCTCTTAATGTCTCTGCTAACGTTCAGGCTTTTGTTACTTGCATATGTATTTATTACAAACTGCTAAGTGTTAAAGCTGACTGGAGACAAATGATAGATTTCCAACTTTAGAGGAACAATATCTATTTAATGCATGTTTAAGGGAAACTAATTTACTGCCTTAACTCAGCTCACAATTGAGTGCCCAATGAGAGCAATGAAATATTAATATTTTAAAGTCATGTCTTAAATATCTCCTGTCTACCTGGTTCAAAATCTATATTACATTAATGATACAGATGTACCACTTTATTCTTTGAGCTATCTAACTCAGTTTCTAAAGTATTTCCCTGAGGGGAAAAAAATTAGGACTGTGGTTAATGAGAGGGAGATACAAATGTTTATTGAATATTGCATTAGCATAGGCTACTGTCTGTGTAAGATAAAATTATAGTAGTTGGGAATAAAAAAAAAAATATTATTGGCAATTGATTATGTGGGTTAGGACTGTGTAAAATGCTTGATTCCACATTTCTGTTTATATTCAATTTAATAGAGGTGTTGAAAGTTTGTTTTTAAAACCGTATCTTTGTGTGGAGGGGAAAATGAACATTCACAACTCATTTGGTCTTGAACACCTTTTGTTAATGTATGAAATGAAATGAAATGCAGCATGTGGCCTTGCAACTGAATAAGCTAAAATTAAAAATGATTTGTTTAACTTACATGGGTTCATAGAGCTTGTGAGTTACATGGAGCAAAACAGTAATTCTTCTGACAAATTTTAGATGATGCTGTTTTCTTTGCCAGATAGTGGTAACTTAAAAAACCAACCAACCAACCAAACCAAATCCAACCACCACCACAAAAAAATTCCCACAATTCTTCTTTCCTTCTACTTTAAAAATAAAATTTAAAAATAAAATAAATTTAAAATAAAATTAACCTAAACATAGCCTAATAAATTAGTTGAATAATTTCAAATTCACAGGAATAACTTAGGAGGATTGGTGTAAATAACCAACAGCCTAACAACATGAATCTTTTGTGATTCAGACTTCTTACCGTATTAATTTTCTCCTCAGTAAAATAGGAGTAAGACCCACTTGTCTCTAAGATGATGCCCTGAGTGACATTTTGAGGCTAAAAGCCTCTAAAATATTTGTAATAATTTAGATAGCGATTATGCTGTCTAGACCTTTTACTCTCTGCTAGACTTTCATTTAAATGTTGGACCTTTTTTCAGATCATAAATCAATGGCAAATGTGCACATTTGGACTCTCTGAAGTTTTACTTTGAGAATGTTTTCTTAAAGCATTCCAAAACACTGAAATCCTGGAATGGCAAGGGAAAAAAAAAAATTGAGTCAAAGGTAAAAGCAAAAATTATTTATGGAGCATTTTGTCTCTAATCCTAAAACTCAGAGTACTAATAGCAGCAGTGATGAGCTTAGCTGATTCTTGTGGCTAATGCTTTTCATGAAGTCAAATTTGATTGACATTTTATCATAAATTTCTATTCCTTGTAACAAATATTTCTTTTCCTCTATTTGTAAGTGCCTTTTTAAGATGCTTCCTTTAAAACAATGTAACAGTCATTTGCAGCTTTTATGGCATCTAAATGTATGCCGTTATGCTGGCTTGGTTCTACTGACATTTTAACATTGTTAATAATCACTGGCCATTTGTGTGTGCTGTGTAAAAGCATAATGTGCTTTTATATAAAACACTGTTATGAGGGCTCATTATCTTGTGAGGCAGCAGTTATAATGAAAATTAAACAATTGCAAACTTGCTTTGCCAAGTGTTTTTTAAATAAATTTAACCAGGCTGATTCACAGCTCCTACCTGATTCTGCGGGGTTATATATCAAAGCTGTTGGAGAGTTGCATGCATAAATTCCTTCATGCAGTCACGAGAGCTACGCGCGGTATGCTTTTCAGTGCTCTGCTAAAACTGATCAGGAAATGCTTGTTACACAGGCAAGATCCTAGCAGGGCATGAAATAGGTGTAAGCCTTTGGAACCAGTCTCCACGATAACGGTAGTTAAATGGAGTTTACAAATGACCTTTTACTTACAGGTAGCCACAGAAGCAGGAGATGTGCAATCTATAAGCTACTCCTGCTGTGTTACTAAACACTCAAAACACTGGCTATATACAATTGCATGATTAAAAATTACTGAAGTAGTTGCACTTCTCAAGCTAAGAAAAGGTTGAGAATGTAAATATGGGCTATTAAGTTTTTTTGTTTACAGACTGCAAGGTTTTACCAAACCCTTTACATAACGGACATAATTTTTTACAACTTCTCCAGTGTTTCTACATAAAATTATTTGAACAATAACTACTTCAATAATAAAGTAAATGAATGATGAGAAATCCAGGTAAGCTTCTCCATGGTGTCTGCATTTTAGCAGAGTTACTCTAGCTGAGGATCTGGCCATTTGAAATTCACTTTTAAAATGACTGTTGCTGAGCACCCTTTCAAAGCTGAGCTAACCAGTGCAGTTTGTGTAATTTCTGACATGCTTCCCTTCTGTTAGGATACCAGATTTGTCCTTGTAGGAGTGTATTCAACTGCTCCTCTGTCTTTTATTTTAATGCAGCACTTAGACGCAGATTGTTCCAGTACTGCAGTAGTTAGGGAAACCAAATATCCTTTTTTTTTTTTTTTTTTTGCACACGTTTAATTTTGAAAGCTACCAAGGCATGAAACAATAATTCAGAGAGGCTCCGTTTCAAATTACCTTTCTTCATTAAAAAATAAAATAACCAGGAGGTCTACCACATTATGTCACTAAGTCACACAGTAAGAGGGACCATCAAAGAATGGTGGGAATTATCACAGCAGCTTGCTCCTTGTTAGAAGCATTTACCTCATGACCCTTTCATTTGCCTACTGCCACTTTAGTTTAAGAGTGACAACACTGTATAGCACTCTGCACTTTCCGCCTTCGCCCCCCCTCCCCTTTCCCTTAGCACCAGATGCCTTTGTAAAGCAGGCTGGTGAAGCAGTGAACAAAACCTTGTGGGATAAGTCTGACACTGGAAGTTAATGATTATCAGTTGAAACAAAACACTTGTTTACATGTTGTAGTCATTAGAGGTTCCAGTCAGTCATACCTCGGCTGGGATTCCTGCCAAATGTTTTGAGGGTTCTTTCACAAGCTGTGCAGTTTTGTAAATACAAAAGCACTCTTATTAAGCCTTTTTAGTATTAGACTGTGCAATTAAGATTACGGATAATTAGATTCCTTTATTTGGAGTAGAATGGTCCAAGACACACACACAACTTTCTTAGCCACAGGATACCATCGGATCTCTATTTGGGTGTTCCATTACAGATCAGTGACTAAGGGAAACTCTTTTGTATTGCGCACATTTTTTCTTTATTAAAAATTGCACTCAAAACTTGGGGCGGTATGGATTTTTCCTCACCTTACTGTCAGCACCTCTGTTGCAGCCATAAAACTTTCTTTTTTGATTAGCATGTCTCAATTTGCTGGAAACACTTTGCTTACATCTCTTTTAGTATTGCCGGCTTTTCATTTCAGCCTTATTACAACTAGGATTAAGGAGGTGATTTGACTATGAAGGAATTTAGGAAAATTTCCAGTAAGCTAAGGATGATTTTAAGTTAACTGCAGGATAAGAGTTGTAGAAATGAATGTTTCTTTTAACACCTGTGAATTAGTCCATACCTGAATAAATAAATGATTCCTTTGGTATTTGAAGTTGGTATAAACCAGCTCAAATCCCACCGTTTTCTTGTAAACACTTTAATCATGCAAAGATGCATCTAATACAAATAATCATGTGAGCTGGTGAACCTGTTTCACGTACTCTTCTGCTTTGACAGAATTCTCTGCATTGAGCATGGAGGTAAATTATTTAAGGTTTGGGAGGCCATTTTTTGTAACTGTGAATTGTAAGACAACCAAATCATCTATACATATTTTATCTCTATTTTTTTCCTTGCCGAAGAAGATATCAGTTTTAGTTGCTCCAATGCAGGACTGCTCGCTTTGACATTTCCCGGTTGTCTGTAGTGCTAGGCAATAATTAAATATCAGGTGCATAAGCTGCTCTTTAATTTGACATGTGTGCTCCAGGCAATAAACACATGCAGTGCAACGTGGGAGTGTAATTGCTAAGGAATAAAATCTTGTACCAAGTGAGATCATTGTATCAGGTACTGTGTGACAGCTCATTTGATCATTATGCCCAGGCTAAAGAGGTTGCCTAATTAGTTTCCATTAAAACTCACCCTTTAATCAGGAATTATTCTTGCATAAAGAATGTCACTTGGTCCAGATGAATGAACAATGGTTCCCCCTTGAGATTCAACTATCTGTTACACTTGGGATGCCATATGTCTTTTCAAACAATTCAGCTACAACTGTACTCTGTGAATTTGGATCTCATAGCACTATGTGATATTTGTATTTTCTTGATACCAGCTAGCATTCTATAGAAGAATCACAATGCTGTTCTGCATATGCTTCATCAAGCCAGAGAAGCTATGTTCAAGCAGCAGGAAGTGTGTTGTAAATGCACAAATGACTCATGGGCCTCTCAACCAATATAATTTAGTTGTATACATTTCATAAGTGACATACATAGCATATGTGCTATTACCTGGAGTTAGACTTTGGTCTCTCACCTAGAAACATCAAGGTTCATCTAAATTTAATATTTTGAAGGGAAATAACTTTCTAGCTTTTTTGTCTTGTGACAATAGCGTTGTCAGCTGAAGCTGATCATAGAAGTAGCTGTGATTTTTATACCTCCTCTCCTCCCCCCCGCCCCCAAATTTTACAACTTAAGTGCCTTCCCCCTGCTCCCCCAAGACACATGAGGCTCAGCAGGATAATGGGTTCATGTACATCACAGACGTGGAGCTCAGTTGTTGGGTGTGTTTCAGTCTGAGCCACGGCTACACTTCTGCAAGTTCCTGGTTGTCCCGCTGAGTTGGCTCATCTGCCACATAGCAACTGCAATGGCTCATCTGAGCTGACCAGAAACTGCTCTACAGGAGAGGCTTCTCCCTCTGGCAGTACGGGCTACTGCAGTCCAGGTGGAGAGGAAGAGACTTTCAAGTCAGAGCCCAGCACCTGTAGTCAGTGGCCTCAGTCAGCTCCCTTAGTGTACCTGCTTCTACAGGTGTGAACTGGTTTTGTAATGTTTGCAAAATGCCATGGGCTGGACTGGCAGTTTGAAATCTAGTGTGTAGGCAGAGCTGCTAGGTCATCTTGCTTTCCCTAGAGACATCCTAGTAGTAAACTCTGAGCTGAGTTTCCCTTGTGTTGTGGAGGGATGATTCTACAACATGTCAATGTCTGCACTGACTGCATCTGCCAATGCAATGTCCATCCTTCTTTTACTTAAAGGGTTTATGGGGCACCCAGAAAACAGGTCTAAAAATACTTCCCCCATCTCTTTTCAGACTGTTGCAGACCCCTGTTGCATTTGGAGGAATGAAAAAAATGTTTTGTGGGCTTTGCATACCTGGAGGCAATGCCTTTTGCAGAAAAAACTGCAATCTAAGGTTGTGCGAAAGATTGACACAAACGTTAAGCCATGTGGCATGGAACAAGTATCATGCAGGATGCCTGCTCCAAGTTCATTCTAGGTAAGTCTGGATGCTCTAACCTTCATTCTTAAGCCTAAGCCATCCGTATGAACTTTTACACTGCAAGAGTACTCAAAGCAATGGAAGGACATGTATGCAAGGTGAAATTAAAATCCTTAATATTTCTTGTTGCTATTGCTCTAAGTGTCCCCATTCTCCATACCCAATAGATGATGTGTCATACCCAGAGTGAATGAAGCAGATGAGAAAAGTGGCTCAAGCACATGATTAATGTCTAGAATCTGAGGAGAAGAGAAACAGTTTGATATATAATGTGACTCCCTGAACAGCAGAGGGTTTTAATTTACTGGTTCTCATACCTTGAGCTGTGTGTTCGGGAAAATAAGTATTCTGTGTTGTCTAAGAGCTGTCCACCTTTACCTAGTACTTTCTTTATGGCTGTGGTCAATCTCTAATACATCGGAGGATGGAGAAAAAGGAATAAATGTTTCTGTGACCACAGAAACTGAATTCTGATTTCCTCTGGCTTACTGTGGTTAATCCATACTATTTTGGCATTCTTGCATGTATTTTACACCTCCTTCTAGTATCTCCAGCAAATACATCCTTTGTTCTCTATCATGTTCTCAATGCCACTCCTAGTTTCTTTCCATGTCCCTGCTTGTATTTGCCCAGGCTTCTGGAGAAATATGGGGTGGCTGATTCAGAGTTGCAGACATCAATTGGTGTCGGTTGCTGTTTCTTGACTATTAGTCAAAGAGGATTTGTTGCATGGTAGTTACTTTAGACCCAACAAATGCCTAGAGGGGCTCCATGATGATGATTTACACAAATACCTTAGTGAAGCTCCAAGACAGTATCCAGACTACTCTGGTGGTATGCAGTGATAAAGATCAATTATTGCCAGAATGATGTGAATTATCTGGGTATAATATCTTTATTTTTAAGAAGGTTATTGATAGCTCAAAAGTGAGGAGCTATGTCTAGTAATCACAAATGAAGTGCTTTCTCCTGTTCTGCAGGCCTCTCCCTTAGAAGCCTGTGCATTGAAAAATACACAAAATCTTTACAGATGATTGATCTCAGAGCAATCCTTTGGCAATAGACTAACAAAACTCCTAAACAACAAAAAAACAACTGGAAATTTAATGGTGTTAATAGGGGGAAATACAAAAGCTGAATTAATAATGGGTAAATTTAATAGCAGCAGTAGTAGTTGTATTTGGTACAAAGGGCAGCATGCCCAAGAGGTGAGTTTTGTTTTGTCTTGAATCAGGTTAACCTCTTTAACCAGTCACTTTCTGTGCTAAGCATCGTGTTTTATTTTCTTGAGTTTTTGGATGCAATCACTGCATTTTCCCTACCCAACTAAGCTTTTTGATTATAGCAATGAATTCTACAGGTTATTTGTGGTTTAAAAGAAAAACAGAGCAACTTCTTTACCACTTTAAAAAGAGTGTTTTTGCAATCTTACTGAAAATTCCCTTGTTCTTACATAGTGCTAGTGGACATGGGAACATCTGAATTCCTTCATACCATGCATTCGATGCAGTAGCTCTAGCATGTTCCCTCCCTCTTCCCCCTGTGTTTCCTCTGCAATAAAAAAAATCCAAAAGTGTTTCAAGCTTTTCTTCTGTGGATGTATTTCTGTGGCTGCAATCATGACTGTTGCCTGGTTTTGAATCCTGTCAGCTGCCCACTTCTTTGTGTTCTTTTCAAGGTAGGATACACAGAACATACAAAATTATTCTGTAGGAGGGTATACCATTGATTTATAATATTGAGGTTATTTAATTTTTGAACTTTCTGAAGATAACAAGATACTGCTATTTTAAATGCAATGCCATAAATCAATCTGAGTTCATTCTAGGCTTGATCCAGCTTTGCTGAAAGGTTCATGAACTTAGCAAACTTGGCTCAAATATTGATGAAAAGCTGCACTGAGATGCATCACATTTTGATTAAATTCTTGCTGTAACCCTACTATAATTATTAAGCATATCTAATTATCTTCAGTAGCAAGCTGAAACCAAAAATGACCTAAGAAAAATACTTCTACTATAAACAAATATAGGGGCTAAAACCAGTTTCGGGTGAGCATTCAGGGCTACTTTTACTTTCTACAAACCTGTTTGCCAGGATCTGAATTTTATATCTTTTCCACAAAACACATTTTTCCGTTACAAATACATATGTTTATCTTTGTATTATAAAGTGGGAACTATTTTTATTACTCTTGTTATTAATCCAAGTAGTCTTTTGTGTTTCTATAAGAAATTCACTAGAGTGGAATCAAAACATTGTTCAGTATAGAATTAACCTTTCCCATATGCAAAAAGCAAACTAAACTGCATTCAATGTAAATAGAGTAAGAACCATCAGCATTACTCTATGTAATATCCTGATACTTTACAGTCCTTTTGGACCTGAACATATCAACCATACTTCAGAAGCCTTCATAAACTTGTATAAATGTTTTCTTTTGCAATGATTTTTCAAAGTTTCCAGTAACAATCATTTATTGGCCTCTTGTGAGTTGTACTGCATGGATTGAGTATTATCAAGGAAAATAAACTGTTTTTGTTTTATTTCTCTGAAGTGCTTTCTAAAAGATTTCTATTCAAAATGTACACATTGGGTCATATTCTGCCCCTAGCTATGCTATCTGATAAAATGCCATTGACTTTATTACAGTCCACTTTGACTCTGGCATATTTCCATGTACTCCAGGCTGCCAGTATAAATGAGGAGGGAAAACTTGACCTGGGGTATGTTTTGCTTCAGAAAGAACTGCATTATTTATCCTCAGTGAGGAAAGTACAGTAATTCACACATTATACATGCTAAGACAGAACTAGTCCTAGAGTCTAGTCCTAGAGTCCTGTTGTAAAGGTTCCCCCTTACAGAGCTCCCCAATTTACTTCCCGGAATAGTCAGCTGCAGGCACTCACACACCGGGAACTGTGCTCAGCTTCAGCTCGTGGCTTCTTAGGAGTACAAAACAAAAATTAAATTTAGACACTGTGCAGGTCAGAGGCCAGGGTGAGTTCTGCTGTGAGAAGGAGAGGGACTGGGAATGAGAGCAAGGGCACTGCAGTGTTGGACTCTCTGCTCCTGCTAGGATGGGAAGGGTGAGGGCAGCAAATGCTTTTGCAGCAGCGAGGAGAACCCTGTGCTCTAACCCACCCCAGTATCCCTGCTGGGGACAGTGAGCGCTGCTGTCACCAGCTTGACTTACTGGGGCTCTTGTAGAACTGAAATAAGTTCAGTGACAACAGCCATCTTTGACACGCAAGCTGATTGCCAACCTAGGAAATGGCCAGAACTTTTTATGCCTAGATCTGGCCATAATTGCCCTCCAACCCCTAAGAAGTCTTGACTGGGGGGAAAAAAAAAATTAAATGTGGGTCTAGATAGGTTTCTCCATAATTTCCACATGTAGCCTGGAAGGCCTAGGTCTGGTCTACATGAGAATAAGGAAATCAAGATGTCTTGCAAAACTGTGAAATGGCATGTCATTTGCTACAGACTGTCCTTCTGTGTGGCTACTCTGTCATGAAACAAAAGCCATTTTGCTTTGAAATAACTACTGTGAGAAAGATAATTTGTTTCAACTGGAATATATTCTGGAAATTTATCTGCGTGTTGAGTTGAAGTTTTCCAGCCTTTCTCTCCAGCCATGAAGCTAGCAATTTTGTCTTTTTATTACTTTTGAAATTAATGCTGCTTTCAGAACATGTAATTCTGGAAAAAATACCAAATACACTGAAATTCAAGATAACAATGTTAAAATTGGGACCAATGCTTGCTTTTTGAAACATACAAAATTTACAGCAAGAAGGATCCTCACATCATCCTTGAACATCAGGTAAGTATAACTAGAAGTGTAGTGAAAAATCTTATTTTAACAAGATTATGAAGTATCCATCTTTAAATTTGCTCTAAAAATATAGAAATTTTATATGTGCTATGCCTTCGTTTTTCAAATGTTGTTCTCTAACCTTTCAAAAGGCTGACTTTCATGGGAGCTTGCATCTTAAGTTCAAAAAAAAGTATGCGTTTACAGATGACTTCATTTTGAAAGCTTTTAGTGTTCATTCTTTCACATAGAACATTGAACACGTAATATTCGTAGCCCTCATGATAACAGGCTTGTTGGGACAGGGAAAGCATCTTTCTTTCTTGTTCCATTTGAGTTAATACATCTGGTTTAGCCACTTGAGAAATAAAGCTGGCATCTACAACCTCTTGTTTAAAAGATGTCTAGATCCCATCCTCTGTGGTTTGTCAAGAGTGGCTATGAAAGGGTCTCTCTTGAGCTTTGAAGAAAAAGTATTTTTATTCATGACTTAAACTTAGTTCAAAACCAAGTATCATTTATTACTCTTATTTTTTGTGTTTTGCTAAAACAGGGCAGATGTACATGTTAAGTTGGATTGAGAAGTGAAGCAGAAGCACACAGATTTCACAAAGGGGACATGGAAGATCTCTAATGCTTTTCCTTACAGGAAAAAAAAGGCACTAGTGTGGGTCTTAGAAGGTGGAGTATAAGCTTTCAATGGCAAATGACTGGAAACATATTTTTCAGTTGCCCAAAACACTGCAATAACTAATATCTGTAGGGAATACAGGAAGGATCAATACGTGCAAGTGCTTTGGTTATTTAAGCATTTGCTAAAGTGGTATTTTTCTCTTAAGTCACAAGAAGACAGTGCTGCTATTTTACCTGGAAAATAACGTAAATAAGAATTTATATTTGTTTATTTATACATGCTTAAAGAAAAAATTATACACATCACAATTTTATGTTTACTTACGTTGTGAAATTTTAAGAACTTGTTTGACGTGCATACAATTTCTACATTATAGCTACAGACTGCTTGGCCAGAAAGTTGAACCAAGAATAGTATCTAGGCTGGTCACAGTTGCAGTGCAAGAAGCAGTTGCATGGGTAGCAAAATGGCCCTACTGCCCCTCCGTCGCTGGTGCACAGCCCCAGAAGGCTCGGGCTGGCTGATGTTGCTGGAGAAATTACGAACCTGATGTGCTCTGTGGGTATTGCTGGCAGGTGGCAGCTGCACCCACTACTGGCAGCAGGTCTGGCATGAGGAAAGGCAGTCTTCAGGCCTCTTGGCCTGGCTCCCCCTCCTCCTTGGCAGGAGTAGCTTGGTCCCTTCTCCTTGGGATGGCAAATCTGTTTCTGCCTACCTACTTGAAACTGTTCTGAATTATATATGCACTATAATGTTTTAACTGTTTATTATGTTTTATTGAGATATGGACTGACTGGTTGAGCTCTAAGGTGGGTGGGAAACTGGCTGCACCAATGTGTTGCAAGGATTACCACTTCAGGGTCCACCTGGAGGCTGGTTACTGTGGCACTGCTCTAGAGTCAATACTAGGGCCAATGCACTTTAATGCCTTTTTTACCAAGTTGGGCACAGGATGGAGTGTACCCTCAGCAAGTTTGTGGATGATACTATGCTGGGGAGCAAGTCCAGCAATCCAGAGCAACCTTGGCATGCTGGAGGAATAGGACAACAGGAACTTCATGAAGTTCAACAGAGCCAAATGCAAAGCCCTGCACCTGGGGTGGCAGACTGGCAAGGATGCACTTCTTTGGGAAAGCAGCTGGGGCCTTGGCTGATAACAAGCCAAACCTGAGTCAATTGCGTGTACTTACGTCAAGAAAGGTCAGCAACCTACTGCTGTATCAGCAATAAAGCAGCCAGTAGGCTGAGGGAGGTGATTGTTCCCCCTCTCTTTGGTGAAAGGGAGATGGCATCTTAAGTTCTGTCTCCCGTTTGGGGCTTGCCCAGTAGACGTTAGTGAAGAGAGGTATGTCCAGCAGAGATCTGCCAAGATCGTTGAGGAGGCTGAAGCACATGATGTACAAGGAGCATCTTGAGAGTTTGTTCATACTGCTGTCTTCAGCTGTTTAATAAATTATAAAGAAGATGGACATCTTCCTTAGATGTGCCTAGCAAAAGAAAAAAGGCCAATGGACACAGGTTACAACATATGAAATCCTGTTTTGATATTAGGAAATTTCACATTGAAAGTGCTCAAACAAGAGCACCTCAAGTACACCTCAAGTACAAGAGCCCAGAGAGACTGTGAAATCTCCGTCTCTGGAGATAATCGAAATGCAACTGAACAAGGCCCCGAGAAGCCAGAAGTAGCTTTTGAAGTTGTCTCTAGCCTTGTCTCTGGCCCTGCATTCAGAGGGGTGTTTGGACCAAATGACCTCCAGAGGGCTATTCCAACTTAAATTATTGCATGCTCCTATTGTGTATCCATTTTCATATTGCAGTATGACTGCCTGCTAACAGCAGTCTCTACAAATGGAGAGTGCTACAGTAAGTAGTAAGTTTTAAAATGCAGATCTGATCTGAAAATTAAGGCATTATTTTACGTATTAATGCAAGAGAGTATAAAAGACCCCTGCTGGATTAATTTTTGCTATAGATTGTTTGTTTTGAGGAGTTTGAAATACTTTGTCAGCTATTCTGTTGCAGGAAAATCCTCTTCTCGCACCATTTTCTCTGTGGTGTAATTAACTGTTTACTAGATGCTATGGTCACTACACTATCCTCATCCCAGGTGCCTGTCAGTGAATCCTAGTTCTTACTTGGATTCTTCTCATTGCCTGAATTCTCTGGTATTGATTGGTCTTGTCCAATGACCAGTCCCTAATCCTCTTCTGAAAAAGCATACTAAATCATTTCTTTTTCTTCCTTTCCTGTGTGAAACTGCTTGTTTCCCTTCAATTTTTGTCATATGAAACTTTTAAAAATCTTGTTTTCTTATCTGTGTGCTTACTTTGTAGCTGACTGCTTTTCACGTTGCTCCAGAGTTTTGCTCTTGTAGACAAAACTGGGTGAATGGATGTACTGAGCCTTAGCTTCCAATTGCTCCTGCCTCAACAGCTCCCTGCTTCTGTTTACTAATTGACCCTTGTTTCTCACCTGATGGATATGCAAAAATGAATGCTGTGAAGACATTTGTGACACAGTATAACGTCAACATAATAACATCGATCAATTCATTAATGGGTGGGCAAGGGGGGAGCATCCCAAACTGTTGAATCTCCATGCAATCTGCAGTATTTTTTGGCAGAACTTGAGGAGCAAGTTTTCTTGGCTACCGCAATTAAAGCATTCCGAATTGAAGTACTTTCTCTTGATTGCTAGAAATGCAAAAACTTTCCTGGCTTAGGCTTTTGGCTGATGTCACCTGAGATGGTCCAGCATCTGTTATAAACCCATTATAATGAGACATCCACCCAAGTGTCTGGGAAAAAAGAGAACCATGTGGTTCTGCTCAGGAGGGCAGCACTCCATTACGAAAACTGCAAACTGAAGGGAAATACTTGTTGTTGCAAATGCCTTTGAGTACAGCAGTGCTTTGAGAACGTGTCCCTGAGGGAGAAACAGAGAGACCATTTAAGGATAAACGTGGTGAGCTAGGAAGTGGACATCACATAGGATACTTTTATTCAGAGTTGGTTTGGAGAGCTCAGAAGATGCATGAAAAGACACGAAGAATTCATTGGTACTGTTGCAACAATGTAGTTTTTCTATAACTTTAATGGGTTGTCATAACTATTACAACGATAACTATAGTTACAACTTTTTTCTACTTATCTGTGTGCTGACTTTCCCTAAAGCTGGCCTAAGGGGATCAATGTCCATTTTGTGGCTGTGTTGTATACTGTTAGGATGCTCTTGTTTGATCATGGTTGTGCCATGCTCCTTTGGGAATAGTGGTTCATGCTAGCAATGGGTGCCCCAGGGGATAAAGCCTGTGAGGGCAGGGGCTGCTGGGCAGTGTGGGACCATGCTGTGCTCCTGTACTGGGAGGTTACGGTGAGCTGCAGGGCCCTGAGGAGACACAGGAATCTTCCTGGAGCCCAAGACAAACAGGGTTTGCTGCTATTGAGCAACCAAGCTGGAAGTGAGGGTATGTTGACAGAGGAAGAGTATTTTCTAAAAACTCTTTGTGGCCTACTTGCTGTGAATTTGCTTGGGCTTTGCCATTTTTGCAATGGAGAGAAGTATCAGTAACGCAGGCCAAAACACCCAGCTTGGGCTAAAGGCAAGGTGTCAACATGTGTGCCTGTACCAGGTTGTTCCCTTGGACCACCCAGCTTATCTGAGATGGGTCTCGCAGGAGATCAACTTTTTCAGACAAAAAAGCAACTGGCTGCTCGGAGGAGTATAGACTGCTGTCTGAAATGAGAGTACAACCTGGAGCTGGGCACGAAATGAAACATTGCAGAGATTACCTAGAGACTAATCTGGAGCGTTACACTCCTTCTGTTCCTGAGACTGTATTCAGGCCAGATTTCCTGCCTTTATGATCTGAAGCAGCCTTAGCTTGCAAAGCTGAGAGGAGTTGGAGAATAGGGACTTTCATTTTCTCTTGCAACTACCTTTACTTCTCCCACGATGTAACTTCTTATGGTTACTGTATGTATGCTTCTGGCAATGCAACCGATTTCCATCATTCTAAGGCATGCAGCTAGTTTGTGAAGCTACAACACTGATATAAGCATTAGATCGCATCTGGGGAATATTGCACAATTCTTCTGCTTCTAGGTCAAAGACTTCTTCAGCAGAAAGCCATGTTGACTCGTTGGAGAATGTAATTTTGCAAGGACAAATCCCTGGGGCTTAGAAAGTTTGTCAGCCCAACTCCAACAGGGTATGGCAAGACTAGTTTTGAATTTTTAGAAGAGAAAGAAATTAGATTTGCTAGCCAGAAGACATAAGAGTGAACATAAAGACAACAAAGTTTGTTATTCTGCTTTGCATGGATCTGTACATACATTTACATAGAGTTCTGTCTTAATTGCATGAGTAATACGATCCAAATAACTGGTTGATATTATTTTGAGTAAAGTAGTATCTGGTAAATAAATTAATACCAGAGAGAGTTTTGTGCCACCTTTGGGGCCTTCTCCAGCAGTTTATATCTGTCCAAAAACTATTATCATTGTTTATAGTCCTAGAATATTAATTAGTGTCTCCTGTCAGTGAGTTGTGCCTGCCTTTTCTAAAACTATCAAAGGACTGTGACATCTTACATTTTCCTCTGAATTGCTTCTATTATTTAAACTGTAAGTAGCAGGGTTCAAATGCTGTCTTTTTTTTCTACAGCGACTACTTTCTCAATAATTTCTTCATAAATGTTACCCTGTAACAAAGAGAAAAAAGTAGTCTCTTTTCTTGTCAAAATAAAGCTTACATGAGCCTGTTATTATTTTTACTATTGCCTTGGCATCTCAGTATATGCATAGTGCTATTCTGCCTTTTTCTTTTTAAAGATAGCTTCATGGATATTTTATTAGTTACCACACACTACATGTCCTGTGATGACCATGGTGAAGACAAAGATTAATCTCAACAGCTCTGTGAACCTGGACTCTCCTCCAGGGACTCTACAGGCTTCTTCCTCACTGGAAGGGACCAGCCTGGGGCTTGTAAGCTATGTGGAGGTTGAGGCTATGGAAGTGCAGCGCCGGTGCCCGGCCCGTGTGGTGACCAGCATCAGGGTTGTGATAATATGCTAGGGTTGTGAATAGTCCAAATTCATTCCAGAATGAAGTGAGAAATGCCAAGGTTAGCATCACCAAACAGCTGGACATTGTTATTTTCAGTAGAGGAGAAGAAAGTGTTCAGGGAAATCACTCTTTATGTTTTTGAGAGCCATGCTGTACTGCAGCTCTGTACAGAGGACTCGCAGTTTAGAAAGCTGGTCTAGAAGTTTCAACACAACCTCAGTGGGAAAATAATCTTAGGAAACAGGGATCATTAACTGAAGGAAACAGTTTTCCTGTATATTCTTGATTGTTCACAGAGTTTGCTGATGGGTAAAGTTAAGAACCTTCCTGATTTTTGTACTATTATTCTCAGTTTCCATATAAAGCTTCATGCTTGGATGTGCAGTGGAGGTTATGTTTTTTCCTTCACGGGAAGGGCACAGATAGACATTGGCCATCCATCCATGTTAGAATCAGGCTTGAATGTAAAGTTTTTTAATCTTGCATGAGAATTGTACTTTAAGCATATAGGACAAAAACTACTAATATAAAAACTTATATTATTTAGGTGCTAGGGGTATAATAATTTAAGCCATATCTGTACAAATTGTAACTTTATAACTTTATCATCACAACCCAAACCACGTTTGAAAGGTACTGCTACACGAGTTATTTAAATTCAAGTTGATGCACTTTGGTTTCAATGATGTTGGCTGGCCAGAAACTTTTATAACTTACCTCAGCTACAACTCAGCTGAAATCAGATTCTCAGACAAAACCTTACTCATAGTGGTTCCATTAAGCACTTTCCATTAGCCAGTGCATGAAGAAAAGGGTGCAAATCCCATACTGGATGAGAGTGGACCAAAAAAAAAGGGAAAAAATGTCTTGGAAATGGCCTAATTGTGGTGTAGGCCATAATAAGGAGTGCATTACAGGGGCTTTCAGAAGCTGTTGTACTTGAAGGCAGACCATTATCTTTGAGATGATGCAGGGCAGCACGTCTTTTCCTTATGGTGGGGCTAACAAAGGAGGAAAGTAGACAATCGTGTTCTCTCTCTTCCTTACATTGTCTGGATGCTAGTAGCAGTGAGCAAGTTGAACTCTCTAAAGCCTTCTCCCAGGAACAGGTTTTTCTCGTTTCCCCCCCCCATGTATTCTGTCTACTTTTTTATCTTGTGTCTTGTCCTGGTTTCAGCTGGGATAGAGTTAATTGTCTTCCTAGCAGCTGGTACAGCGCTGTGTTTTGGGTTAGTATGGGAAGAATGTTTGTAGCACCCTGATGTTTTCAGTTGTTGCTCAGTCGTGTTTAGAGTAAGTCAAGGATTTTTCAGCTTCTCAGGCCCAGCCAGCAAGAAGGCTGGAGGGGCACAAGAAAGTTGGGAGGGGAGACAGCCAGGACAGCTGACCCCAACTGGCCAAAGGGGTATTCCATACCATGGGATGTCATGCCCAGTATATAAACTGGGGGAGCTGGCTGGGGGAGGAGTGTGGCTCGGGCATTGGTCGGTGAGTGGTGAGCAGTGAGCAATTGCATTGTGCATCACTAGTTTTGTATATTCCAATGCTTTTATTATTATTACTGTGATATTATTATTATTATTATTATTATTATTATTATTATTATTATTATTCCTTCCTTTCTGTCCTATTAAACTGTCTTTATCTCAATGCATGAGTTTTACTTTTTTTTTTTTCTGATTCTCTCCCCCATCCCACTGGGTGGGGGACGAGTGAGTGAGCGGCTGCGTGGTGCTGAGTTGCTGGCTGGGGTTAAACCATGACAGTCTCTTCATCCAGAGCTCTGCTATTTCTTTGCCTTCTTCCTGTCATTAGAGAAATGGAAGTAAAAAGGAACGATAAAGGGAATGATAGATATTTTTCCTTACAGTCTACTCTGAATCCTGAGATCTGCTGTCAGAACAGCTTGCCATTGTAGCTGTATAACTGCTATGTTAAGGTCTGAGCAGGAGCCTGGCCTGGAAAGGGTCAGCAGGCTAACTCTGTGCGTGTTGTTCCCTCCCCGTTTGGTAGTAAGGCAGTGAAGAACAAATGAGGGAATGAAGGACCAGAGGAGCTACTACATCGCAGTGGCCCTTCGCTGTGGGAAGGCAGTATTAAAATGAGTAAGTAGAACTTATGGAGAGACCATGTCGCTCCCCAAGGCTGCAAGAGTAAAAAATCAGAATAGCTGGAAAGCAAGGTCATCAGAGGAGCTGATTGCAGAGCTGGAAACAGGCCCCAGGATCTGTAACTTTCTTTATGTTTTTCTTTGCTAAGAAATCTTGTAAGGAAGCTTATTAGAAGAAAAACCCTTTCAAATCTCGTAATGACAATAGCTGGCAGCTACAGAGAAACTTAAATTTTAGTATTTCAGGAATCATGCAAATAGCTGTTTCAGTGAGAGAAGAGTGAGTTAGTTCAGGTTTTTACAAAGCACCTCTTGAAGTGAACATCACTAATAAGTAATTTGGAATTGCTGTCAGATCACTGGCCAGATATGAATTTCCAGTCAAGCACTGATATTGCTGCCTGTTAACAGCAATCTAATTAGTAACAGTAGTTCTAGGCTTTATGTACGTCATCCATCTATATGAAGAAGTTTTCCGGAATTATCAGGTGCATAGTCATTATTGCCAAACAGTTCATATGTCTTTGAACTGAAAGTATTTTCTAAGCCATTCCAAAAACTGACTTAAAAGAAAATTTGCTTATGTTTCCATCTGTGCCTCTGTTAAAATTGACCAAGAAATGTGTGGCTCCCCTTTATATTGAGCTATGAATCTACAGGTCAGATTCTGGCTAATAAAATATGAGAGAGGCTGCTAAAGTGCAAGGGAATGAGTGTGCTGATATTATAGTAGACACATACTCATAGAATTACAGTTTTCAACTATTCTTTAAAAAAAAACCTTACCACCTACCCCCCAAAATATCTTTGTTCCTGACTGCTGCTCTTCTGTAATGAAATGGCTGTTTATAAGCAATATAAAATGCTTTTCATTCATCTTCCAGAAAGAGTCAAATGCAGTTTGCAGGATTTTACCAACGAGCCAAGAGAATTTTTGAGCAGCACTCAAAATATTCAGCTAAGGCAGTAACTAATCTTTGGCAAGTTAATTTTTCTTGACTGAATAACAATGGACCTCTGGGCCAGGGAGGAGTGCTGACTTTCATGGGTGGTTTGCACATGCACCTAAGCACCAAACCTGGCCCGAGAAACCCTAGGTGGTTAACTTGCCATTTAGACAGATAAAGACTCTGTTCAATTTAGAATAGAATAATAGTAATTTAACATGCTTGAGCCAAAGTAATTACCTTTCACTGTTTCCACAGCATGAAATTACAGTCTACAATAACTTTGAAATACTGATTCTTTCAGGCATCTGATGTTAGAAGTGTTTCTTGAATACATTGTGCATACTGGAAGAAAGTGAATTTTTACATGCCCATGTTGAGTAATTTGACTTCTTTTTAAATACAGCTTCTACTGTGTAGCTTAAGTCTCAAACTACACAGTAGCTGTCTAGCAGCTGCAGAAAAGTTACCACTGAAATTCCTCGTACATGCACCTCAGATGCCACCAGATTTTGTTTATGCTTTACAAATTTCTAATATGCAAAATATGCATGTCCCCAAGATAGGCTTTCTTCCTGGTTTTTCTTTGAGTTGTCTCTTGTTTCTGTATCTTATTGAAAGAAATCAGTTTTGCATGGAGAACACCATTAATAATGAAATGCAGCCTGTGTGCTTTTTAAAAGTCCATTTCTTCCTTATAAATAAATGGTAATTTGTTTTAAAGCATCATTGCACACAGTGTTCAGCTGGCTCTCATGCATTCGATTATTTTAAATAAATGTACCATAAATGGAACAAGTTCTTTCTAATTTGCAAATGGTATGCAACATTTTTCAAAAAAAAAGAGAGAAAAAAGAAAAACTGTAAAATTTGTTCTTAACTACATCTCATTAATGTGGAGCTGTTCAATGACCTGTAAAGATTAAAGAATTAGTGAATTGGTAAAATTATCAGAATGAAAAATCTGTATAATTTTGATTTCAATTTAAAAATCTGCTAAACAGTCTAGGGGCTTTAGAAAAGTACATTACTTTTTAATATTGGTTCCACAAATGTCCTGGTATCAGTGTTACAAATGGACTGAAATAAAGGCAACAAATAATATGTTTAAATGTATAGTGTTACAACATTCTGTTAAAGCTGGTTTTTTTTTTCATTAAAACAACTGAAGACATTTAATTAAGTGACCACTCTGCTAAGTGGAGCAAAAATTAATATACATAAATGAATTTATGTGTGGGCAATGATGCATAATTAAAAACATGCTTCGAATAGGGAGTCGAGGAGAAAGAAAACAGTTTAACAAGAATCTTCAAGACTATTGCCTCCTGAATTTTTAAAGTCAGACATGCATAAGATTTACTTATTGGCAGCATTTGAACTAAAACTTATGACAAAATCATCTTTAAAATACTGGAGCTGAGATATTATGGGACAGTGATTTGCTGAAAGCTAGTCTTGACCAGAGAAACCATCTTCCTATCTTGTAACTATTGCATGTTACTCAACTTGCTAAAAATGCTACCTTTAGGCATACCTCATCTCTGCCAGACTTTTACTCAGAACTTACTAAAGTTCTCCTTATGGCATGATATGTCAAAACTGGAGTGCATGGAAAACATTTATATGAAAACTAAAAGAAGATGTGGAATATAAGTAAATTTAAGGAACATTCCCTTGATGTGAGATGGCTATATTAACCATGATATCTTAGTAGCAGGCTACCTACTTGGGATAGAAGTTCACCTTTTATTGCTTAGTAGTTGGAAGAAGTCAGCAAATAAGAGTGAACTTCCTTTCTTAAGTGAAAAGTGGAGTCACTTGATCTTTAGATCCTTTAATATTTCATGGCAATCTATACAGTTATCCTTTGTGGGTCATAAGTTGTTGGGTCTTTTTATGACGCAGTCTTCGTAAGATATGCTTTGAACTGCCATCATTCCATTCGTCCCAGGGTTTCAGGTAGTTTCTCCATATTTTCCCTGTCTAGTGAACAAATGTCAGAATGATGAATGTAAAACTCTTACGTGTTGCCATTCTTACACTCTTGTTGAGTATGTAAGGTTTGCAGCGATGGAAAATCAGGCTTGTTTTGTCTTTTCTAACAAATACAGGAAAGAAGTGGGTTTAGATTTTGTTTTTGTGATCAGTTTTGTAATACTTATGAGTGTTGCCTTAAAAAAGCTCCATGCTTTTTGTGTTGAAGATTTCTGGCATTTCATCTGAACCATTACTGCTGACTTCATCCCTGTGTACTATTCTTGAAGACAAACAAAGTAGGAAGAAAACTACAGCATCCACCTATACACCTCTTGTGTTGCAGTGATGCTGCAACATGAAGGAGAGAGGAGAGCAGCACAGAAAGCCCTCCCTGCATGGCTTACCTCTCCCATTCCAAGAAATCAGCAGCTGCCGTTCTGGTGATGTTCAGGTTCAGCTGAACTCCCATCTCCACTGAAAAAAAATAAACTCTTTTATCCCCTGTGGCATTTTATTGGCAAGTTTAGTTCAGTAATGAGAGGGCACTTTGGGGAGTACAAAAGCTGGAGTCCCTAAGGCCACGTATAAAGAACAGAACAGCAACAGTTCTTTACTATTTTTTACTAATAAACACATGTAACAGTAACTGCCATTACTTAATTACTGCAAAGCAGTTTTAAACAACTGGCTTAACACTGTATTAACACAACATAAAAACAACCGCACCAGGAGTATCACTCGTCATTATTGGATATGGCCCTATTGAAGCCAATGGCATGAAATTAATAGGTGCAGGGTTTGGCCCCTTAGGCCCCTGTTGGTCTAGGAATTCATTGCCTCATGCTCAGGTTTTCCATTGCCTTACAGCTCCAGCAGTCTTATTTTCATGAGCTTTCACAGTGTTCCTATTTCTAAATAAGTATGTGTCATTTTTTTCATGATACCTATGCAGTAAGAGCTTTATTTCTTTAACTAGTATGTTTGTCTGCTTCAGACACTAGTTAACCCTGAGAGTGGGTGACTATAGAATAACCTCTGCCTTCAGCATGTAAAGCTATTCCCAGAGGGTAGATTAGATCTCATGGCTTGGATTTTCAGGTATGCTTAGGCAGAGCCCTGTAACTGCTGCAGACTGTACTTTTTTGGTGCAGGTCTGCATAATTCCAGGTAGTTTTAGTTTCTCTGTACCTGTGGGTTTTATCCAGCTGTTTTCTTCATCTGCTAGCTTGGTTCTGGAAGCACGCTGTGCCTTCCATGAATGTCTACCAACATACTTAGTTCTGGTGGGAGCAGTGGAGATGAACTGAGCAGCCACATTTCTCTTCCTTCAGTGGCAATTTTTTATCCTTTGTGCTGCTAATCACAGTGAAATGGGGAGTCCACAAAGAAAAGCAAATGCTTAGAAGGTAGAGTATTCTTTTGCAGTGGTAGATTCTGGTTTAAGGGTTGTATGTGATGCAGAGGTGAAGAAGAAGAAAGAAGGGTTGGGAATAACTGGCAGAAGGAGATGCTTTGAGGCAATAGAAAACTTGAGTAGCAAGCTGTTATTTGTCCATTGTGTGGCATGTCCGTTGTGTGGCATTTCCATTGTTAAGAGATTAAAATAATAGCAAATTTTATTTGTTTTTTTTCTGCTGGCTGTCAAAAGCTCATGCAACTTGCCCTGGCAAAAATTGCTTTTGTCCTGTAACGTTGTGAGCATTCTTCTGTTTTCATTTCTTTTCAGAATCGTTTGATACAGTGCTGCACAAAAGGCTTTTATAATTACGTGCAAGTTTTGTAAGTGTTGTGTGGGGGTCTACTACATGAACTGATGACTTTTTTTAAAAGTGCTTTGATACTAAAGGTTAAAAAAGTAATTGTGAGTTAAGTCAGTTCAGGGTACAAGTAGGTGGAGAAAAATGAAGTGCCACAAGGATCAATTTTAGGACTAATTCAATTTACTTTATATCTTAATGATCAAGAGGAAAAAACATGGCAAAAGGGTATAAGATGCCAAAGATACAAACCAAAGGATAGTCAAAATAAAGAAAGAGGACAATATAATTAAGAATGATTTGGATAAATTAGCTACATAAATAGAAAGTAATTTATGTTTCTGGATATTGAGCTGTATAAAGATAGGGACAAATGCATAGAAGGAATGCAGTACTGAGAAGTTATACCTTGGTTTTGTGTTTTTAGCATAAAAAATACTGTAAATGAGAAGTATTTGGGAACAAGATAAATATTTCTAGCAGGACAATACTTTGAAACAGGAAACTTGCTCCTTGCTGCTTTTAGTACTGCTCGATTTACAGATGAAAATTGTCTCTCTTCAGGTGCAAGCACTTACTTTCTTCACTTCTCATTTACTTGTTTTGTGATTGCAGCTAGAACCTGCATAGCGCCATTCTCCTTAAGCTTGTGCAAAAGAGAGAGCGCACCAGGATGACAAGGGCTAAATGATTTGCTTTTGAATTTCTTCATAATTTTAGAAAATACCTCTTCTAATGTATTTAGAAGAAAAATCCCAGCCTCCTGCTCGCCTTCCCTGTCCATGCTTGCAATTTTTCCCATGCTCGTTACAGAAGGAAAGAGAACAACTAAAGCCCTTTTATACAGTGTTTCTGTCTACTTAGTTTGAACAGTAGATGTTTTTTCACGTGGAATTCTGGACACAGTTATTACTGAGGAATTTCAACTTCTGAAATCCAACCAATGTCCCTCTTTTTTCAAGAGCAAGATTGTCATTAGCAAATGGTCTCCTTTGAGCCCCTCTCACAGGCAATTTCCCTACATACAGGGGTCAGACTCTCTTCTGGCATAGCACTTGAAGATTTTACCCACTGACTAAATGTTGGGTTTTTTTCTCTCCCCAAAGGTTCTTTTAAAAATGGTCCAGTAACAAGTGCAGGTGAGAATGAACAGAGTTATAAATGCCAGTCATGGGAGTACCAGATAATGAAGGACGCTTTCAGAGGAGATACCAGAGATTCTGTGCTCCTTTCGCATGGAACTTGGGGTTTGATGATAATGGGGAAGAGAAAAAGCACTGACAGCTCTCCAGCCTAATGAAGGGATCACTGCAATCACTAGATTAGCTGGTGTCCAGCTGTGGGCGTGAGTTGACACAGTCAGCATGGCTTACGTTTAACTCCATTTTTCTGTTGCAGTGAAGGGGTAGCACCTTTCAGTCTGGTCAGAGGGTAACCTTGACTGCATCTGCTCTACTCGTGGGAGGTACACGGTGTTCATCATCTAGCTCATGCAACATATTTCTTTACTGTGGAAAACAGGTTCTTAGGAAAGTGGGAAGGAGAAAGGCCAGAAAATGTTTCTCGGTCTGGGTGTTCAGATGCGTATCTCGGTTCAGACACAGGTTATGTTTCTGCTTTGACCATGTCCAGCCAGTTGCTTTAGTCACCCTGGAAATGATTACTCAAGTCTGTCTTTGAAAAAAAGGCAGTCTGATCTTTTTGTGCAATGTTATGTATGTAGATCTCAAGGGAAATCTCCTATGAAAATGTTTATATTAGTTTCTAATAGGGCAATCTTTTTTTTTTTAATCAGAATCCGTGAGTTGGAGACTTTGCCTTCTTTGGGGATAAAGCCACTTTACCTGGTTTCAGGGTATCTACCAGTGTCCAGTGCTTTTTGTTTTCATTACCAGTTGAACAGGTAAGGTTTGTGCAGGTACCACTCAATACTGGCTTGACCCATGGTCCTTTCGGACTTAAGTTTCTCTCTGCCTTTTTTTATGTAAAGTGTTATAAAAGACTGAAAAAAAATAAGGTGGTGTTTTTTGCTCTTGGAATTTCACAGAAAGTCCCGAGACATTTTCCTGGCCTGACATCCGGCCTTTGCACAGAAAGGTCAAACTCTGCGAAAAGAATTAGTTGGAATTTCTGTGGGAAGTAATCTGGAAAACCACTCCCTCCTCACCTAATGTAGTTCCACCTAAGCTGGCTTTCAAGATGAGGGTTGTTGCAGGAAGGTAAGTTTTTCATCTGTCATAGAGATTTGCTGTTGTATTACTCTGTTGAAATGTTAACGTCAGATTTCAGTAATGAAAATTTAGAGATCTGAGTTCTGTAAGTGAGTTTGAATTGAAATTTCAGTATCAGTCTTCAAAAGCTGGCAAATAGAAACATTCTTAATTGTGAGAAATATTTGTGAATTTTAGATTTAGAAGCTAATTGTGCATATTTGCAATAACTTTCCATTACAACAAAACATCCAGAGAAGAATGAGGGTTGATTACTGGCATTTTGAATGCTTTTTCTTTTATTTACGCTCCCACCCTGCCTGTGGGAATGTGACTTCTCCCAAAGGTAAAAACTGAGCAAAAAGAGAGAAGTTAGCTGTTCAGTAGTAGTACTCCAAACTGTACAAACCCAAATGGAAATAATCTGCAAAGGCTGGATCTTCCTCTTTCCTGTCTCTCTTCTTCAGAGAGAGAAAATTTCTCTTTCCACTCTTCAATCTTTCACGTGCATGAAAGGCACATGCATGAAAGAAAGGGTGCTCACCTATTACTGAAGTAAAAATAGTCTACTTAATTCTGAAGTAATTCCAAATTTTGGTATTGGGCCAAAATAATATGTTCAGTGTAAACATATTAGGTGTGAGGGCAATGATTTATTTTAGTTCTGTATCGGAGTAGGAGGAAATTGTTTTGGGGATTTCAGAACCGAAAGGAAAAACCTCACTTTCACTTTTGATTCCACCCCCTGCTTTGCTTTAGCTGTATCTGTTGCTTCAACTGTATCTGTTCCCCTCGTAGTCACTTCCTTTGCAAGGGTGGAAATATGAGTGAGATCACAACCAATGCCAAACACAAATTTTTAATTTGCTAATATTTTCCTGCAACACCTCATCGTTTCTATTTCTTCATAACACCCCTACTGTGGGAAATAAGGTCACACAACACACTCGTACTTATTTCACAATACCTCCTGATGAGGAACATTTTACTATTCTCACATCTCTACCCCTTTTTCTCCTCCTCTCCCTGCCCTCCTCCCTCTTACTCAGCCCCTGCTAATAGCTGGTCTAAATTTCCCAGATTAATCCGATGTGCAAGAAACAGTGATACAAACTTGAAAATTAAATAGACACAAAAGCAGGGAGGCTACAGAATGGAAGGTGCATGTCCTACTTGATTTGCTCAGTGACAGACAGACTTATAAACAGATACACAGCTTTGCCCATAGCCACTGTATTTCACAAACCCTTTGAAATATTTCAGTTTCATGTCTGTGATAATTAAAGAGCAATGACCTTCTCATTAGCGCCAAGAGGGCTGATGATGATTGTTCCCCATTTTTCTTAATGGATGCAAGCTACACGCATGATCTTAGAATATCAAAGCAATTCTCCAAGATATTTATTAGAGTCAAAATTATGAAAACACATAGCAAACCTTTAGTTTGAATTACAAGTGTTAATATATGCAGAACCAAATGAATAGCTCATCTTTCTTCCTCTCTTGTATCTTAAATTTTTCATTACAAATTTCCAGGGCTTCAAAGTAGTATCTCACAGTCGGTCCCCTTTTTTCTCTCTTGCATGACAAAGAGCTGTCAAAAATTGTTCCTGTGTTTGTTAGTATTTTTCTCTTTTTTCTCTCATCTAAATGTCAAACAACTTAGCTTAAATAAAGCACAGCATTCTTCATCTGGTGCTTCTCAAAAGAAAAACAACACCACAGAAGGCGTCTAAAAAGGCCCTAATTAATGTTTCTCATTGATTTTGTTTTAGTGTGATGTATTTTATGAAAAAAATATGAATCCAGAAGGCACTCTCATTAAAATCATTAGTGGCTCAATGTTAGCTGAAAACAGCTCATTCTTTGGTGCACTGTAGTGCTTAGAAGCACGTTCACACACACAGCTTCTTATTTAACATCACAAGCTAGTGTTAGATGAAAACTAGCATTAGTTTTGTCAGGTACTATTGAACTATGATGAGCACAATGTACAAAAGCTATATCAAGGTGAATAATAAGAATATACTGTCTCCTGCCTAGCTTGCATATCTCCCTAGGCCCTCTTTCATGCCTGAAACCCCAAGAATGTAACTTTCTGTAATTGATTTCTGTTATCCATTTGAGAAACAGTAGCAGCCAAAAGAAAAGGAAGGAATAATCTGGGGCCTATTACAGCAGTAAGACCTAGAGACGTTCTGTTTTTTAGGCAAATTCCTGGGAAGGTTATGGCCAAGATTAACAGAGACGTGTTGCTGTTGCAGAACAGTGTTCACTGTTTTGGTGCAACCATACAGTGACTGTAGTCATGTGCCCCCTCCAGCAGTACTTTGTAGTTAAAACTAGAAGAAAAAATTCTGTGTATACCTTCCAGAGGACCAAAAAAGAAAAAAAAAAACCCCAAACAAACTAAATGGGTAAAGAGGTATTTTCAAACAGTTTAAAAAAAAGTACAGCTTTTTGTTTCTCTAATCTGCTGCAATCATTATTATTTATACAGGGCAAAATGTGCTTTCCAGAGCAAATATGAGAAAGTCCTTTCTAAAGCACTGTGTGAGGGAAACGATTTTCAGAGTAACACTGCTTTGTACTGAAATATGACTTTTGCAGACAGAATTATTTCGAATGTAAGAAAGCCAGTTTAATGATTCAAATCTGCTGTGTTAAGTAAAACTGACCATCTTCATAAATCATGTGGTGCTTATCTGAGAACATTTCAGCAAGTTGGACAAATTCTGTGAAGTTCCAGTAGAATAATGCAGTAGAATACTCTCAAAAGTGAGAACTGTTGCTACTGCCATGTTCCGACACAAGGTATTAGAAATGGCTTTGGGGTTTTTTAGATTTAGGATGTACAGAGCTGCAAGTTAAGCAGAAACACATTTTGGCATCAAACATATGCATCTTATTTTAAAAAATAATGAAACAATAAGTAATGTTATTTTTTCTACTGTCTCCTTTGGATTTTTATAAGAATCTTTACGAGCTGCAATAATACAGCTTGTAATAATATCTTTGTATTGTGGAACCATACTGACAAATAAGACTAGTAAGAAGTAGTGTGTAAGGGGAACAGAAATATGATTAAACAGTATAGCTGTTTCAGCTGTTTAAGCTTTGTAACACGTAGTGAAATGACTGAATTTTCATTAATTTGTGCCTTGTTTTTTAATATGTTATTCATTATAAAACTTCTCTGAAAATGGAATCGCTGATGGATGTGTAATAATATATGGCACACTCTGCCACAGAAGTTGCATTTTTAGTAGAAGAGGTAACATTTATTCTGGTATGATCACCGTTAATGGGGCTGTCAACAAAATTTTCCTAGAAAAATAATTACACCACAAGTAAGGCCATTTAGATCTAGATATGAGTAGTAAACCTGTATTAATTTAGGATTCAGACTATGTTAATGGTTTAATATTTTTTCTTTATAGAGAACACAATAGTGAGGTCATCTGTAATAAAGATGATAATATTGAACCTTGGTAGTTTTCCTTCCCATGTCTATAGGACATTTATGGCTGAAATATGGTTGAGAGAGCCTTAAAATGTTGTTTTATGGCAACCTCTGTGCAGTGCTGTAAAGCACTTTCTGTTAATGATAAATAAACTACGGAAGATCTATGTCTTAGTAAAGGGCTGTGTTCTTTCCCTTGTGAACAACCTGACTTTAGCAATGTTTAACTTATCATGGCTACATGAGCTCCGATTTAACCCTTTTGCAAGGAGATGTAATTCCACTAGTGTTAGTGGCTATATAGACACACACACTGCTGCTGAGTTTGGCCTAAGAAACACAGTACACATAAGTTGCCATGATCATTCTTTGACTCTGAAATGGCTTACTATCTCAGGAACTGCCGCATTAAAAATTATGTACAATTGTCCAGTTTGTCTGCAAATAACTACTTTAGATGCCTCTTACTAAAGCTGTGCGAGGCTGTCGTTGGTAGAGTACTGAGTTCCTTAAGAGGCCATGAGTAAGAAGCACAATTGGCTTTTGTTCTTTGCTGAAGTATTGATTGAATTTATTAATGCTAATTAATAATATAATAGACATGGTACTGTATAGAAAAAGATAAGGTCAGGTTTTGCATTAAAGCTTCTGCATATTGCACTGATGTATGGGGATTTCGGGCTGAGAGCAAGCTCAGAAATATAGTTAGACTGAACTACGGTTCATATCTTACTCTTGAATACACAACTGTGAAGCTGAAGTAATTCCATTAAATTCAGAGTGAATTTAGGTCTTGTGTAAAAGAGAATTTTTCTAAGTTTACAAAGTCTTCAAGTCTTCCATTTTTCTCTTTTTTTTCTCTTTTCCTCCTTCTCTTACTCCTTCTCTTCTTTTTTTTCCTGCCCCTTTTTTCTTCCCCCCTTTTTTCTGTCATCCCCCCCTTTCCCCTTTTTTCTCCCTTTGGCCCCCTCCCCCCTTTCTCCCCCTTTTTCTCTCTTTCTTTATTTTTCCTCTCCTGGAACATCTTCATTCCTGTATGCTTATCCTGGGTGCTTGCTAAGACTGTAGAAAACAATGCTGCAAACAGAAAATATCCTGAGATCTCCCAGGTCCCAGATGAAACTTGGAGTGGGACATCTGGAGCCTCTCCTGTGTTGTCCCTTTTCTCCTCACACATGTTCAGACAGACTTTCTCCTTGACTGTACATACTTTCTGGTGAAGGGGACACAGTGGTCTTTCTGTTAGTGTACTGCTGGATGACTGGTCCCCATTTACAGTATGTTTTTTTTAAGGATGATTGGCAATGAAGTCTATGTCCCTCCAATCCCTGTATCCATTCACTGGAAATGGTGAGCTTCCTGATGTCATCTTTGAGACGGAGAATATTCTTTTGACCTTAAGGTCACAGACTGAAGACTACTGTTCTTATTTCACTGCTTGATTACTCTCAATAAATGCTGTTTGCTACTCATTTCTTTTACAGCTGACACTATGGTTAGGTCCTCGTGCACTTAGGCTATCTTCAAAATACAAACCTATCCTTGACTTTAAAGGTTTGCAATTACAAACAACTAATGCAGCATAGAAAAGAAGAGAAAAAGAGAAAGGAGTTAAGGGTATTGCTGGAGATCACCTGGGCAATCCAAGGAGAGCCAGGTCTCATTCCACTAGCCCTGTTATAACTATTACTAAGTTATCACACTACCACATTTTTGCTAAGAAGTGAAGAAGTATTACTTTTATTACTAATATTTGCTATAGGAGTGGAACGCTGCTGGTTGCACAAGCTGCTTCTTGCTAAAGAAAAAGCTTCAGGGACATGGATTGTGACTGATAATTGTCTCAGATATTTTAGATGAGCCAAGAATTCATTGCCTCTGGGAAGGTGAAGAATTTTAACATTAAGAAGTTTCTGGCTCATGTGGGTGTAACCCAGTATATTTCTTTCCCTTCTGCATAGTATATCTGCATGTTATATGTGGTTACTGTCAAAGAGCTGTGTACTCCGACAGTAGCCAGAATATGTTTTTTATCTCTTTCAACTTAAAGAGCTTTACTCTGATGCGCTATCATTACCCATTCTTCAATAAAGGATAGATAATGCTTTTGCAGCTGTAATTTACTACAGCTGCATAAGAAACCTGACTGATGGACAGAGAGGAAAAGAATGATGAAGTCTGGCTCCAGATCTAAACTTAATCAATGCTTGGAAGTTTCTTGTACGTGAGCTTTATATGCAGGATCCCCTCTACTGGTAGTATTTTGCACTAGTTGCACGAATAGTTATTAGCTCCTTTTGAATGTGTTGGACTTTAGGAAAACATCTTCCTGACTGTAAAAAAACAGTTCTTAATATAACCAGCCCGGAACTAAAACAGCCGAGTGACAATGTGTCTGCCTAAAATGGAAAGGAGCACACAGCCATAGCGCTGTTTCTGGATTATCTCAAATCCTAATTAAAAGAAAAGATCTGCCATATTAAGAAGCTGCTATGTCCCTTACTGAATAAGTGCTTTAAATTCCTCCTGGAATAAAGTTTACAAATTTTTTTCTTAATTCTAAGTGTTGGATTTTGTCAGTCTTCCAACACTGAAAACAATTTCTTATAAAGCATCTGCCTCAGATGATAACCTGCACTTGTTTGATTTATGAGTGTTATCCATTAAAAAAATGTAGATCTTTACAAACCAAGGAATTTCTTGCATTTGTATGAAGCCCCTCCTCCCTTTAATCACAGCAGTACATTTGATTTTTCCGTACTCTCAAATTCACATTTTCATTTCTTATTCTGTTGCATTTGCAGCCCTGAATATGTGTCCTGTATTGTGCAATTCTTTAGTAAGTGTATCAACAGTGAACAATGAGTAAAGGGAATGTATAAAGGGAACATACTTCAAACTCATGGTTTTAATTAGCTAGGGACAGGATTTAGCAAGTCACAGCTTTTATTTAAACAGTTTTGACATAGCTCAAGACAGCAACAGCAAATTTAGCACTTAAGGCCATATTAACAAATACAGATGGTTTCAGATTCTCTCTGTAGAATGATACTGTTGTTTTAGATGATGCAGAGCTGTTGGAAACTTTTTGAAATAACTGCTGGTTGCAAGTTTCAAGATTTAGCTGTGAGTTACATCCACTATATTCCATCCATGCAAATGCCTTGATTTGTTTTATATATCAGTGTAAGAGACTTGACACATCAATGATTATTTGGTGTTCAGATCTTTTACTGCAGGCCTGATCTGCCTTTACGTAGCAGTTTATACCGCCTATAACAACTGCACTATAATGTTCTTTTTTTGCACTCTGTGAAAATATCTGAAACGTGAACCTTTTTCCCTTTACATTTCAGAATGTGGTTTTTTTTACTTACTTGAAAGCTATGGGCCAAGAAGTACATTTTTAGCAGCATGTGTAGCTGAATAAACATACAGCTCCCATTAGCGTTAATTGAAGTTGCATATTCTACTTTGCCTCTCAAATGGTTGAATACTTATGCCTAGCTGTTTAAAAGAGAGTAGGAACATGCCATTTGAAGCTACAGACTAGTGCCAGAACTTCTGGCACAGAATGAAACCTAAATGTTGAAGTAGTTTTAACATAGGCTTATGTCTAGCATAACCTTGCAGACTTTTATTTTTCTGTGCACATGCTGCTTTGCTTGCAGCCATTTGCAATGTTGTTCACTGCTTACATATATTACTGGCTTGGATTACCTGTCCATGAAGAATGTTCAGTGAGATGGGCTTTGCTCTGAAGTCTTCTGCTTTATCGTTATCTATATCTTAACTATGATTTTACTTAACCCTTGATGAAGTGTGTGTGTGTGGGAAATCTCTGAATGCTCTCGATGGTGATGCTTAAGGAGATGTCACCGTATGCTAACTTAAGAATAACTTCTTAATTAAATGAGAACTCTTCATTGCCCAGAACTGTCTTCTGTATCCCAGATACCACCAGAAACCTTTAAAAGTGTATATTTAGGAAATATAGCTGTGGAGACTCCAGTGTGCCTATATAATGATGTCATTGAATAAAGACAAAGAGACAATATCATAAGCAGTTTCCATTGAGTAAATGGTGGAAGTGAAAAACTTGAGTAGGAGAGGGTATAGAAGTATCCCAAAGGAAAACTTGAACAGGTGTTATCAAGAATCTAGTTTTGCAAGAACATAATTCTAGTAATAAGTAACTGCATAAGAACTTAAGATCCAGTTTATCATAGATATTAAAATAATTACAGTGATTGTAGAGTGTCATGGCTAAAACCCAATTCATTTAAGAAGTTTCTTTTGTGAATCCAGGGGAAAAAAAAAATTATCTGTAGTCCCTGAATTAGTGGCTAAGTAGCTTCTATTTTGGTTCAGTAAAAAATTCCAAATGACTTTGCATTTTCTGTCTTCAGTATATTCATGCATTGTCTGCAAAGAGGTTGTCACTGCTGCCCCACTTGACTTAAGCCTTCCTTTGTGGGCAGTACCAGAAAGTCTGGTATGGCATAGGCAGAAAAATAATAAAGCGAGGGCTGCGTGGCTGTCCTTAGCAGTCAGCCTCTCTGGGCAATTGCTTGTGTAGAGCTGTCTCTATTTATGGAACATGAACACAAGCAAATGGAATATTGGTTTTAAAAAATGTGAAAAAAAAATCGATAAAAATGTTCATCTTGCAGCTTTATTTCTTTTTAAAGTCCAAGTCAGTGCAAACATGGATTGTAAGACAGGGCCACTGTCTGCAGAAAAAAAAGATAGCATTAACTATTGATTTTTTTAAATTTTTTTCCCCCTTGGTAAATGCTATTCAGGTCAGTTGGTTTATTCTTACCTTTTACTGCAAGCCCAAATTCATTCACAGTTTAAGTGCGTGTACTTATGCTGTGCTTCAAGCTTGGGTACAACATCACCATATAACTTGTTTTACCTCCTTCTGATGTTTGCTTTTGGTGCTGTAAAAAGTTTTTCTGTTTAGTTCTTGAGTTCTACTACTTCCAATGTTCTGTAGTACAAACAATACACAGAGAGGCTCTGTGCTCCAAGGAGATTATGGTCAGCAGTTTTTAACTTCTGCTGTATCAAGACTGTTTGCAAAGCTAATACCCTTTTTTTCCCCACAACAAATGTCACTAAACTAGATGTTTTGCAAGTGGGGCAACACTTTTGAATTGACAATAAGAGTTGGAACACCAGGGATGGAATGACCTTTCAGTATGTGACACAATGCGGAAAAATGTATAGATTGGAAGAAGAGGAGAAACTGAGAGACATAATTGACAAAATATGACTACTTTTAGTCACTTTGGGCCATTAATTGCAACAACAACTTGAGATACATGCCATTTCTTCCTTTCTGTTTTCTAATCAATATTGTGTCTCCTTAGTGCTATAACGAAGTCAAACCCATTAAAAAAAAAAGAAAAGATTTGCTGTTCTTTCAACAGTACTGTCTTGCTGCCAACAATAACATTACTCCTCTGCCAGTTTCTAGCGTTAGAGATTGCCATTCATTGCAGAACAAAAAATACCCAACTTATTTTATTTATACTTGTGCTGCAGCACCGGGGTAGTCATAAGCATAGCTCCTCTCCTCTAAGACTCTCAGACCTCACTGGGGAGGAAGTTGCTCTGTCTCAGGAACAGATCTAGCAGAGCTGACCTTCCCCTGTTCTGATGGATCTGTGTATTTAGAGCTTATGAGACAAACCAAGGATGAAAACATTTTTCACAGGCATAAGTCTCATTTGTATTTTTGGTTTTTAATAAAACAGAAGTCAGAAGGCAGTTAGTTTTTCCCATACAACAGCACTCCGACACTGGGAGACTCAGGAAGGAGGAAGAGTCTGTAGTCTAAAGCTACAGCAGTTTTTGACTGTAGATTATGTTTTCTTGGTTAATTTAGAACTTTAGTGCTACCTAATTATCAATATCAGGGAAAAGAAATCATATTTTTAACCATCGATCTAATTTAGTCTTTGTGTGCCTATGAGGCGCTTTTCAAACTTGCATGGTTACTTTTTGGTAAGGCAATAGGGTAAATTAAGGTTTTTTAGGTACCAGAACAGTGCATTTTTCACTTCTTCAACCTGAAAGAATTTCAAATAATTTTATACTCTGAAATTTCTAGCTTTAGTACGTACACATATATGGATAAAATTCCCCAATTACTAGTCTCCCTTAACTTTCCTTTGAAATTACTTTTGTCTGAAAATGCATTTGGATCTGTAGTTGGTTTTATTCATGCTGAGAAGTTTATTCCTGTCTCTTTGCAGACTCTCTTCTCTCCATCGCTCTTTTATTATTTCAGCACCAAACCAAACGTGTTGAAAATGTAAATATCTAAAAGCAAAGAACCAATTTGCTCAAGGATCCAGCATGATCAGCAAAGACAAACAGACGAGTTTGTGGGGAATAATGTGCACCTAGGGAGACAGTGTGGTTGAGTCTAGGGAGTGGAAGGGATGAGGAGGAAATGAACCATCAGCTGGAGCCTGTGAAAGAGAAGATTGCCTAAAAAAAATCAAAAGCTCCCACACAAAAAATGGGAGGAAAAGATTCTCCTGTTGGCATTGTGGTGTTCTGTCAAGCGAACAGTGAATGAATTGCTTTGACTTCAGTCTTGGACCTCAACTAATGTTTGCTCTGCAGATAACAATCCTGTTGGTCTTCTAAAAATAGTTCATTCAGATTGCAAATATGCACAGATTGCACCAGTCTTGAGGAACATACGTGACCAAGATGTTGAAGAAATGATGAAGTGCCTATGTAACGTGAATTTTTTTTTTTTTCATAATTTGCCCTTTTCTGAAGTTTTAAGTACTGCTTGGTGAGGTTTTGGGAGCTGACACACAATTTCAATCTGGTTTTTCCCTTCTCTTTGCCCATCTCCCACCTGTATAAGCCACTGTTTGTTCTTATTTAGAGTCCTGCAGGAGGGAGCCCACTTATTCTGTCCTCCTTGTGGTGTTCCTTCTTTCCCATTTACTGTTTGTTTTTTGAAATGTATAGTTTGTTTTCCGGTGGTGTTTGGAGGCCTCAGTTGCCTGTGCTGTGTGCCTGCCTACCTACACAGAAACAAACGAACGAACCAAAAGCAAGCTTTGCCTTGAAGACAATGTGATTGAAGATGCATTTATCATCCCCTGAACCGTTATGTAAAAGGGAAAGAAGAGATCTGTCAGTTTTAGTTGCCTGTTGAAGACCAGACATAAGAAATTACTTTGTTTTTCTTTGCCAGTTAGGGACCTATACTATTATTACGCATTGCTTGGATTGTGTAAGTGCCAGTGCTGAAGTACATTTCACCAGGACTGTCTCAAGTTTGATGGGCTCTGGTTGTTTTTCTTTGGCTTCTTCCTGTCTTTTCTCATGACGAAAACAAATGTACTTATTGGTGTTTGGTTTTAGTCTTTACTTGAGTTTTTACCTTTTAATATGAAACATTTGTCTTTCTATGTTCGCTTGCTCAATGGTTATACACATAAAAATCATTGTGTTGCAAGCTAGACTGAAGGTACTGGCAATGCAAAACTGATTAGTCTGAGATACTGTACAATGAAAGGCACTGGTAATCAGTAGTCTGCTAAGGCCAGGAGTGGTATGCTTGTAGTTGTGTGTCACCTATTTTTGTGTTACCTATTTGTGTCACATGCAACTATGCTTTGGGGTGAAGGGAAGATACTTTGGGTCTGCTGAACAGAAAACTGAAATTCAGAGGTCATGGTTGTAACAGACCTGATAGAGGAAAACAAAGAAGCACAATGTGTAGAGCCAGCTGTGAAGACTAGTTTGCAATGGATTATTTAAAGAAATAATTTTTGTTACTCTGGTATATCAAATTCCTTTGTCCCTAAAGTAGTAAGTGCAGGGAGATTGCACTTTCTTCCACAAATCTTACATTCTGCTGTTTTTTTCTTCATTATTCTCTGCCACTAAACTCTTCTGGAGAGAGCTGTTCAAGTCAGGTCAGGCAGTTATTAGCCCTCATATTAGTATCTGAAATGCTTCTTTCTCTTCCCATGCTTATGCTGCCATATCCCTGTGATCATACCTGCCTTTTCTTATCACAGTCAACCTGCCCTCTGCTGAAAGGGAGTGAATTATGAGCGCTTTCTGTACACAGCTACAACAAGACCCAACAGGTAAGGCAGATGCCCCTCAGGCTAATTTAAGTATCCTGTTTCCAAGGATTTGAATAATTATTCTGCACTGGCATTAGCTGTTGGATGGCGGCACTCCGCCTGCTTTGGTTCATTAGTGAAAAGTCAGTTGTGAAGGAAAAGGGTAGGTGGTGCTTTAGCTCTGGCTTTAAAATGTGAGTGTTACCAATACGGCAATACAAATGCTTACCTGATGATTTTAATGGTTTGCTTCCTTTCAAAATCCAGCCCACACGTGCCCAACTCTGTTTTGAAATTGTAATGTGGAAATGACTCTGAACGCTTCTGAAAGTTTCTCCCAAGTTGTGACAAAGTCAGCAGCTGAGGCATTATTCTTCACTCAGCATTTCTTTCATGTCAGCAGTAACAATTTTTAAAAGTTAGATGTACTCTGCCTTTTATTTTTCATTATGCGCTCTGTCTGCTTCTGACTGAGCCTGGCAAAACTTCTTGACAAGACTGCCATAATGTAATAGAACCAAAGAGAGAAAAAATCAGAATAAGGATATTCAGTTACAAAATAATCCCTCCTGTGATTATTCCAGTCTAAAAAAATCTGCCTGTTAGCAAAGTTTTCTGAGTCAGACTGTACTTTTGTTCAGTCTTTGCTCTACGAGGGCTCAATAATGGTAATGGCTGGTGATAAAGTGCATGATATGTGGTGTAACAATTTGGGCTCTAGGAACTAAGGACTGAATGCACACAGTTCCTTTAGCCCCAGGGTCCCCCCTGCTAACGAATAGAAGTTAATACTCTCAAAATTGTAGGGGATTGGGCCCAGCAAGACCATTACTTTATTTCACATAAGCAATGTAACACTTTTCAATAACCTTTCACTGCTGCTTCTCCCGGATCGTTTTACAAGTTTGTGTTTTGCTCAGGACGGGTCAGAACCAGTTCCTGTGCTGCAGGACCAAGACATGGCACGGACAGGTCTTCTGCCTGACTGAGGAGTGCAGGGTTTGGTCCTCTAGAAATACTTGACCCTCCAAGAAGAGAAAAAAGGTAATGATTATCTTGGGGAAACATAAGCTAGTACTGCTGGAGAACTTGTTAGATGCATAAGCTGTTGCTCACTTTTATACTCTGTTGTAAAAACAAAATAAAATGAAATATCTATAGTTAATGTAGGAAGATTTGGGAAAGCATCAAATCATAATTAGAATGGCAGGAAAGAGTTTATACTCGTTATTCACAAAAACAAAATAGATAAGTAGTTATTGATTAAAGGGATGCATGCTTAACAGCAATTTATAAATTCAGGACTCAAAAGATAATGTTTGTTTTACTGCTTTTAATTATTTAACATGCACTGACATTTCTGTTTTGCCAACAGCAGCACAATAGGTCCCTAATGAACTGCACTGAGTTACTAATAATTAAACCATCAGGCAGAAGTAAGGGGTGCAGCATGTTATTAGATTAACATTCTTAAATAATCATTCTTTTGTTTTCTAAAGAAATCTCATTCTGAGAATCTTCTCCCCTGCCCCAGACCAACTAGATATCAGCCTACTTGAAAGAGCGAAGTCCATTCGTGGGTGACACTTACAGAATCCTTGAAATACTGATAAAAAAAATAAATCTGAAGTTTTTCATAGGACTATGATGAAAGTTTGATATCAGTACTTCAAACTCTAGCCCATGAAAACAAATAGAAATTGATTGTTTGCCAAGGGTGTTGGTCAAGCTTTTTCCTTGCTCTGGTTAACTTCTTACTCCGTGATTATTTAATCATTTTAAGAGAAAATGGCTTGGAGTGCAGTAGAAAGTTGGCTTATATGGTTTCTTGAAGGGCAGTATCAGAAGGCAGCGGACTTGTTGAAGGATGCTGTTCACCAGGGAGCAGAATATATTAGCTTGTGTAAAGAATAGGTTGGCGATGAATAAAAAACTTAGTCTAATACCGACAAGTAAAATCTGTTATTTTTTTCTAGAACAAATATTCAGTTCTACTTGCACAGTAGCTTCAAAAGGAGATGGAAGAAATAAATAGGGTGTTGAAAGAGAAAACAAGAATAATTGGGGTTATGGAACAAGAATAATATGAAAAGAGATTGAAAATACTAAGCCTTTTTATTTCAGAGTAGAATGAATAAGAAGAAATATGATAAAGGGATCAGAAATAATGACTGGTATAGAGAAGGTAGATCAGGAGCACTACTCACCCTTTCTCTTAACACTGAAACAAGAAAATATGCAACAGAATGAAAAGGAGGCAAACTCAAAACTGATAAAAAGAAATATTTTCACTTGGTTCCCTGGCAGAATTCCTCGATAAAAGGTGCCACTGAATTACAGAATTTAGCAAGACTTTTTTTTAAAAAACAGTCTGCTAATGTTAAGAACTGTTCAAAACGTGTTGGTTATATCCTCTCCAAAGTTCCCATTTTCACTCAACGTTCATCTAGCTATTGGCAAAAACTTCATTTTGTGTCAGATTATTCACTAACCAGACTTCACTGGAAAGTAGGAGAGTCTGGCCTGTGTCAGATGCTGGTTAAGGGAATAGACGGGATACTGCTTTTCTTGCATCCAAGCTGATGCGTTTTTGATGCCTTCTGCTCTCTCCTTCAAGTTGGGAAGTTCAGATGAGCCTGAAGCCTGAACTGAACAGTTAGTTAGGTACCGTTCATCCACAAAAGCTGTGATGTGGAAGTGTCTGGGGAATGGACTGTCCTTGTCCTTGTTGATAAGTAGAAGTTGTAAATGAACAGAATGTAACATAAAACTGTGGCAATGAGGTTACCAGCTACACTTTCTAGATGGGCTTCTATATTGTTGAGAAACTTTCACAGCTAAGCAGAATAGAGCCTCATTTGTATTTAAAATTCATCTGGATTCGGTAAATGGTGTCGAGAAGCTAACGTAGCAGGGAAAATGTGACTAGAAGGGAAGAGCCTACATAGAGCTGTGAGAAGAAATTTAATTTACATTGGAAGAGGACTTGTTTTTTGGCTTCACTGAATTTTACCCCACCTGCAAGAAAGTAACATTGCTTATTTGTCTTTTTTGTCAAATGCTAAGGTAGGCAAATGAAGAGTAATTTTTTTTCAGTACTGCCAGAATTCAGTGTGGATACTTGGGCACCTATAAAAAGCAAAGACAACATGCATGTACTTACTTATTTTACCAATGTTAGCCTTATTAAGATCGTATTTTGTGCATGGACCTTTCTTTCATGTGGTGTTTTTAAGACTGGCACACTGCATAGTACATTCTTGGGAACATAAGTCCAGCTTTAATCTATGTCAGCCTTAGGTCAGGTCAGGCTCTAACACCATACTGGTGCTAAATGGGTATGACTAAAGTAATCCTGGGCTGGTTCCAAAAGTATCCTATTGAACAGATGTACACCCTTAGGCATATTGTATGCCTGACTGATGCTTCTCTAGTCCTTAATCTTAAATGCGTATCCGATCTGCTGCAGACCAAAGTCCTCCAGTGATTAGCACTAGATATGGCTTTGGGTCAGTATCTTTGAGTGTACACATCCTTTAAGGGAAAAAGAATCTTAAATGTTCCATTAATGCTAAAAATCTTCAGTGGTTATTTCTAAAAATTGAATTTTTTTCTTCAGGTTGGTACCTTCGTTTGTAGGGCTATTAGCTCGCCATCGAACACGGAAGCTTTCTTTGTTCCATTATTCCCACAACCTGTGCATTTTATCATGTCTAGGTCTTGATGTGAAATGTCTCACCACTTTGAGGCTCTTAGAACTACATAGTGATTCGTACTACTTCTTTCTCTCTGGTGTTTGACAGCAGCCAGGTCATGTTCTGGAGAGGTTTCAGGTAGTGGTGCTTCTCATCTGTGCAGGCTGTTCAATTCATACAAATTCCTTATGATGTTTTGCTAGTAAAAACTTTTGTTGTACTCCATATTTATATCTGGGGAGACTTTGGCTTTCTCCCAAATACATTATCTCTGGCTATTTGATTCAAGTAGCCTGAAATCATGCATAGGTTCTCAGTTTTATGATGTTCTCTTTTGGATCCATGATATATCTTAATTCTAAGATTACTGGGAAGCCTTAGCACTGGAGGTGCTATCCCAGTGTTACTGTGCTTGCTCTGGCAAACGGGCTGAGAAGCTGTCTTCATAACAATCATGTTACTGTAAATATGCACAAAGGTTGCACTTGCATGAAAGACAAAGCAAACAAAGGCATCATATGCTGTATTTTACACTTTAAAAATCCATACTGTGTTAGAAGAAACATGAAAATCAAACCAATTTTTACAACATTAGTAGATTGATAACAACGCTGTTTTGAAATTTTCATTACAAAGGGTTCTCAAAAGTGGTTACTAGGGGCTTAATTTTGTTCCCAATAAAGCAGATGTTGCTGAGTTGCAGTTTGCCTGGTCTAGGAGACTGGGAAAACCTGCCCTAGAAAAATATCTTTAAATGGTCCTTTAGGCTTGGTCCAAATCATAGAGTAGCAATTACCCTGTCCTGGAGCAGTGGCCTGCACCACAGGTTTCACAAGAACTGACAGGATTTTACAATAGGGAGATTCAGGCTAAACCATTTCCAGTTTTCTGTCTGGTTTTCTCAAGCAGTCATGTTCCTTCCAAAATGTTTGCTTTTACTCATGAAAAAAAACCAAAAACCAAAACCAAAAAAACCCCCGAACAACCAACCCCAAGAAAAGACAAGTGATGCACAGTGCAATTAAGCAGTTGTTCACCACCCGCTGACCGATGCCCAGACAGTGATCTGCCCCTCCCGGCCAGCTCCCCCCAGTTTATATACTGAGCATGATGTTCTGTGGTATGGCATATCCCTTTGACTAGTTGGGGTCAGCTGTCCTGACCGTGCTCCCTCCCAGCTTCTTGTGCACCTGTTTTCTGGCAGAGCATGGGAAACTGAAAAAATCCTTACATTAGGAGAAGGGCTACTTAGCAACAATGAATACATCGGTGTGTTATCAACATTCTTCTCACACTAAATCCAACACACGCTGTACGTACTGCTAAGAAGAAAGTTAACTCTATCCCAGCCAAAATCAGGACAATGTGACTCATTTCTCTCTATTTGTATTTATATTTCTTCCAAAAGTCTGAGGAGTCTGAAGAAAAGCAGTGCATGGGAGAACTTCAACCCACTTTTGCAAATTCATGAAACTCAGCTAGTACGTGAGTTATTCAAACTGAATCTGAAATTTGCTCATCTGTCAAGAATATGCTATTTCATTTAAACTATGAAAAGACTAAATAAATTCCATAATTTAGTAAATATTTTGCCTTCTGACAGCTCTTCTTTTTCTTCTCCTCTTCATATTTTTGAGATTTTTTTCCTCCTTGATGCCATGTTCTGATGAGTCTTACAGGTGGCAAAAGAAGTAATTTGGGAAAAGAGTTAGGAGGAGAGTTTCTTACAGTAATAAGTTCCCAAATCCTTAATTTATTTTTTTTTACATCACGTAAATAATTCTTAATGGTTTAGGAAACTAATCTGAGTATTTGGTAGCGACTGGTTGGATTGGGCCTCTTGGATTTGGGCCCCTTCTGAATATGAATGTAAAACTGGAAAAAGTGGTGTTAAATCTTTTTCTATGTGATGCATCAAAAGGTTCAGAAAAAGTTCATTTTATTTTTACGTTGAAGAGTTGTGATTAGCCAGAAACTATGCTTTCAGAACCTGCAAACAGTCCATTTATTTGCCAGGATCAGAATGAGGCTCAGAGTTCCAATGAAAACATCTTTTTGTCTGCTAATGTAATGGGTGCTTATTTTCTGCATCTTCATGTTCCTTGGAAAAGCATCAGGGTTTCATTGTAAATCCATTATGTCTCACTTGGTCAGAAATTATAAATGACAACTAGTCCCAAGGTAAAGAAAAGAAAGTATTATTTTGTAGAGTAAAAAGGGGTTAAATCACTTTTTATCATGACTGTCCTCCTGGTTATGACATATTCAATGTATTATTTAGTTTAAGTGCATGATTAAGATAGAACTGGGGTACTTCTGGGGAGCATTTTCACAGACGCTATACTTACAGTACCTCATTCTGTGGTACAGAAGAAAGAAAAATGACATGTCCCTTTGTGAACCTATCCTTTTAAAATTAGGTTATAGATTATATAGTGATGTGAGATCCTCTATGAATTTCTGGGTCAGAGGTACTTTGTTTTCTTTCTTTTATACAGCAAAACCCTTGTATCTTTATTAAAAATTTATTTGCTGTCAATAATTAAATGCTTATTATTTGATCTTTAATGGGGTCATGATTCCCATATTCCCATATTAATGAAATAATGCAGAAGTAAAAAATGCCTTTCAGTTGCAAAAAGTACTTATTATTCTTTCTTTGTTCTGAGTAAAATAGTTTATCTTAAATTAAAAATTAAAAAAATGAATTTTCTTTAATCTTAGAATTAAATTAGTGCTAATTAGTTCTATTTTCTCTACAACATTCAAATGCTAAAGTCTTAGTCATTTCTTCAGAGTATTAATAGTGCCCTTTGGCTGTAATCAAGATTATCTTCAATTAAAAGCAATACAGTTAACTGAGTTACATTAACAGTTATTGTTCTCAAATCACAGGGTTAAGAACACAAATCCTGTGTGTTTTCAGCACGGGTACATTGCAAGGGTGTGTGATGCATGGACGTGTTATTTACATGTTAAAACTAAACTATAGTGTTCACCTATAATGTTCACTGATGAAATCCCTTCATATGTGTGAGACACTTCAAACAAAACATTTTTTAAAAGTGGTGATGTAAGCCAAATTCAGAGATATTGCAGTAAGCGAAAAAATTTTTTAGATTTGGTCAATGTTTGAGTATTCTCCCCCCCTGCCCCTGTACAACCCTCCCCCAGCACTTTTTACTGTAAACTCTGTAAATTATGGGGCATTTTCAATGAGTCAGTTCTGCTTGATATTCACAGCTGTTATTCTCCTTTGTGAAGAGTTAAAGAGCACTTGCCAGTCTGCAATAATTAATCTTATTTTATTAATGCCTTTTTTTAGTTCTGAAAATTTGTTATATACAGTAATAGTGGATTTCAGCTGAAAATAGAAGTATTTCATTCAAATTTCTTAGTGTATCCAATATGAATAAATGCTGGTCCTATAGAAACAGAAAAAAAGGTTTCCACCTATGCTTGTAGAACAGTTCTTTCTGGCTTCAAAAACTAAGCACAGAATATGGGAAAATTTCATTAATGTTGCTGTGTTTACAAACAAAAAGTATAAACATCTTGAGCAAACATACTGATAAGGGGAACTGTGCTTGCTTGTTAGCAGATTACCACCCCAACAGCAAAAAAAGACTGTGATTCTCTCTCAGTAAAAATTACGAACAGTTGGTGACACAAAAAAAGCTTAAGAGTTGCAAAAATATTCTTATGGTATTTCTATACACACCTGCCAATATCACTTCTGTAATGTATTTCAGCCAGAACAGAAAGCTCTGGGCACTTCTAGTGGGCTGCAATACTTGGAAGTTTCCATCAGTTTTGTTTAAATTTTTATACTTCAGATGCTTTTCCAAATTATAATCTCTGTTTATTATATTTTAATTTTTATTTAGGTTCACTTGTTACTAATCTGCAGACCACAGTGGTCATTTTCCTATGTTGCTGCCTCTCAGGAGCTAATGAGGTAAATGGCGTAACTGGACAGATACTGTCAGTAAACCGTCTTCAAATTTAAACAGGTTTCAAAGAGTTTAAAATCTGTTTTCTCAAAGCATAAATGCAAGCAAAGGTTTTCTTTGAACTAACATTTGTATTCTGTGGAGCAAATACCCTTTTTGAGTCTCAAAATGCTGGCACAGCCGTCTTATTTTGACACTGAGGCAGTAAATCAAAAGGGATGGACAAAGATAGGAAACCATGCCCTTCAGAAAGAGCATTGTGTCTGTACATGCAAAAATAATTGCTTTCTTGGAATGTGACAAAAGAAAATTGAATATAAAATATGGTGTTAACAGACAACAAATCTAATTTTTAAAGGATTCTTTTTCTACCTCAGTCAGGAGGATTTCCTGAGGAATCATATATCTTCAGTACAACGTGTAGCTAGGTATGTAGGTAGAGTTTAATGATTTCCTTCTTGGAGGAAAATGAAAATGTGCTAAACTTTCCCAGGATGTTGCAGTGTTTGTCCCAGGACGTGACTTAATAAAATGAAGAAAGAAAACATAGAGTCCAAAACAGAAAGTCCCAATGACTTCTTAAATTCTCCTGTGATTTAGAGGAGGCCAAGTAATCTTCTGGAAAACTGCTACAATGTTTTGTGACTGTAGAACTCTTGTATCAAACTGGGAACACAGGAGTGAACTACCTTAATTGTACCCAAAGGCCAGTACATTGCTTACCTCTTTCTTAGGCCCCTTTCTCTTCTGCTTCTATAGAAGTTAGAAATTTTAGCAGCCGGATTTCATGACCCTCCTCTGCACTTAGAGGAAATGCAGAAACATGGACAGGTTTTATGCACATTCTGGGTTTTTATATAAATTTATACATGTTTGTGTAGGAGAATGTGTCTTTGTAGGGTGGAGAGAAATTATTTGTATGTGTGATTTTTCAAAAGAGGGAAACTGAATTCCTCACCTGAATTAAGCAACATCTTGATTTTAACATTAAGCAACATTAAGAGAAAAAAAAAGACATATTAAGCTTGAAGAAAATTTATAAGCAGAGCTTCTTTCCTTCACTGGGCATGCCCCTTAACAAAATATACAGAACTTGATTCCACTTTGTATCTGTCTGTTTTAGCAAGATATATGTCTTCATAGCCTCATTGCTGCTAGGGGCCTTAATTTGCTGTTCTAGGTTACAGGAACCTTACTCATACTTCCATTTGATTTTTAGACTGGGCTGCAGTCATCTAAATTATGGTTGTAGTTTTATTATGGATTGTAAGCCTTGAGCAAAAGTTAGTCCAGGATTTCAAAGGCTGGTATCTTCTATCTAGCTTTAGCTGTGGTTGACATGAGGTATTTCCTAGGAGGAAAGTTCTGCCTCCAGTGCTGTTGCTGGATTTTATTCCCCTGCAGAAAGTACTGGGAAGGATGTGTAAAGAGCGAACGGGATGTAGAGGCAGTTTTGGGCTGTGGAGTGCCTGTTTCTGTATTGTTCATATTTCTCAGTTAGATTAGCTGGTCCAGGAGTATGGTAGGCTATATTCTGATCACAATCATTGACAATTCGGGACAGTGCAATTAAGACTGGGATGTGTTGTGTTAGGTATTTTGCTATTTACTCCACGCTTGTTCTTTTTTCCAGCAAGACCTACATTTATACTTCTTTACATGTGAAAGTGTGAAGGACAGATATACAACATGCCTCCTACCTGAGTACAGCAGTGATGTGTACTGAGGTGTACCTGGTGTACAGGTGTACACTCACATATCTCAGTGAACCTCAGGTGATGTCCCTTTATGATATGTGAAAGGGAATATGGTGCTTCTTAGTCCTACCTCTGTTTATGTATTATTGTGTTGGGTAGAAGAAAGAATTACTGTTTATTATCTCTCTTCAGCTACCAGTTGATACAACACTAGGTAAGGAAAACGGTCTCTAGTATCTCAATTGATTTCAATGGGCATTGGATCTATCTAGAAAAAATTGCCAGGATTCCTCTGAATCTCGATGGGAAACTGTTTGAAATCTGACTCAGTTTTGTTTTCCTTTTTTCTCCAACATTTTGGGTTTTAACCTCTCTCCACAAAACCAGCTGCTCAGATACACACTTTATATGAGTACTTTATTTCCCAATTTTCTTTATTAGCCAGAAGGAAGTATTAAACATAACTGTCAGCCTGAAAGCTGTGACACTGTAAGAGTATTCAGACTGACTAGCTGATCTGAGTCATTATACACAAAAAAAAGGAGAAGGAGGAAGCCAGGCCAAAAAAGCCTTTTTCCCCTAATCACGTTGTTGTGAGAAGGAGGAAAAAATGTTTTGTCTCACTAATCTACAGGAGCTGAAAATATAAATTTCAAAGTTCATTCTCTACAGAGAACCAAAGAACCCAAAAGCTCCATCATCCCCTGGAGCTCTGCTTTCATTTAATGGAGCTGTACATTAGCTCCTCTGATATTATTACACTATGAAATTCACAGTAAATTAAAGCAAAACCTGCTCTTCATTGAATTTTCAGTCTAATTTGAAATAAGAAATGAATTAGAAATGTTTATGTATATGTAGAGAAGGTCAGTCACTTTGGTAGCTCACAAAGAACTACCCTGAAAACCTGGACCTGTCACCAAGCGTGGGCTGTTGCGCCTCTGCCCAGCCGATTAGGAGGTTCACCTTGAACTCAGGCTTCGGAGAAGGCAGCTTAGAAAACTCAGTGCAGTATTGCAGCGTTCTCCATTTTTTCTGTAAGTGAAGGATCTCTCCCTGGTAAGTTCCTAATATTTTTTTTGATGTTTCAGGGTGTAGCTCAAGTGAGAGTGAAACAATCATTTCCCTGGTATAGTTAGTGATGTGCAAGAAGTTGTCTCAAAAGGTTTCAGGAATTTGATTGACGAAATGAAATATGGTCCTGACGTCAATTTACTGAGATTACTTTTTAATGAATACGACTTTAAAAGCATATGCAAAATTAAGATCAGTCACAAAAAATGCATTTGGATATGGCATTTAAAGAATGATATACATAATGTATTGGAAATTAACTTTTATAATCTACAGAAAATTATTCCTGTTGCTGGCTCTTTCAATTTGTGAGAGCTTTGGCAATGAAAATATTCATTACAAGCAAAGGAAAACTGAATTATGTATTTTTTTTATTAATATTGCCTATGTGCCAGATAATGACCTCTTAAAATGTTAGTGTACGTGATTAGGGAGTTCTTTTGCAGTCAAATCCTGCTTATCTCCCACATGCAACTTCTCTCTGAAGTTAAGGAATGGGTGTGTCTTGCAAAAAAGAATTTCACCAGAATTTTCTCCTGTTCTGTTATTCGTAATTATCACACTGGTTTTGCACTCTGTTTTCTCTCTTTAGATTAATGGTGTTCCTAGTGAAGACAATGAATAGTTCACAGTGACAAAGTGATGAAAGTCCTTTGACAAAAAGCACATATAGCTTTATTAAGTATATATTAATTTATACTATATTTACTTGTTTTGAGTCTTTTGATAAATAATAATTTAAAGCTTAAGAAAACAGATGAAAGAATTGGATTTATTTTCTGATGTTGAAAAGAAGAGGAATCTTGGCAGCAGCCTTTCAGTGTCTAAACAGTTATTAGGAACACGCTGAATTCTCTCCGTATCTGTCAGGTGAAGGACAAGAAGAAATCGGCTTATTTTTTAGAAAGAGAAAGTCTCCATTCAGGAAAAAAAAATTAAAATCTCACCATACAGATAAGTAAGCAGGTAAATAACAATTTCCCTAAAGGAAGGAATGCAACTGGAGATTTTAAAGAACTGTCAGCTTTCCCTGATAGATATTTAAGTACAAATGACTCTACCTCAGGTCATGGTATTAGACCAAGTGATCTGCCGAGATCCTTTTCATTCCTGTCTGACTTAATGATTGTGAGAACTTATCAACAAAAAGGTTATAGAAAAACCTGTTCTCGTTCTGTAAGTTTTGTGATTTTAAGGGAGAAATGTACTTCTTTCTCTTTTGCTTTCTTCTTCCCTATTTATATTTCAAAAGTGATGACACTAGTTTCCCAGCTTTCTTTTGATGATGAATTGTCCTTTAAAGAAATATCATAATATATGTTTGACTTTCTGATAATCCATGAATGACTCTGCTCAAGATGTCTCCTCCCTGCAGGTGCATGCTGCTAGCAAAAATGGTCTCTATCTTGTCTACTACCTCTACTTTAATTGTATTTACAGGGAAGAAATGCCAAAAATGCCTTGTGCTTCACGAGAGAAGACATATGAACTGCATATAGTTTAATCTTCTCATTGACTGATAAGGGGAGTAGGTGGAGGTATGGTGACTTCAAGGAGAGGCTGGCTTATTGCAACCTGTTTCTCTTCAGAATAAAAATAAGGTCAAGTTTTTCCTATCCAACTATCAGCTGAAAACTGGGGCTATTGTAAGCTTGATCCCCTTTCCACAAAGAAAGGGTGGGAGAATGATGGAAATGTTCTCTGGACCAGATCTTGTTCTCCTTCACCACAGCAAACAAGAGGTTTGATTCCAAACATGTATTGGTTTTCCCTAGAGATTTGGTAAGTATCGCTTACAATTTAACATGAGTTACTTTAGTAGCATCTTTGATGTGACTAATGATGCTGTAAAAATAATTATATAATATAATTGTGATACTCTTTAGATTGTCTACTTTTTGCAATAAGCAAAAGAATACCCACATTATGGAGCTATGCAGAGCACTTCTGTTAAAAGTCATTTTATCTAAGTGCATTTGAGACCTCTGTATTTGCTATAGCTATGTTGAATAAAAGTGAAAAATCTAATTTTGTATGTAAAAGTAGAATACTTTCCAAAGGAAAATAAGTGAGGGGGTGGGTTGAGTGAATAAACTTAACATAAACCAACTCATGCATTATTAATCTAATTTCCCATAAACTTTGAACAAAAAGCATGTTGAGACATTACTCTGGGTTTCCTTGTTAGACTGTGTTCATAATACCTTCTCCCATTTTATGTAACGTATTCTTCAGCCTAAATAAGATATTCTTGAAGCCTCAGGATTTTCAATCCTTCAAAGCTCTCTGTTTCATTTCTAAATATTATAGATTTTGAAGCACAAGAGGCTTTATGTTTGGTACCTCAAAGGCTGTTCACCCTTTTAGGTAACCCCCAAGTTGGCTTTCATATTTGCTTATTACCCAAAATTCTTCACAAGAAGCTTCAGCCTGTTTTACAATTAAAGGCTTTGATCATATTTACTGTAGCTACGTAAAATATTTCTGCATGAATGTTACATGAGTTCAGTTTCTGTATTAGGCTAGGAGTTTACCTGATACCCAGTATCTACATGAATCCTTTTCTAATGTAATTATTAAACCTAAACATTTCCATTCTCCTCACTAACCATAGGCAAGAAGGAGAGCTGCTCCTGTGAGCTGTCCCAGGATGCTCGCTGTGAACAAGCTGCAATGCTGGAACCCAAGGCTCTGGGGTCAACCATTTCTATTCCTAGATAATGAAGTTTCTGTCTGGTCTTTGTTTTTTTACTTTAGGTATACCATGTGTCTGGAACCGTTTGGAAGCTTTTCTCAACTGTACATGAGATTTAAGCTCTGGTCCTGAGTAGCAGAACATACTTACTGACATACTTAGGAACAGCTTTGATTCTGCTGTGTTCAATCATAGCAAAAAAGTATCAGAAAGACTTTTATATATTTGTTAAGAATTACTCCATGCAATATGCCAGTTTCGAATTCCTCATTTTAGTATATTTTCCAAATTTTTGTTAAATTTGGTTTTAATTACCTGTTCACAAAAGAATTACCTTGAGAAATACTGAAGTATGGTGAAGATAACTTCATGCTTTGCATGAGAGAATTACTGAATGCATAAGGTACCATATAAAGTATAGCTCTGGTATAGGTAAATTCAGAGAACTGTGCACTTTTGGTAAGAGGCATACCTAAACAGAACTTTGATTCCTGCCCTAAAATTCAATTACATCATTACTTCAGTGTGACAGCTCCTAAGAACCTGCCTATCTTTTGTATTCTCACAACAGTTGTTTTCTTATCTTTTGTTCACTCTGTCTTCCTGAATTATAAGACACAAGTTAGTTTTTGAAGCTGAATTAACCAGTGAGATACATCAGCTAAACTCTATGCAGCTAGAAATTTTGGAGCTACTTTGTTTCATTTGGAAATGTTTTGAATTTGATGGGCTTCAATAGTGTTACAAAATGTTCAGTATGGTTCTTCTCCAGTTAGGTATATGAAGAACATCATATAAGATAAGTGGGACATGAGAGTTCTTCCAGTTTGGTGACTAAACTTTACTAGAGTTTAATCTCAGTAGAATTTGTGACAGACTGAGTACAAAATCTGTACTTAGTATTGCAGGAATAGTATATTTTTGTATAATAATTCTTGTCTGTTTTGGACATATTGAAGATGACCAGGACTATCTTCTCTTAAATTAGTAAAATCAATTCTTATGACTTCTTCCAGATGGGATTTAAGCTTTCCAGAAAACTTCAGTTTTCATGGTTTTGTTGTTGTTTGAAATGGTGAGTCCATGGGCATTAACAGCAAAAATCTCAGTTTTGAGTCTATGGTACTTTTAATGACATTTCAGGTTTGGCACATATGCACACACACCCCACAAGCAAACTACCCTTCTGCCCCAAAAGAAGAGAAAAGCTAAGGAAGTGTTCCAGCATTTGCAGAATGGAATATTTTGGTATGCTTTTGCTTTATTACTTATAATTTTGATGTTTAAATATAGAAAACTGGAATGTAGTGCTTTCACTGTTTTGATACAAATAGAAAAACTTTCATACAAACTATTTTGACCAAAACTTTAAAAAAAAGTCGTTTGTAGGAAGTGTCACATTTAATTTTTTATCTTGAGAAAACTAACGCATTCATAGAAATGTTTCAGGAAAACACTGGAAAATTCTTCCTGGCTCTATTCCTTTTCACCGGGATAGTGACAACTTCCAACCACTGAGAATCATTCTCATTCCTTGTATTTAGTGTCCTGTAGTATAAGGACTACCCAGCTACAAATTTCCCTTCCATTTGTTGCTTCAAAGAATGTTCCTTTCTGCATGGAAGGAAGGCAGTGAGCTGATTTCCTAGCACACCTTCCCTTGGACCAGGTCCACAATAGCAATTGTACAGAAATCATGTAGGAAGCAAATTTCACTATGTCCCTCCACCCTTCTCATTATTTCTAGTTGTTCTGATACAGGTATTGATGCGCGTTTCTGAGGATTGTATTCTCTTGTGAACACTACTTTCCCTCCCTGCTCCTCCTCATGTTTAAGACTGTGCTGTTCACCAAACCATACAACTCTTCTGCTGCTACTGAGATTTTTAATGTATACCTTTGAATCTCAAAAATGCAGTAGATTTTCAGCATTAACGAATTAGCAATCAGGATACAGAATCTTTCCCTCTTTCTCATTTTCGTATGATTTTCTGACATCAGTCCTTTCACTGACTCCCTTTGCATGACTTATACTTAAGGAGTGAGTTTTAGCCTTAAACTTTATCTCATCTTCACTTCCAGGACTGATATTCTCTTTTTTTTTTTACCGATTAGTTCTGTTAAGTGCATTCCTCCTCTTCTCCTATGCTGTAACTTGTAACCAGATTCAATCTATCAGTTTGGAATTCTTCCAGAAGTGGATGACATTGGTCTTCTGCATCATATGATTCTTGCTCACATTAGTGGTCATATCTCTCCTTGGTAAACAAATTACTGCAGGAAGGTTAAAAGCTTGGATTGGAAGCCAGAACAGGAGCAAAAGATATTTTGTTTGCAAGTGACTATTTTCCCTTGGAAATATCTGCTCTTCTATCAGGTTGTCATTTGAGGCTGCTAGAAGTTTTTATTACTCAGGGTTAATTGTCTCTGGTACAATAATCTCAGATTTCTCCTGAGAATTACTGATAGCACACTCTTTCCTTCGGAAAGAAAATTATTTTCCTGTTGGGAGAAATGTGACAACTTTTTAACATTTCTTTAAAAAAATAAAATAAATGGCATCAGGAGCCATATTCTTCTGCCTCCTGTTTCTGTTTTTTCACCTCTCCCAAGGATATTGTTTTTGTGTTACTTAGGTAAACCTTCTCCAGTTTGACATGCCAGTTGAAACTGTGTCATACATTAGTCCAACAAATATAACTAGTTCCTTTCTTGGGAGACTCGTCTTCAGCTCTCATGTCTATGTAAATGTTGCATTGCAAAAAGACCTTGGAGTGTTTTTAATTCATCTGTTTGCACAGTTCAGGCGTAAATTGTCTTTCTGAATACTCACATAATCAGGAACGCTTTTTTGTTACATGTCTGTATCCTTTAGTGTCTTTCTGGTAGTATATTAGTTCACCAAAAGCCTCTGGGAAGTAGGCTGCTGAAGATCCATAGTCCTGTGTAACTGCTTGGAAGTCTTTCCAAATAGGTAATGTATTTTAAATATATTACTGTAATATGACAGGTAAGGATAGGATATCAGTGTAACTAATTTTTGTTTCTGGAAATACCTTTCCCAAAAGGAACACTCCAGGAGGTGATATTTTTGTCAGTCAGTGACTCTTGCATCAGCCATGATGTAATTCTGGAACTTCAACTTCCATGTTCATCTGTGGAAGAGAAACATGAGAATATCACGGTCCCGGGGCTGGCAGTGGTAAGACTGATACATGTTTTGATTGACCAGGGCTTCTGCCAGAGCCCTGGGTTCACAATTCCAGAGCATGGGGAGGGCAGGATAGAGTTGTCACTGACGTCCCCATCATATCTGCAATTAGTGAACATGTTTCTTGTGCGTTCCAATGACTTGGGAATGGGAAAATGTATTTTACCTTTGAACAAAAGCCACTGAAGGTTTTTCTGAAAAATGCTTGATTGGAAGTGTGACGAATTGAAGACATTTGGAATTTTTCCGAAGAGATTTTTCAGATGTTGGGCAGATGTTATTGTTTGCTGACCTAGGACTTTGCAGAATGACAGAAAATAATTTGATGCTCTAACAAAACATTGATTACACACATGAAATAGCCCTGCTAAAGTATTTCCCTTATGGCTTGCACGTCCAGGGTTATGGTTAAACGAGCACTCCATGTCATCAAACATACAGAAGGTGCCTTCGCCACTCTGAGGGGGTGATTCCAGCATTTAAATAATGATTTACTGCTGCTTTTATTAGAACAATTATTGGTTATTTCAGAGTTGAAATGGGCAGATTAAGCACTGTGAACCTCAGCTGAACAGCTGAAACCTCACAACACTGGCAATTTTCAGTGATTAAAGTAATTTACTTTATCTATAAAATGTAAAGATATTTCATAATAGCCATACAGCAAGTACAGGGAGGTGTAGTTTTCCTGGAGATAATCAGACCTCTGGGGATAAAGGGTCCTAGCTGCACCTCATGCATTGCGAGACCCAGAGGGCTTTATTATCTGATGATTACCACACCCCCATTTCCATGTCTTTTTGCTTAATTAATCACAGTAACATTATTGCCCAACTTCAGACAACAAAAATAATGAGAGAGGCTTTAAAAGATTCAAAGACTAGAGGAAAAACAAGAGATCCCATAGGAAAGTACCCATAGTGAAACTGAGGTTTACAAATCACTGAGATCTATTAAAAATGATGCTTACATTTTGTAAAGTGCCTTCTTTAATATAAATATAATTATGTTTTAGATATTGTAAATGTGTATAGACAATATAAAACATATACTTGTTTTGATCAGGGGAGATGAGGTTTTATGTTTAGAATAAAAAAACTTCTAAAACATCAGAGCTATAACACTGAAGGTTATAGCCACTTGCTGTTTTGTTTGGAAAGCTTGCCATATCCACTTTGTTCTTTATTTGGTCCATGCACAGTTCCGTGTACATTCTTATTTCTTTTCTGCCTTTCTAAATTGTCAACCAATCATCCAGTTTTTGGGCACAAATCCAGAGTAAAGTCTTCAGGTATTACCTTTCAGAACTCACTTCTTCAGAAATCGGCACAGGCACGTACGATTAAAATTCTACTATATTCTAATCTCTCCTATTAGTATATCCTTCTCTGCCACACTTGACAGTTTTTCTTACTGTACCTCAGTATAATTGTCTGTAAAATAGGTGCCTGATTTTTAAAAATCTGTGTGAAACATAATTAGTTTACATGCTGATGCCCTTCCATACACTTAGTAACATTAGCTCAGACTGTGGGCAGGTCTGCTATTGTATCTCCAGTCCTGTCAGAGAAGGTATTACCGCAAGCTGCAAATCACTGATCTCCTCCTGATCCTGCATTTAACAAACTCAGTGCTTTTCATAGGATTCATAAATATTTCTTATATTTTGGGTGAAATGGGGCCAACCTTTTAATAACCGCAAGCTGCTCATTTTGAAGTCATAAAAGATGTAAGTCAAGATGACAAGATTTCTTGAGCTTTGAGATTTCCAGATTTTCTTTTCTATTAGTCGAGATATACTATATTAGTGAGATCGCACAGCACAGCCACTGTAGGTGTATGTTTTCCAAAGTGGAAGCTGATACAGGTGGAGGATTATGCTTCCAAACCTGTTTCAGAATTTCAGTATTCAATGCTGAGGCATAGATACATAGTCTAAATTGGAAGACAGAATGAGTTTTCAAATGGCACTTTCACTTTTTCACTCAAACATAAGTACGTTTAGGTGCATATGTGTGGGTGGTCAACTCCTGGGGATGCCCCTGAGTTTCAGTAGAGCATGTATTGACCTGCCTCATTTAGACAGGCAGCTAACAGTGTTCAACTAAGATGTGGCGGTCAGGAGGAAGGCTAGATTGTTTCTGATAACCATTCTTACACAGCACTAATTTTAAGTGAAGGCAGAGCCTTCTGTTTCGTAACTTACTGTGATAATATCAACTCCTTTCATCTCACAGCGGTGTTAAAACTGGCCTGTAATCCGCTCAATGGAAGAATGTCTAAGGAGATTAGAAAATCTTTGTGTGTGCCCTACAACAATACCTCTTTCTTTAGAAGTCTCTCATAGAGTGTATTTAAAACTTCTGACCAATGTGTTTGAATTGTGCTCATTAATTTATCACCTTGGAGTGAAATAAAAGCCAGACTTTGTTAGGGCAGTTGTCAGTAAGTATACCTATGGGGTCTAAGAGTCCTCTGTTGACAGTTTCCTAATTTAAAACTCCATGTTTTTTGGTGCCAGGGATCTCAGCAGTAGAAGCAAAAGATAAATACCATAGTAGGTATTTGATACCTAATTCAAGTTAGGATCACCTTTAGTCTTCCCTGTTCATTATTTGATACACAGTAAAGAGAATATCCATCCACAGGAAAGATTTTGCAATGTTCTTGGCTCTGAAACCTGTCTATGACATGATAACCCTTTCCCAGGAGAATATATTTGTGACTGTCTTAAGCTCTGTAATCTGAAAGGCGAGTTTTTAAGTCATTTATATCGTTATGCTGGAGAGCAACATGAACCAGGTAAGCCAAAATAAATGTCTAGCCATGTGTTCCACTTTGTAATTTTATCTCAAATCTAGATTTTGATGGGCATCTAGAATGAAAAATCAATGAAGAAATGAACCAGCTCAGAAGAATACTGCACACCTGTTTGAACTAATAACTTTTAATCTTGCAGAGAAAAGGAAAAACTATAAACTGCATACAGATAATGTTGTCAGAAGCTCTAATTGTGCTGTAGAAAGCAAGAAAAAGTTTGTAAGCTACTCACATTAGGCAACTAGTGGATTCCAGTGTGTCATGGTTTAACCCCAGCTCCCAGTGGGATGGGGGAGAGAATTGAGGAAAAAAAAAGTAAAACTCGTGGTTTGAGATAAAGGCAGTTTAATAGGACAGAAAGGAAGGAAATAATAATGATGATGATGATAATAATAATAATAACAAAAATTGAATATACAAAACAAGTGATGCACAATGCAGTTGCTCACCACTTGTCAGCTGAAGCCCAGTTAGTCCCTGAGCAGCAACCTGCCCCCTCAGCCAACTCCCCCCAGTTTATATACTGGGCATGACGTCCCATGATATGGAATACCCCTTTGGGCAGCTGGGGTCAGCTGTCCTGGCTGCGTCCCCTCCCAACTTTCTTGTGCCCCCCCAGCCTTCTTGCTGGCTGGGCAGGAGAAGCTGAAAAGTCCTTGACTTAGTCTAAACACGACTGAGCAACAACTGCAAATATCAGGGTGTTATCAACATTCTTCTCATACTGAACTGAAAACACAGCGCTGTACCAGCTGCTAGGAAGACAATTAACTCTATCCCAGCCGAAACCAGGACACAGTGAACAATACTGGTTCAGTCCGTTGGAATAGAACAAAAAATTAAAAACAGAACAACAACAAAAAGCAACAACAACAAAAAAAAACAAATGGAAGGGAGATGTTACAGTCAGTTTTGAGAAATACATGTACTAGTATTTTCAGTGTCAAGTTCTTCTACCATCCTTGTCTCAGTAGTTTTCAAATGACTATAGTTTCTGACATACTTTCTAGTGATGTTAATGTTTTTATTTTGAAATTTACTATCATTCAACTCCAGAACAAAACAGTTTTCATTAATTTCTATTATTTCTGCAACAAATATGTTCATTTCAAAAGGTGATTTTTAAAATTTAAAATATTTATGTAGATTTTCATTGTGGAATATACCCCCCCCACCCTAATATGCTCTAAGTTTACAGTTTTTCCATAGGAAATAGTGTATCATTAAAATAATTTTGCCCCAAACAACATTTTTGCATGAAAACAATTCCAATTAAAGCTTTTTAAACACCTCTGATTTATGGGTTAAGATCTACAGCTAATTTCCCAAGAGATCACTGATTTCTGAATCGTGCCATGTGCAGTTTGTCGGTTCAGATGCAAACTATATGGGCACTTTTGCGTTCCTCCCTCTACAGATGTTGTTATGTCTCAAAACCTTTTTCAGAAAGCTCAAAGCACAGCTGGTACAAATCCTTTTCCCTTTCAGACTCTTTTAGCGATAAGATGTACTGAACTCAGTATCTGAAAAAGATCTGAGGTCCTAGGGAGAACATCTCCAATGTTTTCTGTTTTCAGACAGGAAAATTGTTGATCTTGCACTGTCAGCCAGTAAAATGGTCTGATAACGATATAATGCATTTGAAGAATTTCATATGTTTTTTTTTCTCAAGTGAGTGCTGAACTGATGTTGAAAATATTAGGCATTTTCTAAAATTCCATCTGTATAGTCTCAAATGCTTGCTTTCTTAGCTCCAAACTGCTCTACATATCATGCTCGTTCAAATCCACAGCTGAACATGTCCCACAGCTAAAGGTCCTACAGTCTTTCCCAATGCCTAGACATTGCTTTTGGAATTTATTCTTGAAAGGAAAATGATTCATCCTGACAGTTGGCTACGTGTGGAAGTAGATCCAGGTTGTTTTTGTGAACATCGGTGTTCCAGCAAACACAAAGGAGTGGGCCAGAAGTCAGGAATCTGGTAAGGCCACAGTGCTACCTACCTACCTCCATCTGTAGTTCGGAGAGTGTTATGGCTTAGTCAAGGGGTGATAATAGACCAAATTAATTCAGGGGGCAGGACGTGGGTTCAGGAGTGGGAAATTGGTGGAATTTGGGGAAACAATGGGAAGAAAGTGTATTTCCCCATAAATTTACAGAAGTGGAACATTTGTGAATGAAGCTTGCTCAGAAATGCTAACTGGATATAAGCTATACATAGAACTGGAGAGCCCTGACACCTCACCTCACCCCCGCTTTTGTTTTTTTCTCTGAATATAATTGATAGACTCACATCACACTTCCAGTTTGATAACTTAAAACCTAGTATCAGAAAACAGAGATGGGAAATGTGTAGAAATTCGTACAATCACTGTTGTCGCATCCTTTTACAAAAGAGAGAACCATGAAAGAGATGCAAATTGTCCATACTTATACTTTTGGATGGTTACTTAAATACCTGCCTTTTTCACACTACAGGCATAAAGTTAGTATACCTCAGATATGCTAATAAAAACAAATGTCTATGGTTTCTGGCAAAATAAAAGCTCCAGTAGTTTGCTGTGTGTACTATACACAACTCTTAGGCAATGTCACAGCGCCTACTGAGACAAGCTTGGATAAAGCTGCTACAGTATAAAGATTAAGGCTATGTTATATTCTTTGATTTTTATTTTAATGGTCCCTGCATTTAAATTACTGTGTTACTAATTTTAGCTGATATATTAATACATGTGTGTCAGCTATTTATACATACAATATCAAACCCAAGTAAAATACCAACCAGTGTGTATGATTCTGTAACTCAGTAACATATTGTCGTGGTTTAACCCCAGCCAGCAGCTAAGCCCTACGCAGCCGCTCACTCACTTCTGCCCACCCCCCATAGTGGGATGGGGGAGAGAATCAGAAAAAAGAAAAAAGTAAAACTCATGCGTTGAGATAAAGACAGTTTAATAGGACAGAAAGGAAGAAAATAATAATGATAATAATAAAATGACAATAATAATAATAATAATAATAATAATAATAATAAAAGAATTGGAATATACAAAACAAATGATGCACAATGCAATTGCTCACCACTCGCCGACTGATGCCCAGTTAGTCCCTGAGCAGCGATCCATCCCCCCAGGCCAACTCCCCCCAGTTTATATACTTGGCATGATGTCCCATGGTATGGAATACCCCTCTGGCCAGTTTGGGGCAGCTGTCCTGGCTGTGTCCCCTCCCAGCTTTCCTGTGCCCCTCCAGCCTTCTTGCTGGCTGGGCATGAGAAGCTGAAAAGTCCTTGAATCAGTCGGAACACGACTTAGCAACAACTGCAAATATCAGGGTGTTACCAACATTCTTCTCATCCTAAACCCAAACCATAGCACTGTACCAGCTGCTAGGAAGACAATTAACCCTACCCCAGCTGAAACCAGGACACATATAATGTCTTTCCTACATAGTAGGTTTGTTCACAGGAATCAATAGGATTTGCAAAGTATTTAACTCAAGAACTGACTTTAGACATATCTTTACAGAATCTCCTTCATTAAAGGTGACGGTTAATGAGAGCCTAAAGTTCTCTCCTCTTTTAACTTCGTATTTTGTCTCTGAAATCCAAAGTGATCGCTGCCCCTTGCACATCCCAACTACTTTCAGTAGCGTTGCTGAGAAAAGAGTTTCAACTCTCTCTCTATTAACGGTGATGGAATCTCACTCTCTGTAAATGAGAAATGAATTTTCATAAAAATTTGCAAATGGCAAGGATGTGAGGATTTCTGCCTTTTTACTAGCTGGTTTTGTAGAAGTGCATAGGAAAACAATACCTCTGATTTCAGGATTTTCCATCACCAATGTGTAAGGTACTTGGAACAAGTAGTGGGTTACTGAATTCAGGATTGTAGACTGAGTCTGAGCCTGTGCTCCTTGCACTCTCCAGAGACCTGCAAAGTTCAGATTTGAGCTTTTGGTTTTGATGTAACTTGTAATTGACCTCCAGTATATATAACTTACTTCCAGCACAATATACCTATATTTTGTCTTCAGTTATATTCTTATTCTTCTGAAAGTACTTTATTACATATTTTCTTCCTAATCAGACACTCATTTAGTATATTTCATCTGTGTCTCTCAAATCTCCACCTTCCTCAAATTAATCACAGATCAGATTAATTGTACTTGGTAACCTGACACTCTTTATCTTAATTATCTTATCATTAAACCTAGTGATCTGAGAGAAGGTTTACCGCCAGGTTTTAAACCTTTCTTGTATAGTGCAGAATAATTCAATCATCAAAGCTATCGTTACACTTTTAATCATTTTAATAATATTCTTCTCAGTCTATTCAATTCTTAGATGAATATTATATCTTTTACCTCCTGGGCCTGATGACCTTGGATAAAGAATAAAATAGATAGGGATAGTGGATAAACCCCAGCTTTTTTACTGTCTTGATATGCAGCTGAGTTACTCCACTATTGGTATATAAGTACTTGGTGCTATTTGGCTATATGTCTACTAGTATTTACTTGAGTTTTCATATAGATATTTTTTAATAGTTTAAAGGAGGAGATGAATGAGTGCCAAATAGTTATTGAGGATTGGTTAGTTTGGAAGCTTTTCCACAGGTTTTTTAAGAGTGAGTGACAGCTCTTTGGTAATAAACAGAAGTGGGATTCCTGGTTAGGTTCTCATACACAGCACAAAGTCCCTTCCCTCTCCTCCCAATGGGATCTACGTATAACTCTGGGTTTTTTATTCCTCATTGATGCTGGAAAGCAGAGAAAACACCTAAAGAGGCTCAGGTAAAATTTATACTGTAGGAATAGATTCTTCTGGAGCCCAGAAGAGAGAGAGGTTACTACCAGCAGGGAAAGACTTTCTGCCCACCTGAATTAGTGTCTCATTTCATAAAAGAAAGAGAAGGGAAAGGACTTTTTAGAGGATCAATGTGTTTGGGTACTTCTGAGCATAATATCTGATGTCTTGTTCATTATCTTCATCTTATCATTTAGAACTACTCATACAAGTTTAAGTTGTTGTTACTCATGGAGACAAAACTGTGGTCTTGCTCTGCTCTTTTCACTGCAGTTCATTGTAGCAGCCCTGCTCTTATCATACAAAAATCAAGGAATATATTTTCTGTAGAAAGCACAAAAGAGCTCACATGATAGGTTACTGTAGTGGTGGTGAAATCAGAGCGTAAAGCCTTGGAACCACAACTTAGGTATTTCCTTTCCCTGGCATGTCTGGCTAAAACTTATCTAACTCTTGAGATTTCTGAACAGATAGCTAGGTCTGTAAAGGTGTTTTTCAGGCAAAGTTACAATACCCCTAGGCATGTCGTAAGTGCTAACAGCACTAACGAAAAAAGAAATCCAGAAAGCTTGGACAGGTCTAAGAGTGCAATAGGGAAGGCAATTCGGCAGGTAAGGCATTCTTTGGTGAAAGCATAGAATGCTGAACTGCAATAGTTAGATAGTTCTCTGTGGGCCATCAAGAACACATAAAGACTGTCAACATCTCTTACAGATCTTTTCACGGATCCTATTACAATTCGCAGTAAAGTGATCCTCTACCTGTCTTTCCTGAGGGGTCCAATTAAGGTAAGGATTTATTCAAGACTGACCTGGGGCTTGCACAGTGCAAATCTGAGAGGAACATGATGGTTCTTCCCTTTTATCTCAAGAGCACTCCCCATGCAAGAGTTTGTGCTAGCAGATAATCTGAAAAAGGATTTTCTAGTTGGGAATTCTCCCACTCACCGCTTTATAACTTGTTATACTTCACGTAATTATAGAGAGAGTGAAATGAACTTATTTCTTTCATCTCCTAGTGGCTATCCAGACAAGTGTCCTCGGAACCTGAAAAGGCATTTGAACCAGGATGCTTTGCATGTCAGATGAATATTCCAAATGCTGGTCTATCAGGAGGATATGTCTTTTGTTATCTCCTAAGAATAATTCATCTAGCTTTCCTTTCTGTATGGTGATGAGCCCACTTTTAGGCTGTGGATTTCATGAGCTGTCAAAGAGTGGAAAAGTAACTGTACTTGAGCTTGTATTTACCCTAAAGTAACCTTATATATATATTTACCTTAAATATGTCCCTTCTTTCTTATGCATTGCTTTATGATTGTTCCATAATTTTCTTGTGGAACTGTTGAGCTTTGTGAGGAATTCCAGAGTTCAGAAGCTATGAGAAATATGTAGAAACTACAATCCCAACTGTAGGTCCACTATTTACGGGTTTGAATAAGACTGTCTACTTTGGACTTCTGCCTGAATCACTCTTGTCATTGCTGTCTGTAAATGTTTCACATCTCTTTTCAGTCATTTGTAAAGATATATACATGTGAAAGTTGATATACTTGCACTGGTGTCACAATGACTACTGCTGGATCATTCTTATAAATCGGATAATCAGTGAACCTCAGAAAGCCAACAGAGTACACCTGACAGAGCTGCAGAAACGCAAGAACAATTTACTGTGAGCAGCCCCTCAGTCTGCAGGATACATGAAATAGCAGTGGTGTGACTGTGAGTCTAAGCACAGGTGGAGGTAGGTGTTCATATCAGAGCTGCTAGCACAATTTCCTGAGCTAAGCAAAAACAAGGTATGGAATTCTGGTCATCCATTTGCAGGAGCACAAACAGCCCAGAGTTTATCCTCAATTAGATATCATCAAGACTTCAGAAGCATTCGGGGCTATATATTACATAGGAGGTTGCTTGCTAGTAATGCAACACCATTTTATTTTATTAATAATAGAATAGTAATGGAAGACTGAGTAACGTTATAGTATAAACAAATACAGAGCATACCAGGAGAGATGGATAAACAAAACAGAATTGTTGTGATAAAGGGAATTTATTTCTCCCAATGAATATTCAACTAAAATGTAGAGTTTGAAGTTTTGGTTTATTTCTGTTAGTTAAATGCAGATTTAATTAACTCTTCTTATAATGCTTTAGTATTCATATTCTTATTTTTACATTGCTAGATTTAAGGAATGAGGAGAGAACTTTGCAATTTGCAATTAATGATATTTGGTTTTATTAAAAATAAGTAGAGAGCCATATCAATAAAGAATAGACATTAAGATTATGAAGGAAATCATGTGTCGAAAGTCCTTGCCTGTAAGTAGGCGGTGCTTGGAGGTTTTATTGGCCATATTATCTTGGTTATTTAGGGAAAGACATACGATCTGCTCAAGGTAAACAGCTTGAAAGCATTTCCACCTGCAATTGAATCTGTTTATGTGTAGGTATAGTTGGGGCCTGCCTTGGGCTTTCTGGGCTCGTTGGAGAGCCTGAGGCAGTGTCTTACATAGCATAATGTTACTGAACCAACTTATTACTTACTACTGCAAGAACATTAGGGTAAACATTATTAGTAAGGTAACTTTAATAAGGTAGCTACCTGTACCATGAATTTACTGAATACCAAGTTGTTCAGCTAGATTGAAAGACTCTTGCATTCTTACACATTTTTTTCTTCCTGGAAACGGAAATTTGGGAAAAACAAGGAATTGCAAGAATGCAAATACCTATTAGACACCAGGTGACTGATCCTGGCAGCAGACGATCATTAGACTGAACTTTGTACCTACATGTCGATACCTATGAATCAAGGGAGGCCTGCTGGGGCGTGGAGGGATGTCATCACACAGCTATAGAGAGGTTGTCCGACATTAGATTTCACAGAATCTAATGCAGGTATTATGCCAAAGAAAAATTGCCATGAAATCCATATTTTGGGTAGACTTCTAGTTGTAATTCAAGCAAACAAGAAGATGTAGCCTATGTCCAAATCTGGTTATATGTGTTAATGGTACCACTGAATTAAAAATATCTCTCATAACCAGGGTTAATCTTTAAAGTTTACCTTTTGCTGATACTTAAATTCATGTAACAAAAATCCTCAAAATCTATGGAAAAATACAACCAAAAGAAAAATGTATCTTCTCTATATACTGTGACTATCAGTATGTCAAGGCAATAACCTGAAAGAGTGTATAGAATGTCTGTGCATTGTTTAATCTTGAGCCTGATTTTTCTTCCTGTTTTAAGAGATAAGTAACACTCACTTACAGTAAGTATCTACTCTGGCATAATGACTGGTATCAGAAAGATGATTCCTCAGAACAGGTATACAATTAAGAACGAACAATATTATTCAGAGAGTCACAGAATGATGATCCTCTTTTCGATAAAGGCATGGACTCATAAGAAACTTGGTGGGGATGCTGAGATATAAGTCACCTAAAAGACTCCCCTGAAGTCCTATGAAGTCTCGTAAGTGTAGAAGTAGTGAACACTTGTAGTAGAAAACAGCAATGGAAATGCAGAAATATCAAGAGAGGATATTGCAGAAATATGAAAAGTTTTACAAAAAAACAATTTTAAATAGCCCCATGAAGGTAATATTTAAATGAGAAAAAAAGAAAAAAAAAAAAACAGCTGCTCTTAAAAGCAATGGAAACAGGTGCATAGGTTCAGAGGCTCAGTTTTTAATCACATTTCATTCTTCAGGTCCCTTCTGAAAGTTGTCCTTTATCATGTTGTCAAAAATAATAATAACATTTTAAAGTACTTAGATTATACAGTTGCTTGGACCCATGCTTCTCATGCTCACTCAGTTGCTTCCTAGAGAAGCCTTCCTGTCTCTCTGTTTTAAGTGTTCTGGGGAAGCTTCCACTCTGATGGTGCGACCATAATGAACAAAATGCAATGGAATCCTTTTCTAAGCCTACAGTTCCTGAGCGCTATGACAAAGCATATGCTAATAGTGTTAGGGCTCATCGGAAGTTCTTAAAAAATACCATCTGCTACAATTTTTGCCACTGAAAGTTATATGCAAGCAGAGGTAAATTTTTATATGCTCAGTCTAGTGCATGGAAATATATTCCTGGAATTACAGTTGACCTAAACTATGCAAAACAATTTTTGCATGTAGTTACTTTTGAAGGTCTAACCTAAGATTTCAAAGATGAGACTGATAATAGAAAGGAAGCTGATCTACACAAGTCCACTCTTAAAGTACCCTATGGTTCAAGAAAATGCCTCCTTTTCACTTGAATGCTTGGGAACTGTCTTTAAGTTTGCAAACTAAATGAAGAGCAACACTATATTTCGCATCTGACTACTCAGTGATCTATGTTCCTCAACTGTAACAGGTAGCATTAACACTTAAAACCAGTATGGCTGCTAAAATCCACCTCCACAAAAAGTATTTATGGTTTAAAGTAATAGCATGCAATAAAAAGCATCACAGTTTCATCATAATCCAGATCAGGTTTTAGGCGTTAATTCTCTCATATTTAAATAAAATCTGTCAATAGAGCTTTTAGATGCTTTTGAGGAGACCAAAACAATTAGTTTAATTTGTCAATAAAACCCAGAAATAAATTAGCTCTGCAGCTAATTTACTGAAAGAGAGAGACTTCTCTATTATTTCTTTTTAACAACTTTGACCACACTCAGTCTAGGGAGCTCCATACAAAAGATATACAGAACTGGAAAAAAATAACTGATTAAATTTTAACCAGCTGCTGGGCAGATAGTTTGCCTGAGGCACTTTTGTCAGTTTCAAAGGGTCCTTTTATTAATTTTGCATTTTGTATTTTGTTAGTGGAAAGAGCTAGCTCTGTTGGGACTGCCAAAAGCTATAGGCAGCGAATCTTACAGCAGCAGAGAGGAAGCTGTAGAGCATGCCAAGTAGATTTAGCACACTGAGCACTCTAAATTACATTTGTTTTATCAGTCCTGAAAATATATTAACTTCAGGTGTAAGTTCTTTGAATAAACCCTTAAAGCTAGTACATCCAGTTCCTCCTCTGTTTATACAAGGCTTTTATTTTGTCTATAAAAATAAACCACTGTAATCTTTGCCAAATATCTACCCATGTAATTTAAATCTTTTCTTCTTATGATAGTTGGCACATTCTTTGTTGGTCTGTTTTCTCACTCACGTTGATCTTATGTTCTTACCGAAAAAAGTATTGAAAGTATTATCTAGATCATCCCCACTTTCCACAACATTCAGGTACAGCTTTTATGGTCAAAAATATTCAAGTCTAAGTGAACCAATATTTAAATAAACATGTTCCACTTTCATTTGAACGGAGCCCAACATCCATATCAGCATGTGGAAAATGCTGCATGTAGCATATTGCTCAGAAAAATTGTGAGCAGAAGTTAGAACTCAGGGGTTAAATGAAAAACACAAACCTCCCTTGTGATGCTGGGAATTTCACAAGTTCCACTCAGGCAGCTTCAAACAGCATTAAACACAAAGGAAAAAAAGTATACCCTCAGGCTAGAATTTGCAGAAGACTTACCTGCAGTAGAATGGAGCTAAAATTAAGCCTGAAGACAAAGCATTTGGGCTTACATTTAGAAAACTGAATGGCAAAGTACGTATTTTTAGAATGTGTATCACACTCCTTTTCTAGTTTCATTGCATTTTTTAAGACAGCTTTTTTTTTTCCCAAGCAAATTTCTTTATCCAAAATCAATATATGATGGTGTTACTACTGCATTATTTAATGTCTTCAACAACTATTTTCTTGTGCAATCTTGTGTTGGCTAACCTCATTGGTATCACTTATACATAAAGGAGCATGTTCTTGTTGCCACTGAAGTTAACAGTAAATCTGTTAATAGCAAAATTGCCTTCATGGGAGAAAACTGAGCTCAAAGTAATTAAAAAAATCAATTATATCCATGTCTTTTTCTGCCTAATGTTTAGTCAGGTTTTCTGTAGTATTTTAAGAAAATTGTGTTTTATACTTTGGGTCACCTGCTAGGTTTATCTACCATGTATAAGTGCAAAAATATAATAATCAGGAAATCTTTAAATTGTACCAGTTCCTCAGTCTGTATTTGAAAGAAGTTCTACTCGGGAAAGTACCAAGTAAGAAAAAAAAAGAGATTATTTGCTGGGAAAATAGACACTGTCAACTCAACTGCACTGTGTGAAAACATTGAAATTAATTGTCTTCCAAGATTCAGTCTGAAGGTCCAGCTGTGGTTTGGCAAATGCATAAACAAATGCTTAGCTTATGAGATATATTTCTGTAACATTCTAGGCTCTTGCTCAAGTATTTTATGGAACTGGGGGCAGCCAACTGAGAATTTACGTTGTGTTCATAACGTGCAGTGATGCTAGCATCTGCTGTGGTGGATGGAAACACCAAGGTGAGCGCGGATTCCGGAGGGCATATACCTACACTAATGGAGTGCCCAGCTCCTCCTACTCCTTAATACCTTGAGTCTCCGTTATGTAGATAACGGCTAACTCTCCTGTAAAATTAGGCGGCAGAGTGGCTATTAGCCATACAAACTCACTCTGTAATCAGAATAGGTTCTTTCTTTGACATTATCATAACTCAATACTTTAACAGACAATTTTATCAATGAGATAATCTGAAGAAACAGAAGTCGGTTCTTTCTTTCATAATTGCATGTGCTCCGTATTGCTTACAACAAGTGACAGTTGCTGACGAGAAGAGCTAATTCTGTAGTCCCCATGGAGCACTGGGAATGCCAAGGAATACAGTATGTTGGCTTTTGAGTCAGCAGAGATTTATATACTGTGCTTGACTTTATGTTTTAGCTAAGTAACGCATACATCTTGCAGGTTCAGTATCATAATTTCTGCCACAGTATAAACCCAATGGACCCTTTCAGTTCCACTGAGGTTGTACCATTTAAAATCATGAGGGGATCATTCCTCATTTGTAACTGAGCAAGTCAGTAGAATTCCAGACTGTGGCAATGTTGGAAAGCAAGCCATTTTTTCATGTTTCCTGTCCTTCCTCTTTCTTGACTGTAGAGAAGTAGTTGTTTGATATTAGAATAGAATTTTCAATTTCAATTAAGCAAAATGTTGATTAATTCTTTGAGGGAAGTGTTATATTTTGGAGCAATGTTAATGTTATGGTTGTAAAAACAATTCTGCAAATTTTCAGTTATGTGCTAGCTTGTTTTCTCTCTATGGTATGTTATTTACTAATGGATGCCAGATCATGGTCAAACTAATGTCAATTAAAACTCATCACAAGTGGGCAGTTTCATAAACTTGGAGCCGGTATTACTGAAGGTGATCAGTGATTCTGGACCTCTGATTTTGTATGCTCACAATTTATGTGAGGATGTATGACATACCCTGTGGCAACAACAGGACAGATATTTAAACATTCTTTTAAAACTGGTGCTGCTGGTCAGCCATCCTCCCTACCTCTCTGAAAGTATCTGAAAGGATGCTGGACCAGATTTGCAAGTTCTTTCCACTCTGCATTGCTTTGAGCTGCCTGTATTATTTCTCATTGACTATCATAGCTGTCACTGAATCTGATGCTTACATTGAAAAGAACCTAAGTTACTTTGCATAAAACAGTCTTTCGCAAACAGAAAGCAGCAGTAGGAAGAAGTGGCACATGATTTTAAGAATGAAAATGGAGACTAATATGAAACTCCGCCACTTGTGGCCCATGTATTTCTTGCCTTAGAAATTCTTCTTTTTGCCTACCCTTCAAAATATTAATTGGGTGCAGAGTTCAAGATTCTCTCATTTTGTTCTCATGAAATGATGAGATGCATTGTCTTACTGCTGTGAAGTCAGATCTTGGCATGATTCTTTCAATTTACTTCTGTGTTGGGTTATTAGCAAGGATTTTTTCCTTCCATAAGGTTCCTTTCATGTACAGTGACATGCAGGTACACAAGCATTCAAGACTTAACATTTTTCTGTGATGTCCCATTTAAATTAGGTAAAATCACTGTAATGATTAAGGGAAGGGAACACAAAAGCAGCGTGAGCTTATCTGAAATGAATTCTTCTTTAGGTTTCAGTGAATACCCGCTGAAAAGTTGTTATAGTGTTTTATCTGACTCTACATGCAGAATAACATGGTTCATTGATATTTTATCACAGAAGAAATGTATGCCTCCTATTGTGCCTCAAGAATAAGCAGGCAGTTGGTTAAGCCTACTCTTTTTACCCCACTTTTGAACATGAACCATGCTGTAGGGCTCAAAATGCTTTCACTGCACCAGTGTGATGCTGAAAAAAGGTAGTTTTATGTATCTTTGTTTACATCATCTTACAGTGCATTAGCTGACATGAGGGAACCCAAAGTTTCAGGTGACATAAAAGCTAAGATTTTACTAATTTTGCTTTATTCCTCTCAGTGTGCCCAACAAGGAGGATTATGCAACAACCAGAAGACCCACGGTGTTCATATTCCCCTTTGGCAGAACACTGCGATCCTTTCACATCGGTTTTCAGTTGCTCCTGATAAAGGTCCTCAACACACTGTTTTATGTCAAATAGCCTCTTGTCACACAATGGATCCAGGCATCTAAACTACAGCACGATTTTTCAGTGCTAGAACTATGTTCTGCGTGGTTTGGCAGGTTGTAATATCCATATATTTAATGCTGATGATTTAATCTAAATAATGTTAAATTGAAAGCTCGAGGTTAAACTTTTAGAAAAGAAATAATTACCTTGCACACACACTAGTCAAATCATTCCCTCCCTAATCCTGAGTACCGGATTTACTTTGAACTAGGGATGGAGAACTCATTACGGAAAATTTTGAACCAGCTAGCAATTTGTGGGTTTGAAAGTATCTCTAAAGTAGCCTGATGAACACGATCGTCAGAAGATAAGAGATATATAAGAGACATTGATTTCAGATACAGAATATAAGGAATATTCACGGTTCTCTGCCTTAGAAAGCAGAAAGGCTCAATCTGGTAATTTTGATAAACAGTTGTGGGAAGATGGTAGCCGAACATCTTCATTGACCTCTATTTTTTAATCTCTGTGTCAAAAAGGAAATTTCAGATGTACAGTGGTCAATTTAGTAGAAAGATTCTCTTTCCTGTAACAGTAAACCCGTAAAAACTGTGGGATTAATTTTAGTAGCACCTAGCAAAGCATGATTACTATTTACAGGTGTGTTTTACTTTTCCTTCCCTCTTCTCTCTGTCTAATACAGGATCAGGCCCTGGGTTTGATATTATAACTTGCAGTATTGCTGCTGTTGAGTGCATATGGATAGTTTGTTTTTAAATAAATGCAGTTAGACTTGCAATGAACAATATGAATTCCCTGACTTAAATATATTTAACATACAGCATATAGAATAAAAAGTAATGTCAGTAGTTCCATTCTGTAGCTAGGCACAGGACAAGTTTCTTGTTACTCTCACCCCTACTTTACAGTCAATCCACTTTTTCAATAGTTAGAGAATTTTTATTAATTTGGATAACTGGAATCTATAGAATGGTTTTCAGGCAATTGCTTCAAATTCACTTCTGCTTCCCAAAGTAGTTACAGTCACTCAGCCAAGTTCTACACTTGGTTATAGTCTGTCTAGTCCTTATGAATTAAATGGACCTTTTATATATGTTATGTAGGTATGTTCATAACAGAAGTAAAGACCCGAGGTCTTTGTAAGAAGAAACCTAGTAACCATTCATTAGTAAGTATCTTGTTGTAAAATGGGTTGTTTTTCTTTGATACTAGTGGCCAACTAGAGTTAATCAGTGTGAAATTTTACATGAGTATAGTATTTATGGCACTTACCTTTTCAGCGTAGCTTGGGAGTTTGTTTCAGGTGTTTGTTTTTTTTTTAACAGGGTATTTAATAGTACCTCTTTGAAATTTTTCCCTGCTGAGACTTTCCTTTGGCAGCTCAGCTTTCCAGTGTTGGCTGATTTTGTCAATCTACATGATCTTTGTGTGGGCTGAACTGCTGCTAACTGGTGTTAGTTTTGTTTTCTATTATTTTTTGCTGATTAGCTCTTTTGTTTGTTTGTTATGAAAGAGAAAAAAAATTGACAGGGAGTGATCATAATAGAACTTTGGAAATAAAGGTTCAGAACACAACACTGACTTTTCCTTTCTTGAAGTTCTGAGATAAGTTTTTTGGTTTTGGTTTTTTTTAAGTAAGAAATCGTGGTAAAGAGGAAAATACTGGAAATTACAAATGCATCTTAATTTGTAGATTGCAGTCACATTGCCTACTGCTGGATTATTACTGTTTCTCTAATTTCCTTAGGTGTATACTAAGGAATTTCTGTTAACATGCCTCCGGCCCCGCCAAACTCACAAAGTTATAATAAAAACCCAAGAGCAGACATTTCCCACTCCAGGCTTGTTGCCTAGTGCAATGTTACATATTCTTTAAAAAAAATGGCCTACTTGATTGCTACAGTGGTGTGTCATTGGTCATGCCATTGACAGCAAGAGTTGTAGTGCAGACAGAAAAACTGCATTAAGAACTGAACTTTGGTAGTTGTAGATTTTTTATTTTTAATAAAGGAAAATATGTTAAAATAAAAATCAAAATAAAAAATGTAGAAGTATAAAATCTCTAGTTTGTGGGCTACATAACATCTTGTCGGTGCCAGAGGTTTGGTTTTCTTAAACAATAAGAATAAAATCAATGTGAAGACTATGAGAGGTTAAAAAGGCAGCTTGAATTCAGATGAATGAAGTATATGCAGTGGAAGAAATAATAGGAAAAGAAGACCAAACTCAGGGAAACAAAAAGGCTAAGGCTAGGTGAAAAAAACCCAAGATGTAAAAAGATATTATTAAGGTAATAGTGGAACAAGAACCTTAGAGAAAAGTTAAACATGTATCAGTTAACACATTAGCCTGACATTGCACTCAGGCATTTGGGGTCCAGTCAGTATGGAATTAAAAAATTACAGAATTTAATTAATATTAGGCAAGGTGGTAAAATATCTGTGGTTACTAATAGAAGTATTATGGCAGAATATTCTCAAAATTCTGAAAAACGTATTAATCCTGCTTTTGTTTGTTTGTTTGTTTGTTTAAAGTTCAGAAATTCTTAAATAGATTCAGACCGTTTAATACCTCCAAAAATTGCAAGGATGGAATCATCATTGTTTGAAGTTGTTTCCTGTGGGGAAAAGGTGAATCACAGTTTCTTAGTTCGTATCAGTAGACTGGAAAAAAAAAATCCTTGTGAAGTTCACAGCTGAATGAAATGGAATATTAAATCATAGCACAGATAAATCTGTTTTACAAGCTACTCTGAGTATTCTTGCTGAGCAGGTTCATTTGGATTATGTGTGTTGAACACAGCTGAACACAAGGTCTTATGTCTACGAATTCAGGTACGTTGGTTGTGCTTATGAAACAGGAAACCTTATTATAAGGTAATAACATCGCCTAAAGTAATAATATTGAACTTCAGGGCAGTGATTGCCCAAGATTTGGTTTTTTTATAGTTCAGTCAGTATTTTTATAAGTAATTTATCATTAGGATTTAAATACTTCCAGCAGCCCAATAGAAAGGGATACTGCAAATGTGATCAGCACTCAGAAAGGTAGAACTCTGTGGGTGGGACAGGTAGCAAATACAAACTTTAAATGTTACTTCACAACAAGGTACTTCTACTCAATGTCTTTTTCCTGCGGCCTCACCTGACCAATGTGGCTCACAGTTTCAAAGTTTAGTAACACTGTTGAATGGTGCCAACACCTAAAATTCAAATCTTTGCTCTTAATTTGATTTTGTGTAAGCATATAAAGCACAGTACATACAGCCTCCAAGTATACATGCTGACTTTGAAAGCTACACTGTTTTAATTAGAGCTTTAATATGCCACTTTCTGTTGCTGCTTGCAATTCCTGCAAGAGGAAAAGGCTCAAAATCTACGTTGTTATTATGCATTTCAGGTATACATTTTCATGTGCACTTGTCCCTCTCTGTGTGAAAATTTCCATGTAAAAAAAGATGGAAGTGTGTGAATGTTGTTTAAATGTCTTGTTTTTTACAAAATCAATATGCAAGATTGAAATTAAAGAGTTGCAAAACCAAACATCATAGTTCACTACATTTAGTTCAGATTAATGTTATATTTTCTACTTATTCAAAAAGGTTCATCTTAAATTGTCCATAATCAATTACTGATTTTCTCCTTTTGTTGCTAAAGGTGTCCTCCTTAGTTGTATTAATCTTCTGTAAATACAGAGCTGTTCTGGCTGTACTTCATGTTCATTTTACAGATTTCAAATAGCATTTTCATGTAATGGGGAGCCCAGGACAAAATCTCATGCAAGTTGGATCAAATTTGAGAGAGTGATAGATGGAAGGTGTTTTACAAAGAAAGATGTACCTGTACAGGTCACTACAAGTGAGTCACCTGTTGAAGTGGAAGATTATCAAAATGTCCTCTTCTAGAGAGGGAAGAATGGTTATTTCAGATAGTGCAGGGAAAGAGGGTGGACATAAGGAATGGTGGCCAGGAACAAAAAGCAACAAAAAAGTTTTTTTCAAAATTAGCTATGAATTAAGATGCAATTTTTAAATAGGAAACAATCACACCTAATCTTGGCACTTGGATGATTGGTGAAGTCTGATTTCTATGACTAAAATAGTGTTGTAAATCCCAAACATTAAAGAAAATGCCCACTGGAAAAACATAAACCAGCCAGATGTATAAAACTAAGATAAGAACAAAACCAAAAGAAAAAAAGTAATGGTTCTTCACAAAATTGAGCAATTGAACAACTTGGGGATTGGAGTTATGGACTTTTTAGTTTTATTTTCTGTTTCACAAAGAAACTCACCCATAATGAATAGCACTGATTTAACAAAAGTTAATGAGTGGAGTGGATAAAAGCTAGAGATGTCTATTTTGCATTACAAAACATTTTAATGGTTTTTTTTTCTGGTTTGGAGTAAAACCAAATTAAACATTTAATGTTTCAGAACTTTTCATTATATGAGGCTATCATCTAGAAAAAAGGCTGCATTTTTTTTGAAAAGAAAATTTCCCACCCATATGTATTTTTCAGTTGTGCCTATCTTTTATTATGCCTTCAATATTTTATGGCATATAGCAAGAATCAAAATATTAATTTAATGATTATATTTATATAGGTCTCATTTGAGGACAACGGTTTTTCATTGAATGCTATTTGAAACATCTTACTATTTAGATCCATGTATCTTGTGTTACATTGGAACATTTTGATGGTGATTAATGTATGTAGGTGGAAAGTTTTCAAGATAACTGAAAAAGTTTTACATGGTTGCATACCCTTAAAAATTTCAGACGAAAACTTTCTGAATAGTGAAATTTTCAATTTTTTTAATAGAAACAAATAAAAAGTTTCCTTGGGAAAAATCACAAAAATATACAGGAAAATAAGTCTAAGTCAAAATCTGTAAAAATGTTATCAGGGAAAAAAGCTTTAGTTGGCATCAGTGGAATTTCCTGACTGAAATTTTCAGTGCATAGTTAGGACAAAAGTAATTTTTATTTGGATGTCTATAGTATCAATGGATGTTCTCTTTGGAATGTTCTCTATGTAGAAAAATGTTTAAAATGGTCACATAACTAAGAAAAATGGTGCCTCATAGCTCAGTGGAAAAGTTATGGTCCTGGCGCAACCTCAGTTAGTAAAATACCATTTTTACATTACTCACTGAAGTGCTAAGTTCCAGTTTTAAAAGGTACCATCATTTCAGCCTCTGTGTAGATAGCAAAAAGCTAATCACATGAGTTAAAAGTATTGGAAAATTAATATCTGGTTTCACAAATCATAAATATCTTGACATCATAAGTTTAATGTTTTCCATAATCAATCCAATGGCTTAGATTATTTACCTTATGAGTCCCGCAAGGAAAAGAAAGCTGAAATACCTGTATCATAATATTTCTCATAACTGATTAATGTTTGCCTTGGGAATTACATGATGTTCAGTGTATTTATTTTTTGCTACTTCTAATGCTTGGTAGAACTTTCCATAAAAGATAAATGTACTCTTGGTCCCTTAAGCAATACAGAAGGAGTAGCTAATACGCGTATGTTACAATAGTGTATAGTCATCCAGATGTATGCTATGTTTTCTATTTTCCAAATGAGTTTTCAGAGTCAATTGGGTTAACAGGAGAGCTAATATTTCAAGAAGAGTTTAAACAAACTGGTTTGTTAATTTTTCCCTGGGGATCAAAAGCGGGAAATAGGGAAATGGCTAATAAGAGCAACCTAGAGCTAGTGATATTGTGCTGATAGAAAGAACTGAATTAACTTAAATGTGTCACATTGATTTAAGATGTCTGTGATGTATTATAAAATGTGTTCTTGCCCTGCATCTACCTTTGGAAAACAAACCATGCATTTTATTAATGTAGTATCTTAAGACCTTGGTAAAAACTTAGCCAAGGCAAACTTATCTTTACTGTCTTGTGTGTATTTGGTTTAAGATGAAAAGACTTGAAAATATAAAAGAATTTGTAGGAAATGGGTAAAATACATAAAAGGTTGCTCTGATTCTTTCTGATCTATAGAACTTCCAGGGTTTTCCAATGCTCCCTTGTGCATCTTTTCTGAATGAAGGCAGAGTTTGAAAAAGGGCCCCAGGGGAGCACTGTTCCGCAGTTGTTTGGTCCCCTCTGGAGGAAAAAGAATAAGTACGTGGACAGGGAAGGGTCCTCGTGTGCTTCAACTCCTCCCTGGGACATGGTACACTGTAGAGCTTTGTGCTGCAACTTGGATGCAGCCACAGAGAACGCACCATATGTGGCTTCCAAGCCCACGGATAGACTTCGATGCACTCTGACAGCATACCCCAGAGGGTCCAAAATATGGGTGGTTGTCACTCAGCATGAGTAAGTTTAATGGGCATAGGCTTGTGACCAAATACAGGGCAAAAAACCAGGAGAAATAAAAAATTCCATAGTGCTGCTTTTCTTCTAGTTCAGTTATAAAGCAATAGCCTGATCTTCCATTTACTTGTAGACCTTATTGTCACAAATATACATACTAAATGTATGAGTAAAATGTTACCAAACCATGATTAAACCCCTTCTTTCTTTTCTATTTTGCGTTATACTAAGAATAGGAAAGCAAAGTTACGTAGCCATGCTGACCCCCACTTCTTCCCATACCTTACAATTTTTTAGAGCCTTGATTTTAAAAGTCACACTATCTGTGACTCATTTGCTATTTTTATAATTGTCCTTTTCAGTCCTTTGACAGTGAGAGTTGTGTTCATTTAGAGAAGAATAAAAACATGACAGCAGATCTAGACTAGTTTCTTCCCAGCTACTTCACTTCTGTCATGAGCTCGGTGTTACTTACCCACCAAGGAAGAAGGACTAGTCAGTAAATTATCTTGAATCATCTCATGTGCCAGGACGAATGTGGAATTTGCAGAAATGATGGCTAGATTTGTACGGGAGGACCTACAACAGGCATGAAAAGATTCGAGGCATAAGTCTTTCCAAAATAATGTCAGGTACCATTGATACTAAGCAAGAAGGCAAGAAGGAGAGGCTAAGAGAGTAATCGTTGGGCACTGCAAAATATTTGGATATTAAACAATAGCATCCAAGACTCTCCTACACTATTCCTTTCCCTCCTCTTAGGAGCAAAGGCTGATAGCAGAGCTAACATGCTAGAATGGGGGAACCTATTGCCACCATAGTTGTACTGTCTGGCCTATGGTTATCAACAAAGCAAGAATTTGAATGCTTTCTTCAACGCACTGAGCTGAATGCTCCATTCCTCAAAGCTAAGAGTGAATTAATTGGCTCATCTCCACAGTTACAAGGCTATTGTTCCCCATTTGGTCATTGTCATGTTTATATTTCTGCTCTAGAAATCTTTTAGTTGAGACTGTTGGTTTGTTTTAAATTCCATGGCCGTTCATAAATGTTTACAGTACTCACATTTAGGCATCAGAGAAAGCAAAGTAAGCATTGTTTCACTTAATGCAAATCAAAAGTACCCAAGGGGAAAATGAATATGTTCTACAGACTTGGAAAAGTTATGTCACATGTTTCAACAAAGACAGAAAAAGCAGTAAATCAAGACTGAGTATGGCAGGCCAGAGTGAGTATGGCTTCAAAACTGGTATTTTAAAGAAACTTAGGTTGTTTTTTTCCTCCTTAATACAATTTGCCTCTTCTCTACTTTTATTTTATATGTATTATCCTTTCAGCATGCAGTTTAAATTAGCTACTGAACACAGTACTTGCCTACTGCTGCTATAGGCTGCTGCCTACCTCAAGGTTGAAGATCTTTTCAAATGCTAGTTTAAAACTGAATATATTAGATTGGTCTGAACATAGTTTAATATCAGAAAGAGAAGACAGTGGTTTTCACTGTTTTTTTTTTATATGTGCACCTCTTCTTCTCGCTCCCCATTACTTCAGTGTCTCTTGTCCTTTAGCTTTTGTAATGCCTACATAAACACTGGAACCTCCAATATGAAAAGCAAATTAAAAAAAAAAACTCTTCCACCTTGGGATTACGCATGGCGTTTGCCACAAGACTTGCATTCTGCTGTGTTGTATCCTTTTCCTCAATCATAAGTTGGTCTCACCTGTTGAGACTGTAGGCTTTTTGACAGTCTTTTTGCTACTCTCTGTTAGTAGAGCCTGGCTTTTGGGATTACCATTTAGTCTGTAGTAGACCTTGGGCATTGCCATAGTGAGAAAAATTACAGTCAGAAACAAATTATTCTCATTTTGGTTTTGTCACTGGTTAAGAGTTTAGGTGCAGTAATATATTACAATAGTGGGGATGCTGTTACTTCATTTATACCTTTCTTTGTCTCATTGTCTTTTTGGTGAAATTAAATGGAGAAAAAGGCAGAAACTGTGACTCCTTTATTTGGACCTGTGTGCTGAAAGCAGGACAGGATTGTAATTTTAATAGTGCATTTTATAATGTTTTCAGAGCTCTTCTTGGACATTGGAAGGAATCTTTTCCATACATGCCTAATAATACACCTAGGTAAAATATTCATTTCACTCATATTCCGTGAATTTGTCTGATACTTTTAATCCTTTGGGGAATTTCTTAACAAAAATTTTGCAAGTAGGTTTGAAATAAATACCTTTCCTAATTTTAATATACGTGCCTTCAAGGCCCTCAGGAGTTATTTACATCCACCAATGATAAGGGCTTTGCTGTACAGCCCCCCAAAAAATCAAAAAAACAAATAGTATCCCACGCAGGATCTAGCCTCTTTTACATCACACCACCTGGCTTACAAGGTTATATATCTTTCAGCTGAATCATTTATGACAAGAGAAGCTGTTAAAGTTTCTTTGGCAGATTGTTTAGATGTAGCTGCCAATGAAAAGACATTAATAAGTTAGCTATTGCAGCTGTGCTTGGATGTACGCAAGGCAGTTTCAATTTTACAATTATTCAAAAAATTTGGCAATTCATATTGTTCCCCCTGTTTGTGCTCTTGAGCTGGGCTCTTCAGGTTCATCTGGTTCCAGAGTTAGCTTTAGTTTCCGTTTGTTTTCGGGACAGCCTTTTGTAGAGCATGACGGGGAGCTGTTTATGGTGTGGTGTTAAGTGACAGGCTCATCAGATGTCAAGAGTGTAGAGTGACAGCCATGCTTCACAAGCCAGACTTGCACTATCCAGAGATGGCTCAACAAACACACTTGTGCCTTGGATTTTCTGCTGCAATTCTAACAGCTTGTTTTTCTGTCTTGTGCAGCTGAAGAAGATGATAGTGCTTTATGTATGTGTGCTGAATAACACAGGTTAAGCATATCCATTAGGTCATATTTCAGTGACAGAAAGTCAGGGTAATCTCTCTGCTGAAGTCAGTGTAGTGTTTATATACATGTTAACTACTTTTGCCTGAGTTGCTACCTCAATTTTTTTTGTGACTAAGTACTGCTTTGAATGTCCTGCTACAGAATGCAGAGATCCCATGAAGTGAAAAGTTGGCACTGGTCAGCATTGTTTTGTCATGAATGTTTGCGAGAGCTTTTGTGTTGTCCATCAGAATGAATAATTATTAAGACATGCATTAATCACCTATATCTGATGATACATTTGGATAAATGTAATAAAAGCAGAAAAATATGAGAAATATGTCAGAGTGATTTATCTGCAGATGCAGAAACAGTTCAGTGAAGCTTTTAAATACCTGCACTGAAAACTTCTCTAGAAAGGATGTACTGCTTATTCATAATCATTTGACTAGGAAAATGCAAGACACCATTTCCATGACAGTCTTGGAAAGCTGTTTCTTTATCTTTGTCATCCTTTTCCCTGGCAGGATTGTTTTCCTACAAATTGTATTCCTATACGCTGTCCAATTTAGTTCTGCCACCTTGGTAACTGCTGGAAAATGCATTGCAGCACTGACTTACCCAGAATAGCAGTTAGTACAAAGCCAACGCAGTTTGCTCTATGAGCTCCATTTCTAGTAGTCAGTATGGGACAAGATTGGCTGACCAACCTCATTTTGCCCAGAGTAATAATTTTTTAGTATCTTCCCTTATCTTCCTACATCCCTTCTTTCTCCAAGCTGCTCTGCTGCATCTGCTTCAAGTCTCACTTGCTGAGACAAAACCAAAATTATGGCATGGAAAGAGAACAAGATTCCTAGAATTCAGGCATCATAGAAACAGACATAGCTCTTTCATGTTTACAAAAACCTCCCCATACTATTCATGCTATAAGGAGTTAAATTTCAGATCTAATAAATGCACACAGTAAGCACAGTTTGAGCATCAGTACATGCATGGTAGAAGTTAATGATTTACTTAAAATGTGCTGTTAATGACCTGATACTAGCTTTTTGAGTAATTCAGTTTTGGATGGATGTAAGGTTTTTTACTGCAAAAATCAGACTTTATTATTAGATGTGTTTTACTTTCCAGTTTAGGCTGTAAGAAACGTTCATAATAAAATTTGAAGCCCTAAAATTTTAATTATACACAGAAAAATCAGGTTAAGTGCAAGCAAATATTTACAAAGATTCACAGATTTCTTTGTTTCTGGTCCCGTTTAAGGGGAAGCACTGAAACATTTGCACCTTGCTATCAAATCAAGTCACTAATGCAGTAAAATGCTTAACTGCAGAAGTTCAGGGGACAAGTCATGTCATACTGCCTAGACTCATGTCAGGTTGAAGTAAGGTGTGCTGTTTGGCTCCTGGCAAATGATACCGAGCTCTGAAGATCATTTTATGTAGCTGAGTACAGGGTTTTACCTCCCTGGTAGGAATCACTGTGAACAGTTGCTGCTTCTTATTGTGCAGCACTATTACTGTACCTATGAACAATTCTTCTTAGGATTTTACTAGTTAAAAGTTCCAAGCATACCTCTAATATTTCCTAAAACTGCTTTCAAAGGTTAATAAATAAAACTGGAAAGTTTTTTTCAGTTAGATGTGCTTTTTAGTTGATGGGTTTTTTTGTTTTTCAATATGTTTTCTTTATGTTATCCTGAATGGTATAATTTTTCTTTTAAAGAATTTTGAGCACAATGTTTGATAGTTTTATCATGTTAATTTCAAGGAGAAAGCTAAAATAGGACAGGAAAAAACACAAATGTTCTCTTCTGCCTCAGAAATAAGAGTAATAAAGGTCTAAGGGCACTCTACTAATATTCTGATAACAAAGATTGAAATCTTATTAATACTGACTTCATCTGTGGTTATACAGCATTTGACACAATTATCTTGACAAATTACTCTTAAATGGAACAGTCTTCTGTACAGATGTTTCTATGCCAGCCTGTCTATTAGCCTGGCTATTTATACATTCTGCCGGGCATCTTTGTGATGGATTTCAAAAGAGCTAAATTGAATATTTTTGCCTAACTACAGTAGGTTCCAGGAAATGTTATCCCATGGCTACTTGTCCTCAGTGTGTGACAGATGATACAAATCACCACAGTATGCCCTCCATTAACTTGAAACATTTGCCCTGATGTCCTCTGGAAAGACTTGGTGCATCAGAAAATTAATGTACCTGTTGCAAAGTTTTTTCTTCGCTAAGAAGTCTGTATAGGTCAAAAGAAAATAGATTTAAATGCCCCCTACTCAACTATAGTACTTAAAGTGCTACATAGTCAACCCCTGGTAGGTGCCTTTTACACCCTCCTGAGTGCCTTTCTTAAATTGATCTAATACTGATTCTCCTTGAAATTTTTTCATGTTATTGTAGTTGGGAGTAGCAGACTGCAATCATTGGTGGCATTTTGTGGTTAAAACTACCTGCAGAAAAATGTTCAGAAAGCAGTATTTTTACAGGAAATATAATTGGGTTGAACATGGTTTTCTGCCGAAGTTCACAAGGTATGATTGCTGAATGCAATTATTTGATAAAACGCATAAGAGAATAGGCAAATATCTAAAAATAAGTTCAAAGAAGTAAAGAATCAGAAGAAAGTATGAAATATTAATTGAGATTTTTACACAAATGGAATGAAAAATATTAATCAACATAGAGCATCCCAAATAAATACTCAAAAATGTTTGCAAGGAGATAATTTGTCACAAAAATCAGACAGATGATACAAAAAATTCCTGTTTGTTTTTATTCAAAGGCACTGTGCACGGAATCATCTAATTACTTGAAGCAACTGCAGCACAGCACATTTGAACATTATTTTCCTCCATCTTTTTTTTTTTTTTTGCCAAAAAATCCTCTTGATACACTCACATTGCTTTTCTGTTGCCTTCTTGTTTATATGCTCCAAACAAAGATCATAGTTCCTTTGTGTTGGGTTTTACATAGACATGAAAAACAAATGTAGTGTCTCTCCAAAGATGTTGCAATTTTATCACATAATGAGAACAAGAGTAAAAGAAGAATTTGGAAATAGATAATTTTTAGGAGTCTTACTGGGAACCCTGGAAGAAATATAGGAACTGTAGAAGATAAACTAGGAGTAAACAGTCAGCAGTTAATCTTATGTGCAAATACTTAAGATAGTAACTGCAACATAGGAACCATCTAAAATAGATCTAATTTATTCGTGTAAGTATATTGTTACTCACCATACAGTATATGAAACAATAGGCTGAGAATTATACTACATAAAAAAACCCTGGTCCTAGCTCAGCATCTGAATCACTGTTGACTGTCTTAAAGATGAATCTCACAAAAAGAACAGAAGAATTTGAAGGAACACTATTACAAATGAAGAAAAAAAATTCTAAATGTAGATTGGTTTTTGGAGTCCCAAGTTGAGATTCGCTGTTGCCAAATTGTAGAAGCAGCCGCATTTTCCACTCGTAAACTGAGCAAATTTGAGCTGTAAGTGAGTAGGAGACACTTATATAACCCCATGATAATATCTGAAAGAGAATAGCTTCTCTTTAATGGGAACTAGTTGATATAGCTGGGAGAAAATATTCCTGTCAGTGTTTCAAATGTAGGACCTAGAGAGAGTACTCTGTCTCATGGTAAGAGTTAATGCTCTTTATTTTCCTACGCTGTTCATTCTGATATTCTGGAGTTTTGCTAGCTTGTATATACCTTCATGTGTACATACATATATACATACATACATATGTATATCATAATAAATACATGTCAAATTTCATTATCCTTTCAAAGAAAAGCAGAGCAGGGATAGCATCTTAAGTTGACTTTGTTAGGAAACAGGATATTTAAGTTCCAAGTCCTTAATTGACCCTGTTTTCTTAGGCAGTGCTTATTTGTGAATTGATGACAGTCCTACTCAGCACAGAGCCAAAACTTTCCTTCCTGGGACTGAGGCGATGAGAGAATGCCGGCCACTGTGCTAGGACAACAGGTCCAGTCCCGCGTGCGCTTTTGTGAACTTGGCAGTTCGCTCCTAACTGGTCCTCACTGCCCCAGGTCAGGTTTCCTGCCAGCGCAGGACAGAGTAGAAAATTCCTTCCATCTTTTCTTTATCAGCTTTTAAAACACTTTTGATAATAGACCACATTGGACCATTTCCTCCAGCACAGAATTAACATAGCTTTCTGCCCAGATCCCATATAGTCTTTACCAGTCTCGTCACAGAACTGTCATTCCTTATTGCAGTCATTTCTCTCTAGCCCAAAGAAAAGAAGGCAGAATTAATTCTGCTTTACCCCTGTTGCCCACCTCAGAGGAGAAATTGAGAAGATAAATCCACAGGAGGGAGAGAAACTTTAAGCATGAGTGAGAAGTGTGTAGGCTAAAAAAGGAACTGGGAGTTTTTCCAGGTGCGTGTTCCTGTGCACAGTTGCAGTATGTTTGTTTAAAGCACAAAGACAATTTTATAGCAGTCCTTAAAATAAGAAGTCATCCCATATAAAGGCAGTTGTCTATGCTGATCAGTAATATACAGCACAGCCATAATTTGGCTCATCAGTACTGTATCAAAAAGTCTCCATAATTGCTACAATATGCACTTTGCACAATTTCAGTGTGTTGAATTTTTGTCATTTATTCTTAAACTAATCCTCCTTTAAATGTTCCCTTTCTGCTGATGTGAATTGAAGAATTCTTTAGTTAACACCATTAGCTTTTCATGGTATCTAAATCTCTCCTGCCATGAGCATCAATACTACAGTGCTGCTGTCTCCAAGCAGTTCTGCATCAGTGCTTTTAGATGGAACATGACAGATACGGTAATGTTCTCCACGTAAATTGCTCTCTACATATAGGCAACAAGCAAAATAACATGGAACATTCATTGCCCCGTGACTGCAAAAATTACAACTGTATTCATTGTATGCTGGGTCAAATGCCTAAGCCAATCATAATATACAGCAGTCTTAGTGAATTTTAAAAGACACGTTCTAAGCAACAATGCACTATCTTGCTCCCACGGGGTTCCTGGATAAAAGGATTTCGGTTGTAGACAAATTTCTTCCTCTTTTTTTCTAATAGCATGGAAATGAAAACTAGTTAAACAACTTTGGGTTACAAACCAGTTTTTAAGCTTATGGTCTTGATTGTTACTGATGGCTATAATACACAATAAATATACTGACTTAACTATTCTGCTTAATTTTATGCATATATCCAAATCTAAATAAGTAAACGTAATTCAATGAAATACATAAACTTGTTGCAGAAACAAGTGTTACATTCTTTGTAGAGTTGCAGTCATTCACTCCAGCCTTCTGACTTATAAATGCATCTAAAGCTGATAATGTTGTCATTTGCCATTCAAACGCAATCCTTTCCTTATTGGAAGCAATGGGTAGTTTTGCTAAATGTGTTAATGACAATATAATTCTCACCTCCCCCCCCCCTTTTTTTTAATAATGCAATGGCATCCATTATTCTTCCTTAATTTCTAATGAAAATATGTAAAGAATACTTTATTCTATAGTAAAAGATGTGTTTTAAAGACATTGTCTCTTTTTAAAAAAAAGCTGTGTTACATATTGTGCCTTACCTGTACTATAAAAAGTGGGATATTCTTCCTGTATTTGTATGGTGTGTAGTTTTACATCCTTATACGGATTTCTTTTTGTTACACTTCAGTTTATCAGGAAAATGCAATTGAAGTTGCTGTTATGTTTAAGAAAATTAAGATAGTTATGAAACATAGAACATATAATTAATGTTATTGAGCAGAACACAGCATTTTATAAAAACTTACTGAAACTCAGCTAATGTAAAAATACTTAGCATACTCTATGTAGTTTAAGTTACTGACAACTAATAATCAAGCAGTTTAGTAGTAAAGTTCTCAGAATCTCTATCTGCAAACAAGTTGTAAAAGAAAAGGCCTGCTTCAGTTTTCAGACAATTTGACAGTGCAGCTTAGTGATATCCCTTTCTGAAGTGACATCTCTTGTCTTTATGAAACTGTATTGTTGTCAGATGAATTCTGACAAGAACCTTGCTTGTGATCGGTCAAGGTTCTTTGTGGGAACATTGGACGGTCTGGCACAGAGCAACACGGGAATAATACCTGCTTGGTTCCAGGATATTTATTTTCTATATGCAGGGAAATGGTGGGATCTGAAAAGGAAGGAAAGACTGCTGATTTTTAAATTTTTAAAAGATTGCATTAATGGAGGACACACTTCTGTATCTATCAATTACTTTTCCAAGTTTCTTCCTCTCTATCTCTCCTTCAGATGATCACTCTTTGGTTCCTCATTGTCTTTCAAAAGTTTTTGTATGATTCTACTGTCAGTCTGCCTGCTACTCCTGTTTTTTAAAAGCATGCCATATTTTCCTGAAGAACTGATTTCCCATTTGACAGTATTCTAGTTGGTAATTTTCAGTCTTGCTTCTCCTTTCCAGTATGTCACAATACTCTACCCAGATTATGAATGTCCTTTCATACTTTAGCATGTTATTACCCTCACTGTCTTGGTTATATCTTACTTTTCATCTCTGTCCGTCAGCTTTCATGAATCTCTCCTTTCTTCACTGTTGTACTTTATCAACTTTCCTAGCAGCTCCTGCTTCTGAAAATATTTCTGATGTTTGTAACTTTGAAATGTTTTCCTTTGTTTATTGATGTTTCTCAAGTTTCAGAACTAAGATCCCTTCTTTTTTTCTATCTCTGTATGACATTGTTTGATCCCAAAATTTTGTCTGTCTCTGTAATGTAGAATTCCTAATCATATACCAGACATTTTTGCTTCTCAAATCTTCCAGAGCTGATCATTTTGCAAATATGTTCTCTGGGATATCTGCCTGCATTTTAGATGAGCACTCTAGAAATGACTGTCACAGTTTAAAGTGTCGCTGCTGCTCTAATCCAGAAAAGGATAAAGTTACTTTGAAGATTTAAATGATGGGAGATAGCAACAGAATAGTCAGCCTTGTACTTAATCAGAGATAGCAACAGTGTAAGTCTTTGTGAATATGAAAATAAATAGATCCTCTTTGACATAGCAGAGAAGAGCAAATCGGTAGCAAGATGGAAGATGATGGAGGTGATCTAATTTAAGCATATATATTAGCATAACATTTGTAGTCACTTCCTGACCCAATGCAGGAGGGCAAGTTTTTTGTTTAAGACTACACAAGCAGTGTAGCGGTCAAATCATGTGGAAGTCATATCCTAGCAATCAAGACCAAAGAAATTTTACCTGAGTGGATAGATTAGAGGTTACTTTCTTCATGCTGCTGTAGAAAAATAATGTGAAATATTTAGCCATTACTTGTACAGGTGGACCTACAAAAAGGTGAAACTGGAGATCTGTCCTGGCTGTTGGCTGGGGTGATAGGGAGGATGTCATAGTGATCCACAGAGGACGTATTGCAAAGAGCTTACGGGGAGGATTAAGAGCCCTCTTGGATATGCTGAGCTTTTCCTAATGGCTAAAACATTGCATGAAAGCACTAACAAGCCTGAAACAGAATTGTGGTTAAAAGCTACTTGTTCTGCATTTGTGATGTCTGTATGACATTGACTTTTGTATTTCTGTTGTTCAAAGTAAGGCATAGAGCTACTGGAGAAGGTCTGACAAGGCAAAGATGGGGTGAATTTTGATTATGGAGAGGTCATCAGAGACATAGATAAGAACAGATTAAACTAGATGAAATAGGCTAAAACATGGGCTAGAATTGGGGGAGAGGAACTTTTAGGTACTGTGAACTGGTCATTTGATGAAAGTAAAGTTGGACAGGAGGAGGAGACACAGTAACAGTTACAGGAATTCAGGCTGATTTTTAAAGAGGACAGGTCCCTCATTTTTATCACGAGGGACATGGTCAGAAGGGAAGGATGGGGTTTTTGTTGGGAGGCTTTATTTTCTAAATGCAACTTAAATTGCAGTCTAAATCTAGCATAAAGTTTACTACTGCACAGTAACTCAAAAATATTTCTGCTCTGGTCAAAAGCATGCTTATGGTTTATGCAATCACAGAATGAATTTACATTACGTGTTAAGACTTACTTTAGTATGCCAAGTCAACAGGCTATGTGTCAGGCACAAACAGCAGGTGGAAGATACCTGTCTAACTTGTGTATTGTAAAATGTTGCCTTTCAGGAACTTCAGAGATGCGTATTCATACTAACAGACTGAATGAAACAAAAGTCTTCTGTAGTTCTTCTTCTGACTTCTGTTCCTTGGAGGTAAGCACAGCTACCAGAAATGGAAGGATAAGGAAGAGCCAAACCCCAGCTGTCTGGTGTCATCTAAGCTGTTTGTGCATTTCCTCTTTGATGATCTTGGCAATGGCAACTAACCAGCTGGGTCGTGTGTCAGCTTTTTTCCGGGGAATGGAGAGGAGGAGGAACATTCATACATATACGCTCTTGTCTCTGGTCTCTTTTGGGAAGCAGCAATTAAATGCTGAGAGGTTATTAAAAATTTCTTCCTAAATTACATCTTATCTATGGCTTGCTCCTTTTTAAAAAGTATAACAAACCTTGATGAGTGGCAGGGCTCGTTTTAAGACCAGAAGACTAGAGGCAACAATTTCACGAGGAAATAAATTAAATCATAATCCTGAACCTCTGGCCTAGGTCGTGTAGGGCTAGCTTTAAATGTGGGCTGGCTGGTTCAGACAGCAAACACCACAAAACCGTGGTGGCACCTTCCACAGGTTTACCACCTGAATAATCATTCAGCTTCACAATTTCTGGGGCCGTTGGCTACTTTGTTATCAGTCACCCAAATAAGCTTACAGCTTGCATATGTGCTATGTTTATGCAAGAAGCAGTCACATCTGTGATGGAAGCATAAATACGACCTGACTGAGGTCATGATTTTTTTTTTTTAATTAAAAAGAAAAGGCTGTAGCTGTAAACTCTTAAGACTTGGACACTTCACTGAGACTTCTGTTAATGTGCTGGGTTTCATTTCATGCTGTTTATAAGCTCATAAGTTTATGGCTCTTAATTTTTTAATTCTTATCTTAGTAATATAAGTTTTATGACTTTACACAGTTCTGAGAAATTCAAAATGGCAGTAACTTTCCCAGTGAACAGTTTTGTGCAAACTTGGTATCAAAATTTGTCAAGACCATATAGGAATGTTCAGTAGCAGTCACTTGACACATCTTCTGTTTCCAAGAAATAAACATTACCGATCAAGTAAACAAAATGTTTTTCTTTCCTTTCATCTTTTGAATATAGAAATATAAAATAATATGTGGGACTGCATGAAATAGTAGATACTATAATCAATCTATTTGTACATCTCCTCTCCTTCTCTCATTTCTTAAACCCTGGTAAAGTTGTACCATTGCGTCTTATTCCTCAGTTGTGGTATACCTTCTAATCTATCAAATTAATCAGGCGTCCTAAAGTTTTTTGTCAATTTATCTACCATGTCAGACAAGAAGCATTGGACTAGCATACACCCATCACACAGTGCACTGAAAATCAATGGAAAGTAACCCTGTTTACTGCAGCATTTTACACTGAGTGTAGTTAACATACTGTCGTTCAGTAAACAAAGTACTTTGTAATGTAGAATATATTAATTTGCTATAAGGTATTTCAAAATAAGGTGACATATTTCAACACTTTTCTTAGTGCCAAGATTACAAGTATGAAGAGACTGTTTTTTGATAGATTGAGCAGCACATTGCAAATCAGAAGTTACTTTTGGTGGTTGCTCCTTTAATGAGATGTATCACACAGCTTGGATAAATTATGTGCTGTGTGAAGCAACTTATCATGCCAGAATATACAGTATATTGTCATGGGCTTTTTTTCTTTTTTCTTTTTTTTTTTCTTTTTGATTCTCTGGTATTCTGATGAATTATTTGCAGCATTTCCCTTTCACTGCCACTAGAATAATCAAGTTGTGTTTCTTGAACATCAGTCTATCATTTTCATTGACTTCCTCCGTTGTCAAAGATACAGGGAGGAGGAAAAAAACCCCCACTACTTAATTTCACAAGACATTCTTCTATTTCCTTTGCTCCTTTGTTTCTTTGCTTCCTCTGCTTTCTTTGTTACAGCTTTTAACTTAGAGAAGACTTTTAAGTTTCCCCACTTCAGTGTAAGCTAATGAAGCCTCATTATTTATTTATTTTTTAAATGAACTGTAGTTTCACCACCATGGTCCTCTGAGCTTTAGATGCTTTCTTGTCCGTAGCATCAATTGATCATCTGCAGTATTATAGTTTTCTCTACACACAGAATATGCTTAAGAATTTTTGTGAGATTTTTTCTTCTTCTCTTTTTTTTTAAAAACTTTTGGCAACCAGAAGGCAACTGTTAAATTTTGTGATCACATTTAGCAGGACTTCAGGCATAATTACTGGAGAGTCCACAACCTATTTCAGCCTCAGTTTCCTAGTTTAACACAGTGGTAAAATTATTTGTTTATAACCAGCTGCAGCTGAAAGTATACATTGTTACTTGAACAATTAAGATCATGATGCATACGCAAAAAAATATTTCTTTTAAATATATAACATACCAAATTCACAAAGACCAACCTGTAACAGGTTTCCTTACAACCCAGTATTTTTTGTGTTTTTTGGTGGTATGTTCATTTCAGAGGAAATTAATTTATGTTTCAAATTACTGAACTTTCCTGACCTCCTGGAACAGTTCCTACATCCAGCAGTAAAGACAAATGAATGTATCATTATTCCTTGGAAAAGTTTACTGCACATCTTTCTGGAACATTACTGAAGCCGAGTTTCTTCCAGCTTACCCAAGTCTTGTAAGAGCATCATGAAAGAAACAAGGGCACCTCTGTCTTCTTTGGGTGAGGTTTCTTAGAGTTCAAACTAAGTTTGTATGATCCTACTGAATTTAGCAGGAGATATTTCACTGAAATCTAATCATACATTTACTAGTCTGTGGGCATTATAGATGTTTTTCCCATGCTCATCTTCTATACCCTTTGGAAAATTTCTCTTTCGAAGAAGTGCATCAAGATATCAACCTATTGTCAAAACCAGATACAGACCCTAAATATAGCTGTGGCACTGTGGTAATAGTCTTTCCAACAGTTTGAGGATATTTATTGATGGGCAAGTCAGACACATATTGCTTTCATAGCCTTGCAGCCAACAAAGTCCTATTTTACATCTTTTTTGCATGGAGACAAAATTTAACCCAAGGAACAGAACTTCCAAAATGGGACACAGCCCAAAAGGACAAGATTTCTCCACCAAATGTTAAGTATTAGACCACACAGTCCTGCCCACAGAAGTGTGTTAGTTCAGTAACACAATAAAAAAGCCTGTGCCATTGAATCATCAACTGTGGAATTTCCCAGAGGACTTACTGTATATGTGGGGATCTGGTATATAAACCAAGGGAAGCCATCACTGTTCAAATGATAGTCATGACTACATAGATTTGGACTGCAAGCACCAGGTTTCCATTCTCCTAGCTCCCATCCCAGTGAATCAGTATTTCCTAACATATTCATTTCTGGAAAATCATGAATAAATTTGTGGGAGGGACAGAGTGATTGTATTTTTTACCCTCCTCTCTTCTTTGTAATATTCTTTATAGAATATGGCTTACTTTCGCCTGTGCTGTAAGATCAGTATGGACCTTAGAAGCTTAAAGAAAAAGGTGTTTGGAACCCTTTGTACAACTTCCTGTAATTCTTTGTTATTCCTCCAGGCAACTGAAGAGTATATTTGCAACAACAGCGCCAACAAAATATATTTGATTTATTATTTTGTGTGTACTAGGACAGTTATGGGTAACTCAGCATAACGTACTCCTTTATTGTCACATACAGTACACTTTATATGTGAATTTCTGTAGTTACAGCTCCATTGGCAAGTAGCACAGTGCAGTAGGAGTGCATCTTCAGCACAAAACATTTGCTACTCAGGACACAATGTACACTTTTATATATCTCTCAAAGTGGTTTACTTTGAATACCCATTAGCACCTGGAGCATGTTAGGTGTGCTCCTGGACCATGACTTTTGGTTTTGTTCTATTCAAAAGGAATTCAGATCTCTGCCTAACCTTACACCACATACAGAGGGGATGCTGTGCGTACACCATACAACTCGTTCTGTATTCCCTCTGTCCTCTATATGGGTCAGGTAGGTTAGTTTGCCTATTTCATTGTTATGTTTTTAATGCTGACATGACCATTTAGGGTTTGAGTTGCTCCATTTGTGTTAGAAATCTCGCCAATATGGACATACCTGGTTTTGCAGTGAGACTGAGGCCAACAAATTCTTTTGCTTTTGGCCATAAGGCTAATTTCAAATATGACTGTTGTTTAGGCATCAATTTTCTGAGCCACAGTAAAAGTAACGCACTTAAAAATGCCTCTAGAAATACTTTATTATAAACAACTGCTCATACTGTACGTGCAACTTCTGTAATTATTTTTTCACTTTGCTAACTACAGATTAAACTAAAGATTATGATAAGCTATAGCAACCTTAGTGAACAGAACAGAAAATTTAAGAAAGGCTCTGTGGTTAGACGAAAGACGCAGTTTGTTCAGTACACCACCTGATTCAGTACACTATCTGATTGAAATAAATTTTTACAGAAACAGAATAAAGACAGGAAATATAGTGGGATTGTGATGAACACTATTCTGACCATACTCTCAACATTTTGATATTAAAGTTCAAACTAAAGGTACATTATCTGATCCAAAATCCTTTAAAGTGAGCTACCGGTGATATCCATTTGTTTAGATCTACTTGATAATCTGTATTTGTACAGCATAAATCATTGGCATGGCTTTAGGCTTTGTAAAAAGCACTAAAATTATGTACAGAGGGAAGTCTCATTATCTGACAGAGTGTGGAGTTAGCTAAATATTTTTTGAGCTACTAGAAAAATAATTACCTCCAAAAAGCTCTAATTTACAATATAATCTGTAAATATGCTTTTAATGAGCAAATCACAAATCACACTTAATGACCTTTGATACATGAGCACCTTTTGGTGATAGAAGAGACAAAAATTTTACAAATTTGAGCCAGCCAAATATATTTTTATATGTGACTCAAAATATATTCATAAAGCAGCTAAAATTAAAGTAAGTAGAATATAGCTTACAATTAAAAAGCAGAAAACCACTTTTAATATATATTCAAAATGATAAAATAATTGCTAAATTATGCAAATTTTATGATAGACCAGAAAAACAAGTAGTTTTTTATTTAATTGCCACCTTTTGCTGATTCAAGTATGTTAATCACAGGGAGTCCTAATAGTTCTATCAGGCTTTACTAATGTATTCAAGTAAAATGAACAAAATAATTAAATGTCTAAATATTGATTTAAAGTGCTCCAAGTATTAATGAAGTTTTGCTCTCTACTTAACATGGGTTAAATTGTGGTTTGGATACCTTCATCCTTTTAGGTTGCTGCTTGAGACAGAGCAAACAGGATCTAAACATGACACTGGCAATTTCCTCATCCCAGTGTAGAGAAAATGTATCCTCATTGGTATGGTTCTTGCAAGATTCTTATTACTTCTGCTTCCTGATAACCTCAGTAGGATGATGGACTATAATTTCCAAAAGCTTCTATGTATTGTGTGATGGGTGTGAGTTGAGAAAAGGATGGCACACGTATGCTGTTCAATGGGGTGGGAGACGAGTGGAAAAGGAGGTTCTTGTCTGTGTTTGTGAAGCCTTCAACATTTGGACATGGCTCTGGGAGAAGGATAAGGACCAAGACTGCTCTCCCACCCTGGGCAGCGAAAGACCAGACACAGGAATGATTTACCTTTGCATGACTGGGATTAGGGAAGCTGTGCTACCTTCCAACTTAGCTCTGTGAACAAAATCCTCTTTTCACTCACGCTTTTTATTGTTGGAATTTAAGTACTCCAAAACCATTGTTGCGGGGGAGTGCTGCTGAGAGCAAGAACTCTTAAACTCTTTCTGTCCCTCCCAGCTCATTTGACTACATATTATGTACAGCACCTGCTCTCTGATGTCCTAGCTCCAACTCCACTACGTGACTGCAGCCAGTGGTAGTAGCACTTTCAGTGCAGCCAGTGTCCATGTCATTTTTTACTGCCTTTACTCCTGTGTTAAAATTAATCCTCTGCTACTCACGTAGCAGAGGATTTCATTATGGTGCCATTTTTGAGAGTGAAGTTAGAGAATCTGTTGTCTGGACACTGTAGCACTTGGATGCTTAGGAACCAGTAGCTTCAGTGACGTCATCTTGACATGGCTTTCTTATACACTACTTCCATGTGGCCTCCTTCCAGTGCGAATTTTCTGCCTTTAGTGCAAGAATACTCCCATGTTGTATTGGGATATCTCTACTACCACCTGATGTCCACGCCCATGTTATCTCTATAGCCAGTGAGAGGAACCAAGTTTTCATTCAAATATAGTAGTAGGAAAAGGGTATGCCAATCTTATATTATATTGACAACTAAATACTAAAATATCCATACCAAAGGTCATGCGTTGTGCTGTTACCTTTGACGTGCAGGCACTTATGTTGCAGCAGAATCTTAAATGCCCACATTTCTGCTTAGGTTGAACTGAACACAAGATTTCTTCCAAGCTGTATAATTTTGTATGAAGGTTGTGAAGGCTTAGGTTTTTTTTGTCTGCTTCACAATGAAGAATGAATCTCATTTCATCCTTCCTTGAGGAATCAAGGATTAGTAACTGTCAATTCAAGGATGTTCCAAACTCTGTGTATAACTTCCAGCCTCAGCAGAAAAATAAGAAAATACACTCAGTGCCACCTCAGTCATTAGCACTTAATGATCTGTGCCTTGACCATGGGGAGATGGGCCCTGATTCAGAAAAGCATTAACTCATGTCCTAGACATTATGTGCACCCATTACTAAGCAAGATGTTGGTGCGTGCAATTAGTTGGTCAGATAGGGCATTTCATAACTAAATATGCATGTATGTGTGTTTGAATGTATATAAATAAATTCTGCAGGGGCAGCCCTGTCATTTTTGGATGTTCATCCTTTGATTTTATTGAGTTAATTCTTCAGAGGTGGGGAGCACACAGTCCTTCACCAATGGAATTGTAATGGGAGTGTTTTTAAAAACACAATCCAAAAGACTGACTCTGGACCCCTCTAGAAACACCAGCTATTTAGGAAATCTGGAACTTATATTAAAATATTAATTACTGTCATTCAAATTTCTATGTCTATTTCCTTCAAATTCTGGCTGAAAACAGTGAAGAAAATTTTGTTTCTTCATGAAGATGGAAAGAAATGAAGCACAAATAGCTGTGGCTAAAGCCATTACAGCAATTCTTCTTCATAACTTGTCCCTATATTATATTTTTGTTTCTTTAACATTTTAACAGTTCCTGAAAAAATGAAAATGACTGAAGCCCATTGGGGCTTCTATTTTTTTTATTATTATTATTTTTATTGAATTTATGTCCAGAGGAGGCAACTGTAGGTTGTGGTAATTGTTTAGGAAGTTGCTGCACGGAAATGGAACAAAAGCGTGGCTTCAGCTCTAAACAGTTAAAAACTGTGGTAGTAATGAGCAGTACTAATAACCGAAACATTTCTCAGTTGAATCTGCATAGCCAATATATGAGAGCCCACTTCATTCAGGGAACTATCTTATAATTTTATCATAGTATGAATTAGAGTAACAAAACCAAAATTGATTCAAAGCTACAGGAAAGACATTAAAAGTAACCTTTAAAGAAGAGGAGAAAGGGACCCCAGGGTGTCAGCAAGCACAAAATATAAACTGGTTATAGACATAATTTTGGTGGAGGACGGGTCTCTTTTCCTCTACCCCTGAGCTTCACACTGGGCCAAGATGTTGTTTATGATCAAAACACTTACTGACATTTAATATTTGCTACATTAGTTTTCAAGTATACATAGATTCTAGGTAGAGCTGTTATTAGATAAATGTCATCATTTCAGTTTTATAAACAAACAGGTTATTATAGAGTCCTATGTTTTCCAACTTCCACTACACAATGTTCTTTTGTATGCCTCAGACAATAAGCTGACAGCTCCATGGAAATCTCTTACAACATTCAGTAGTCAAAAGTGTTATAGAGTTCACTAGAAGGAGAAGAATGCATAATGCATTGAAGCAATGTTTTAGGCATTTATATTAGACTTTTAATGGAAAAATTAAAAAGTAATGCTGCTTTGCATTGCAGTAACTGTACATCAACAGTATGTCTTTATTTCTGGCACATGAAGGGTAGTTTCCATAGCAGCAGCATCTGTAGCACTGAGCAACATGGAAATTGGATTTTTTTCTCGTGTTTCACAGATTAGAAAGGTTAAATGTATGGAAATAGGGGAAAGTAGATACTACAGAAATGAGATCTTTAAAACCTACTTTTCCTTTCCTGAAATTCTGAAATTGTAATGGAAGAAACAATTCTTGCACTTCATTCTTGCTTGTTTAGGCCTTATATATGGCTTAATAAATGTGTATAACAGCTATTTTTGTTTTTAACTGATGAAACTAGAAAATTGCAGAACTACCTCGGTCTGCCTCCTGGTATGGTATATTTTATTAGCTGGCAATTCCTTTAGTATTGGCCAAAAGTGGGTAATAATTAAGGCCTATATTGCACTGAGAGTGTATTTTTATACGTCATTCGTTTTTGTACTGATAGTACTTGAGGTATGCTACAGATAAGAAATACTGTGTGCGAAAAATGTCTGCTATTTACTCAAATTGATGATTTTTCTACCAAATTCTTAAACTTAAAGCAGGGGGATACTTTGCTTTTGTTTTGTGCACAGAACTTAAAAATGCAACTACATATTCTAAAGTACACGCTTTCTTATTCTCCTAGACACAGAAACATAATAGAAATATCTTCAGAACAGAAACAGAAAGACTGAAAGGTATTGCAGAGCTAACCCACTTTCTTGTAGGAAAGCTTAAATCAGAATCAGAAGAAAAAAATATTGGTCTCAGAGTGGCTTCTCTCTAATATAGCAGGAAGCAGCTCAGTAATTATTTTTCTTAATATTTAACAGTGAGATTTTTATTTACACTATTATATTGTTTTTAAAGGGAGTGAAGTGGTTGCAGTTGTGTAAAACACTTCTGAAGCTCCTTCCTGGTGAAAGAATATGAAAGCACTTTATACAAACTATATATTGAAAATATTATTTAAAGCATGTATTATAAGGCAGACTTACTTTCTAAACATTCTACCATAAATTGAAGAAGAAACTCTATAGTATTGAGGACTGGTGTGTTAGGAAAAGTATACAATTCACCAGTGAGCAATTCTTTCAGAATACATTAGATTTTCACGTTTGGGCCAAATGCCTTGTGCAGATACTCCTCTGTGATGTTTATTATTTCAGTAGGGAATAGCAATTTTAAAATTATCTTTTTATTGGGAGTTTGGTTCCTAACTCCTTTAAGCACTCTGAAAAGTGCTTTTAGTCACACTTTTAAATTTTGTTTTGCATTTTGCAGTCCTTCCTACAGACTTGCTCTAAATGTTTAAGCAGCATCAAGTCTATAACCATCTTTTAACTGTATTACTTTGCAATGATTAGAGATTTTAGGAAAGAGCACACCTCTTGCAGGATTCATTCATAAAGCATAGCTGTTAGCTATGTAAAGAATAAATACTCTTTATTTGTTCCATGTAGAAGAAGTACTTTTCTTAAAACCTTCAGCTGTTTGTCCTGCGAAGAAAATTTTGAGGAGCCTCACAATGGATGGATAGATAAAGAGAGAGTTTGTAAGGAACCTGTTTGGATCTGCCAGGTGCTGCTTTCCCAACAGATGTGCTCAAGTGTACGTGGGTCCAGAATGTTAGAGATTTGCTGCTTGCGTGTGTGAGCCTGGATGAGAAGACTTTTAGTGGTTTTTCCCTTCCTTGTCTTGAAACTTGCATTGCTGCATCAATCCTGATCACAGCACTTTATTTTCTTGAACATTCCTGAGAAGTTATATCCACATTTAAAATAACATAAAATATGAGTTGCAAGATTTCATGTTTGTTTTTAAACCCAACAGCTTTTCTGTAGTCTTAAGCCTTTATTATCTGAGCAAGGAAGTTTGTTGGGTTGCATAGAGTCAAGAAGAGAACATGAGTTTCCAGCGCTGTGTAGCCCTGATATTTTTTTCTCTATTTAGTTTATTACAGACTTTCTACTTACCCCTTGTTTTGTACAAATACCTTATCATCCAGAAGAGAATAAAGAAATATACTTATTTGTTAGTCTGAGTTCCTGCTATGATTTATAACCAAATGCTTTGTGGCAAAAATGTATGCCCAAGCCTAACATGAAGCTTGACTGACTCTTCATTTGAATAGAATTATTTGTTGACACATCAGCTAATAAAACTAATAGTTCAGTACCTTGTGGAACAAACCTCAATGCTTGTCTGCCTGTTTTAAAGATAGGAGACTTCTGTAGAGCTTGTTTAATGCATATTGATAGATGCATAGAATTGAGCATTCCAGTCAGTGAACTGGATATGCTATATGTATCTGAGGCATGGGAGAAAAGGCTTTACACATTTGATGGTGATTTAGACAGTACCTTCCAGTGTTTGGTAAGTTTATATTTATATTATTATTGCTTTTATAGGAATTCATGGGAGAAGAAGTCAGAATGAGTTTTAATTCCATTTTAAAGACCACGGCTTGAATCTTAGATTATATTAAGAATGTTTAAGTAAAATTATATTAAGTAAGAGTTCTATTGTTACCAACTTTGCTCTCCTGTCTTTTTTCCAAGCTGTTTTCATCTATGAATCTGATAACTGACTACGTCAAAAGATATTTGCTTCCATTTTTCAGCTTACAATACTTGTAGGTAAGATATCATTCCCAAATCACTAGAAATGGTTTACTAATGCAGAATCTGAACATAGTATAGCAACTTTAAATTATGACAGTCCTATTTTTCTTAATGCTTCATCATCCATATAGATGCAAGAATATACACTTAGGACCTAATGTGGCAATATGATCCCTAATTACTGCATCAATAACTTGCCAACACAAGATAAGGAGTGAAGTTTTACAAGTGGTCATTAGACACCAGCCCTTTATGACAAAGATAACACTTCAGTCTTGTTCTAAACTACACTTCTGGTGGATAGCCGTGCCTCCAGAAAGCATGTATGTCATCAGAAAAGTGGTTGTGTGTTTTACTTTTCTTCCATCTTCTCCATTCCTTCCTGGATTTGACATTATCCATATGCAGAACAGGGAAGAGCTTCCGGCAAAGATGTCGGTTTCGAATGACTGTACTGCTTCAGATCAAACAAGTCTAGTAATTCTGACCTTGGTGGTCACATGTATCAGATGCTTTAATGAAATTCTGTAAGGACAGAAGAATTGCATAGCGATAACTCCCCACTTTTTCCCTCTCAGCTTCTGGCAATCTGCAGTGGAGCTTGGTATTATAACTGTATCTTTTGTTTAATACTCTTTAATAAATGCTTCTTTCATGAATTTGCCTAATAGCTTTTCAAAACCATTTGTACTTTGCAATTCCACAATATCCTTTGGTGATGAGTTTCACAGTTTAATTACATGTTATATAAAAAAGTGTTAAGTTGTGTTTAAAATTTGCAGCTGAAAATTCCATGGAATACCTCTCCCTTCTTACACTGAGTGATAATTTCCAATTCCCTTCTGCTTATCATTCATACTTATATGTATCTCTATGGTATTCCCTCTTAGCTGTTTTCTTGCAAGCTAGTCCATTTAATTTCTTTTCAAATGGAAATCATTTTTGATCTCTGATCATCTTCTTATCCTTCTTACATCTTCCTTAGTGTTACTGTATCTTTCTTGAGATGGAGTGACCAGAATTGCATGAATGCCATGGATTTCTTTGATAGCAATAAGGTTTTCTGTCCTAAGCTCTTAATGCTTTCCAAATAATTCCTAATGTTTTATTTGTCTTTTTAGCTTCTGCTGAGCAGAGCTGACATTTTCATAGAAGTATCATTGCAAGATCTGCAATGACTTCAAGATTTCTTTCCTGACTGGTTATAGCTCAATTAGCATCCATCACAGGACAGGCATAGTTAGGCTTTTTTTTTTCCTTGTCTGTATTTATCAGATTGAATTCTATCAACCAGTTTATCATGCAGTTGCTCCATATTGTGAGATACTTGTGCAACTCTGCTATCAGTTTTTTCTTTTTGTTATTGTATTTTGAGTAATTTTTTACTATCGGAAAATAGTTACTTTCTCAGCTCCTTTCCAGATCTTTCTGGAGGAGCATACATCACCATAGGATTCCACTGGTAACTCTTGTACATTGTGAAAACTGACTATTGAGTTCTGTCTGTCACACTCTCTGAAATGTATAGATACATAGATACCTACTTTCCACTTATTAATGCTTTCCTTTTAAGAAATGCCTTTAAGAAAGAGCCTTTGGTGAGGACCTTTGTAGTAAGGTTGTTAGAAATTCAGGTGTACAGTATATATCAACTGGCTTACTCCTATCAACACTCTCATCGACTCCTTCAAAAAACTAATAGATTTGTGAGGCTTGACTTTGATCTACAGAAATGTCTTGACCGTTGCCCACTATATCTTATTTACCTACTTGTCTCCCTATTCTAATCTTCATTATATTTCCACCAACATGTCTGTTGTAGAAATCAGATTTACTGCTCTATAGCTCCCTAGAATCTCCTGGAACTTTCATGGAGAATTTGCTTCACATTTATTACCTTTCATTTCTTTGTTATCTGGGCTGATTTATGTTAACCACCAACATATATGAAATTCATACTTGCATTTCTTTAGGACTGTCGGACAATTCTGTCTGTTCAGGACAATTTGCTATGTTAATTTCATGATTTTTTCCTATTACCTCTTCTACTGGCTCTTCAGTTTCAGACAAATCCTCTGATGCATTCCTCATAAAAAAGGTTCCTTAGGGCAACCTCTCCAGTTCCTTCCTTTTGCATTCTGGTGCAAATAGTTACTTTAACTCTTCTGCTCTAGCCTTATGTTCCTTAACTGTTCTTATTACACTTCCCATGTGTAAGTCCTAAAGGATCTTTAATAATATTTTGTTTGAGAGGAATTTGAAATAATTCTATTAACAATTCTAGTAGCTTACATGCATTGTTTCCTATTTCCCTCTGACCATTCTAGGAATTTCTGTAGATGTTAGACTTTGATGCATTTCCTTTTTTCCCTTAAAACTCTATGATGATGTTGCCTAAGTAGTCTCCCTGACATCCTTAATTTTTTAGTTCTTTTCACTGCTCCTTTTAAACAGGAGATTTCCTTTTAACAAACTTCTTCACTTTTACACAGCTTTCCTTTCTGAAATGAGTAACTGCTGCAATAGAATTTTTTGTTTGGATATTTTGCTGTTCCTTTAGATCAGAAAAACTTTCCCTTTCACAGCCTTCTAGGGAACACATGGGAGACCAAACTAATGCAGATTCAGTCTCACAATCATGTATGAAAAATATTCATAGTGATTCCCTTTGGAATATGTCATGACTTCTGAAGTACCAACTTCTGATTCTGAATCTCTACTGTATTGCAAGCTCTTTATATCCATAAAAATTAATACATAACAGTAGCAATTTATTTGACAATATTCAAGGTTCATTTTCCATGTATAAAATGAGACAATGTAAGGTGGTAGACAACATAGAAAGAAAATCCTTAAATTTATTGAAAGAAAAAATATTTAATATGACTAGCAATGTGTTACATTAATAAAAAAGACTTAGATGACTGGTACTGGCACTGTTCAGTTTATGTCTTGCACAGAACCTTTGCTGAATAACAGTCTATACTGGTCCTATCATTGTTACCTATTTTGAGGGGAAAAATATAACTATATTCCATTCTGTTAGAATGTCTGTTTTATAAAATTTTGGACTTATCTGGAATATAATTAAAACATTATTTTGTTACTGTTTTGGATAGAAAAATACTTAATTTCTCATTCTTTTTGTACGTAAATATATGTCTTTCTGGAGGGGTGGAATTTTATGGACCACGTTCTGTTGCTCTGTGGTATTTTTCTTATATAAGCTTCACAAAAAGTTATACTTTTTACTTGTTTATTTACTTATTCCATCTGAAGATCTAATGCACTGGCTTCTTTATATCTTTAATTGTTTTTATTCTGTGGGCTATTTATTTGATCTTTGCAATTCAGATAAAGGAATAGTACTAAAGATTTTATGCTATATAATTTTGTGTCATGATTTCAGAGAAAAAAAACAACCTAAACTGCCTAGGATGAAAAAGGAGCACAAATGTAGTCAGCTGTATTAATGACAAATGTTTTGGAAGTCTCTTAAAACATACCTGTAATATTTGCGAGTTGCCTTTTTTTTTTCAAGGTAGTTCAGTACGTTTAGAAAATGTCAGTGTTTTGTGAATATAATTGTAGTTGTTTATATTTTTTCTTCTCTTCTGATTTAAATAAGAAGCATGTTTACTGTATACATGTAGGTATATGATTCACCTAATTCCCTTCATGCACCTCTCTCATCTCCTTTCTTTTCCCATCTTTTATGGATGTGAGAAAATTGGGTGTTGGATAAGAGAAATTACGAATTCGGAAAAAAATAAGGCTTATTGGATGGAAAGAGGACCGATTAATTTATTCAGGAAAGATGTTGATGTGATCAGGGAAAACAAATGAGTCATATGAACAGTAAGGGCAGGCAAAGATAGCATCTGAATGGTGGCCTAGACTGCAGAGTGCTGAATAAGCAAATGAGTATTCGACTAATCCAAGAGTTCAGCATTGTGAATCAGTAAGCATGTAGTTCTCTGTGATTCTGCCACTTTTGCTTTTTTTTTTTTTTTTGGCTAATGTTGGTATGGCCATGCATGCACAAAAATGTGCATGCTTGCACACGTATTTGCAATGAAGGAGACGAAAAAGGGTGAAGGAATGTGTTAGCAGAAGTTTGTTTCTGTGTCCCCAGTCAAGAGCAGATACAGAGGTGCTGATGCAGTGTTTACAGTTACAGATACACTTATTGTGGCTGTTAGTGTTCCTGCAAAGATGGGCTACCAGGCACTTTTCTGAGCTGCTAAACTTTCTTGACAATTCTGAAATGTCAACAGGCATTTTAAATTCTCAGTGCAAATTTAAAGGAGATTTAATGAAAAGCATTCTTTTAAAGCATTTTCTAAAGGCAAACCCCCAAAATAACCCGTAAGTATCACATTTTTATTTTTACCCCCCCCTAATGTGACACTTCTTAATTTCTTTTTGGCAAGCCAGTTGTAATCTTTAGCTGGTAACTAATTTGGTCATAAAATACTGACCCAGATTTTTCTGGATAATTAACAAGTTGGGCAAATCAGCAGAAGCAGGTGTAGTATATTTTCAGTACCAGTGGAGAAAAGCAGTTAGCTGGTGTTTTAATTCTCATTGCCAGTAATGAACTATATAACATTCTGGCTGGCTAATGTAATTAGCATTGTCTCCTCCTCCCCTTACTTCCTCACCTTAAAAAAAAAAAAAGAAACTCAAAACAGGAATTTATAAAAGGCCAAGAATTACTGACCCTTTTTGCACTCTTATTACAATCATGTTATTAACCTCCTAGATTGAGCCTTTTGTAGAACAGTAATAACAAAATTATACAAATATGTATCATGTTACAAGCTGAGACAGAAAACAATGTTTCCATTCTTCAAGCAATTAATTATTGTGATTAATGTATTCCCCCTTCTCTAAGCACAATTCTGCCAGACAGAGCCAGCCCATTGACATATTGTAGAATTATAATGCATATCTAATTAAAGGTGACCTGAAAAGGCAGGGTGTTTAGCCTTCCCTGTCAGGACCAAGAAACTGTTAATCAGAAAGTGCTTGCTTTCCACACCACCCCCACCCCTCCCTTTTTTTATTTTTGTGCTAATTTCAAATCTTCTCCCTGCATCAGTGAGCAGATGAGATCTTCAGCCAGCTTTCATCTTTCAGAAAAATGAATAGTGCAGAAAGAACATTATCAAATGAGCTGTTGAAGAAGTCAGTGAATATGTCATTGAGTGTGACTGCTTCCAGAATGAATTTAGATTTATCTCTGTTATCTCCCCTCTCCCGACTCACTCTCCAGACTCTGTTTGCACTCAGTCCACATGTCAGGCAGGGTGGGTCATAATGAATCACGAGAGACAGTTACTTGTAGTATAGTGACAGGTCCAATTGTGATATAACTTGTTCCGGAATTAAGTTTGTTAACGTTATAAATTGTCTCATTTGACCGGAGGTTTAAACACCTAGAAGCTTTTATGCATGCAATTTCTTAAAGTATTTCATTTCCATTAGGCAGCTGCTGCTTTACAGTATTCCACAAATGAAATTGTTTCATCACATCAATAGCTGCACAAAACAACTGTGACAACAAGAAGACTGGTGTTGCCCCTATCTTGCAAACAAGTATCATTCAGATCAATAAACTCTGGCAACTGGATAACACTAAGAGAAGATATTATTTGAACTCCATTTTTAAGCACATCTCCAAATGCTTATGCTGATGCAAAATTCTGATACAAGCCAAGGAATTTTCATACTGTCCTGTTCTGTTTCGGTAGAATAACCCACTGAGTTAGCAACTTTTTAAGTAGAAAACCAATAAATATTTTCATTTTTCTTTTCAAAGCCAGTTTTTTTCTATATGTGATGCAAAGTTATTGTCATAATGAAGATTATTTTTTGCATGTGATGGAAAATGATATGATTGAATTGCAGTATTTTACCCACAGGGAGAAAAAGAAAGACTAATATTTTTCTTTTCATATATTGTCAGTGTTACCACGTAACAGAATGTGATATCAAAAAATCTGCAAAGTTAGCACACCTTCTGAAACATTTGTTGTGTGCTGTAAACCCTTTGGGTGTTTAACTAGTTACTCCATACTTGTGATCCTATTTGACTAGGCTAGTCCTACACAACAAATATGTCTTAGATGCTTTTCAGTTGAAATTAATGAGTTTAAAAATACATTTTACAGTTAATTTATCAAAATCACCAGAATAACTGGTTGGTGCACCTGATTTTTATTATTTTTTTTTTACTCATAAGCCTCTCTCATGTTCAGAAGTCAGGGAAGTTTCTGCAAAGTTGTTTTATTGTTGACTTTTCCATGGGTTTGCTGTTTGGCAGGGGGAGATTGGCACTGTTAGATGTATATTTTTCCTCAGATGTCTGTGAGGGCATGAGTACACATATGTACATACACACATGTGCTATCCTCTTTTTTTTTTTCATACACATACAGAGAAAAGCCTGATCAGTTGTGACATGGCCATTTGTGCTTATACCTTAGGCTGGAGAAGGTGTTTGGATAGTAGTCTGTCATAAAAATAAGCAGACATCCTGAAGAAGTATTTTAGTGTGAAATACTCACACCTTGGAGTTTGCTTCCCTTGTCAGCCTTTGAAATAACTAAGGCAGACTAGTTGTTTGCTATGAAAATGCCTATAAAAAATCGTGTACCAGTCCCACTGGGTGCCAGAATAGGAATTTTTTGGTTCAGTTGATTGCCTGTGTCGTGCATAACCTGTAAAGTTATTTGTCATTGTGCTTCATGCTCTGACATCAAGTACTAAAAATATGGTGACCCAGTAGTAATCGCTAGTGGTCCTGTCAGTTGTGTTCAACTGATGTCAGTCAGAGCTGCAGAACTGTCCACGCTGTTGTGGTAGAAATAAGGGCTGCATATCAAAACTTGCATACTCCTAGTAGCTGGAGATGGGAATGTTATCACATAACCTACTGATCAGTCCCAGTTTATCTCACAACTCTGATAGCAAGCATGTGTTGTCTGAAAACAACTACTGAAAAACAATTAACTTCTTTTTAGTTTTTAAATTTTTTTCTGTTATTATGTCTGGGTCCCAATGCTTACATATTGATGTTATTGATTAAAGGATTACAGGCATATAAAAATGTAGTGAAAATCAAATGCTAAATAGTGAATCAAAACCAAATCAAAATCCATCTTAAAGCCAGGGCAAGTTTTGGTCCTAACATCTATCATTGCAATGGGAAAGCTACAAAGAAGTGCAAGTGAAAATACTGTCATTTTGCTTATTAACAATATGATGTATTTACAGTTCTTTACATTTTTAGCAGTTCCAAATGATATTGCTAGATTTTTTTATTCAGGCTGTAGTTGCAAAAATTATTTACAGCCTCTGAACAAGGAAAACATTGTTTTCTTAGGAAGTGTTGTTTTGCAGAAAAGAAACTGAGGCCTGGGTCAACTAAGCAATTTTCTAAAAGACAGAGGAAATCCATGTCAGAACCAACAGCTGAAATTCTTCCTCAACCTTGTCCATTGCCTTTATTAAAAAGAAAACTTTCCCTTCTATCTGACCCTCCCCCATGCTTCTTAGACTGTGAATAACTAAGGAACGTAACAAAATTGGTAAGCTAAATATAGTGAACATTATTCATCATAGTATCCCCAACCCTTAGACACAAGCAACTGCCACTTGTGTATTCTTCTGAAGCATTTATAGCTATGTAAGAAACCCCTGGCATATTGGTGAATTTCTACACAGATTATGTTCAAGCATTAGGAATTCTAATATTGGTTATTTCTAAACTCAGAAAAGCTGATTTCCAAGTTATAGCATACAAAGAAAAATGTGTGTTTTCTTTCCTTTTCAAAATAATCAGAATGTAGCTCTAACATTAAGCCATCCACAGGGAACATGTTCTGTCATTTTGGTCACAGTG
>JAVKLA010000021.1:15343117-15388442 GCA_034782735.1 Sagittarius serpentarius | reverse complement strand
ATACTGAACTGAAAACACAGCACTGTACCAGCTACTAGGAAGACAATTAACTCTATCCCAGCCGAAACCAGGACAGGGTTTTTTGTTTTTTTTTAAGAAATTTTTGATAATTAAGCCACTTTAAAAGTAGAATTTTCTCAACTGCAGCAGTAGTGTTGGGAGAAAAAAACAGAGAATGAACAAAAAGTCATAAGACTAGCTATCATAAATGAGTGTTGGCCTAGAACACTACAAAATCACATTATGTTGTTTCGTGTTTTGTTTGTTGCCACTTTGCCATTTTGATGACTATCTTTTGAATATGTTGCCATTCAAATATATCACCAGAGCACAAACCATCATTTGTGACCTCACTTGATGTTACCATCTGACTAATTTCTGTGTTTCTTTGCTGTACTCCGTATACTTTCAAAGAGCAGATTGTTATTGCTATCACTGTTGCATTATTTTCCACTTTTTCCTGGCTAGAACAGTGGCAGAAACAGATTAGATGGATGCGTGGTTAAGATATCTTATAAAATAAATATTTAAGCTTTCCATTTGTTTCAGCAATCTGAATGTTTCTTTTGATATTTGTTACCTGAGTTTAAAAGATTTAAAACTCCAAAATATAGTCAGAAGCTTCTAGCAGTTTCTAGAATTTGCTTTTAAAAATGTATTTGACCTGGAAGGAAAAATATTGCAAAGACAGTGCCAGTACTTTTCTTTACAGATCTTTGTAATGTAGAAACTCTCTCTTGAATAATAGTAAATGATTGAGAGCAGAGCCAGCCCAAACTTCAGGGGTTTGGTTTTTGAAAAATTCAATTCTAAACTTCAAAAAATATGCCAAAATTGTGTCACCAATGTCACCAATTATCTTTCACTAAAAAAAAAAATTCACAGGAATTTTTTTTTTTTTTTTTAGTCTTCAAAAATTATTTAGGACAGAGCTATGTGACAGTCCTTCTGAGCCTCAAACCCATTAGGTGTGGGTCTGGGAATTTAGTTTGATGTATTTGGGAGCATGAGGCTATGTGCTAGAGAACCTGACTTGGTCAGAGTTAATTTTATTTAAAATTACAGCAGGCATCTTTCCAACTCAACTGGCTGCTGCTCTTGCCTTTCTCAGGGAAGTGTGAGATCACTCTTAAAAGGGCTGCTCTAAGAAAATGTAATCTCAGAAGTTGGTGGGATGCTTACCTTAAATGTTGTTGTCAGACCTAAAATTTCAGTTGACTTGGAAATAGAAAATATGTGACCTTTGCTGTCATATAGTTCAGTTATTTCTTTGCAGAACAGAATACTGAGCTTTATGGAGAGAAAGGAGCTTCTGTTCCTTCATGAAGATTTTTAAAAAGTATTGGAGGAGTTATTTCTTTGAACTTGATAGGTTGTCTGAAAATTTCCTTATGTAATAGACGGAATGGATAACTTTTAGGGGAGATTTAAGACTTGTGATTTCCTAATGAAAGGTAAAGAGAACTCTGAAACTCTCGACCAAGATGCTGTAAAAACTAATTGAAAGGGTATGGGTTATAAAGGCTTATGCGGGTGCTTCTTATAGAACCCCAATGCAAGGAGTTATGAAAAGAAGTGGAGTAAGAAGTACCTGACAAACACTAGAAAGGCATTTTTATTTGTACCATATAGTGATAGGATACATTTTCTAAAAATGTGGGGGAAGAGAAAATATAAAAAGAGAACCAGAGTATTCTATAACTAAATGAAATGTAAGGAGAGAAAGAGTTCTTGAAACAGAAGGGCCAAAAGGCAAGATTTGTTAATTTTGTTGGTGTATGCTGCAAGTTGTAACAGAGCATTGATACCATGATTACTCATGATGATGTTTCTTTTTTTGCTATCAATGTCTGGTCTAGCAGCCTCGGTACTAATACCATCTCTGATTCCTAAGTGACAAATAAATTCAGTTCATCAGCATGAAGTTCTAGGATGAAACTCGGCTGATTTCAATCAATTCTTAGACAGTCTTGGACTCAAGTTATATAAGGTGTATGTCCAGCACTTAGAAGAAGTCTGAGCTCTGATCTGCTCCCACCAGCTTAAGAATCTTTAAAGACTATTACCAACTCAACTGTCCGGGGGGAATATCTGTTACATCCTTTGTCTTACATAGTGACTCCTTTGTGTAGAGAACTTCACAAGCTAGGAGTTTTGTTCTTTATATTGCAATCTATCCCTCCATCCTCTTAATCTCTCTCTCAGTGCTGAACCTAGTCATAATGTGCCTCAATAGTTTTAACGGTCCATAAATTATAGACAATAAAATGCCTTGCATTTTCCCACCCACCCATTTGCCCCCTTTGTGTCCTTTATTGCCTGCATGTTCTGTTCTTTGCTTCCTTCTGCATAGACAACTCTGTCTCAGTGGGTTTTATTTCTGTTTTTCAGGCTTTGACTCTTCAGTGTGCAAATTTCACTAGGCTAAACCTCTGTAGGGCTGACTCGGCATTTGGTGTCATTTGTCAATTTCATTGATCACTCTCTTACCAACAGTATGAAGGGAGACTTGCAGAGTCAGCAGCTAGCAACTGGCCTTTTCTAGGATTATGCTCTAAGAACCTCCAAATTAAACATAAAGAGCTTTCTGATTCCTCTGCAGTGGGACTTTCAAAATGAATTTTAAAAGTCTCTCAATCCTCTAGCTTCATTCAACTGTAATTTTTCATATTAATTCCTTCTCATTTTTCAAAAGATGACTCTCCTGTGGAAAAGGAAATTGTACTTTACATGTTTAAATAATTTTACATTTTATTCTATTTCTTGTTATAACTCTACATCCATATGAGTCAAACAAGAAAGCACTTCACATACTAGAGTATGTCCCTGCTCCAGTTTTCAGAGGGGCATGATTTAAGTTTAAAGATGTGTTTTCACTACTCTCTCTCCTCCCCCCACACCCCGCCACCATCTCTCTCCCTCTCTCCTGACGCCCTTTTACTTGCATCGTCTCTGTAATCCATGTATGAGAGTGTGTGTTTGAGAGAGAGAGAGAACAAATGGTTGAGCTGGGGATAAGTATGGTTCCTTCTCAACTATCTGACAAGGAAACTATTTTATTTCAACTGAAGAAAAGCTTCATAGCATTTTGAGAGTTACAAATTCTCTCTAAACTGAATTTATTTTCTTAGAGGATCCAAATTTTTTTAAGCATAAAATCTTTCCTAAATAGCTCTTCAATGAGTATTTCCATGGGAGCTGGATTGAACAGTTCTTTTTCCTGCCTCTCTGTCCCTTCTTTCTCTCCCCATATATATGCTCTAGACTCTTGTCTCCTTGTCAGGAGGCAGATCTGCAGATTCTTCATGAAAGTGTCATCATTTTGTCACAGATAGTGGAGATAGATTTGCACAATGGACAGTCATCTAGCTGTATCTTATATTTTCACTTCCTGAATACTACTGCACCAACAATTCCATATGAAGCAAGTGCAATTGTTTGTACACAGAACACAGACCCTGTGCATTCCCTTGTCCTCCTCATTGCTGTTTCTTCTCTCTTTTGCTATTTAATGGGTCTCATACATGAAAAGGGATGGAGTTAAGATCTGGGATTGTGCGAGTGCTATTTGTATGCCTAATTTTGTGCAATGTAATGATAAATCAAAAACTGTATTCCATTGTCATCCTTGGCAATGATATTTTTAAATTATTTAAATGCTCACTTAAAGAGTAATTTCCAGTGATGATCTCTCTGAAGACACCAGAAGCATAAAGCCTGCAACCTTTTGTTCAGGCACTTGAATGTGAACATAATTGTTTTCACTACTGAATTCAACAGTCAAGAAGATTCTGTGCGTTGTGGATGATCAGAATACCTTATTGGTCTCTTTCCTTTTCTTCATATAATACAGAACTCTTTTGGAGGATCGTCCTGGCAAAGCTTGTTTAACTTATTGATGCTCACTCACCAGACTCATGATCATTAAAAGTGGCGATAGTGCTGCTGTTTTGGAAGATGAGTTAATTGAAGGGGTTGTTTTAGTAACAAATGAGTAAAGGAGTCATGTATGGTGTAGCATCTCACTGAATTTGCTGACTGAGATTTAAACTCCTTTTCTTCCAAACTGAATTGTAGTTTGCAATATAAAGATCAAAATAAAAAATTAATTTTTGTTTAAAGATGACAAAAACCACCTTTCACTCTATGATGTTGAGCATCAGTATTCGCAAAGAAAAGGAACACAGACACAGGGAAATGTTACTGTATTATTTAGCTTTTATACAAAACTTTAGCTACTGGCTCTTTTTAATGGTTTTGGAAAGATGTCTTTTTTATTTATGTAGACCATCTGCTATGCTCTTTACCTGAGCAATAATATGTGAGCATCTTCCAAGATGCCTACCCCTCTACAAGATTTAAATACTATTTAATCTACATTTTGAAGGTTTGTACATCCCCTTTTGTCATTGTGCTTCTACATATCACAAAAATAGAAATGTAACAACAATAATACTAATTATACAATTTCACTTTTCCAAATGGCAAGGGAAACTAGTTATTAAAATTTGCTATATATATTTTTAAAAGAGATTATTTTTTCTCTGTTTTGTGTCTCAGCAGACTTGGGCAGGAAGGATAGGGAAAAAGCAAAACTGAATGTTGATTGTAATCAGGATAGCTGTCAGGATCCTGAACTCCACGTCAGAAGTTTATATACTAGGTCTAGCTTCTATAAAATGCTTTGTTTACCTCAGCTCAGTACTTGTTACAATAGAACATAGCACCTTTGGGAAGCTGAGATCACAGAGGAAAATTGAAGGGAGTTATGGTGCTCAGTCTGTATGAAAATGATTCCATATATTACTCTAAGTTAAATGCGAGATCACTTTGTCACAAAATAGGATGGTTATGAGTAATAGCTGCTTGCTAAAGTTCCAAACTGAGGCACACATTTTCTTTTTTAATACTGAAAATAGTCCTTTTGAATCCATAGAAAAACAAAACAGATATTTGAAATGTGAATCTGGGAGTCCCATAATTTATTTTTCCCAGACTTAGCCTCTGAGAGACTTATAGGTACTTGTTTCCCAGGTGAATTCCACAGTATTTTATTCAGGCTGTTGAAGGTTTTCACATATTTAGTTTGTTGTTTACTGTATATTCCTGTGACAATATTTCTTTCATTAAATGAACGTCCTAATCAGAAAAAATATTTGATATAATGTCCAAAGTATTAATAATATTTGTTTATTCACCATTCTGGCTAGACCAGAATGTCTCCTTGACTATACATCTAATCTCTCTGCTTTGCTAAACCCCATCTCTATACCTTTCCTGAATGATAAACAGACATCCCTGCTGTGTGATTATGACTTAAGGTTGTAAGGAGTTGATTTTTTGAGTTAGGGTGCTAGGGAGGAATGTTTGGGTTTTCTACTGCTGTTATAAATGAATGAAAATATAACATGTGTTCCAAATATTATTGGTTTTGTGAATGACTTTCTGCTAAGGAAAAGTTAGCACAACTCCTAAGTGCTAAATTAACAGGAAACTTACCTTCAGTTTAACAAGGAGATTTGATCTCTTTTTCATAGACCTTTGGCTTGTGTGCTATGGATATTATGCACCCGTGCCTTGTGCTCTAAGGCATCGAATGTTGTCTGAGTCAGAGGAGAATCTGACTCAGCAGAGTCACAGAAACAAGAAAATAATCTGCTTTTACAATAACTTACTAAACATGCGATTTATATTATATGATTCATTGTAAAGGGCCAGATTATGGCTAGATCTTGTGAATACTAAACAGCAGTAGAACTGAAGTGCCTACAAGGAAAAGGTCATAGGAAAAAGGACACCTTTGGGAGAGCCAGTGTAGGAAAAAACAAAAACCCAACAACCAAACAAAAACCATAAACAAGACCGAAACACCTCATAATTTTTGGCTTCTTTCCTTCTCCCCTCCCCATCCCCTTTGCAAAACAAGTAGAAAAAAAAAAATTTAAAATCATGCTAGCATAGTTTGGCAATGAATAGCACAGAAGGTAAGAATAAGAATTCCAACAGAAGTTACGTGCTTCATGAATTCAGGCTTGGCTGATGAATCTAAAGAACCTGTGGTACCTATGAGATGAAAATTCTCATTAGAGGTCGTGGCTTTTAGCTTTTCCTTTAGTTGTTTCTCTATAATTCTGATGCATTCAGGACTGAGATTAGTTTCTTTGCCATATTAGGTACTCATTGCAGCTGGGTGGAAGGAAGAAGTATTGCTGAGCTGTAGAAACTGGATGAGGCATGTGCCTTTTGTTGGTCCCTTGTCTATGCTGTCTTTGCACTTTTATTCTACCTGCCCTTAGGAAATATGCCTCCTGTCATCTTTAGGAATTTTTGCACTTCTAGCAGTAGATTGTCTGTTGCCTTTCTTGTTTTATGAATCTAATGTCCCTACATACTAAAATCTCAGGGAAATGACAGATAATCTCTCAACCATGAAGAAAATCCTTCCATCTGTGTTCTGTGATCTCAAAAGCAGATCCTTCCCCACAGAAACCTTCAGAGAACAACTGTGATGCAACTCTTCCAAGAACACAAAAAATGACATAATATACATGTTTTATTTCATAAATATTTGCATTAAGGTTGAATGTTTAATAAACTTTTGCTAGATGCCTTTGTTTACAGTAAGGAATTTACTGTGCTTTTTTTCCTTTTTCTCACCCCCCACCCCTGCCCAAGTAATTAAATTAACTATGAGAACTGAAAGCATGAAATGTTTGTGATGCAAAGTTCAGTTGCTTTTTAAGTAATCAGACTGGATCTCGGAACTAGTGTTCTTTTGAGTAACAAATAGCAATGCAAAACAGAGACAACAGCTTAGCTGTTAACGTACGTTAAGATTAGGAAATTCAGGTGAGCAGAACTGTGTCTGAGTATCACACAGGGTCCAGTCCCCAGCTTTCTCCCACTGAAACAAGTGGCCAAAAGTATACTGACTAATAAGGTCAGTCTTAGATGTATGCATGCAGTCTCCTGTGTTACTACAATGACCCTTTCTAATAATGAATGGTAAGACATGCAAAGCTTGTTATAATGACATCCCGAGACATGTGCAGAGAGGGAAATGAAAGAAGATAGATACTGTAACATGGGGACTGCAAGGACAGTATAGCACAAAAGTGGTAAGAAATGATCAGTGAGAAAGAAAATACAATTGGAAGGTATTGCACAATAGTGTTATGCTTAGTTGTTGCAGGCTTTTCTGTGCTGAAAGGTTCACGTCATTTTCCATGACAAAGAGTAGTAGCTGCAAGAGATCTCTAAGGTCCTTTGGGCTCCAGATTCAAAGGCATAGTTCACCATTGTCTCAATCCAGATTTACTCAAGTATAAAACTGGAAGGATGCAGCGATAGCTAGAACAGAGTGAATGATTAGGTGAGAATCTTAAATACTAGGTTAACTATAAGGGGACTTAGTTGATTTTGGCTAAGCAATTCATGTCAAATGTTGCCATTTTATAATAATGGTAGTCTGAAAAAGCTACTGAAGAAGGATCTCTGAAAAATTATTTCAAACAAGCAGGAAAAAATTCCCCAAATCCCATGGTTCACAAAGATGAATATTTGTCTAAATATCTGAAAGGAATTTGGGATTTTCAAAGCCGTAGGCTTTTGGCAGTTTGCTTGTTTCAATCCCAATAGAGCAGAGCTCAGCTCCAATGAAGAATAAAGCAGCAATAGAAAGGAGAGCAAGTAGCATCATATTTTGCAGGTCAGTTTTTTTACTCACAAGCAGTGAGCAAATATAATAGTGGAAAATGGAAAGAGAAATTACGTCTATTCACATCTGGACACTCTGTGGTTCTCCACTTACTGTTTGAGTAAGATGTCTTCCTTAGGTCTCAAATTTGCAAATGCTAGTCACTTTATGGGCATGACCAACACTTGTATGATGAGAGGAGGACCTCTTTCAAAGAGATTTACAGTCCTATTATATGTTCTCTCTCATATGGGTTATAAAATAAATAAAGCCTAAGTATGAATCTTAGAAACATATCAGTTATTATCTTTGATTACTAGAGAAACTTGCAGTCTTGTACAGACCTGTCTTTTTTCTTAAAATCATTAAATGTACAATACAATACTTTGTGGCAGTTTAGACTGTAAGAGTTGGACTCCCACAAGGCTGGATGTTTTCATTGACTTGAAGGCTCTGAAAGAATCCTCTTTCATGACAGCAAAATAGATGTGGAGTTCAAACAAAACTGTATTAGGGATCAATTTGGTTTTTATTTCTTTCTGGCCATGCATAAGGCATGCAGGATTGAGACAATAATTCATGCATAAAATCTTCCCTTTCTCTCTCATGAGTTGCAGCGACAGAGACTGTGATGTCTGTGAGTGGGTAAGATGACTATTAGTGTTACAAAGCCAAACCTATACATCTAAGTATGGATTTTCAGTTGATTTCTTAATGCAAAGTAGTTTCTTAATACAAAGTCACTGTATACCTTTAAATAATATTTAAATACTCTGTTAATATTATGGAGAGTTAAACAGAGTTTGAAATGCTGATGATCTTACAAATTTAAATAATAATAATATAAAAAAGAATCTGCTGACACAAATGTGTTAGAAACAAACCTATAAAGGAGCAGTTAACCCAGAACTATTGTGAGATATATTATATATTGTTTGACATACTTTCATGTGAGCAAGCAGAAGTACCCCATCCTTTAGACTGTGGTAATGTGCCTTATTGTTAAATTCAATAGGAAAAGCTATTCATACTGTAGTATGATTGAAAAGAAAATTGAATCCTTTTGATGTTGTAAATGTGTCTATTACTGCATGTGCACACAAATTTTCCATGGAAATTATGGTGAAAGTAGTGATTCTCCTAGAAAAATGCATTAGTGTTGACATGTTCAATTTTAGCCACATCAGAATATAAATACCCTTTAACCATGGTCAAATCGTTGGGAATGTATATGGTGTATCTACATAAGTCAGTTGTCTAAAAATACATGTTCCTATAGTCCAGTTATGTTCTCTGTTTCAGCTGAAAGGGAAATTAAAAACAGTGACTCACACATCACTGTTTTCTTACTACATTGTGATTTAAAATATTTCAGTATGTGAAGTATGTTTTATATAGCTGTTCATGATTGCTTTTAATTTTGAAAAACCACAATACACCTGACAGGATTTTAGTTATGAAGCAAATTATAAGTGAGAGGTTGGCTGTCCATTCACTTGCATGGCAATTGGTTCTGTGTATGAAGTGCTAAATTTTCCTTGTAATGGAGAAAGTCTATGCTCCTTTGCATTGACAATTGAATAAAAAAAAGAGTGTATCCAACAGCTAAAGATTTATGATAGTGGCACTTTCAAAGTTTGCAGTTTGTCCAGGATCATAACTAGAAAAGACAAATGTTTTTTTTCTATCTATGAAGCCTACTGTATGCTGTCAGCTAAAATTATACACACTGTTTTAAAATGTATCGCTCAGTGCACTTTGTATATTAAGGTACATTAAGTTATATGGTATAATGCAATAAGAAGTAACCTGACATAAGCAGACATGAAAACATTATGTATACTGCATTGTAATTATATAAAAGCATCTATGTTTTTCACGAGGGAAAACTTTAATTCTTCAGAGCTCGCTTACTATAGCTATGGCAGTAATACTTCCCATTGTTTTAACCCAATGAAATGTAGGCAATATATGTTGCTTGCTTGGTTTTTTTTTTTGTTTGGTGGTGCGTTGTTTTGGGGTTTTTGGGGTTTTGGGGTTGGGTTTTTGTTTGGGTTTTTTTTTTTCCCCAGGCTTAGTGGACAGAGATTTGAATTGCAGAGTATTCTAGTTAACTTCATAAAATGATAGATACCTAAAAGGGACATCAGAAGGGCTTGCAGTTCCATATTTATATGACAGACACTTTTATTTAATACCTGTTTAGTTAGACTCTGTCCTAACATCAGTTTCTCATGCTACTGCAGTATGATTTGTTTTTTTCCACTGGTGTAATGGAACTAGTTACATGAATGAGATATTGCTTGTAAAAAGTTTCTCCTCTTGTGCACTTGCATTTAGCAATATCTTGAATATTTGTAACTGAGAAATATTTCTTTTAAGGTAAAAATTTAGTTTGCTTTTTTTTTTTCCCCCAGAAGGCTGAAGAGCCAGAACTGTAAATGTTTTTTTTAGTGGATGATTTCCTATGCTGGAACCTAATATATTGTTTGGGTTTTTTCAAGTGAATTATCAATCTCCTATCAATTAGAACATACATATTAAAAGGTCTTTTCAACTTAATATGAATCCTGCAAATTTTTGTTGTCTTTTAGGACAGAATGCTGGAAAAATTATATCATTAATTGGTCTAATTTTTCCATATATCACTATTCTGATGTTTAAAATTAAACAGTGAAAACAATGGAACAGAAATAGAACAGTGATACCACATTAAGTATGGAACATTAGAAGAGGTTAGTTGGTACCATTCCAATAATGGAAACAGCAGTCTTTCATGCTGAATCTCTTAAAGTTCCTATTTAGCAAAGAAGAGCTCTGCCACCAAAGCACAGAAATAAATATACTAACTAAGAGGGAAGCAATTATGTAAGGAATGTGTGGAGGACAGAAAGGATCAATTTATTTTACAGTAAACTGTGGATTCTTCTGACAGAATGCAGGCTGCCTTCAATGTTTTGGACCCTTGTAAAGCAAGGAATTTGGTCACTAAATTATTTTTAACACTGTAACCTCTGAACTCTGCCTGTGATTTGGACAGTGATAATGACTGAAATTCAGTTTATTGCTTAAAACATAGTGGAGTCATGTATGAGTATGTGAGAAAAAGTGAATCTTGATTCACAGAGGTAACTTTCTGCATTGAAACAAATGTTTGTAATTACAATTGCAGAAGAGGGAAGACAGTGAAAATTACATTATTATATTGATTGTCTCATTTATATCCTTTGTTCTAAATCATTGGGAAGCTTTAGTTTAGCTGGAGGAGGAGAGGTGAAAAATATTTCTCTCTTTTCTACTCTTTTCTAAGAACTGAGAACAATAGGATTTTCAAACATGTTTTAATGACTGGGGAGACCAAATTCTTTTGATGTTTAATAAGTCATTGCTCTCAAACACTTAGGAGTTTTCCACAATCATAGTCTTCTTCTTCTCCCCCCACCCACAATCTATTCCTCAGTTCTCTCAGTTTCTGTTTCCATAAATCTCAACAACAGTGCAGTCTTAGCAGCAGGTGACAAACCATTGCTGAACACAGATAGTGATACCAACAATTATTTTAGCAGTGCAAGGTTAAAGATCCTCCTGGTCTTCCTCTTAATACTTTATTGCAAGATGAGCCTAGATGTTTATTTCAGTAAATAGATTATGATAGTTTTCAAATTAAATTTCTGAATATACTTGAAAGAAAATTAAATTATTTAACAGAAAATAAACCTCAAGAAACATTGTAAGCAATATATCTTACAAAGGCTGTATTCAAAGAAAGAACTTATAATTTGAAATGAAAAACTTCATCTTTGTGTGTGTGTTCTGAAATAGTACCATACCTGCAGGAGCAACCCATAGGGCATTTTGGCATGTTTAAGAAGCAACTAAGATACACATAGGCTATTTCAGAGTGAAAATTACTTTCTACCCATCTAATTCTTCCTGGTGCTCTGAGTTTGTTAGGCTCTCAGTACAGTTGAAATACTATGTGACCATTTTGAAATATTATTATCCCTCCAACAGAATGATAATTTCAAAATCATCTTCATCTATAGTCAGTTATCTAATATAAAAATTTTCTGCTGTAGCACCTGGACACCTTTCATGAAAACTAAACATACGAATCTCTGTCTTTTAATCCTGCCAGCACGGATGAACTATAAAGTTATTATCATTTGAATGTAAAACATATTGATGGGTACATATTGTATAAAGCACGAGAGTGCTGATATTTTGGAAAATAATTATGTACTTTTCTTTGTTTCTGTTCTTTAACTCCTCCCTTCCTCTCTTTCCCTCCTCTCTCTTTCCATGCTCATCAGCTAAGTTAGTATATCTTTTCTAAGTTGTTCAGAATCCAAGTATGGGTGGATATATTTACACAGAGTGAATTATGGCTGGATGCGTTCCTATGTCAACATGTGCCACGTTGATTTCTTATAAAGTAGATCATTATTCTGTGTGGCATAAATAGTATTACCAGACTGATATGATTAAAGCCAGTGAGTCATTAATTAGCATCTAATTAAAAGAGACTAGTAATGTGTCCATGTACACCAGCTATTTTTTTTTTGTTTTCCTTTACAGAAAAAAAGTGATTCAAGCTTGCATGATAATGTGCACGTTACATATCTTTTTATATATTGTATATAATATAATGAGGGGGGAGTGAGTCTGAGTACAATTTGTCAATTTTGCTGGAAAGGTCTGTGTTATATTTGTAGAAATGAAACCCTAGGTTGTAAGAGAAATATACTTCAGCAAGGGATATCTAAAAACGCAAAAAGCATTTCTCAGAACACATTCAAGGTAGGTGTTTTACTGTTGTGTGACTGTACTAACCCACATGAGCAATTCAACTGTTAAAACACATGGAATAGAAAAACAGTCTTTTTGTGTTCCAAGACATTTGTAAAGTAAATTCACTGTGGGGGAGGGGAAGAAACTGTGTGAGTACAATGAACTTGCTTAAGCCTAGACTGGCTCCTTACTTTCCACTTTTCATTGTCAATTGATTATTAACGAATCATAATGGTCTCATAGTGATGGCAATTCAGAACAATTTCATGTAGATGAATCATGAAGCATGGAGACAAGGGTTTGAGAAAATCCATAAAGTGTGGGCAAAATATATATACTAGGCCAGACTGAGTATTTCAGTTTGACAGGTTTGCTTGAACATGAATTAATGATAGTTTTACAGAATTGCATGATACACACTCATAGTTTCTTAATAAGTAATTTTATTTTATTCCTCTGTTAAAAATGCATTATTACTATATGTTTAAAACTATATAAATAAAACTACAATCAGAATATTATTAGCATTGACAATTTCTTCTTCCAACTTTTAAGACAATGCTTTAAACTTTGGTTTGTCCTCCACGTTTGCAGCCCACACTTGACACATCATAAAGGTCAGTGTGAAGACTGGAAGACTTTTTGCAAATATAGATTTCAGAAAAGTTCTAATAAATCATGATTTCTACCAGTTTCTGAACTCTAATAATGACGCATCAGAAAAAGCTTTGTGGGAATGAATTCGTCCCCTGCTCAAAGCAGAATATATAGGTTTATTTTGCATCATCATCCAAGTTTTCAAAAAGGATATCAGAATCTTGCCTACAGATTCATAGGTGCAGAAAACAACATGTAAATATTGAACAACTAAGACTTGTATAAAGTAAATTATGCTAATTCCCACAATTTAGACATTAACCCACTTTAGTGGTTATCTTTAGTAATTTTTGTCCAAAATGTTTTTTCTTTTTAATAGTTCTTCTGTCATTCTCTACTATGTCTGGGTTTCCCCTTTCACATTATGAATGACTTCTGAAGTTTCTATGAAGTGTTTAATTATTAATGTCATTTTAGATTAGTCTATTTTTTGTTTGGGAATGCTCAAAGTGATTCCCAGGCATTAATTATTTAAGCTCATTAAATTCCTGTTAAATATAATGGGTATATTTATTCCAAGTTATATTTTTCAGGTGGGATAATTCAAGCCCAAACTATGAAGACGTTAAGTTTAAGCTCAATACAGTAGTAGGTTTTAGGTGCCTTGCTTCCTTGTGTTGAACCTTCTGTTAAAGATTTAGATTTTTTTTGTGTAATGCATAAAAAAAAATAGGCGTGACATTCAAAATTTCAAACACAGACCAGAAAATTAGCAAGTCTAAGATTTTGCTGTTCTTTCAGGGCTTTGATACCTTGGTTGGGGCTGCAGTGAGTTATACCTGTCCATTTAATACAGAGCGCCAACTTCAGGGTTAGTGCCTACACTTCCTTAGTTGCAGTGAATAGGACACACTTTCCTTTCAGGATAATAAAAATGAGGGGAGGCACTTGCCCTGGAAAGTGATACAACTTAAGGTCAATTAATTCTACAGTCTGAGGTTCTTCAGTCCATGTCTTTGGTCTCTTGGGACAGTGCCACGCTTAACAGGCTCCAAGCTGGGTTGAAGAGGCTTCTCGCAGAAGTCATTCTATGCTATGCTAGCAAAACCAAGAAATCTGCTGGGACAGACAAAGTACAGAAGAACGCATGATCTTCTAGATGAATAGTCCTAGAGCAGTTTCTGTATTTTCTGTGAAAAAGTCTTTGTCATCCCTTATCTATCTGACTAGTCATCTACTTATATAAAAAGATGAGCACAACCACATCACTATTGTAAAAGAAAAGTAGTAGGAGCAAATGCATTTTCTAGGTATCCTTTCCAGGTTTATTAGAACCTCAGAGGACACTTGGTCTGTTGTAATCTTCAGTTAGGCTGAGTTTCTGGATCCAGACCATGCTCAAGCAAGGTATAGGTGATAGAAACAGTGTCCTAGTGTCTTAAAATCAGAGAAACATGCATTTTTTTTTTTTTTTTAATTAAAGCATTCCCAGAGTTAAACAGTTGTAAGAGGGCTGGTTTTGTTTGGGTTTCTTGTCCTCTGGGTGAACACTGCATTTAGGCAACTAAATTCTGCCCATTCTACTGTTGGTGCCATCACCTTTGACTGGGCTTAATTCTAAACTTTTAAAAAACAGGACAAGGGGACAGTGGCATACTCAGAAATAAAAGTGGTACTGTCTTGACCTCTTAAATCTCTTTCAAAGACCACTGGGTGTTTCTTTTCAAAGCCCCCAATTCTTGTCTTTAATTACTAAACCGTTGTAGCTTTCCTTTCAATAGAGATTTCTGATTATGATGATAAGGGTTGTGATCTTTTTCAGACATCAGTTAGGCAGAGTTGCCTAGCTCATAGCCATACACTTATGCCTTTCCCAAGAAAACAATAGTTCCATTATAGTCAGACTTGGAAATTTGTTCTTCTTTGTGATTCTGGTTTGTTTGCTCTGAAACCTAGGAATTAGATGACTCTTCTGACTTCACATTCCAGTTTTTTAGCTTAACCCACCACAGCAACGTTTTCAATCTCTCATCTGAAAAATATTATTATTGGCCAAAGTTAAGCTTTTCCGAGTTTCCAGAGACTGTGAAGATCCTAAAGATATTGACAAATTTGACAAATGGGATGAAACCCAAACTTTGAGAAACTTGGCATTCAAGTGTGTGTATATGGGGAAAATCAGCATTAGGGCTTGGAAAAATTCTAGCTGAACCACTAAGTGAAAGATTTGGCTGTGTCCAAACAAGCACACGTTTTAACTGAGCTGCAAAATGCATTGTTCTGGTTTCAGAAGAAAACTAGCTAAGTCTTATGATAAGTCATCTGGTGTAGACAAATACACTTACAATCCCCAAATAAGCATTCAAAATCAAATGGAAGTCATTGGTTTTGTTATAAATATTATCTTTTTCATACTGATTTTTACTTTGCAAACCAGAAAGTTGAAAGTAACCAAAAAGGGTGTAAACCACAGAAACAAAATTGGCAGACTTCATATAGATGCAATTCCCCAATTCTGGGATGCAATTCATGGAAACAGTAGTTTTGGAAGTACTGCCAAGGTAGGCTTTAAAGTAGGTATGTATATACTTTCTTTTTAAGGGGGGGGGGGGGAAGTGAACATAGAGTGTTGGAGATGGATGCTCTCATGAAGAACACATAAAGAAACCTGTGTTTGAAATATGTGATTTTAAAATTTCTTTGATCTATGCCTACAATGTAGTATGTTAGATTCTGTCACCTCTTTAGTTGTGACAGACGAATAAGTTTCTGTGGACTAAAATACATTAAGTATCCTAAGTTAATGCCTACGTATATATCCTTGTCCCCACCCTGCCCCCCCGGCACCTCGTACAGTATATATACAGTGTATATATAGAGTATATAGTATATACTTATATAGTATCTATACAATAGCTCTGCCTCTTTCAGTGTAAGATTACGTGTCTTGTGCATTCCACAATAAATGTGAAATAATTCAGGACAGGAGAATGCTGGCTGAGATAATGGAGCCGTGGTTGGCACTCTGTCTTGTTTGCATGCAAACACTTGCACTCAGTCCACGTATTACCTTTTTCTAATGACTGTGCTCTTATTTAGTCTTACTGAGGACACAAGAAATGACCGAGGATAGCTGAACGTAGCTCACTGTGTACAAGTAGCACCTAGGAAAGTTGATATCTAAAATGTTTAATAAAATTTTCACAGTTGTTGTTGTTATATCAACAGTTAAAATAACAAACAAGAAATTAAAGCAGCTAGTCCTGCTGTCATTTACCCTGGGGTAGGGCTAAATCTGGAAGGCTATAAAATAGGTTACACTTGTTCACAGTCCTGTGTAAAACTGATGTGAGAATTTAATTAGGCCCAAAGTATCACTAGAGTGAGGAATATAAGCAGGAATATACATTGCTTGTTGCTAACATGTAAGAAAATTAATCTCCTTAAGTGTCTTTTTACACTAAATTTGGAAAACAAATTATAGTCATTTAAATCAGTGATAAAATGTAGTTGTATTTTAGGTGTTTCAAGATGCCAAGAAAAATTCGTTCAGGGAAATATCCATTAATAACCATATAGATGTAGTTTTTCAATTGAAATCCATGAAGCTGTGGGCACTCAGCATCTCATAAGGGACTGCACTGCCACCTCACAGCAGAGGGTGCCTAATTGCCTTTCATCTCACTGAAGTTTTAAATAGAAGGTGGTACAAATTACTTTGTTTCTCATCAGTCAGCAAGCTGTTTATTGCAGTAAATGAGTCATGCCCCTGTATTTCTGCCATACTAGTTCAGAGGTCTACAGGTGTGATACCAACAATCAGAGATCTTATTATAGCCTGTAGGTGTAAAATTATTTTTCTTTCTTTGCATTCCTGCATAGATTTCATTTGCATTTTTCCCAGTGTGCTTTCATATCCATCATCAGAAGTCCTCAGTAGTGATTACCAGCTTTTGTTGTTGTATTTTGCTTTTCTGCTATTTGGTAGAGTCTGTTTTTAATATTGCTTCTGACTACTGCATGTGCAGGCTTGTCTCAGCAGTTCAATCCTGAGTGTCAGGCATTCAATTAAACAGGGTATTTTATTTTATTCAAGGAGACTGCAGTGTGTCTAGCCCAGTAACTGAGTGAGTAAGAAGGAAGGCAGGCAAATATTTCTCTTGAAAATGGCATAACATCTGCAGCCAAATGTGAAAAGATCACAGGATTAGCTTTTCTTTAACACTATTATTTCCTTCCAATAGAGTGTAAAATTTTAAGGGATGAAGTTTAATACTGGGTGTTACTGGAATAAGATTGGTTTTGCATGTGTGACATAGCAGCAATAAATTTGTATATCAGTTTTGGATAATACCACTTGGGTATATGCATTTTAGGTTTTTTTGTGAGTTCTTATACAAGACCATTTTAAGACATGCGTTTTCAAAATATTACACATAGATCAGTATATGCACTGAAAGTTTTATATTTCAAGTAACTTTTTTTCTGTATGTTTAAAGTTCTTCACTTGGACATAGAAATTTGAATGCAAAAGAATTATTCAGGTGTGATTAAGAAGAGTTTAAAATTCCATACTTTATGCTACAAGTATGGTATTAACAAAATATGCTCACATGAGTAATTATTACTTAAGCTGTAAACTTTCAAGAAGCGCCCAATGACTTAGTAGCCAGTGACCTGTTTTCAAAAACAACTTTATACATTTAAGATCATAGCTATGTTTCCTTTTTAACTTTACCTAAAACATGCTCCTGAGGCTCATCATCAGCATTACCTCATCATCTTGCCAGCATTACCAACCCACTGAAGTAAAAATAAATGGATGTGTTTCAAACAGCTTAAATAATAATGTTTTGCCCCTTTTCTCATGTTGGCTGAAATTGGTTATTGAGTGTTCCCAGAAGTAAGCCAGTGTTGGAGCAGAGAGGACAGAGCTTGCATGAGAGTGTGTTAAGTAGCTGAGGACTCAAGTTTATACCCCTTCACCTACCCCAGCTAAAGATGGAGGATTGCATGGGCCCATGATATAAAAACCTTTTGATTTTCTAGACACCTAAAAACCTGTAAAGTCACTACTGAAAATGGGATTTGGAATTAAAGATTTTCCCATGAGACATGGTCTTGATACAAGAGTTAGTCATCCAAGTGGGGCATATATTGTTATATATATTCAAATTTAAATTTTGAATGTAAAATATCAAATGGTCTAAGTAATAGTATGACTAAGATTTTACAGGTGATTAGAACATTGACAGCTGTTACTGTACATTTAGATAACACAGAGTGCTAACTACAGCCACAATCTTGAGTCTGCATTACAGTTAATTGCCATTCAGTAGCAGTATTTTCCACTGGAATTTATTTGCAGGTCAAATGGCAAGAAACTGATGATGTAAAGTTCATAGGTCCAAAAAATTTAAACAGAACAAGACAAGCTTAATGTCTACATACAGGACTAGTTAGCTGAACACTTCTTATATGAACTACCTAAGTGGAATTGACATTTCTGAGTGCGATTTCATTAAATAATGCAGCCCTGCTTACATCCAACTTTCAAAGACAGAAATAGAAATACAGTAAGACTAGATCTGTTAGTATAAGCCATCTCTCACGATAAACTCTTGCTTCTCAAGCTGTACTGTGTTTTTCAACGTTAACAGAAGTCAAAAGGAATGACTTTCTCAACAACAGATTGCTGCCCTCTCCTCTTCAGATAAGGCTAATGCATTGTCAAGAGCTGAAGTAGCTCCTGCTGGTGTATTAATTAATACCACCACCTGGATCTATCAACAGCAAGACAGCCAGATTCACACTAGGGGATAAAAAACAATCTGCACCTTGTCAGCCCTGCCACACTGGGAATAGTCACAGGTCTGCAGCCCTGGTAATTACTCACCCGGGTCTTCACACTGCCTGCATTTCCATTTTGATTGTTGACATTGCACAGCACTGCCTCATCTGCCTAAAAAGGTGGGAAAAAGTGAACAAAGTATGTCAGGCCTGGTAATTACACCACTGTCACCTCTCACTCTCCCAGCTATTGGACCCCATCAGTAAAATGATAGTTGTCAGTCTCCTGTTAACTGTTTCATTAAAAGGGAATGATTATGTTAAGTTGAGTGAATGAGTTGACACTAAGAATCAACACCTTCTGAGCAGCTGTGAAAACATTTAGAATGGATTTATGTACCAAAAGTCTAAGTGGAATGAGAAAGAAAAACTACAGGTTGAACAAATTAATAAAAAAATGGGAAAAAAAGTCTTAATTCAAATTAATTTTGTGTGGTTGGAAGAACGGGTTCAAATTCCTGAAAAGAAAATAAACCTGTATTTTTAAGGGTCTGCATATATTTAACAGAAAGCACCTATAAAATCATGAGTTAAACTCCACTGAGAGGGATTCTCTGTGTTGTGCCAGCAGATTTACATTTCCAATGTATTCTACAATTTTTTTTTTAAAGTATTTGTGGTTTTCATCTGTTGATGTCAAACAGACTATTTGTTTCAGGACAGGAGAAGGAAACGTCAATGGTTTCTGCATGAAACAGAAAAAAGAGGCTAAGAATATGTCAACAATTCTGACCCATATTTAAGGACTAACAGCGTAACTCAGTGCATGCTCTTGTTGTGGATTCCACAGGACAAATCCACAATGTTCATTAAAACTCATTTGGATTTGTTAATATAGAAAGTATCGTATCAAACCTGATTTACAGTATTTAGGAGAATGCGCCAGTGATATGATTAGAGAACTTCAGACATACTTCTACTTTGCTGAATTCTTTTAAATCGAATAATACAGAAGGAACCTGTTAACATTGTTGATACATGAAGTGATAAAACATATACGGAGAGACAGATGTTAAAGGGGATCTTGTTTTAAGGCTATGAACATCTTCATCACTTGTGGGATATTGGAGGAGATAGGGAAGGAGGTCTTTGTGAGTCAGAAATCCAGGATAATACTGCTAAGCTTGGTGCTGTTTATTTTCCATTTCTTAACAGAATGAATTGTCAGGTGAAGGTCAGCTACCAGTAGTTTAGTGTCCTGTGTTTGGCTGGGATAGAGTTAATTGTCTTCCTAGTAGGTGGTACAGTGCTGTGTTTTGGGTTTAGGGTGAGAAGACTGTTGACAACACCCTGATGTTTTCAGTTGTTGCTAAGTAGTGTTCAGACTTAACTCCAGGACTTTTCAGCTTCTCAAGCCCAGCCAGCAAGAAGGCTGGAGGGGCACAAGAATGTTGGGAGGGGACACAGCCAGGACAGCTGACCCAAACTGGCCAAAGGGGTATTCCTTACCATGGGACCTCATGCCCAGTATATAAGCTGTGGGGAGTTGGCCAGGGGTGGGAAAGGGTTACTGTGAGCTCCAGAACAGAATTTAGATCCCCGTTATGTCCATTTCTCATATGTGGCTTTATTATTAATGTTATTATTATTATGAAGCATGGATATTTAACGTTTCTGCAAGAAATGTCCCTTTGATGGTCAAAAATGCAAGTTTCTTGAATTGGAACATTTCAAAAAGCTTCAAAGACAACACATTGCTTTGATGGAGGGATAGCACTTCATAGTGATTTCTTTTCCTGAATCATTATTTGAGCAACACTTAGATTCGCATTTTGTGCCTTCATTTTTACAGGTAAACTCAGTTAAATAATGTCTGTACGTGGAGATGTACAGGAAACAGCTAGACAGAAACATCACATACAGACTGAAGGGTTTACTCCAAAATATTCCAAGGGACAAAGAAATTCTTTCTCTGCCACAACATCTGCAGCAACCTGGTATAGATGAGTTCATTGTTCAGGAAAACTAGATTTTTAGCTTTACAACATTTTTATTCAGTTCTACAAAGCGTCTCCTAGGTGCTTTAATGTGACACAAAAGGTAAAAGTGTCAAGGCAAGAATCAGCCTTTCAAACATAGAATTTGCAGTCAGACAATCATTAAATCCATACTGAGTTTCCCCAAATAGTCATATTGGGATATGTCACTGAGCAGAGGACACCAATGCTCAGTGCTTGGCTTTCTGTTTGTTTCTTTTGGAATTCCAGTGTTTGAACTACAGATCTGACAGTTTTGGTCCTCCTTTGAGAAACATGTCTCTCTGTGTCAACTTTAAAGATCAACAATAAAGGGGTTCACACTGTAACTCCCTCAAATTGTAAGATGCAGCTGTTGGGAGAGCAGTAGAAGTTAGAGTTTTAACTTTGGAAGTTTCTTTTAATTTGCTCAAGATTTTCTAACCTTCAGTATCTTCTGTCAACTCTAAGTTAGGATGCGTGGCAATTAACAGTGTATGGAGTGTGATGGATTGAAGACAGTACTTTCTCCCTGCTTTGAGGGTGGAAGACTTCTCTGGAGTTGGAAACAAGGCATGTGTTGTTTCTTATACCATACTTTTCAGCCTGTTTTGTTCCTCAGGAGGGCTGGAATGGTTTGGTGTTGCTTTTAGAGACTGTCGGTTTGGTGCTTCAAAATACTCTGTGTTATTATGTCTCTGTTGCCCGTTGTTAATTAGGAGAATGATGACCAAACCAAGAAATTGGTAGGCAAGCTATTGGTTTATTCCTAGTATGTTTTCCTTGTACCTGGTGCCAAAGTAACCAGGTTTACATAGTGCCAAACCAAGGAATTCAGAAAAATGTCATAATAGTTAAACAAAACCTTTCAGCCAAAAATGGTTAATGCACAATAAATAAAAATTGCTTGGAAGCAAGCCTTCCTGAAATACAATCTGAATTCACGGAACAGAATTAATTTATGAAATAAATTACAGTAAGATAATGTTTATTTCTAATGTCAAGTTGTATAAACTACAGATAATGTAAGTAAAAAGCATACCTTGTCCTAACTGTGTTTCTGTTCTAAATAAATGTTGTATTTGTGTATCTGTTCCTTTTTTAAAGCAGCAAAATAAACAGGCTGATTAAAAAACAATGCCTTGATAGCAGTTGTGTGGCCAAAGGTGCTGCTCATTCTATCTCAGTTTTCTGTTAACTCTTCCATTCAACTTCTTTCATCATCTTCAGCCGCTTTGATATCATTTAGTATGAGATATGCGTGCGGTGGTAATGTAGTACTTCATGTCCTCCTTTTCTTTCACCTCATGTTTTTGTGTGATTGAGGATAAATAGATTTTGAAATAATTTTTGAATGATGCTTGAAAACCAGATACAATGAAGTGCCAGAGACAGTAAAATTACTGCATCACAATGCTTGCAAATAATTTTAAAAACTTAGACATGACTTTCAGTTTTATTTTGGTTTGAAACCTATTAAGGTTAATGAGTGTGGTCTTCTCTCGTTTTCTCTCATCTTGTAATTGCTGTGTCAGGTCACAAACCCTTTATATAATAGTCATAGAATAGTAATAAAAGCTCTCATCTTGAACCAAAAGAGTCAGTAGTTCTACTGTAGCGGAGCTGTTTTTTTAAACCAATGTGTAATATATCAATATGCTCAGAAAAAGAGGAAAACGTCCTTTTCATCAAATATAATTCATTACTAACCGTAAACCAGTTCATAAATACATGCATCCTTGTCATCTTGTACTCTGCTTATTCTTTCCTCCCATCAGCGGTTCTGGAAGCTGAGAAATCTGGGAGTACATGTTGTCCCCATGTCCATAACAACAAGGGTTATGGACAAAACCTAATGAACATTCAAAGGGACTGGACTACTATACAGAACTATCATGATACTGTTTTTAAGGAGGGATCATTTGTATTTGAAACACAGAATTGTCGACACAAGCCATTCTCTTGGTATATTGTTTTGTGTTATAAACTTTAAGTTTTTTTGTCTTAAGTTTGTTTGTCACGATAAAACTTTAATTGATCAAGTATCTTCTTCTGTATGCTTTCTCTGTCTTTTCACTTGTAATCTATTATTAAAGTGCTTATTTGAATTGAAGGGCAAAGACAGAAACTGTTTTACTCTATTAAAAAGTTTCTGAACATACAGGCAGGTGTCTACCCAGTAGAACTACCCAGCTGAGGAATATACACCTAGGAACACATAGCAATTAGATACAGAGAGAAGTCTAGAAGTTACATTTTGCTAACTCATGCATTCTTCTAATATAGTTTATCCATGTAAACAATTGTAGCTCAAAAAAGTGATCAAAATTTTAAACTTTTATTTATACATCAACTCTGCTGATGCTGTTAATACCTTATCTTCTAGAGTTCTTTCTCAAAATGTCTAAGATTTCTGCCAGTAAAAGCAAGCAGCCCATCAGTGAAAGTCCAGTATATTACATATTTAAATCAAGCAACAATTAACATATTCTGACTTGTGTAATTTGGGAATCTTCACTCTAAGTTTGGTTAGTTAGCTATCCTAGGCTTTATATGTTCACACACGTTAAAAAAAATTTTAAAACCACTTCTAACAGCTGTAAGTAGATCTATTATTTTACATTCCCCTGACACAATAAACAGCATAAGTGATAAACGTTGTGTATAATAAAGAGCAAATTCTGGTTTTGATAGGTCAATTAGAACTACAATTCTGATATTTTTTCTTTCCCCCGTCTCACTGACATATTTTTCTCAGAGAAGTCAGAAAAAATATTCAGTCCCTGTTTCTTATAATTTTGGTATCTCTGTGATTTAGTCTATAACGTTTGTTTTGTGCATTCTTTTTCCAAAGTATGTGCACTGTATGTTTTTACAAGTAAGAGAAGATGCCAGTTTGATTTATCTCTGAATAGGGGAGACCTAGAAGGAAGAGCCTAAAACTATATTCCTTCTGCAAAATGTATTGTTCAGGCTCCAGTGTTTGGTTTTGTTTTCTTTTTTTCTCCCCTTTCCCGCCCCTGCACAACCCCTTCCCCCCCCCCCCCAAGAGCTACATTAGATAAATCTTGGAAAAGATGTGGTTTTAAAACTACTTATCCTTGAATATTTTGAGTATCAGAAAAGAGTCACGAAGTTCTCAGAGGGATATTTGTTCTCCATCCTCCCCACCCACGCCCCTACCCTCAGGATACAGTAAAACCCCCCTCGTGATACTTGAGAGACTTTACTAAAAATTGTTGAGATGAAATATGACAACCTGAAAGAAATTCCTTTTTTAGAAAATTACAAGGGAATGGAAATAGACATTTTAAAAAGAACAAGATTCAGCAAGTAGTTATGATATAGTTCTGGCAGACAAAACAAGATGTTTTCAGCTCAAATTTCTCAAGATCTAAGGGAGCAAATTTCTGGCTCAAAAATGTTCTTAAAGTGTTAGACCCTGTTCTGCAATCTGCAGTCACGGAACTACTACAGAAGAAATCTAGTTCCATGGACATCTCAAATATGGAGAAAGTTGAATGCATTGGGATTAAGTCTTTAGGTACAAAATTATAGGGAGACAGATTAGATTCTTTTATCAGCTCTGTCACATACCATACTGTATCTGGATCTTGCTGAACTGAATCAGGCTATAAGTCTGTATGTAATACAGTAATAATACTTGCATCTTGATCTCACATGGCCCTCGGAGCGGGAGGGCCCATACATATGGTTATACATATGCTATGTATAAACATAGCATGACCAGGTAGCAAGGTGCTAACAAACTATGAAGTATTTATTTTAGCATATTTTTTTCTCATTGAATGATATATTTCACTACCATTATACGGAAATCAGCCACACAAATGACTTGCACATCAATATGGAAAATTAAATGTCTGTTTTTAGAGATCCTAATTTTTAAGCAAATACATCAGAGACAGACAATATGCAACATAAGCTACATGTATGTAGGTGGATTTCTACACAATGACAATATATGAATTTCTTTAAACAACATTAATCTCCACATCTTTCCAATTCCCAGTTGTTTTCTTTTCTTGAGGTCCTCAGTCCAGCTGTGTAAAGTCCATTTATGCATTGTATAGTAAAAAGGAGGCTCCCTTGTGTGAGAAGAGCTCCTTTTATCGTCGTGCCTGTGGAGGATTGAAAGTGAAGTGAGAGAATTGCTTCATAGTGTCACAATTCCAGTGATTTAAAAAAAAAAAAAGGCAATTGATGATTTACAAGAACATTGCTCTTTCACTGGTAGTAACAGGGATTTTCATGACCTGTTTTGCTCCATTTAAAAAGACAAAACCCAAAAAACCTTCTAACACTGATCAAAAGTAAGTCAGGACAATTGAACTAGTGTACTGAAACTGTCTTAGAAAATGCAGTTTCTTTGCTGCACACTATAGATGTGTATTCTGTTTTTATTCCCCTCCAGACTTCTTAAAATCACATTGTTATCTTAGTCTTTGAAATGTAAAAATGCTGGGACATCAAAGAAATATTGTGATGGTCAAAGAAATTTAGAAGGAGAGTGTATATAATGAATACTTAACACCAGAGGTTTACTTTTTTTTTTTTTTTTGTGAAGATATCCATTGTAGCAACTTAGAGCTGGAAAATGAGGCATGAAATTGTTTGTAGAAGGTTCAGTAAATTGAATGTTAAGCATTTGTATGTTTGCTGCAAAGCTAAGCTTGCAATTTTAGTCATAAATGGGTATCTTTGCATTTGTTCGGTAGCTTATTTAACAAAAGCAGACAAGAAAACCTTACAGCAGCTGAGAAAAACATTTTGAGGAATATAAGAAGAATACAAAGACTAGCTCTTTAGGAGATACAGATGTGGACAGCCTCCTTGATTAGAGCGGTTTTTTACTGTAGCTGAGAATCTGACAAGTGCAGTGAACTGACCTTCTCAAAACTTCTGCAATGGGATTCAAACCCACCGTATGATCTAGAGGCAGATAGACTGCCATTACACTACACAAAGCTACTCAGATCTTCTGCTACCATGTTTATACAGCTTGTAGTATTTGAGGTTGCTTGTTTAAGGCTTGCTTTGCTGCCTTTGCGAGTGTTCTTCGTTCCCACAGTACTTGCCCTTTAGGAATGTTCTACTTGCAGAAGTCTGAAATATCTCTTTTGATTCTGTTGCCTTCAGTCAAGATTGCCTGTTGTATAAACTTTCCCCTAAGTTAGCAGTGAGTTGCATGATGTGATGGGTGATCACATTCCCTCATGACAGAGGATGTCATATGACCTGCCATATGACTAGAGGTATGTGCACTTGGGGCTGCCTACAAATGTTAATGTGGTAAACGGCATTTTTGAAATGGGAAAGAGGCACCATGGAGTGGCTGGCTAAAACTATTTATACTGCCTGTGTTTTTTCTGTTCTCACCCAAGAAGCCCCTGAAACAGAGGACAGCACAATGAAATTAATGTCTTGATAGCCCAGGATTAGTCCATGTGCTGTAGAATATGCATCACAGTTTCCCATCCTTTTTCTCCACATCCTGTTTCAACTAACAGTAGCACTCTCAAACTTGCATGAAGGTCAGCTTGCTCAAGCTAACAGAATTGCCCAGAAATTGTTTCGTATTTCATCCTTACTTTCCCACAACCTTCTGAAAAGAAAAGATTAAATAATTTTCTCATGACGTGGTGAAGGTAAAATGTTGCAGTCTTCTAGAGTCACCATAGTCTGAGGAACAGATTTGTGGTATTACCAAATTGCATGGGCTTGCTGTAAAGTTGAGTCTAGGTCTCAGGTTTTAGCTGTAGACTAGTTACCATGTAGTGTAGAGAAGCTACAAGTCTCTGATTGTAGTTGTACTTCTGGTAGTCATTAAAATATTTCAGGGGATAGGTGTCGTGTAAAAGTAACCCTGTGGCTTTCTGTATTGTGTAATCTTCATACAGCTATATCTTTTATGAGTCACTTATAATGAGTTTGATTCTCATCTTCTTTACTTAATTCTGCAGATTAACTGGAGGGGTTTTTATCATTTACAAGCTGCAAGGACATTGATGAAACTTTGGGTTTAGCACATTATAGAACCAGAGAACATGTTGATTAGTTGTGCCTGTGTTGTGCGAGTATCCACGACCATGGTGACTAATTTATGAAGACTCACTCTAGTACGTTGAATTTTGCACAACTATAAGGTAGTAGATATTGTTCCAAATATTTCTTCTTTATTGAAGAAATATTGATACCTCAAAAAATCTTGAGAACAATTCATCCTCTAGGAGGTGAGTGGCTTGGAATCATTAAATGAGATCATTACAAACCCAGGTTAGTGGGCACATTTGTGAGACTCGGGCAAATGTTCACTTGTTTCTGCAGCTGTAGTTTGCAGCTTTGTTGGCATTAGATGCATTCTGAATCAAAAAAGAAACCCCATTTAATTTCAGATTTATAAATTTTAAATCTGCAACTTTATTTTCTGCTGTCTTCACTGGCATTTTATTAGTTTCATTAAATTAATATAAAGCAGTGAGTGGACACCTCAGTGTGAAAAGGGTAAAATTAAGTGGATGCTCAAGTTCCAGTAATTTTAACTGTCAGTCTTGTTTGAACATGGAATCCATGGATTCTGGTCCAACCTAGCTGTTTGGTTTTTGTTTATTTGTTTTTATTATTCATTTAAATGTTCTGCATAATTTTCTATTTCCCTCAGAAAACAGCAGAAATTCATGCACCCTTGATTGATGAATTTGAATGGTTTTGTATCTTTGCTTTTTAAATTGTGCTAAAACTCTATCCTGTACAGTATCTGAACAGATATTTTGATCTAGCTACTAAGCTTATAAACCGTAAGTGGTATAAGACATTCTTCAGGGCTTACTCTCTTTTATCTGGTATGTTAACATCTCACATCTGTATGGAGATTATTTGAGAGATCTATCCTTTTTGAAGGTTATTTAATTTTTGTTAAATGATGTTCTGGAAATTGTCAATACAGCTTTTCATGCCTGCAAATGTACATTTGAGTAGGTGGACAATGTTGTGTTGTTTTGTCTTTCACCAAGGCAGTTACTACTGTATTGCATATCTCATCCAGTTACAGGCATCTACAGAGACTCCTATTGCAGTCTGCTGTTTAGAATTTTTTTTATTTGTTATTGTCTTGCACCATTTTTCTTTTTCTTTCCTTGACATTTTTAGATCATTTTGACATCTGAGGAAAAAATACACATTCAGACGATTAGAAGGTTGCTGCCTGGTCTCTGCTGTAGTCAACTACAAGACAGCTAAAAAAGCACTAGAGGAAAAGGAAATTAAAAGGCAGTGATAACATGTTCTCTCTTCTATGCTGCTTATTGAAAGATCAGGGGTATGTTATCCAGAAAATTCTTTTGCCTTTCTTCCTTTATTTTTGATCAAGGGGTATTCATACCCATATGTTTTAATCTCTTAAGTTTGATATTGACTGTTCTCCACGTCAGCTGAGGCCAATTCTGGCATTTACTATTGCGTTTTAGTTTTCACACTTGTCAGCATCAGTGAAAATATTCTGTGGTTTTGTACAATCCTTAAAAGACTGATGGACTTTTCCAAAAGCATTATTTTTACCTTTTCTAACAAGAAAGCAGGACTGCCAAAAGTTACTGTAGTTACCTAAAGTTATCAGAGATAGCTATGAAGAGGGCAGAAAAAGATTGAAGATTGGTTTTGTTTAGTTTTCTGTTGGGGATTCTATCAATACTAAGATCCTGATGCATCCAAACCTGATTTTCTTTTTAATTTTATTGTATAGACGTGAGTCATCACAATACATTGTAACAGGCAATCTGTTTACAGGGCACATGACAAATATGATATGTATTCTTCTCCTTTAAAAAAGAATGTGAAAGCTAGGTTAGGAACAGGGTCAAGCAAAAATAAGATGAAAAAACCAATATATTGTCTTTCAATGTTGCTCTTCTGCTTGCTTGCTTACTTGTTCCCCTTTGCACTCTATGCTGCTGTTTGACTCATGCTCTCCATTTTCTGTGGACTTTTGCAAATACTGAATTTAAAGCTGTTTACACTTAAATTACCTTTTACAAGTTAGCATTTTATTTCATTTGGGGGATAGGTTTGTAGAGGAATACTAGTTGAACTAGTAAGACTCACAGATTAGTAGAAATCATTAAAACTAGAACACTTTACACATACAGAATCTCCATCTCCAAGATATTTTTAATGAGTGCGTATGTTCCTGATTTGGGGATTAAAAGAAAGATAAGGATGATGCTTTATCTGAAACAGAATATAAGATATGCAGCATGTCTCTTCTTTAGACTACATCTGCTTTCTAAATATTTGTATGTGTATTGGACTTAATTTTATATCTTTCCTGTTCATTTTAATTAATGTAGAGAAAATAGTTTGGCTTTGCCTAAGTTTTAAGTAATTACTTCCACTAAGAGAAACATAGCTACATACACAGAGTCCTTCTGTGATATCATGACTGAGGAAGACATTTGAGAATATTGAGAAACCTGTATATTTACAACCCATTTAATCAGCTTATTTTCATGAAGCTGTAATCCAAAATAAAATGTCAGTGCAGCCAGGACTTCACTTCCAGATGAGTAGAAAAACTCTACTAATGGATTGGGATGGACAGGAATACTCAGCATATCAAAAGAAATCTGATACCTTCCCCACACACACTTCTTTTTCCTTTTTTCCTTTTTTTTTTCCTTTTTTCCAGCTGATATTTTTTCCTTTTTTCCTTGTTTGAGGCTGATATTATATATGTGTGATGTCAAAAATGTTTAGACATCTTTGATTCAGAACAGTGTTTTCAAAAGAAGACTCCCAGTATAGGCAGAGTTGATGTAAAATGATAATAGTTTATTTTGCATGTTTGGTCTTTTGTAGAAAATGCATGTATTTGTTAAAAAATGGAAATTCTGCTTCTGTGCATGAGTTGCTTCAGATGCCCTCCTCAGATCTGCCTGAATTAGGAGTAGAAGAGATCTAATGTGTCATTGTTTGTTCCATGGTCATAATTCAGATACCAGCATTATATAAATTTTAATAATGTTATGAACCAGATATGAAATAAATGTGTATAAGTGTATACATATAATTCTCTGTTATCATCTCTCTGTAGATGCATTTCTCAGGACATTAAGTACATACTTTAAAGACTCGGTGGTAATCTTGGTTCTTCAGTACAATACTTGAAAGGGCAGTTAAAGAAAATCTGTTATTCCTTCCTCCCTCAGGAAAGATAAGAAGTATGGGAAATTAGTTACTATTGCCAAATTACACTTCATCCTGAAGGGCTGATTAAAGAACTTCCATTCTTATGTCATATACTGCACGTTCCGACTTTCTTCATTCACTGAGAAGATACTGGTTTACAGAGGATGAAAGAACAGGGAAGGTGACATACAAACAGTTCCCCTCTCATTTGTATGCACATTCATCTATTGTAATGCTAGTTAATTTCATCCTCAGTTTCATTCAGTTCAGCATATGAGTTAAGTCTGGGCTTCAGTGGCCAGACTAAAATGTAATTGTTTTCTTTGATCCCAAGGGGCAGTATACCAAAGATACCTATTTGGCCTATGTGAATGCATATTGGTTTCTTTAGGCCCTTTGTTGAAAAGTGCTATCAGTTTCAGAAGCTATCAGTTTCAGAAGCTCTAGGCTTGGCTGGTTTTGCTTATCCAATGATTTTGCCTCTGTTGTCTGTTCCTCTTTTTAATGTTAACGTTCAAATTGTGTTTAAGTCTCTGCATTTAAGTCTCAGTCTTGTGTAGATCCCTGCTGTGCTAAGTGCTTCATGGACACGTGCCTCAAGCAACTTAGAAAAACAGGAGACTAAACAGTAGTTCAGAAAAAGTCAGTGGTGCTGGATGCGTCTGTGTTCTTCTTCCTAGCCCACCTCCCATACGCATAGACTATCTAGTCCAACTCTGTAGGCCAGGAAAAAGCAGAGCAAAAAGTTTATTAATTTTATCCTTTCAAAAAGCCAGGAAAGTTAATACTGCCTGAAGTTACATAATTTGTGCTTCTTGCAGTAACTTCAGAGAAGTAGCCATGGGAAGCCACGTACCATGCTTTGTGGAGATCTGTCAGGAAAATAAATCCTGGAGAATACAGGAGAGAAGACTGTAGAGTCTTCCACTAGAATGAATAGGACTCTCACTCAAATTTTGTTTCCTGCATGTAGTATGTGCTTGTACAGAGAGGAGGATTTTACATCATTATTCTGTAAGCCTTCAGACAAATCCCACAGAAGAAATATAGTAGGATGGATATTCATTATATAATTTTAATTTAAAGAAGGATCAATTCATTTCATAAATACCTCTACAGCATGTATGATGTAAATTAGTGATATTTTTATTTCTGAATTTAAAAGGTTTTCTCCTTCTAGCATGTCTTTGTTCTAAACAATATGAAAGAAGCATTAGGAAAAAACTTTTGTAATATAAAATTGAGAGATAGAGGAAGACACTCCTCTATTTCATGGTACAGCTCGGTTTGATATAGAATTTGTTTTAATTTGAGTTTTCTGCTGGGCTACTTTAGAGCCAGTTTGTAAAGCTTTTGTGTTTACTCATGAGCCCTTGTCTCAAGTAATTACACAGACTTAGTGAAATTACTCCTGTGAGTAACTGCTCAGCAATATGAAGAGATTGTTTCAGAACCCAGCCTATAACTTGAGTAGATAGGGGATGGTATTAGCTCTTTGAGCTGGTCTATTCATATTTTTTTATTTTTATATTGAAAATATTTAAATATTTTATTAACCATTCTTCTGTTTTTCAATGTTTGGCTTTTGATTTCTTGAAAAATCCTACCTTTAAGTCTTATTGCAAGCTTGAAATCTGAAGATTCTAATCCCAAATCACCAAAATAATGACTGGGGTATTTTGATGTTCTGAGACTACTTAGCTCCATTACAGATTACGTTATTTGTGCTTCCTTTATGTGCTGAGCTGTACATACTTACCAGCTGTTATCCATCACTCTATATAGAAACAGAGAAAAACTAAATCTCTTTGTGATCATATTGTGTAGGTATGAATTATTTAAAGGAGTAGTACCTTCTTATTTACTGACAAATAAGTAATATGAAGGTGCTTTTTTGTTTTCTTTTTCTTCTTTGTTTTAAACAGAAAGAGTACTTATTCTGTGCTACTTAAGGCAATTATTCTTCTATAATTAGAAAGCAGTTAGATTTCATATTATACAGATACCTTTTGGCTCTATAGGATAGAAAACTAATATCGATAATTTCTCACTGGTTTCTGGATACTTTCCATCTGTATTTTAAGTGAGCTTTTGTTGATCCTGTTAACAACAACAAAAACCTCAGCTGGATTCTCAGCTACTTAGTAACAATGGCTCAATTTTCATCCTAGCGTCCTTTCATTTTGAAATTGCTTGTGCAGGTGGTTGCCATACAGCTCTTTTCCTTTTACACAACTATAATGCATGTGATTTGTTATCAGTCTGGTTTTAGACCAGGCCACTTTGCAGGGACTGCACTAACAGAAGTCTTTAATGATTGATTCCTTGCTGACCACTGCTAGCATCCCACAGGAGCATTCTTGGTGCCTGTTGTAGTTGATCTCACCACCACTTTGAAGCACTTGAAGTCTGTTCTTTGCAGCTTTCTTAGCATCAATGTTCAAATACTTTGTGAAGTCTGAAGCAAGTGGCTGTCCAAATGAGATTGCAGGACATTGCCTCCAAATTTGAAAAGCCCTTTTTTCCTCAATAGGTCTGTCTTGTGTGTTCCCTTTCTCCCAACCTCTCTATGCTCTTCCTCCCTTTCTAGTGTTTTTCAGATGTATGGTTAAAAAATAATCATCAAAAGATCTCACATTCCAAAGCATTATATCCAACTGAATTTTTTCGTGACCATCCTGTTACTATCAGGAAAAGGACAGGAAAATTGGAATGCTTCTGGTTGGGAAATTATATTCTGCTTTCAAGGTAAGTGAGCAAAATTATGTCAGTAGCCTCTATTAATGTTTTGACATGTACATTTCTAATTAAGTCATTACATCTATTAGCAATGAAACACAAAGCCACCCAAAATTTTCATGCAGCACACTCCAGTCCTGATCCAGAGAACAAGCTAAATCAGCATGGTGGTTTCTGATCTCATTGTGTTCTCTCATGAACGCGCAATATGACTGTGGTCTTTGAGACATAAACACAGTACTGTTTCCAGGAGATGGAGATCAGACACTTACTTCATGAAGCATATAGCAGTTATTAGATTATAACTGTGGGCAAAACACAAAGTTCCAAGGGAAAGCTATTGACCTTTTCGAACTAATCCTGTATCTGAGTCACTCTTCCTAGACACTTACAGGAATACCATGTTTGTATTTAAGCATTTTTGCATGAAGACAAAGTTGTTCATATAATGTGGTTTCTTGCATCATATCTGAGAATTCATCTTCCTTTGTTTTAAATCCTTTTGATAACAAACAGTGATTGCAAGTGTGTTGTGAGCTGCCTTTCCGTAATACTATTAGGAGGAAGTAATCAAACAGCATCGATGTACACTAGAAAGTGAAGGAAGAAATAAAGGGGAAACAACTCTACACTGCAGCAGCATGACTAAAATTCATTCTGTTTTCCCGAATCCATAGTAGACATTGAGCCTGGAATTTTGAATTAGTAACGCCTGCTCATGGCAAATCTGAAATTTTTGTCTGATGTTTTTAGTTTTCCCTTTGTTTGTAATGGGATTTCAGTTATGAACTGGTTTGTATTTGTATTTACATTCTTAAAGGGAAATGTGCATACTGATCTGCTTCTCAGAATTGTCTTGAAGTGTCATAACTGAGCTCCCAAGGAGCAAAGCGCACACAGTCATTAGCTGTTTTGTAAAACCTTGACTTCACACGTTGCAGTTCAGTGGTGTGGCAGGGGGGAAGGGGGTGTTTTTGGTTTTGGACGGGGGGACGGCGAGGGTTGAGAATGACAGCAGACAAGGAAGAAAAGCATTTTCCTGCAAACTTGTTCCAAAATTTTTTTTTAATGAAAGTTGAAAACATAAAATAGTAGACTGCTTTAATATTAAGCTGAACAAAGTCACTATCTTATAGGATCCAGTAGGTATACAGAGACAACCTGTTTGTCAGCCATCTGTTTTGGAACAGGCCTCCTCTTTAGGTAGTGATTAAAAGTCATCAGATGGATAGCACTAGAATAGATGATTTTTACCATAAGGAGTTCAGGCATATTCCCTGCAGTAGAGGGCATTGATACTTGAACATACAAGCCTAAATTCTTTGGGAATAATGTTACCAACAGGAGATGGAGAAGAGTGGCAACAAATCTTTTCTTCCACCCTGCGAAACCAAAAATGAATGTTGTCATATTTGTAACTATGTTTTCACCCATGTCTTGTTTATCTCCCTGGGAACTGGAGAAACAATTTTATTTTTTTTTCCAGCTATCCACATAGAATATGCGAAAAGAAATTTACAGCAAATGCCAGTGGTAAGCAAAAGAGAAGACTTTTGAGGACAATTGAAATTCAGAGGCTAGGAATATGAGAAAAAACACTGCTTGGTGTGTATATGAGCTCAGTAAAAATGTGACCAAGCTATGGAGGAAGCTGCACAGAAGATGAGTGGTACAGGGCAAGTGTAGAAATGGTAACTGTCTCTAGAGTCATTAAAATAGAAGTGGTTCTTTATATAATTAAAACAACCTGTCTTAATGATAATTTTTCTGATTCTAAGGAAGGTTTATAGGATCTCGGTGCAAAAGTTGTATACTCCTAACAAAAAGAGAAGTATTTCATTAGCAGATGGCTAGCTGACGACCTAGTGTGACAGAGCTGGGTAGTGACAGCATTGAAATCCTGGATCTTGGTCTTACTCCCTAGTGAGTGAATGTTCCTGCATTCCTGTAATATATACTTCTTCAAAATGCTGGCTCATATTTGCAGACCTTCTGTCATAAAGCTATGGTGAGAGTCAGTGGGAAGAAATAACTCAGTGCAATAGGTATTTTGGGAGATGCTCACAGTGCTAGATGATGCTAATTCAGTCTCTTATACTCAAGCGATCTTTTCCCTAAGGGAGCAGGGGATGGAAAAGGTCCATTAGGATGATATTAGTGATCAACTTTTTTTTTTTTTTTTGGTGTCTATAAGGGATCTGGGTATATTTTCCTGTAGGAATGTGTTTAGTTTTATAGCCTTGTTTCCTTACACAAGAAAGTGACTGTGTGATCTAGCAACCTGAGTTGAATAGCCAGTCCTTTAGGTCTTTCACAGGCTATGAATACAGCAAGAGCACTCAACCCTTCTGAAGATATGCAAATGTAGGCATTTAAAAGATTTACATTCATCTTTCACAGGCCTCAGAAATATAAATATGAAATATCCAGAACCTTGTCACTTCAGTAATAATTAAGCTGATGGCCTATTATGTTCGATTGCAAATCAATATAGTATCTTTTGGTGCCACTTGAGTTCTTGAGGGTTGGCTTGGGGCCAGCACTAGTTATACAATTGAAGAGCTGCAGCTGCATCGAAAACTTCTCTGCCATTTCCATTCAGAAAGAATAGACTGGTAACAATGGTGGCCAGCCTCTTCATAGTAATTGTGTGCAAGTACACATTTTGAAATAGTGTTTTTGTTCAGCAGGTGCTGTTATTTTAGTTTAATTTGAATTTTGAAATATGGAGGAGAGAAGGGGCCTAATCTTAACAGCATCTAACCTACAGCTGTTCAGAACAGGACAGCAAACAGCATATGTTGCTTAGATAAAAATCATAATTGCTTATTCTTCCTGGCATATTAGCAGACCAGTGCTGAACCTCTGAAATTATCTAGCATTTTCAGGCTTTTACTTTACAAAGTTATCTACAATACTCTGGAAGAACAATTCTAGAACATCTGACTGTAAGTTTTCCCACAGGCAGCTACTTGGTTTTACATCAGAAAACGGAGAATGGATAGATGCTTCACCAGGGCAGTGTCAGAAGCACTGACCTCTAGAAATATTAAAGCAATGCAAGGTCTATGTTATTTCAGTCCACTGCAAAAGCTGAGGGAACAGCTTGTAAAATGCTGATTTCTTGGAAACTTTTCTGTTTGTCTCTTCTCCTTTCAAAGGAAAGAAAGTCTATGGGGTTTGAGGAGGACAGAAAGATCACAAATTTTTGGAGTGTATATATTAGTTGAAAAGATTTACTGAATTTTTTGTTCAGTTTTCTTTTTTTCTATGACCAGTTGTTTGGACATTTAAAATCTGAGCTAAATTACTTGTATTTCTTGAAAAATTTCTCGGTGTAAGTGTTAGAACACAGGATATACTAGAATAGACAAAATGAGAAAGACAGAAAACGTGTGATTAGAGTCAGAGTTTAACACTTTAAATTCCTGTTATCATAAGTCTGTCTCAAAAATCTGACTAAAAGCATATGATTAAAAATGTGCTGACCATGATGCTTACCTAGAAAAGTAATGGACATGAATTTTAAGCATTTCAGATCATCTGACAAAACTTGCATGGTCTAAACTAAGGTACACTATTTAGCTCTTTTTGCAAGATCAGGGCTTAAATGAGAATTTAATGTGCATGAACATCTTTGGAATTGGAACATTGTTACTTAGATGCCTTAAACCTGATGCTTTTTCTCATGGGTGCCTGCTTATGCCCCAGTCGTCTTAGTGGTCATTACAGAATGAATACCATGTAACAAGTCACACAACAGTTTGGCTCAAGCAAATTCATTAGAAGACCGTAGTGACCATACTATTTATATATATAGTACTATTTACTCATTTCTACTTTGGGATTTGTAAAAACAATATGAGAGTTTTTTTCACAACTAATACCCTGTCAATTTCATCAAATAATTTCTAGCTGTAATTTTGTTTAGATCAAGATCCTGAGGGAAGGGAGAGACATGCATACGTATTACTGTGCTGCTTGTCAGCCCCACTGAAGATGCTGGTTTTGAACTAACCTCTGAGGGAAACATAAAATAATACACTTGCAATTCAACATGCAAATAAAAACAAAGAATAAAGTTTCTTCATGAAATATCTCCCTGGAAACTCAGAGGTTTATATTGTTGAAAATGTTAAAGGAAAAAAGTATGATACATGAGACAAGCACTGTCTTTTTTTGACAAAATAACTTCTTAAAAAATGAGATGCTTTTTTCTTAACACTTTCCAAAGGAAGACAGAAAGTCAAAAGTACTGAATAATGTACAAGATTATTTTTTTTTTTCATACATTTTCTGGGAAGGCTGACTAGGTGAGGTGCTCTGCTAGGTCTGCTACTCATGAATAAAGAAGAACTAGTTGAGATGACAGTCAGTGGCAGCCTTTGCTGCAGTAACCAGGAAATGGTGGAATTTAAGATCCAGAAGGAAGTGATGCATGTAAGCAGCAGAATAAACCACTTGGTTTTCATAGTGCTTCAGCTTATTTAAAGAACTGAAACATGGGGTCCTGTGGGAGGCTGCCCTTCAGGGCAGAGAAATTGGTTAATTCTGGGTTGAGGGCAACCACCTCAAAGCACAACAATGACCTATTTCAGTGGACAAGAAAATAAGCAGGTGTGGCAGAAGGCCATCTTAATTGAACAGTGAATTCTTGACCAGGTTCAAACGTAAAAAAGAAGTGTATGAGAGGTAGAAGCAGGGACAGGCTGTGAAAGAGAAACCTGCTTGCAGACATGAGAATGTAATCAGGAAGGCTACAACTTGGATGCAGATAAAGCTGGCAAGAGACAAGAGACCTCAAGGTCTTCTACAGGTACATCAGCAACAAAAATGAAGATGAAGAAAATTCTTGTCCCACTGCTGAATGGGGCTGGTTACCTTGTGGTGGGCTACTCAATGCTTTCTTTTCTCAGTCTTTACTATCAAGATCTGCTCTCTAGCTTAACAGATCTCTGGGCCTAGTAGCAAATTCTGGGAGAGAAAGGTACTACCCATGGCAGAGGAAGATTGAATTAGAGTTTAAGAATGCCTTCAAGTCCGTGGAGCCAGATGAAATGCATCTGAGGGTGCTGATGGAGCTGGCTGACTCATTTAGGAGGCCTCTGACTTCTTGGAAAGGTAGTGTTCACTGGGGAAAGTCCCTGAGGTCTGCAGAAAAGCAAATGCTATGCCCATATTAAAAAACAGGCAAGAAAGAGGATCTGAGGAACAACAGACTGGTCAGCCTAAGAAAATAACATCAAAAATCTTTATGGAAAGCACGCACATGAAAGACAAGAAGATGGTTGGGAACAGTCTGCGTAGACTTATCAAGAGCAAGTGATTTCTGATTAACCTCATTGACTTCTGTGAGATGATGATTGAATCTGCAGAAAACTGGAAAAGCTGTGTGCATTATCTACCTTGACTTTAGCAGGGCTTTTCACATCTTTGCACAGCATCCTTATAGCTACATTTGAGAGACGTGGACTGGATTGGTGGACTACAAAGTGGCTGGACTATTGGGGTAAAATGGTAGTGGTCTGTAGTTCAAAGTCTTAATTACGTCTCGTTATGAGTGGCCTTGCTCTGGGGCTGATATTTTTTAATGTCCTCACAAATGACCTGCAAAAACACCCTGGAATGCATTCTCATCAAGTTCATAAATGACCCAAAATTTGGGGGAGTGGTTGCTGTGATGAAGGTGTAGGCAGCCATTCAGAGGAACCTTACTGGGCTGGGGAAATGGACTGACAAAAACCTGACTGAAACTTGAAAAAGACAGGTAGAATGTCCTGCAGCTGGAGCGGAACAACCCCATACATCAATGAAGGCTGTGAACCTTCAAAATTAGCTCTGCTTTGAGATGACCTCCAGAGATCCCTTTAAGCCTTATTTTTCCTGTGATTTAGTCTGGAATTTCATGCACTCACAGGCCATTAAAAACTGATCTTGACTCTTCTGCTTGAATAGCTAAGGACAGATTCTGGCCTTCAACTTCAGATCGCAACAGCTTGATGTATGGAAGGGTTTGTAGTAATCTTTCCAAGGATGTTTGCCTATTTTAGACTTAATGTGAGGGCAGAAGATATCTCCTTTCACCTCCGAAGTGCCATGTCATTTGTGGGTGGATGATGTTAGCTCACCTGTAAGCAACAAGTTTAAAAATGTGGCAATCATTTGTTGAAGTGGAAGGCCACCTCTTGACACCCTCTACAACCATGCATGGTTCTCCAGTGGAGATTTTTCCTTTCCACCCATTTATATGTAGCTGACTATATATTTTGATTTTGTAAGCTGAGCATTTTAACATACAAGATCTTTCAGGAGCAAATGTGCTAAACTTATATAATCATCAAACTGTATAGCTGGTTTAAGAAATTATGGATACACTTAGAAGGAGCTTTGCAAGTGGAACATAAAGTTAAGTGAGGTTGGAATACACAGGTGTTTTAGATACTTCAGCTAACTGAAATTCTCTTCATTGCTTTCTGACAATATAAAATGATGATTGTAGGTACTCCCCCTTTATAAAACACTGCACTTCTAGAATCTCTAAATTCCAAACATTAGTAAAATAACAATGGATACACTATGAAGAAATATAGTTAGGGCTGTACTGATGTGTATAGGTCTTCAGAATTTTGTTTTGCTGTCATGTAACAGCTGACCTCTCTAACTCAAGCTTTTCTTCCCCCCCCACTCCACCCCACTTCTCCCTCCTCCCCTCCAGTCTAGGCAAACCTGTAACTAGATGAATTCGTATGGGCATTTTAAAATAACAGTGGGATCCAGAAGTGTTAGAATTTTGTATGAAACAAAGTCTATTAACTTCACCATATCCTGTACAATCCCAGCAATTATTTTAAAATTCCAGTGATAATAAATGTCAATTTTTGTATTTTATTGTACTCTCTTTGTCAAAGAATGTCTATGTGTACTTCTTGGTACCTCCGTCTATTACAAAGTTTGCCTGATGTTTTGTTATGGGAAAGAGTTTTGGGAGCTTAAAACTTTGAAAAAATATTAGCTGCTTGATTTGAAGTTCAGCATGCTGATTTCCTGCATGAGGCTGAATATTTTGAGAATATCAGCAAAAAGAGTTTAACCATATTTCAGAACAAGGCAACAGTTAAAAATAGTTTCACTTACATTAAAAATTCCTGTTACTCTTTCAAATAAATCAGGTATTTTAGTACTGAACATTTTTATCTTTGAGTGTTCACTTTTTAAATGTAATAATATATCTGAATCTAGTTTTTCCTCTGTGTATTCAGAAACTGAAGGTAGAGGTGGAAGAATCATGAATGAGGCTACATGTTGCACTGTACTAATTGTCAATGCATTAACTTAAGATCAGCAGTAGGCCTGGAAATCCCAAGTAAGGCCCACAAGTTTCACAATCTTTCTATTGGGTATTTGCATAAATTTTACTGTTCTGAAACCACTTAGTGCATCAGATGTGATTGAATTGAGCAACAGTAATGAGCACCACTTCTTTGTAATTACTCTCTCAATCACATGTATGTCTTAGAGGGAAGGAGCAGGGAACTAAAAAACAAACAAACACCACTGCCTGCCCCTGCCCCCACTCCCCCAATTATCTTGCAAAATTAAACCCTGAGCTTTAAAAAAAAAACAAACCTGAAAATCTTATTTGTTTTATTCTGAGCAGGGACACAGAATGCATAGCGAGAGACATAAGAAAGAATGAAGAAGTAGGTGAAGGGCAGAAAATAGGTTCATATATAAACTGACTGAAAGGTCACACAGTATTTCCACATTTAGTATTTCAAAGCCTTTTCTGAAATTTTATGGCCCATTAGAGCGATGACCATAAGGTGTGTTGGGTAAATATCCTGATACCAATAATAGTTCTTCAGAGACAGGGATATACTGTGGAGAACAGAGGAAATTTTGAAAGAAAATCATGCCATGCATCAACTTAAAAAAAAACCAATTCCGTCAATTTTTCTAGGACAACAAAACAAATAGGTTATGAATTATTTCAGCCAGCAATTTAGAAGCAGGAGACTGAAGAGAGCCAGCAGATTTCAGCATCAATGAGATGGCTTGTTGATGACAGTTTGGTTTGGGGTTTTTTTTGTACAAAAGAGATCAGCCAATATTTTACAGAATCCTTTTCCCTACTAAAATGGATTCTACTCCTCAGTTCCTTCCTCTTTTTCACTAGCAGGTCTCCAGCTGGCCTGGGAAGCTTATCACCTCTATCTGGTTATTAACAGTCCATTTGCTTAAGTACCTACCATAATTACTTTGTATGGTTCCTCAGAGAGATGCTTCATTTAAGGAACTCTAGGAAAAGTTCTGGTCTGACTGACAACCACACAGTCACATACCTGCCACCTGCTAGCATCTCTTAAGCCAAAATAAGTTTGTGGGAGAGAGATCTTGCACTCATCTATATTTTAAAGATTTTATTTCCCAGCTCCCTCTTCACGTTCCTTACTCCCCTTTTAAACTGCCTTTTTTCCAGCTTTGTCTCTTTACATAGTATCATCAATGTATTCAGATACTAGCTGCTGTTCTAAATTTTGTAGGTAGGATACTGTGCAATGCACATAAACCAGGGGGATTGTACGAACTGAATTTAACAGAATTTGGATCAGAATAGCCAGAAGAATGCTGTGAGTAAAGGTCCACAAAGCCTCCTGAGGACAAAACATCATAAAATGGCTGTACTATGTAACACAAATCTGAAGAATGTTCTAAGATGTAGTTCTGATTGTTGATGGGCTATTTTTGCTAGCCTGCAGAAACTGTTCCTTTACAGGAAGTACAGGTGTCTTGCTTCACCTCAGCATGTTCACATAACTGCATTGTCTCTTCTGACTCTTGCAACTCCATAGTCTAGAGAATAATCTTTAAAGTTATTATTTAGACTAAGCAGAGGTTATAGTAAAATATGACCTTTAGCATGTCATGTTAGTGATTTTATTTCCTGATTGTTTATTTTAGTTTCATTCTCTATAGGTTCACAGCCCTCATTTTTTTTAAACTTTACCTAAAATGCTAAAGCGAAATGAAATAATGAATTCCTTTATTATCGCATTTAAACAAACAGTATCACACCTTTCACATGGCTTGAATCAAAGCCCTGAATCAACTTCTTTGATAAAGTTAGGACCAGGTTAACTCAGTCTCTATACATTCTTTTCACAGGTTTGCCCTGAGTTTTGGGTTTATAACAGACCTTGAACTATAAATGAGCCAGAATACCTAAGTCAGTGCCCAGACACAAATTTTCCTGAAATAATGTTTTCCAGGATTTCAGGCTTTTTAGGCTCAAATGAGTACAACAGAAGGAATGAGACTGAAAACTGGATTTGAGAATGTAAATATGATTATAATGAATGACAGGTAGCCTTTCCCTTTTTGAATAAGAAGTTATAGTAGTTAAATAATTTGTATCTCTCACAAGTCTTTTCCTGAGTGAAAGTCATACTAAGCCTGTCAAAGACAATGGAAAGACTCAGTGGATTTGGGTACAAATACTATGTTTCAGACTTCATGTTTCCTTTTTTTGTGCCTGTGTTCCTAAGAACAATTACGGAAAAAAAAACCCAACATGAAACCGCCCCCAAAACCAAAACACCACCACACTTCTATATTGTGTTGGGTTTAATTGATTCACTCAAAGATTTCTGAATGTTATTCAACTGTTTTTGATAGGAGAACAGCAATAGGGTATTTATCCACCAGATGTGACTATAATGACTATAGCCATTAAAAATAAAAAAAAAAAAAAGGCAAACTGTCATTATGCTGAGGTTAGCCAATACAAAACATGGTGAACATTCTTGTTCAGTCATTTTAATGCACCACAGTGTAAGTGCAGTAGTTTTCAGTCTTGTGGCCAGCAGAGCTGTACCTTCTCATTTATATCTTAAATATATCAGTCACATAAGTATAGCACATTGAAAACAGATTTTGGACCCATGGATGAAGCAATAGCACACCTGTCAGAATAGAAAGGTGCCATAAAAATGGCCTTCAGCAGGGCATTATATAATTTGTACTTCTTTTGTAAACCTTTTCTTGATAGTTCTGGAAATAGGAGTTTACGCTGAAGACTGACAGAAGTTGAACTGGAGAGGTGTGAACAACATTACTATGGCAACACTAAATATTGGGTATGTGAAGAGGCAGGTGAGACCCCTGGGGATCATCAAATGCCAACCTGGCTATTATAATGAATGGTAATTGGTTAAATTATTAAGCATTCCATTGCTTATCCCACAGTAACTAAACGGCCTTGCAGTTGCTATATAATTATCGAATGACGGATGGTCTGTTTTCTTCTTGTGATTTTTGTAGAGTCTTATCTGTCACGATAACAAGAAGGGAGTCTAAAGCTTTCTTACCAATCATAGGTCCTGTGAGGTGCTGAATGCCTTTGATTCATTGATTTTATAATGAAGTTGGCATGTTGAGTTCCTTTGAGGATTGGTCATCAGGGTGCTAAAAAACAAAGTATTGCTGCCACAGGAAACTGATCTTTTGGTTAAGGTACTGATCTGAGATTTAAGCTTTGTTTATGTTCTCTGCTAAACCCAACAGAAAGCCTGGGTTTGTACTCTAACTTATCATGTATTCAAATTACTGAAGCTCATTATAGCTTTTACCTGCATAGGCCCCATGATGAGTGGCAAGTTTGTCCACTTCATTCAGCTCTGTTCTACTCTTTGAACAGCTGCTGAGTCGCAGCCAAGAGTCACGTTTGAGAGATGCTCTTAATTGCCTCTGAGCCATTAGGTGCCACTTCTCTACTGAAATCAAAGCCAAGTGCACATATCTCTTTTTTTCATTGCTGAAGTGGCAAATTCGCATCTCATCTGGGAAAGGGATGCTGTTAGCCATTGCCTCCCATAGGCATAAAGGAGGAATGCAGTCCTGTGTCCACGCTCAGTTTCGGTTATGAAGTTGCAGCTAACAGCTACAATTTCCCCTTTGAGACTGGAACTATAGTTTACCTCCTCCCCTCCATTATGGTGAGGCAAACTCCAGTGTGAGCTGAGGAGTGTTTTCTTAACTCTCACTGCTCAATGCTAGCAGAATTTGGCTCCTAATAAAGGAAAAGGAGAACTTGGCGCTCTTAACTCCAAGTTCCCTTTTTAGCTACTGCCTCACTCAATCTACAAGTCTGACTTTGAACACAAAAGGGCAATAGATTTGTTAGGTTAAATCTTCTGGATCAGACTAGATTTGATCTCTATTATAAACACAGACTAAAGAAATATGTATTCACTTTTGGGTTTGGCCACTAACAGTACATGAACTTGAATAAGTCTTTTTCTGTGTTTCCACATTCCATCTGTAAATCTTGCATAACATTTTCTTTTGTCATCCTTTGTCTAGCTAGTCTGTTTAAACTTAGGGACGTCAGGGTCAGTGGGGGTTGGTTTTGTTGTGTGTTTCTGCCAGACGTGGATCATTAGACTGTCTGGGGTTGCCCAAGTAGTATCATAATATGTTGAATTTTGGTATCAGAACACACAGCTCATTCCGGTAGTCTGCTTTATACTGTATTTGATACTCTTTACACTTGGCTATAGTAACTGCACACTGGGAAGGAGTTGGACAGATTTATATGAGACAAGAACTGCATCAGATATGCCAATTAACCAAAACAGCTTTAGAACTAGTTGTAAAAAGTGATTGTGAGGTTTCTTCTGGGCAAACTCAGTCCTTTGGCAAAAGGACTTAAAAATCCCGGGTTCTCTAGCCAAATGTAAAGTGTCAAGCATACTTGAAGCAAACTAATAACAGGGCAGAATAGGCTATCTTCATAAGAAATGAAGAGGTCAGGTAAACATGCCCCTTAAAAATAATAAAAAAGTCAGTGCCTCCCTTTCTAATGGAACTTCTGATCCTTTAAGACTCAGCATCTCCTGAATATAAGTGTCAAAGATAGCCCTCTCTCATGTCTTCATAGTTGAGGATGGGATTTGTGGTTGTATTTTAGAGAATCTAGATAGTTACACTGATGGTGATAGGAGCGGGTTTGAATGTCTAATTAAGAAGAGGGATATGCCTACTAAATATTTAAGTACTGCAACTGGGAGTAAGGATTAGGGTTAAGAAAGCTTGGAACTGCAGAACATGGGCTTGTTACTCACTTCAGCAATGCCTAAATGTTGTGGTTTAACCCCAGCCAGCAACTAAGCACCACACAGCTGCTCACTCACTTCCCCCCCACCCAGTGGGATGGGGGAGAGAATCGGGGGGGGAAAAGGTAAAACTCATGTGTTGAGATAAGAACAGTTTAATAGAACAGAAAGGAAGGAAACAACAATAAAGTGACAATAATAATAAAAGGATTGGATTACACAAAGCAAGTGATGCACGATGCAGTTGGTCACCACTTGCTGACAGATGCCTGAGCAGTGCTCTTCCCCCAGGGCCAATTCCCCCCAGTTTATATACTGGGCATGACATCCCATGGTATGGAATACCCCTCTGGCCAGTTTGGGTCAGCTGTCCCAGCTGT
>JAVKLA010000021.1:15312157-15338754 GCA_034782735.1 Sagittarius serpentarius | reverse complement strand
TGGAGAAGTTCATGGAGGACTGTCTCCCATGGGAGGGACCCCATGCTGGAGCAGGGGAAGAGTGTGAGGAGTCCTGCCCCTGGGGAGGAAGGAACAGCAGAGACAATGTGTGATGAATTGACCGCAACCCCCATTCCCTGTTCCCCTGTGCTGCTGTGGGGGAGGAGGTAGAGAATTCGGGAGTGAAGTTGTGCCTCGGAAGGAGGGAGAGGTGGGGGGAAGGTTTTATTTCTCATTATCCTGCTCTGATTTGGTTGGTAATAAATTAAATTAATTTCCCCAAGTTGAGTCTGTTTTGCCCATGACAGTAATTGGTGAGTGATCTCTCCCTGTCCTTATCCCCATGAGTCTTTTGTCATATTTTCTCTCCCTTGTCCAGTTCAGGAGGGGGAGTGATAGAGCAGCTCGGTGAGCGCTTGGCATCCAGCCAGGGTTAACCCACCACAAGTAAGAACCACAATTTGGCTTGAATTTAGTGGGGAAAAAAACCCCAGCTTACTCATTTTTTTAAAAAAGCCAACATAAATAGATGTAAGTAAAGAATTGTCATATGTTTTTGTGTTAAACCTGTTTCAGCCTCTAGGGTATCTAACAAAGACGCTTATAACAAAACCAGGGAATCTGAGACAGCTGACATATGTTATTTAGGGGATGCCAGTAAAGAACCCCAGTATCAAGATTTCTAGCTTTTATCCTGTTAAGGTAATTATGGACATGTCTTGAAACTATGATTATGAATTGATAAGTCAAAAATTAGCAACGAGTTAAAAAGGCACAGTGAGGAGACACACCATACCCATTCCCTTCATTTCTAGTTTGCTTTCTGGTCATTTGTTTGATGTGTTGAATAAGAAATATATTTTCTACTTCCCTTACTGATTAAATGCAGATGTAATAAAGATATTTCTAGTGCTTCATGCACATCTATCATGATATCATTTGGCATGCTATCAATGGAAGAAGAAAATATCAAATGGCTGAAGTAATTATGCTTCGGTATTACAAGGCAGAATATATATGCTCGCAACGGGGCTTGTTTTTAGAGAGTAGAGAAGCATTTGAATTAAATTCTTGATGTAGAGACATTTCTGAAAAAAGCATACTCTGAAATAGCAAAAAGCATCTCCTGACCTATTTGAAGTCAGAGACTGCAATTTGGCATCTATTAGTACACAAAAGACAATGACCTCGAGTTAAACTCTATAATAATAAAGTAAAATATGTATAATAGAATCCTCTTGTCTTCAACATAAAAATGCAACAGTAATGATTAAATGAGGCTGAAGTTTAGTGTTAACAAAAATATCTGGTTTATGCATTAATATGAATCAAGATTTCTCAAACTTAATTTAAAAAATATTTTCATATATACTTATCATTAGCTGTCAGGACTTATATTTTGTAAATTACTATAAAGATATAGAACTCTAAAAAGTTAACGTTATTTACTTTCAGAAGTTGAAAATACATTCCTTTCTAAGGAAGTGTCCATCTAAGAAAAAGATAAGTATTTTATATCTTAGAACATGCAGGCAAAATCTCCAAAGAAACTCTGCAAAATGTTGTTTGTTTACAGTGTTGGGGTTTTTTAAGCAAATACAGTTATACTATGGAGATGGTGAAGGTTTTGCTCACAGATTTGTACTTTTAAAAAAGAAGCCAGCTTTTTCTGATTGTCAATATTGTGCATTGCAGACTGTGAAAATCAAAAGATCCGATTCAAAAAGAGCGATTCAATTGACATTTCCTTTCCACACTCTAGACTTTGAAAATGTTAAGGGTATTGATTAAACATCTGGTATTTTGGTAGGTTTCCCATATCTTTAAAAGAACAGCTCTCAAATGGTTTGGAGACTCCAAAGGCTCTAAAGAGGAGCGTGCTGTTTCTCGTTTTAGTGTAATTGAACGGATTTGGGAGGGGAACTTACAAAAAAGTTTATATATGTTGTGTTCTATAGATGTATGTATATAAATGAAATAAATACTCCAAGTGGCATCTCTTTTAATTTTAGATTGCCATTCTTTTACTCATTTGCTATGACTAAAAGGGGAAGACTTCTTTGTCATCTATTAGAGGAAATGGCAACAATAATTAAAAATGCGTCCATAATTTGCTGCCATTATCTAAGAAGTCCCTTAATAGATTAGGTTCATGGCTGTGTAACCATTCTTCTGTCTCTAAGCATGACCAATAGTAGACACCTACAAAAAATTTTTTAAAAAGGGCCAGCGTAGAGTCATCATTGTTATATCCTCCCAGCTTGCACCAATCAGTGATGCAGGAATGCCCTGAGCCAGAAGTACTGTCTGACTTATCAATGGAGTTATACTCCATGAACTTTTTAAATCTATTTTTGCATGAGTTTATCCTTTTGACCTCCATAACATCCAGTGGCAATGAGTTTCACGGTGTGATTAGGTACTGTATGGAAATGCATTCTGACTTATTTTAAATCTGCTACCTGGTTATTTTCTGGGATGTTCCTTCATTCTTGTATTTCATGAAACAGAAAATAATTTTTCTCTTCACTTTCTCCACATAATTCATGTTTCTATAGACCTCTGTCATCAGCTATCTCTTTTCCAAACTTGGAAATTCTTTATAGTCTTATATGGCATGGAAACTGTTTTAATCTTGCTTGTTGATAACTTTAGTGACCTTTCTATTTCTACAGGACTTTCAATTCTCTATACACCTATGTATATTTTTAGTTTGTTCTTTTAAATAAGAAAAATTTAGGAGAAAATGAGAAATGTAAGGGTGGAGCAAAAAAGGGAAGTCTCTCCCAACTTCTACTTTTCTACTTTTCACTTTCCACAGGATTTTTTTTTTTTTAACTTCTGGAAGGTAGATTGCTTGCTTATTCCTGCAAATATTTACATGAATAAAAACTACAAAATACTAGACAAAACATGTAAACAAATCAAAATTGTCTGGAATTCTATGCCATGAGTGGACCGAATTATGCTGCTATTGCAGTGAAGTTCTTTTTCCAGTTAAAACAATTATATGTTTTAAATTGGCTTCAGTGGGGCCAGATCTCACTCTAGGAAATCTGTAAAACATTTCAGTTTCTACCATTGCAAATCAGTTGAGTAAAATTTGGGGAATGTTTAAGTTGCTGATGTGCTACTGCAGCTTTCTTGTCATCACTCAGATTTATCTGTTGTATCTCATGGTTTGTACTGTAGGTACTTGTTTGAATTAGATGATGCAATCTAAGCAAGGATCCTCAGAGAAGGAAAATGAATTTCTGTTTGATTTTATTGTGAAAGAAGAGGAGTTCTCATCAGAATAAAAAACTTCAGGTTTTAGATTGTGCTTTAATAAATTCTAAGCTTATTACCAGAGTCTTCTGTTCTCAGGAAGGGAGGTAAAAGATTCCCATCTGTAAAAATTCCATCTCCCCTTGAATGTTTAGCATTCACTTAGCATACTTTCTCAGCTGTTAGATGTGTAACTTTATTTATGGACGAAAGCCACCACTGCAATGTTCTTCAGCTGCTCTTAAAGTCTGAGGGCTGAATGAATTTCAAAACTGATGCATCTCGTACGTATAAGTGCCAAGTCTCAATTTTTAACCCAAGATTCATTTCTCAACAAACCTTTAACCACTCAGCCGTCAGCTATCTGGTTTCTATCTCAGCATACAGGTTAGGAAGTAGTAAAAGGACAGGTCAGACACGAGCTGTACTACTCCACATACAAACTTATCTCTCTCTTCTTTTTGGCCAATGTAGCTGAATAGCCGGTAACAGAAGCAGCTTTCAAGATGGGCAGCGAAAGCATGAAACTCACACTGAAACTTAGTTATTCAATAGGATTTTTTTAACTGTCTTTCTAGGTCGACACCATGAAATATGGGAAAGGGAGCAAGCAGACGCTTGAAGAAATTTGGTAACAACAAGGTAATTGTTATATTACTAATGATCTTAGTGTTGCTTATGGGATTAGGAAGACCAGCTATATTAATAAAAGCTAGTTAAAAATATTTACTGTGATAATTTTACATCCAAAATTATATTTTTGCTGAAATCGAAATGTTATGTTTCTGAAACAGAAATATATCAGGTTTGCCAATATTTGTAATATGAAAAGTCAAAGTAAATAATTTTTGGTTTTTTTCCTGATGAGAATACGTCTTTTTGATTTCACACCTTGAATTTCATCTCATTGTGCATATATTTTTAAATTCATATCCATACAATTATGCCATTATGTCCATTACCATTATAACTATTTAATAAATGAACTGTAGTTGCAACTGCAGTGGCAACAGTAATATGTGAATAAAGGTGTCTTGCTGGGTTCATGAAGAATGGATGATCCAAGACACGAAAAGGATTCCCAGAAAGGCAGGTGTGTCTTTTTAAAGTCTGTGTATTTATGCCTTATTTCTTACAATTCTACATGATTTTCACTTCTGCTGAGAGAAAGAGAATCAGAGATTTTATCAGTAGGAGCATACATGTACCTTATGTTCTAATGTGGCTACACATATTTCTGGAATGCTGCATATAGCTCACTGCAAAGCTCAAAGATAACCTGTAGCTAAAACCAACATGGACTCAAAGTTTGAAATGTTTTGAAGGAGACATTGGTAAAATGTTGGTAATTTATACAGGGTAAAATGAGCTTACATTTTAAAGCAGGATAAATGGTTTCTGACACAGTTTAGCAGTGATAGCACTGCTGAAATTTCAGGTTAAGTAATCATTTCAGATTTTTTCAGGGTTTATTCCAAAGCTCATTTTTTTTTCCATTGTCTCCAGGAATTTTGCATTGAGTTTTTACTGAAAAGAGACTGAAAGCAAGAGTTCTGTATAGCAAAGAACTTTGAGCCGTGTTTTGATTGTTGCCTAATTCCAGCTCATTTGTCTCTTCTAGATCCTGAATTCTGGAAAAGGTAAGAGAAAACTACCATGACTCAGCTTAATAGAGAAAGTGAGAGTGGTTAAGGCAGTTAAGAGAAATGTGGAGTATTTTTACTACCAGTGGACTATTCTCTTGTTCTTTCAATTTCACTCTAAGAACTAAATGGATCCTTCAAAATCTGGCTAGCTACCAAGGACACAATCAAACATCTGTGCACCAGATGCATAGAGCATTATATCCAGCTGTGTTACTGCAGCTACATCTGCAGAACACTGTATATATCAACTGCCATGGCCAGCAGGCTTTGGGAATACTATCTATAGAATGAAAGCTTGCAGCAGAAGTAAAAGAAGTGGGTATTTTGCTTTCAACTTTTTTATGTCGTCTTTTACCTCTCTACATTTCTTAACTGAGTTGCTTGTAAGTTTGGATTAATGGAGGGAAATAGCATGTGATTTTTCACCGGTGGAGACCTGATTTCAAGTTGTGATAAATAAAAGAAAAAGAAAATTATTTTCATCTCATCCTGTATTTTTATTTCAAAGTTGTACTTTTCTCTTAGAAAATACTATAATAAAAGTATTAAGAAAAATAGTCTGGTCTTCCTTTGAAGCTGGTGGCATCCTGTATGTTAGGTGAGGAAAACTGAGGAGAGCACTAGAGCAAACTTCCAGAAGAATTTGAGAATTTCTGTTTGACTTGCTGAAGCAATGAGTTTTTATCGGTAGGATATACTGTAGGTATGTTTGGTAGGTCTCCCTACCAAATACTCAGAAACATATTCAGGTTGTCTTGCTATGTAAAACAGCAAAACTGTGTCATTCATTGCAAGATTTATTTTACATAATTCCCCCCTTTCCTTTTCCATTCCCCTCAGGACTCTGTTGCAATTGTCATAAAAGCATGGAAAAAAATATTGTATTTGTAGATCTTCAATTTTTCCTTCCTAACAGTGTAACTCTGCCTTGATAGGGAAAGCATTAGCAGGTTAGCAAAAGGAAATGAAAACTTTTTTTTTGCTCAAAAAGTATCAGAAGCAGCACTTGGTGGATATAGATTAGTAACAGTGGCTACTTTTTTGAGTTGGCAATAGTCCTTGTGGTTTTTAGGCAAGTCTTTTTCAATTATATTTATAATTCTCACAAACAAAACAAAGTGCTAATTTCACACTACTGAATGCATAAACCATTTTTCATACTGGTAGGTTTGCATGTCTAAACTTAGCTGGTGTATTTTTAATTTAAAATGTCTCTTATATTTTTAAGAGTAGAGCTACCTCAACAGTTCCCAACAGTTCCCAATTTAGAATTTTTTTTTTTGCAAGAAAAAAGTGCTAGAGTAGCAACATTAAAAAAGTTATTAATTTACTTTTTCAGTTTTTTTGTGGCTGAATCATTCTATTAAAAGTCCTTTATCTTCAGTAAATATTTATGTTCAATCAGCTGTGTTCGAACTTCTGATTTTATTGAACACAGTGATACATCTTCAGAATCTGACCACATGCAAATATATATTGCTTTTGCAAATTCAAAAGAATTATTGTTTGTGGATCATTTTATAGATACAGAGAAAATGCATTAAAACAGTTTTAATCAAAACTGTCTAAAACAAAGCCACCCTGTTAGGAAAAAAAGAGCAGAGGTTTACTAGGAATAGTTAACATAAAACCAAAATATTTTGCTTTATTAATGTCTACTAGTACCAGGCCATTTATACAGCTGCAAATACTAATTATTAACTACATCTTACATAAAATTCCCATTAGCTTTGATTCAGTGTTCTCTCTGTTTATTTTTGAACCTTCTTCCTCTCTGTATCCTGCTCTTCCAGTAGTAATAGCTGGATTTTAGACACGTCTTGCCCTGCATATTTGCCTTTTCTGATACTGCCAAGAACAGGAGAGTGTTGTGGTAGGAGGAGACATAAACAAGATAAAGTACATTTATTTTCTCTAACTTAAATCATAAGCAGTGTTATCTAGGCTCTGAACCTAGTTTGTATCCAGATAACAATGGGAAGCAAGATTAAACATTTTTGTTTCCATTCCAGGCCTTTTAATTGAAAATATTTCTCCTTAGAAGAAATGTTTTTATAACTTACTGGAGATTTTCTCTCCAAAAATGAGGGTTCCACTCTGCTAGTAAATAACTCATATGAAAGCTACTAGCTGCTTTTCTACTGGTTTGTACACTAACCTAGCTGGAAGCAGAATATAAGATACAAATTGTGATTCACAGCATGGGTCTGCTGATGTGGTTGAAGTGACTTGTACATTAAGGAGATGGCAGAATAATAGACTCATAGAATGGTTTGGGTTGGAAGAAACCTTAAAGATCATCTAGCTCCAACCCCCTGCTATGGGCAGGGACACCTTCCACTCGACCAGGTTGCTCAAAGCCCCACCCAGCCTGGCCTTGGACACTTCCAGGGATGGGGCATCCACAATTTCTCTGGGCAACGTGTTCAAGTGCCTCACCACCCTCGTTGTAAAGAATTTTTTCCTAATATCTAATCTAAAACTGAGAGAGAGTAGACTAAAACTGTTACCCCTCGTCCTATCACTGCATTCCCTTTTAAAGGGTTCCTCCCCATCTTTCCTGTAGACCCCTTCAAGTACCGGAAGGCTGCTATAAGGTCTCCCTGGAGCCTTCTCTTCTCTAGGCTTAAACAAGCCCAACTTTCTCAGCCTGTCTTCATAGGGGAGGTGCTCCAGCCCCCTGATCATCTTCAGGGCCCTCGTCTGGACTCGCTCGAGCAGGTCCATGTCTGTCTTATGTTGGGGGCTCCAGAGCTGAACGCAGTACTCCAGCTGGAGTCTCATGAGAACAGAGTAGAGGGACAGAATCACCTCCCTCGACCTGCTGGTCACAACTCCATTAATCAATTCCATTAATATGATCTAGAATAAAATTAAGTAGTTGTGTGATATTCTTGGTTAAATGGTATAAAGTTGTTAAGGTAACTTAATTTAAGGGAGAAGAGGAGCTGATACTGTTAGTCATAGTATTATGGTATTTCTAATTGTTTTACAGTAGCAAAAAAATTTTTTTTTTTAATTTTACTTTTAAATGATGCTTAAGAAACAAAAAATATTCCACTGATTAAAACATACTCCACATCTTATGCAAAACACATCTGAGATAAAATTACCCTAGTCGGAATGTGGGAGAACAGAATTTTATTCCAAGATTACCGTGTTCTCACTAAAGTTCCAAACTACCTATACACTTCCAGGATATTTCTGTATTGCTTTAAAATTTTATCACTGTATTGTTGAAGTCAGCCACATCAGTCACTGTTGTCTTATGTTTAGTGTGGGTTGTTTTTTTTTCCTCCTCTCTTCATTGCCTTTGACTTCTTCTGCAAGGAAAAGATGATAGAATTTTGTGAAAGTTTTCCTTTATTGCTGATAAATGCTGTTCCTTCGATATAACAGGTACCGAGGACCTGTACACTACCATACTGTAGGTAAAAACATATTTGTAAAACTCTAGAATTAATATCCACCATCAGATGTGAAAGAGTGCTCAAGACAGAGATACTATTGAAAGAAGAGGTGTGCAGATTTGAATGAACAGAGAAAATAAGGATGAGATGGAAGGTTACAAAAAAAAAAAAAAAAATCGAAGTCCTGGTGTTCTTAAAAGAAAAGTACTATCTTTCCAGAAAATGTATAAAAGCACCTGGAAAGAATAGGGAAGAAAAACCCCTCTGACAGCTGCAGTGAATATTTGTGATCATAAGGAGCATTAACAATGCTAGGTACAGCTGGAGAGACATGGGAAACAAAATAGTATAAGAAGCTCTTTTCATGGATTGTAAAGTAGACAAAAGAAAGCCTGAAACAGTTAACTGTGCAGAGGAGGTTGTAATCGCAGTATTATTGTTCTCTATTCTATATTAAAAACTACTCTTACCTAATGATTTGAAGAAAATTCTTGCTTATTCAGAACTTTAACAGATCTAATATTTGTTTGGAAGTATTTAACAGATGTCGGAAATTTTTGTGTGTGACTCTATAATTGCTATCATAAATAAAAAGTACCTGGGAAGCAAAATTGAACTCCTGTAAATAATTTTAATTAATTCATGCTAAAATAGTCAGAAGTGATAAATCTTAAGGTCTGTAATTTACTTTGCTAGTACAGCCTTGCCTGGAATTTCAGGTTGGTGGTAGTTGTTAGTATTGTAATCTCATCAAATAGGTTTTATTGATAGGCAAAGGTGAATATGAAAGGTGTCTTCAAGTCTCTGGGCACAGTCCCTGAAGTATCTATGATAAGCTGTCCTTCTCTTAATATTTTTCTTAATTCTGTGTGTAGATGTTAACAGGCAAATCTGAACCCATTTAGAAAGAGAGGTAAAATTTTCATTAAAATTATCATATTTAATGATAAGCAGCAGATGGGAAGAGGACAGGCTCTCATATCAAATACTATAGAGGCCAAAAAAAGCACGTCAAGCCAGTGAGGTAAGCAATCAGTACATGTGTAGGTCTGGCTTTGTTCCTTTCACTGTTCACAGAACTTGCCTCTAGACATGATTCTGAGTCCTCCTGATGGAGATTACTTATTTTTCTGGCTTCTGTTATTCTATACAGATGTAAACTGAATTCCTGGAAGGTCCTTTTTATCACTTTGTGCTGTAGAAGTAGGGTTTTATTCCCACCCCTTTTGAAACCCAGGAGTGGTCTACACTTGGCAGAAATACTTAAGAACTGCTAAAAGTATTCATGGATACATGATGTGCCAACCAGTTTCCTACAAGGAATTGTTATGAACTCTACTGTGATCTTACACTGAGAGAGAAGGCAGGGGTTTAGGAAAGCATCAACTTCCTTGCAGAACAATTGTGAACAGTCTCCAGAATATTTGTTTGCATTTTTATGCGGCAGTTTTGTCTGGCCACCTAGAACAGCTGTAGATGCTTTTTTTCCTTCTTTACCTGCTTTCCTTTGGGAACACTGATGTTGCCAAATTTTAAACTACCAAGCTGGTTTTCACCTTTCCTTGAAAGGTTCTAAAAAAATTATTTTCCTCAAGTCAGTACCCTCTCACAACTCGGCTAATGGCCATAGTGGTAGAATTTTCTAATCCAAACTGCTTGTAGATAGAGTAAATCTTTTTCAGAATTATGTAACAGTTTTAAATTATCTAGTGTATGGATGCTGCTATTTGTATAGTGAAGACCAGGGCACACTTCCTTTGAACAAAGACAGAAAGAAATATTTAAAAGTCATAATAAGAGATCAGACAGAATCTCACATAGAAGATTTCCATTAAGATATTACAAAAATTTTGCTGTGAGTTTGGGTGATGAGGAATTTTCACCCAAGAATCTTACTCAGCTATTGCTTAAAAATAGTAATTAGTCATTGTTTAGGAAGTTAACTTAACTTGTGGTACTGTAAATTCTCTGTGTTTTCTGTATCCATGGATATTATGTGCCATGTCTTCTCCTTTAGATTTGCAGTCATCTTAATCATCTTGTCAAGACTGGAAGAGGATTCTTGATGTTTCACATAATTTTCATTCTTCCTGTTCACATGCCAAATATCCATGTCTAAGGAAGGAGTCATAAATCTGATATGTTGACAGGATTTTTTTCAGAGTGAGGAAATGTGTAGCTCAACTTAATTCAAAACTTTGTAATGACCACTGTTTTCCATAATTAGGATTGGTACACCATTGTCATTTACCTGTTATTTTTTTCTGGTAGAATTTCTAAAAGGTGCTGTGCTAGCTTCAGGTCTGAATATATGGAATTTGAAACCAAAGATCATAGAGACATAGTGCTTGCATTTTCTGACCCTTCACTTTCCTAAGGCCTTTTGTGACCATATAATTTACTTTTTTTTTAAATGAGAACAAGTTTTATGATATTTCCATTTTCTCTTGCAAGGCAAGTTTCATGTGACCAAGCACAGAATTTATTTATTTATCATTTCTAGAAGTGATTATAGTCTACATCTTCCAAAATAAAACCTATCTTAAAATTTAGTAAAAATACTACAATCATATATTTCTCATTATTGTACTTTTCCAGCTGTAGAACTATTAGTCAGGCTGCTAAGTAATGAATAATGCTTCTTTCCTTTTTTTTCTACTTGGAATTTGTTCACAGTATTATGAACATATTTAATTTAATTTTCTTCCTTTCCTGTTCTCGCAATCTGAGCCCTGAAAACCTAACAAATAGATATATATTCTGTGTTATATGCCAGCGTCAAAGGACAGTGTAAGCAATGCATGGTGCTATTACTATAACCCTCATTCAGCTATGGGACACACAATTGAATGTAGTGGGATTACGGAAGTAGTTCAAGCTAGCTGTGTTCTTTCTGAACTGTTTTTAAAGGTAGTCATTCTGCCACAGATTTTTAAAAAGCAGGTTTCTTTTCTAACAGTCTGTATACAATGTTTTATATAACTGTTACAGGTCACTTACCAGAAATTCTTTGTATCTAATACATTAGTGTCATCCTGCTGTAAGCGTGGTAGTTCTATTTTAAATTGTGGTACATGTTTCTCCTTGTGTTTGCTGCTTTTATTTTTGGCTATGCCATAGCACTGTGATCTGCTCTGATTGACATTGTGCCCTTGTAATCCAGTATTCTCACTATATGTATGATATTTTACTTTAACACATTTCATAGAAGGGCAAGTTCTGCTTTGTAGAGAGCATCTCTTATTCAGAACTGGAAAAATTAATTTATTTGGTCAAAGGTTTCAAGGTCTTCAATGAAGGGCAGATAATTTCTTAGTATCTGAATCTTTTTATCGCAAAGATTTCAGGTCATGGATTATTATGCTTTGTTCTATTTTATTTATGTAATTATTTTTATACAGGTTTTCTTAAAAATGAACAGAGGGTAAATAAATTAGATATCATAGGAATAAAGATTAAACTCAACATATTCTGTCATCTTAAAACAACTGGAAATTGTTCCCTTGCAGCCTAGCAGAGACTAAGTGTCATTGCTCTCTAATGAAAGCTAGACACACTAGCCAGTGTGAACTGTGTTGATTGTTTCAATGCAGTTCTTGACAGATTTAAAAAGAGAAAGGCACAATGATAGTTATAGTGAAACCATGGTACAATCATTGAGCTTTAGCAGTTCCTCTTTCTCCTCAGTTACTTCAGTACCTTATTTTTACTTCCTTTTCTATTCTAGATCAATTCCCTGATCCACCTCAAAGCAGTCCCAAAAAGAGTTCTAGCACCACAGCTCAGAAGTGGAACAGTTGTATAAAAACTGGTTACATAGGAACTGTTTCAGCTGGTTTTGCTACCATCAGCTTTGTATTGTCAAACCATGTCCTCAGTCATGAAGACTGTATGAGCAAATATGAAAATAGTTGAATAATTGGAAATGAGAGAAACATAGGACTGATTTTTCAGGAAATTAAGAAATACTGCCTTTTGTATACAGATCGAGTATCATTTTAAAATAAGTTAAATAAATTAGGGATTTTTTTTTAATCTTACATCATTGTTCCAGTGCTATTTGAATGGGCATTCTAACATTAACAACATGTATTGTTCTAACAATAATTCAAAATTAAACTTGCAACTAATGCTCAAGACAGAAGCATATGTGGTCTGAAAAAGAGTGATATTTATTAAGCAAAATGACCGGGTCCTCTGGTGGAAAATGCAGTACTACTGCAACTAACAAGGTAGAGGAATTGTATTCTGAGAAAATTCTGATTTTTTTCTTCTCTTTTAGCTATGCATTTGAATAAAAATACAAAAAAAGTGTTTCAGAATTACGAAGTATTTTTGTTGAGTAATATCTACGTTTTTTATTTCACTGTTACCGTTTCAGTTCATGCTACTGTACTATATCAAAATAGCATTATCCAGTTTTATTTCTGTTGGCCCTATAATTCAGTTAAGGTATCAAAGACTTTATTTCTATTACTAGATCAACTTTTGTGAATCACATCTTCTGAATATTTGTCCTCTAAGTCCTGCCTTAATGTAAGTGATATGAGAGAGGGAGCGCACCTTCCTAAGCGCTTTTGCACAAAGGAAAATTTGCCATCCTGATAGTTTTGCAAAACTGATCCAATTCTGAAGTTGAACAAAATATTACAGGCCAAAACACTGCTTTCTTCAACTCTTTGATTAACATGCATTTCTAAAAATAAGGTTTGAAATTGAGCTAATTTTTTTCTTCTTCAGAATAAGTAATGCATAGAAACATTGGTTATTTGCAGGACTATAAACATCAGGATCCATTTTGTTGATTACACTTCAGTTTTCTACCTCATTAGAATCTAGTCAACTAGGAATAATATTTCCGATTTCTCTGTGGATCACGAGTCTTTCATATACATGGGCTTTGAAAAAAGTTTTCCTGTATTTTCAGTTTCTGTCCAGACTTTTTCTGTAGCTGCTATCCAGATTGTTGCAAATCCTTGCTAAGAATTAGAATTCTGTTACAGCTCTCAGCATAATGTTTCTGATACACCATAGCAAGGATTAGGTCTTCTGGACTAGTTTTACTACATGCCGATCACTTTTCCCAACAGACTTCTCAGAGTTAATACTCATTTTCTGTCTATAATTTGTTTTTCTGCCTGACCCAAACTATACAATGGACTAGTCCTGTCTCCTGGTACTTTCTGAAATGTCAGACTAGGTGTTTCACCATTCTAAGAACATTACTTCACTGTAGGGGCTGGAGAAAGTTAGTTGCCTGCCAAAACTGTTTGAAGTTTTCTAAAGTCCTTTTTCTCACTGTTTTGACCTTTTTTCCCTTCTCTTACAAAAGTAGATCTGGAATTGGATATTACCAAAACTTCAGCAGAATTGGTAAATAAGCTATTTGAAAATGTTGTTGGTGACATTGTTATTGTTTTTGTCACAAAAGCTGTGTGGCAGTGGTGGGTTTTTTAAATCTTAGGATTATTTCATCTTTTTTTCTTTGGGCTTTTTCATTTCTCACTTGCTCTTCTCAGAGTCCTCTTGTGTTTGCTTTGTGCTAAGGTCTGGTCTTAAGGAATCTTTATGTTGCATGATTATTTGCGGCTTGGCTTTCTCTCTCTAGGCTTGCGTTCCATTCAAGCCACTAAACTAACTGGCAGCTAGCTTCTCTCTGGGTTTTCACATGCTGCTGGGAGGCAGAAAAACCAGTTTTATCCAGACAGCACTGTGAGGATGAGTTGCATGAAATTACTTACCCAGTCTGCTTGCAAAAAATTTACATTTCTTGTAAACATATGCATTGTCTATTAAAGGCATTTCTAGGACTTAAAAATATTATACCATTTGAGAGAATAGTTTGCTAGGTGGCACAACAAACAGTGGGTCTGGTCAAAAAAGTCAGTTTTGAATATGTTATCATTTTAAAGTACATACTTAAATGGATGAAGTGGCATAAATAGGTTAAATTGAGCAGTCATAGTCTTCTAGAAATGGAAAGTAAAATGTTTTGTATAGATACTCTCAGAGTCTTCATATGGATTTTTTTTTACTTCACACTAAATATCATTAAGCTGCTAGTAGCTGCAAATCTTGTATGTGAGAATGCAAGATAACTGCTTTTCCCCATCAGTGAAGGCATGTTTGTGTTTTTGTTTAATAACAACTTTGATCCTTCTAGTGTTGGCAATGGTCATTGAGAAATCCTGACATAAAGAAGGTATCTGCAAGATAAAGTTCTACAAGGGATGATTAGCAGCACTTAAGTTTTCTTTTTGTTGAAAGGAAGAATCCCTGATTGAACAGTGCATTGAATGATATGACAAGCAAGTACTTGATCCCTGTCCAGCTGGAAAGGAATTGTATTCATCAGCAGCTTTTTAGCTAAGGATGTCTTTATATTTTCACTCTTTGTTTGAGTCTCTCCAGATCCTCCCTTTACTTCATGTCAGCACTATATAGTAGGTATGCCAAGTGGTTTTGAAATTTAAATTACAGTCTCTTTTTCAGATGTTATTGGAAAGAACATGTAATTTATAACCACGTGTTAGGAGTACAGGATGTTCATGGTTCACTGCCAATTCTTCTTTTGTAAAGTTAATAAAACTTTCATAAAACACTTATACACTTGTATATTTCATGGTAAAGATTTTTTTATCTCATAGGCTAATGTAAAGATTTATTAAAAACATTTTTTTGTTAAGAGGAGTGTCAATAGTTTGCAGCTGAGTGTAATTTTGAATTCCCAGTAGATGACAGTCTTACTGAAAATGACACTAACAGCTTTGTTGATTTAGCACTAAAAATAAAGGATTCTTTCAAATGATATAAAGCTCTAATACCCTGAGTGTGCTGAAATACACTTGAGACCCTTAAGTAGAGTTTCAGCGAAATATTCGCCAGCACTATGGATTCCGGTGAACAAGCGTTAGCATGCTTGCTGGCACTGACCCATTGGGCTCCCACCTAAAAATTAATGTGGAGGATTGGGATACTGCACTAAGAAGAGAATCTGATATGTCTAAATATGGGAACCATCAGAGCTTTGGATAATGTCATGGAATAGACTTCTAGTAAGACCTTGTGACTTCATTGTGACTAAGTTTTTCTTCTCATCTTTTTTTTTCCTCAAAAATTGAGCACTTGAAATTTTTAATTCAGAAGCAACCCAAAACTACTACCATCTGAGAGCTATGAAGAGGTATGTGAAAAGAGTTGATGGTTTTATGCCAGCTTCTGCAGGATGGTTGTTCACTCTCTTTTTGTGATGTGATAATTGATAGCTTTGCTGGTGATCTTGGCAAAGAAGCAGAGGATTAAATAGTCCAAGAGATGGAACTTTCCTAGTCTCCTAAGTGAGAAACAGACATGTTGGCCAGGCAGCATGGAAGAGTCTGCAGTGCTCCTGCTGTACTATACTGTACTATACATATATACTGCAAAAGGTTTTCCTCCATCTTTGGGTGGTTTTTACTCAAACTAAGTGTATGTAGAGCTATATACTGTGCATCTTTGTCTGATTTTGTTCTGTTTTTCACTTGTATTCTGGAATAGGTCAGGTAATTTAATGACAAAAATATTTTCCATGACTTTACAGCCACCTACCCTAAGCATCTACATCAATATAAAGGAGCTACAAAGCTCCACACTTCTATAAATAATTGCACAAAGGAAGGTGAGGATGGGACTCTCGTATCGACATAACATTAGAGTGGGTAACAAGTAAGAGAGCGCACTGATAAATTTGTTAGTTATAGGATCCTATTTTTTACCCTCTGTTTTCATGGGAAATCTACAAAGACACTAGCTCTCTCAGTCTGGTAGCTACTACTTAAAAAAAAATATAAATCACTATTTACTCTAAGCCTGCCAACATTTGATATTTCATCCATATGTTGTGACTACTGCAGTACATTTTTGCTGTCTTTAGTGTTTTTCTTAAAACAATTCACTCCCAATCCACAAGTGGCTAAACTTGGAGAACAGAAGGCCTACATTTACAGACCTGTAAATGGTGGTTTGAGGTGTGAAAACAGTAGCACTGAATACCGTAGGAAGCAGAGAGAGATCTAGGAAAAACTAAGGATTTGTTATATTTTTCCATTTTATCTTGCCTACGTGATAAAATAGAAATGTAGATCCTTAGAGAATCAATTAGTGTGCATAGAAATAAGGAAGAGGTAATTATATAGAGGGAGTTAAAGACAAAATGGTTGAAAACTGAATGTGTTTATATGAAAATGTTGAGTGGCTGCTGATTCTTGACCTAGATCATACAGCGGTGGTCACAAATTTAATTGAAATAAAATCAGGTTTTTAAGGCATATTAATCATGGTTTATATAATGGAGCAGCTTTTGACTCAGACTGACCTCCCAGCACAACGTGTGGGATGTATATATGAGAACATAAGCTGCATTTCTGAATATAGGTTGGCAAAGTGACTGCATTGTGCTTTTCCTTCTGCAAGTGTGGCTTTCGAGAGAGACAACCTTCTCAGTTGTTATAAGGGTATTACCTGTCCTTACATATCAAGCAATATCATAAACTGATCAAGAAAAATGTAGCTATTCTCTGCAAGGAGCTCTGTTGTGCTAATTGTGTTCTCATACTGAAGTAACCCTAACCATTTTGAATGTCAGATGAAAAGCATAGTGAGGTTCAGGATATTTCTCCTTAAGCAATGCTTGGAGTGTAAGGCTTGTTTGACACCCTTTGCTTGGTCAGGCTTGTAGGAAAAGATACTACACTTTATTAAATCACCTGAGAAAGCCTGGAAAAGAAGAGAGCAGCTTTTAGGCACAGGAACTCTTCAAAAGTATTGTTTTAAATAAGTCATTCCAGATCTGACTGTGAGCTGAACACCTTGTTTTTCCATCACAGTAAATTCTTTCCTTCCAATAGGTTAAATGTGTCTGCGGTATCTTTTGAATTTTTGAAGGAATCCCATCAGCTTTTCAGAAACGTATTTGCTAAAGAAGTCTTCTGTATTACATGAACATGAATCTGCAGAGGAAATACAATGACTCTGGTACCATTACTATTAGTCTCCCTTAATATCATTAGGAAGCAGGCAAAACCTGTGTTAAACAACTTGGGAAAGATGTAAAATGTCTATGGTGGTCTTTAACGCCTCCTAATTGGAAATAAATGGTTCTTATTTTTATGTACAGTTATTTTATTCTGTGTTAAATTTATAAACATTTAACCTATTTGACAATCATATTATTATAACATTCTTGAAATATGAAAATCTTCTAAATAATTATCATTAATATCTTTGTCTTGGATTCTTCTTCTTCTGTAGATAAGAACAAAAGTGAAAAGAAAAAAAAAAAATATGGTTATAAACTAGTGACTAGAACCAAGTGTAAAAAAAGGAGTCATTTGCGTTTCCCTGTTTTTCATTCTACTATAATCATAAAAGATTAAAAGATTAAAAAAATTTATCAGCTGGTCTGTACATGGGATAGATCTGCTTCAACAGAGTGTCTTGTGAATAATGAAGTATAAGCTATTATAGCTGAAGTCTCATGACTGCATTACTAAACTCTATAGAGGAGCCTTATAGTGACAAAGAAAGGCCATACACTAGCATTTTCCCTTTGTAACATGAACAGACCAATTGCCCATGCCCACTGTGATAAATCTGCACTTGTGCAAAAGACTGCTGCTTTCTGAAGTGGAGGTTTCCCTGTTCAGAAGGGGGAGTAAGCCAAGTAAGTGAAGTGCTACCCTCCTGTAATCTTCAACAAAGAATTCCCTGTCTTCTTTATCTCATTCCATCTTTCTTGATTGCTGGTGCTCTTTGGGAAGAGGTCTGGCATTGGCATAGCATTGACGCTTCTCTTCCCTGACACTATCTTTTGCAACAGCACCTCAGACTGAGCCCTGGAGAAGGCTGCATGCTGTGTTATTTTCATGCAGTGATAGCCTCTTCCCAACTGACATCTTTTCTCTGGATGAATACTAGACCATTGTCTGCTAACAAAAACAGTAGGACTCCATAAAAAATGATAAAGCAAACACATTAAGCATAATGCTTTCAATGGTATAAACTTGTTTGTGCTAGTACAGACTTAGTTAAATATTCACCAAAAATATCTTAAGGTGTTTTGAAAATTTTTTTTGTTATAAAATGTATGTTAGAAGATTAAAGCTTGTACAGAACATTCCTCCCTCTCATTTATGTCAAAATGAAATTGATAATTGCCAGTTTTTAACCAGCTCAAAAGATGCTTTCACAGCCTTCCCTTTGCAGGAGATTACTTATTGTTGCCTTTGATGTTGACATTATTTAATAGAGATCTTTTTTTCTTTATGAATTGTTTCAACTTGCTCATGCTGTCTTCAATTTAATGAAGCTTTTGAGAAGGAAACTGTAAACAAATGAGATAGGGTGGTTTAGGAAGAATGTGAATTGTATTCTTTAGCAAGAATTGTTTATGATGATGGTTTCATAATATGTAAAACATATGGACCACCAGAAATCTGAATGTCAGACTTTAGGTCTTTGATTTATTATTTCATATAATTTACATTTTATTCACATTTCCCCCCCCCTTCCTTTTTAATATTTCACTATTTGTAGCAATAGTATAGATCTGAACAAGATATATTCCTGTTACAGGACCATACTATTCATTGAAACACATCAAAAATGCTGAAAGCAAGCTACCAAATGTCATGATTTTATAGCTTACTAGGGATCTGAGAGTGTTACGATTGAAAGAGACAATAAAACTTATTTATCTTTTCTTGTGATTGCCTTTTAAAAATGTAGTTCCATCCACAATACAGTTTTCCTGAGTCTGTTTTTTTGTTTACAGTGTTTATTTATACTTGCATAATATCTGTAAAAGCTGGTTTCTCACCTAGGAGTCACTCAGAACCGCTGGATTTTATTGCAAGATAACCAGAACCAAATCAGTTTGCAATATTCTGCCTTAGCTACCGAAACAATAAATCCACAGGTTTCTGCTTTTTAATTATGAATGCACAAGCATGTAAAAATAACACAGACTATATAACTATAAAGTGACTGCTTACCACCATCTTCATTTAACCTTTATGTTTTTCATTCTGAGTAAAGGAAAGCAGTACACAACCAGTGCAAACTACAGTCATGTCCTATGAAGCCTATTTTAATAATGCCATCACAAAATAGTGGCTTCAGAAGACTGAATTTGCACCATGTCCCTTTGCCTCTGAGAGTCTGATTTCTCCTGAGTTTACCTGAATTTTAGCATTCTTAAAAAATTAAAAAATGTGCTTCTTAGTTTGCTCTACACCTGTAGACATTTTGCTGATTAGTTACACAAATTCAGATCAGGTGTTGACTAGCACAAATTAATTTGTTGCCCAACAAAAAAAATTGCTAGTGTGGAATTGTCATCAGGGAAAACAGGAAATGAAAAAAGTTGAGTAATCTTTGATCCTGCTTTCAACAAACCTCTGCTGTACATGTGAATGGGAGATCAAACATGAAAAGATTTTTGTGCTGTACTGTGCTACAGGAATTCAATACTCCAAGAATCATATGTAAGTAAAAATAGGGAATCTGCCAAGAACATAATAATTAAGTAGAAATTATAACTGAGAAATGCAAAATGTGGTTTGCATATTTTCCTGGACTGCCAGACTTCAGCTGAAGATGACATTGAGCTGTTGTCAGTCAAAATTCTGCCTATCCAGCACATTAGACTTTTGAGGCCTGTGGTATCCAAGTAGAGCATTGCTAATATTGCATAATATTGTATTTTTCTGGGTATGGGTTTATGAAATTTTCCTGTTCCTGAGTATTTCATAACCGTTGTCATTATTGGGCCCTCTAGATCTGTGTTTTGACTTTTTGTTATTAAATTATTCCATTTTAGGAGATTTCTGTAAACAAATCAGTTATGATGGGCATTATTGTTTTCCTGTGTTATTTTTCAGCAGAATTAATTCTTTCCTCATTCCTAACCTTTTAATGGAAAATGAGATTTTGTTGGTTTAAGATGCATATCTTCATACACATAGCTTCATGTGGCCTAAGGTGGTCTGTAGAGATTGTATTCTGGTATAGCTCATTAGGGTTACAGTAGGATTGTTTGGGTTTTCTTTTTGTCAGTGATACTAATTGAAATAATTCATACCTGTGAATGTAGTTATAACACTGGCATATATGTTTTCACTCCCATGTGGCATGAAGCTAGACTAATAAAAACATCTGTACAGGAGAAGTGTGTCTACATTTTGAGGAAGAGGGGGTTTACGCTATTTTATTCCCTATGAATCACTAGGCAATACAAGTTTTGTGTGTAGAGAAAGCCTTAGATAAAAAAAGAAGTTCAAGGCACACTGTGTCTTAAAGTGGGTAGCTGATAAATGAAAGAGGAGTAACTAAAATCAGTAGGAGGATATTTTAGCTGAAAGCCTGTAGGAGATTAAAGTGTAATGATGCTTTTTTATTTTATTTTTTTAATTGTGCTTTTATATTGTTTGGGCTAAAGAGGCTTTCTTGTTTTGAGTTTAATAGCTGGCAAATGAGTTGTGATTTTGTTCCTCAACACGGCTGACTTGCTCACAAAGCCATTAGTAAGGTCCTTCTGTACATTTTGGAATGACACCCGTGACTGCAGTTTTTTACAGTGCCCTGTGTGTGTTTATATGTTATCTGTGTGTTCATGTAAGTCTGTTAATTGCCAGTTGAGTTGGAGGTGGGTACAATTTCAATGAAAAGGAACAAAGGCTAAAAATCTGTTTCAGGTGGCATCCACCCAAGGGCTGCTTCTGCTTCTCCTGTTCTCAGTTATGTCCCTCTCCTTCAATAAAAATCACACTTTCTTTAAAAACTTTCTACATCTGTGAAAGAAATCTAAACATCAAAACATCTTGATGCGAACTATTCAGGGACCTAGTCAGCTACCTTCTGCCATGTATAATCCTTCATCATTGTTACTCCACCCAATTTCTGCTACCCACCCAGTCTTAATTTTGTTCCTTTCATTTGTTCCATGCTGCAAATATTCTTTTTGATGCCTCCTGTAACTTTGTATTGTGCATTAAATATAAGTTGAAGGGCTTTAAAAGAAATATATTCCTGTGATATTTTATGTTACATGTTTGTGAGTTTTGCTTTTTTTTCCCCACAATGGGCTGTGTTGCTAGAACAAAAAGATATTTTTATATGTAAAACTGGAATGCCTAGTCTGTTTCATATTATGAAATGTGTGATAAGATGCTTAGTAGTAGCAAAATTATTTTTAACTCAAAGCAGGACTCTTGATTCCCTTTTCCTTTCTCTAGGTATCTATTTGTCTTGTTCTTCCAGGCTATTGCTCTTCAACATTATTTTTCCAATATTATCTCTTCAATCTCTGTTCTCCCTCCTGTGATAATTAATTCCCTTCTCTCTGACTTAGCCCACTAGGCAGCAACAGAGCCTAGATCAGTGCTAGGTCAGTTAATAATAATAATTTTGAGCATTCTGCATACTCAAGAAAACAGGCCTGTGCAAGTGGCTCTGGCTGATTGTGGGGTAAGAAGAGAATGGAAAGCTAGCTTTCAGCAGTAACTATAGAATAGCTTTTGTTCTTGCGTGATAGCCTAGGTAATGTCGATTCATAAAAAACCAGCTACACCAGGACTGGGAAATCTACATATGCTGTATTTGAAGTGTCTCATATGGTAGTAGGAGAACAACATTTATAGAAGGCCCAGCTGCCTGTCAAGAAAGATAAAGCAGGCTATTACATGCTTAATTCTCATTCCTGCAGCCTGTGCTGACTACAATCTGATCTCCACTGCTCTGAGCTGTCATGTTAGACCATTGTATGCCATCTTGTAGTAACAAAAATGCAAAATATTTCTCATTCCATACAATGATAGTAATGTTTTCCAATATTTTTACAGTGGTTCAACATGATCGAATCATTTTAGAGTATGAACCATCCATTCAGCCACTCAGTTGCAGCTGAATACAGTTAGGCTCTCACGATGTCCTGCTTTCTTATGTGGGTCAAAGTAAGCCTTTCAGTGCTCCTTTGCAATTGTGCTTTGGTATATCTCAGTGTGAACATTGGCATATGAAAATCTCATTGTGGCTTTAAATGCTATAAAGTTGGTTTCTTCAGCACCAATGACCAAGGAGAGAAGTAATTATACGTGGCTTGGATTTATTTCTGTTCAGAAATAAACATACAATTAGGAGATAATTATGGCTATGAAATAATTTGATATAAGGGAAATGTAAATGTAGATTTTGGATCACTGTCGATACATTAAAAATCTTATTTACCTGTGGTTTTGTTCAGATTTTAAAAACAGCTCTTTCAGTTTAGGGCTTTTGACAGGAGGAATTAACCAGTACAGAGCTATCCTTCTTGATGGTTTATAGTTTGTTAATTATGTGCGAATGTTTCAGTGACAGATCTTTTTTTCTGCCCTTGTTGCCACAATATCCAGACAACATTTTCCTGAGTAAGAAGCAATTGTATCAGTCCTCCATACCATCAGAAACCACTGGAAAAACACTTAAGTCTACTAGCCATATGTATTGACATTAATATCAAAGAAATACATACGCTCTTTTCTGGAGCTGGTACAAGGAAATGTCAGGTACACCTTCCTGAGAAACTAGGCCTTTCAAGCTGCCAGGGGGAATGATTTCCAGAACTGGATATCCGGTGTTTCTGTGTAATTGGCACTGGGTTCAGAGCTGTGTGGACAAAACCCCCTTGTTAGAAAGTATCTCACTTTCCGAGTTGTTCTTGCCTCTGACAACTCCTGAAGTAAAGGGACTGGTCAATCTAACTCCTCTGCTGAAGATATTTAGGCACCTCGCTGTCAGCTGATTTCAGTTTCTCTGACAATCTTAACATTTGTGTTGCTACCATCTCCTGTTTAACTGTCCATGTCTGTCCTTTCAGGGCCACACCTGTAAGCAAGTTCTTTCAGAACTGAACTTGGCATGTGTCTGGTGCTATCAAGCTATTTTCAGAAATTAAGATTGAAGGAGCAGAAGGGAAGATATATTTTATACACTACCCCTTACCACCAAAGCATTTTTGTAGCTGTTAGACCCTGTGTTCATTAAAGCAATGCAGGCATTTGTGGTATGAAATCCTTCAGCTCTTAAACAGTTCAAAACAGTGGGTATAAAGAAAGGTCAGTGGCCTCAAAATGAAAATGGTGTGCTATATATAATTTAGTGCCTCTGTATTTTGTTTCAGCCAAGCCAAATCAAATGAGACATAATATTGACATAAGACAGTGTTGGAAATTTTGTACTAAACAGTGCACGGCTTTTGGGGAAATACAGTTGTGACAAATATTCTGGGAAAGCTGGAAGACTGGTTCAGAAAACCAAATTTTACTACCAGCCAAAACCTTACTTTCCCAGTTATAGAGAGAGCTTGATATCCCTGATAAAACACATGAAAATAAGAAAGTAAGAAAGGCAAGGAGGGAGCTCCTAAGTCATTGTTATGGTCATTATGTACTGGCTTTCACATGCTTACAGACACAGCTCAGTCTTGCCAGACTGAAGCCTATTTCAGCATAAATAACTGTAGCTCTTAAGCTCTCTTGGACTGTGAAAATCCCATTTCTACAAAGTAAAAGAACATTCTCACCTGCAAAATATATTCCCTAGTGGATAAAATCTTGTGAGCTTTTGTAATGTCAGTGGATTATTTCAGCTCCTTTATGAACTTGGGAGGAAAGGGGAATAATCCAACTTTTACCAGTTTCATTTTATCTGCAAAAGGTTGTGGGGTTTTTTTGGTGATGGTGGTGGGGTTCTTCCCCCCCCCCCCCTTACAGTGCTACTTTCTTTTTTTTGCATGCATGCCAGGATTTATGACTGAATAAACCAAATATAGAACAGACCACTTACATAATATTTAACATATGTTATAATGTCAGATGTGAGTTAATTTTAGAAAGAGTAATGGAGAGAACCAGACAGAATGGATCATCGCTTTTCCCTGAATGTGATTAAGCAAAGAGGAAGGATTCTATCCCACCCCACCCATGTATTCGGTATAAATTTCCTGCAAGTCCTTTAGCAGAGGAATAGAAAACTGACTTCCAAGTGAATGTAGACAGATGTTGGGTGGTCCTATTTTGCACGATTACTCAGTGCCCTCATATAGGAACACGTTGGTTCCCATCCAAGTAAAAAGCCTGAAAAACAGATTCCTCTTCACATTGTCCAGTCTAAAGGTAATGTATTCTGTTAAGGAATAAAATTCAGCTAAAAGATGCCTCAGCCATTAATGGGACATTAAAAATAAGATCCATTTATTGCAAAATTGCAAAAAAAAGTAGTGTGGGTGTTGTACTGCAAGCTATTAAGACCCTTATTTTGCATGCGTAATATGTGTTATGGTCATGTCTTTAAACCACTTTATGGTGAAGAAAATTTGTTTTGAAAATGTATTAAATTCATGTTTGTAAAGAAGTAACAAAGAGTCAGACTCAGGTCCATCCACTTCCTACATACATAAGCGGTAACTGGATACGTAGTCTCATGTTAATAGATGCTCAACACTGTGCGTGCTCAAGCACAGTTGTAGGGAGAGGAAAAATGATGTATAAAGGAACATTAGTAATGGGTTTAGTCCAAGGTATTGAAACCTATCCATGCTTCATGAATTGTGTTATCCTTGAAAGTGGAGTTGGAGTAGAGAAGTGTATGCCTGTTTACATGATAATGTGTCTGCACCTAAAATGCCAAGGCCCAGTGTTCGGCAGTTTAGACTGCATCTGAAATGCCCTATCCTGTGCAAAATGGTGAGATAATGGGTACATTCTACAAAGCCATACTGATTGTTTTCCTTTGTTTTGCAAAGCGTAGACTGGTTACACTTGGGAGTATCTGATAAACTGTATCTGATCGAAGATGGGTGGAAAGTAAAATATTATGGATGGGATCCTTTTGGACTCTGGAGAATTTTCTGTGGCACAGGATCAGTTCTACTGGATTGTGTAAGTCTTTTAAGGAGATGAACATGCAGGTTCCTCTTATTTAGGAAACAACTGTGAGGCACCCAAAGTAGTAGTTTGGGGGAAGAAGTGGAAAGCCCAGAGAACTCTCCTTATATTCCACTTAATTTTTTCTTGCTCATGTGTTACCCTTTTTTACTGGTTATTTCATGTTGCTCCTTCACCTCACGCTAATTCTCACAATATCTACTACTTCTTCCCTTAAAATACTTGTAGACCAATAATTTGTCCCATAGCTGTTTGTTTTAAGCCAAATCATCTTAGGTTCAACTTATGTAAGTTTCAGTTCAATGAGGCAGTTAATACAGGAAGATCTGGGGAGATTAGTTATAGAAAGAATACGACATAACTTCTGATATGACACAACTTTAGTTTGGAAGTTCTGTTGAAGGAATTTTACTTAAGATATAACAGTGTAATAGAAGTCTGTTGGAGCACTTAAAATGTTTAAATATGGTTAAAGTAATTACCAGAGCCCTGGTTCAACTTGCTTAGATTTTTGTTTGATTGATATTTGTTAATTTAGTGACAAAACTTCAACAATGATAAATGTATTTTATATCAATATAGAAATCCAAAGACTCTTTTTCACTTTAGTGTCATTCTTTTTAAAAGAAAACAACCAACCAAAAAACCCTAAAACTTCAAAGAACCTTGGGAACTCACTTATGAGAGATTAAGGGACCGTTCCTTTCAGTACTCTTGACAGCAGAAAATTACCAAGAATTCTAGCCTGTCTACAGATACATCAGAAATTGTATTTTGAAAGATGTGACTAGAATTTTGGCTTTCTTCTCTTCCACTCATGCTTTACTAAAAGCATTATACAAGCTGAATTTCTTTGTAGTGAAATATTCATCAAGAAAACTATGCATAGAGTTGAAAGGTCACCAGTTCTACGTTCTCACAGCTGTGATGCTACAGTATGTTTCAAAGAGCACTCTTTAATTGCACATTATAGGAAATTAAGATCCTCCTTTTGTAAAGCTATCTAAACTACATTTTTTGACAGGATATCAAATGTCCATCAAGTAGGCAGGTTTCAGAAAAAGCATCAGAAGTGAAAGCCAGTGGTACCAACTGTAGGAAAACATTTTTCTCCCACAGTGAAGCTGGGTTCTGTGAATGCTGAACTTCTAGAAAGTTTGTGGCAGGCATTCGTTGCGACCTAACTCTGTGGTGGCCCAAGTGCTGCATAATGGCTGTAGTAATCTGACGGAAAAGCAGTGTCCTGGTTTCGGCTGGGATAGAGTTAATTGTCTTCCTAGTAGCTGGTACAGTGCTGTGTTTTCAGTGTGGTA
>JAVKLA010000021.1:15299115-15312057 GCA_034782735.1 Sagittarius serpentarius | reverse complement strand
CCATCCCACTGGGTGCGGGGGGAGCGAGTGAGCGGCTGCATGGTGCTGTGTTGCTGGCTGGGGTTAAACCACGACAAGCAGGCTTGTTGTAGCATAGTTTATTTTGGTTAAATGAGGTTGCAGACTACAAGCTTAATTTTAGGTTATCCTGATGGAAAAATTATGTGTCTCAAACCAAAGGGAAAATTTTTGTTTGACCTTTCATAATAAAAGATTGGGGAGTGGGGGAGACATGCAGGAGGGGCATGTATTAACTGGAAAACACAATTGGATGCAATTTTGTATTCTAAATTCTGTCTGATTCAATGTTGCAAACAACAAAAAAACCAAAACAAAACAACAAAAAAACTACCACCATTTTTTTAGGGTAAATTTAGGCTAGAAGGCCATCTAGGCACAGATCTGAGGAAGAAGATAGTATTATTGTATTCCAGGTTCTAATTTGTCAGCCGAATAATCTCACTTGATTAATGAATTTGCTATACTTAGAATCTCTTATTTTTGCTATATTGCTGCTAATGAATAAAAGTGACCAGAAAAACCCTAGCTTACTTTTAATATATAGTCACAATATCTGGAAAAAACCACAACCGTAGTCAGTAGCATATATAGCTAAACAGGTAAACAAAAAGAAAAACTCAGCTGAAATTTTGTAATAAAGCAAATAATGGGTAAATAAGTTCCCTGCACATAAACACAGTTATATGCTCATTCATCAGTCTAACAGTCTGCTTTGGGTTTTTTAGCAGTAACTTTCTATAAAGTCAAAAAGTCAGCTCAAGTTCCGAGAAAAAAAATAAACAGGAACGCTAGTAAATGTCTCATCCTATTATCCTGTATTTAGTAGTAGGTGACCTTTGATTCAAGATCAAGCTTTGACGGCAGAGATTGTTCTTACTTAATCGTATTAAAACTCTGATGACTTTACACTATTAAAGCAAAAATAATCTAAGCCTTGCTTTAGTTGTATTCAGATTCATTGATAATTGAAAATTAATTAGGTAGAGAGTCCTTTGTAGATTATCACTACAATATTGATTCAAGGTTTGAAGGTAAAATTCTCCTTTTATTGTGATTATGGAATGGCTTTAAAAGTCTGAATGTAGTGAGAGCTTCCTGACTGGCTGTCAGTGATGTCATGGCCATGTCAATAATGCCCTTTAAGTGCAGGAGTCTGACTCTCTTTCTCTTTTTTGATTTATAAATTCCATTTCATAATAGCAAAAAGACACTTAAAGGAAAGTCTTCAGCTTCTTGCTTTATCACACCACCAAAGGCATGTAATAATCCTCTGAAAATGCACTACCTGTCATGTCTTATTGCTTAAATATAGGACAGAAAAATCTGCCTTACTAGGCAGGATGGTGTAAGTGCTACATTGGAATGGACTCTGAGGGCAGGGAAAAGTCTAACTATATCCTCAGCTTTCATACCAGCAGTATCCCGAATAGATCCAATTAGAGTTTAGAAACATGTATGCAGGGAAGGAATGGTCTCTTTTTTCTAATGTTGATCAAATCACACAAATGGCATTAGCCCTGGGATAGGCCAATGTAGCAGCAAAGTAGACTCTTCAAGAAAGCATGTTCAGAGCAGAGTGCTGCACGCTTTCATTACTGAAGTAAATCCTTTGGAGTGTCTTGGACTCTTCCTCATTATTTTTTTTGAAACAAAGATGCATTAGATCAAGGTGTTATGTGGATTCCTAAGAAATCTTTATGTCCTCTACTGAATTGTATCTATGTTTTAAAGATTAGTATCCCCAGGATGTATTCAGTTCATATAATGATGGGGTAAAGAGGGGGAGGAAGGAGGGAATATGGGATGAGATTACATTCAGACAAAGGAACTGACCAGAGAAGAGCTCTCTGGGTGTGTTGGCTTGCCCCTCTCCTGTTATCCTTACCTGTGATGGAGATTGCATGTGAAAGGACACTGGAGTCTGTGGCTAAAGAGAGGGCAGATTGTTACAAAGCAGACTTGCTGTTGAAGGGCCTTCATACTTACATGGTTTTAATAGGCTCTGGATCAGACTTTCAGGTCAGTGGAAACGATTGTAGTTGATGTCTAGGGCTGTAGAAAGCTTTTATTTGGAACATGTGCTTGCAAACACCTTAAGAGAAAAGAAGAGTTTGGGCCAAATTTACCTGTAGTGAACTATTGTTAATAACCCCATCCCTACCTTGTTGATTTGTCAGTTATGATTTTAGTTGGTTAATTAATAAAAAAACTTGAGTCATTAAATAAATAACTAAACCAAGGGAGAAGTGGACAGTCTTCTCTTTTCTTCTAGGAGGTTGTATTGCTTATTTCAAGCAAAGCTGGTAACATTCCAATGTTCTTTTGATAAGCATATTAACCAAGACCAAAGACCATGGGAACAAAAAGAAAATGGCATTGTGGGTTATGCAAGTAAGCATTTTTGTTTTCATTTCTGTGCAAGATGAGTGGTATTGCAGGATGATACAGACCAGAACTCATTGTTAATGCATTTTTGCTAGGAAGTTTTCAGAAGACAGCGGTCTCTGGAAACTAAGCTTTCAGACAAGGTCAAGGGTAACAAAATGTTTCTGGACACTATTCTTCAGGCTAGCAGTCTAGTCTATATTTTTCTCACACGCTGGCTGGAAACATTAAAAATAACAGTTTAATTATCTCAGTTGAAGTTTACTGCAACATTAAAAGTATGCTGTCAACTTTCTTAAAAGAACTTGCAGGTACTCTCTCTGCCCTTTAGTCTGTGAGCTGCTTTTTGCCGATTTATGGTAATTTTTCTATTTAAAAAAAGGTTCTCTCTCATTGTTACTTTTTGAAAGCTCTACCAGAAGATGAGAAATGGAGAGCACACTTGTGCTGTGCTACACAAAGAATATCTAGTGAAATTAATTTAAACCAAACAGCTGTCAAATGTACAAAGTAAACAAAATACATACACTGTGGTTTCTCACTAAAACCTTTAATTTATATTTACAAAAATGCTGCTTAGGACAACAGATAAAACAATCTATTATATTTCTATGTACAAACTCTTCTAATTTGATCGTGTTCCTTTAATTAAGGCATTTACGAGCTAGGCCACTTTCATCATAGCAAATCTTCTGCCTTTTTGTTAGTCAGAATCTTATGAAAGATAGGAAAGTCTAAGAAAAATATTCATATTTAACAAATAGGTCTTTTATATCATATATCACAACATGTTATTTCCAGCAAATAGTCCTATGAAGTAGACCTTTTCTTTTTGTTCCTCCTTTAGTATGACTGCCTTCAGCTGCATCTTGGAAGTCCTGCTCACTGTGTTCCTTTATCAGTGAGCTGACGTTTTTCATTTAAAGACAAAACTCCTCTGCTTTCTTAGATATGAAGAAGCATATCTGCAACAAAATTACAGTGTTCACTTTCTGATTCTAGAACAATGGGTTTGCAGTGTAAAATTTATAGGATGCATTTCTACAAATTAAATTAAAAATGGATTATTTGTTCTGTATTTGAGACCTTTTTGTTTTGTTCCCAGTAAATAAATGTTGTGATCAGTTCAAACTTTTCTTTTAAAGTAAAATTTTTGCATATCTTAAATGTGAAAACAAAAACAACCCCTCCCTCTTTGTACTTGGGCTTCTTTTTCCAGCGGGTGCCAATAAATAGTGTTCTCCTGACAGACAGTTTTGTGTATAACTGTCCTTCTTCAAAGTTGCTGCCAGTTACTTTTAATTAAAATAAATCTTTCTGTAGCAATGATGCTCTCTTGGAAAGTGAATTCCATTTTTTCAAGTAAAACTGCAGTCAGTAGACACAGAAAACTGGTGATTTCTGACAGTTAAGAAATCTTTTTTCCACTTATTGACCCTCTGAGGAAAAGAGAAACAAACAAGAAAAGGGGATGCATACTTAAACTGATTTGAACCTTTAACTGCACATATGCATGGATTGTTCTTGTATGACTATTTCATACAGAAACTGTAGAGAAGAATTAAACAGATTTCTGCCAATCTCTAACTTAGCAGTTTTGTAAATCTACCACAGTCATGTTCATCAAAGGTGTATAACTGCTTTACTTTCAGATCACGCCCTTGAGGATTCACTGCATATTAAAACAGTATTCCAAGAGCACGATACTTTCAGTTTTTCAGGCCAGAATACACCTTCTTATGAGGTACTCTCTGGAGGCAGCCCCCTTAAATTATCATTACAGATATCTTCCATTATAATTCAAATCATAATCACAGTCATTTATACAGTTGTATCTGTGTTTTGGCTGGGTTGAGACACTGTCCCTGGGAATGACTTTGAGAACCATGTCACAAAGATTCCTTCTTGAATCACTAGTATGCAATACAATCCTGTTCTTATCCTACATGCAGCCCTTCTTTACTACCCACCTTCTGACGTAAACTCAAAGGGGCACGTTCTGTTTAAACACTTAGATCTGAGAGGGTCCTCTCTCTGAGCTGTTCCTCACAAAAATTGTTGCCTGTATGGAAAACCAGCTTCCTCAACAGCTGGTCAAAGATGAGTACTTGGAATAACAGAGATGGTGCCTATAACATTTAAGAGTGCACAGCGGTGCTTTTTTACTTCTGCTATCAGAAACTCATAGTGCTGGTTGAATTTTTGCCTCCTCCTGCTTCTAGTGGACTCACTAAAAAAATTCCTAATGTTCTTTATGATGTTCATCCCATGCCATCCTTCTTTGCTGTCTTGCCTCATGTTGTCCTGAGGCTGGCTGAAGTTATTTTTTCCCTCCCTCTTTGAGAGGGCAGCAGGAGGTGGAAAAGCCTAGCCCTTGTAGCTTCTGTGGAGAGAATATGGGACAATACTTGCTTGCTAAAGTAGATGGCATGTTTTGTTTGGGTGTGTGGCAATGCTTGCTCTCAGACTTGTGCTTCCTGAGATAACAGTCTCCCATTTCTACAGAATGAGAGCGTATGAAATGGCAGAGGCCATGTTGTGTGTGTCAGTCTCTGAGTCTCAAGTCCGTTGGGATTTGAGGATACTGCTGTGAAGCTTGGGTTTGGGTCTGATACTGCATTTGCTTCCCATTTTCTGCCTCTTGCAGAAAGTCAAAGTGCATAACTTGCCAGCCTAAAAAAAAAAAAAAAAAATAAAATCTGGGAGAAAAAAGAAAAAGGGAGAGGGTTGTTTTTTCAGGTTCTATGAAATGTTCACAGCACAGCTCCATGAGTTGTCAACATAATGTGGCTGGTAGCAAACTTTGCCAACAGCCAGGAAAAAAGCCCAGAGGTTTTAAACCAGCATTGCCACTGAACTCCCTGTGTCATCAAACCATGATATAAATTTAATATGCTTTTCAGAGAGAAGGCTACACTGCCATTAACCTCTCTATAGATTTAACTTTGTGTGGATCCTTCTTCTGCTGAAATACCTATGAAATCCAATTCTGAATGTTTCTTGTATCTGTGTCTTCTCTTGTTCACAAAGACAGCAGCTCTTTTTCAAAATACCAGCCATCATTTTTGCTCAAGAAAGCTACTTGAATATGAATCTCACTCATTCAGAAATGGTGTGGTTATGGGCACTGCCTCAAACAGTTTCCCCTGCTAAAAAATTCAGGAAGTCATGCAGTAAAAGTTAACACAGCATATGAATTTTGGTTAGCAGCAATACACCCCTAACTTTTCTTCCTTTAAACTGCCAACAGTTAAAAAAAAAAAAAAGACATATGCATGTAATCGTGAACATTTTTGTTTTCAGTTGTCACTGAAAAGGATTCAGGCAAGAAATTATGGGTAGACCTGACCAAAGGATGAAAATCTAATTTTGTGGCAACGTGAAATTTCAGAACTTATCTTCAATGGAATGAAAACAAGTCTCCTGAACACTTTTTGATAAAAAGTGGAATTGAGTTAAAGTAGAAAGGTGCTTGAGTAGGTTGGGACATCTGAAGACCCCTTTCCTCACCTGTTGCTGCATAAAACTTTCTTGTCAAGCCAAATGCATATCTGCATTCTAGCTTTGATAAAACAGCCTTTTCAAAATCTGCTCCTTCTCTGAAGCTGAAAATGACTACTACTAATGATTTGACTGCTTTTAATAATAAGACACAATGAAAAGCCCATAAATAATTCTTGCAGTTCAGGCTGTAATTCATTGTAGTTGTCATTGCAGCCAAATTGGAAAAAGTTTTGGTTTTGTTCCCACAACAGTTTTCACGTCACATTGTAGTCTGACGACGTCATACGTGTATAGCATATACACAAAGCAATATGCACATACTCTACATGATGTGTCTTTGGTTCAAAGACCTGATATAGGGCAAAACATCTATAATAGCATCATTGTTGCTATTTCTACATGTCATATTTACTCTAAGTACAGAAATACAGACTGAAGGATTCCCTGGATTAGTAGGGCGTTGGGTTTTTTTGGTTTTAATTTTTTTCTTGTAAAAAAGAGGAATGAGAATGCTAATCACACGTTGAGGAACAGATTAAATTGCTTCATGACAATTCACTGGTTTTAACACGATGGATGTTATACTTCTGTAGCATTTGACTCATGAATACAAGTTGAACTGCATGAACAGTCATGAATCAAGGGAACATGGCAAAATGAAAGGTACCTGTCTCAAAGCAGAAGGCTATAAAAGTTCATATGTGACTACTGTCTTTGGGTACTTAAGCTGATGAATGTTAAAGGTGCATGTTTTCATACAGGAGTTTTTTCAGAGCTTTCTGAAAAGTGTGTTTCCTTAAATCTGGCTAAAGAAAGCAGATCAGTTTTAGAAAAACTAGGTTATGATACTTACATTGCTTCAGCTATTGGAATGTAATATGATTTTATTAGATTAAGCTATTGAGAGACAGCTCTTATGTATATGTGCAAAAAATGGAGAAGCAGAGCTGATGATGTGTTCTGAAGCTGTCCTGACTCTTGATATTAAGAATGTTGATATTGATCTTTTAATAAGAGAAACTGTTTTGAAGATGTGGAATAACTTGTGGAAACATAAGTTATAGTGGTATTTTATTATTAAGGAGAACTACTAGACCTATTCTTTATGGCTGAATTTCAGAACAATAGCATCCATTCTGATGTGCCTATGTGTTCTATGATTGTTCTTTTTGGAAAGTAAAATTATTTGCCTAGGAAAATTATATGCTTTTCCCAGGAATTCTTGTGCTGTCCTCTGCTACAAAATAGCTACTGATGTCCACCCTTGAGGTGACTACAGTTCGGAGACTGTGAAGAGCTTCTGGCTCACGAAACCTATAAATAGCCTTTGTTATACTGCCTCATTGGAAGGTGCCATATAATTTCAAAATTTCATTTCCTTTCAATTAGCAACTGATTACATTTGATGAGCTACACATTGTTTCCCCTGTGCAGATTATACGTCAACACAGTCAATGAGCTGTTAAATCTTCCCACTCAGAGAAACAATAGGAAGTGATTAAAGTGGGGCCAATCTGGTCATTACAAATGAACCCTCCTTATCATTAGAAAGTAAGAAAAAGTAATAGCTTGGTATTACCCGTGGGCATGCCCAGGCTAGATAGACAATGCAGATAAATAATATCACCTAACAGTACTCACTTTCCTGAAAAGAAATATGGAAGGCTGACAAGAAATCTAATGGAGGAGTTTGGTATTGATAAGAGGTCATTTTAGTCTCCCTCTTTCATCAGTAGCATTCATTCCATCTGTAAATATGAATGTTTCAAGTATGTATGTATATATTGTTGTACAAATATTGAAATGGGAACATGACATTTAAAGGTTTTGAATTTATGTCTGACAGGGGTTTTGCCCTGGTAGTATAGACATACCCTTGAAATTAACATAAACGGTGAGAATAAGAATTCCTTCTCCATCTTGAGAACACCTCAGTAACACATTGTGTAGGCAAGTAAGCTCTGCTATGAGCAGATCATCATTATCATCTAACTAAAACTTCTTCTGTCTTGATAAGAAGGATTTCCTTGTAGTTTAGACACAGGCCAGGGGCTGAGGAAATTTAACTTCAGATTTCCTGTGTCAGAGCATGATACTGCTAGGTGATGATCCTTTCTTTATTTAGCCTCTTGGCTTTCGAGATTGCAAGGGCAGTGACGCTTTATTTCACTGACTGCTACCATGGGGAAGTCTAGGGTCAGAGCCTGTACACTGCAGAAATATAGGTACCAAGAAAGGAAGAGTAATGCAATATTTTTGCCCCTCAGAGAGATAAAAGGCAGGATAGTTGTATTTTTAGATGGAAAAAGGAATAGTTGCTCTTAAGTGTCCTGGGATTATGATGTTGCTATAGTCATTTTTTTAAAATTCATTTCTTAGGTTTGAAATGACCTAGTTTTCCAATTAATAAGCCAAGTATGAGTGGTGGAAAGGAGATGGTTTCACAGTTGAAGTCCTCTTGAGTCATAGTCTCCGGTTTAGTGAAAGCAAAGGGCCATATTTTGCTTTTAAATTACAAAATGTATGGTGGAAAACATAGTATCATGGTGAGCAATTTGTCATGGGGAGGTGAGCAACATGACATCATTTCCATCCTACTCTATCCCACGAAAACTGTCTATGCAGCACTGTATGTTCAGCAGCATACGGCTGGACTGGGATGGGTACGGCTAGAGGACAACTGTTGTATTTTGCAACAGTCCCTCCCTTTTATCATCCAGTAAAACTTTGTACAATGAACTTGTCCACCTCCTCAACATGTTCAGTTCCACTTGCAGCCACCATACTGTACAGAGAAATTGTCCTCCAGCCTTAATTTTTCTGCTCTTAATGACATATTTCTTGGGAAAGATGAGCATCTATTAAAGAAAAGCAGCCCACCATCTTGGTTTAGGATTATTAGATTGGATTTTATCTCTTCTGTCTCTCTGCTGTTTGAAGTCCCAATATTTTCACCTGGATATAGATCCCAGTATTTTAATGTTGAAGGTAGTTCACAGAAACAGCCAACCAGAGGAGCTAGTAAGCTCACTATTTCTTTGAATTTTTTGAATTATTTGCTTTAATTCCACCTTTGGGGAAAATTCTACTGTTTATTTATAAAGATGTCAGATGAAACAATCAGTGTGATCCTTTCTGGCTTTGGAGTCTAGAGATATGCAGTAACTGACTGGAATTTACTTTGATTCCTTGTCTAGATTGTCTGTTGATATAAAACACAATAATAGCAGCACTGACTTAGCTGGGATGATTCCACTTCAGGAAACATACTTATTCCACGTGCTCATCTTAAGATAGCTAGGCAGATAGTAGTGGTGGGACAAAAAAATAAGGAAAAATTTTATTTCAGACAGCCAAGAAAAACCCATTGTATAAAATCCTGTGTTTCTCCTGGACCAGCAAAATGCCTGTCTGTTTTCATGAAAAACGTTAAGTTCAGACACAGTTGGAGATTTGTGTTCTTCCTTAGTATCCACTTCCACTTGGCATAGTGTTTACATAGGTTCTCAACCTCATCAAAATGTATCCTTAAATTAACTATAGTGATTCGGATGGGCTGAAAAGATGCAAAATTAAGCATGTGCTTAATAACCTGTGACCTAAGATTTTCATGAGATTTTTGTATGAGCTTTGTTGCTAAGTTTAAACTCCAAAGCTCTGATTTTAAGGGTTTTTAAATGAAAGTTTAGCGTCAGTCAGTTCCTCCATCTGCTATTGTGTTTCCAGGAACTCAGATATGGAACAAATCATATAAAATGGTCACTTGCTGTTAGTCTATTTCATAGAAATTATAGATTAAAAGTGTCTGCTCAGTCAAGTCCATGCTTCTACTAGTTCATACTTACCCTTGGTTTGCATACATATACTTTCTCATAGAACGCAAGTTAAATAACAGGTACTTTTTTTTTTTTTTAGAGCAGCCTAACACATCTAATTTCTGCAATTTCTACCTATGGTTTTCCTCTTAAAGGTAATTTGTTTCCTTTCAAGTAATTACAAATAGTACATTTCCAGTCACATGCCAACGTCAAGACTGATAACTAACTAGTCTGATTCCACTCTTATCAACATTTTATGAAAATTAGAAGTGAAAACATCACACTGGGACCTTTAGAGTTGCTTTAAGTTGTTTTGAATAAATAGCAGTCTCTTATAGCTCTAATGATTAGAACAGCTAAAATGATTCCACTACAACATGTAATGCATCTCTTTTTATGCTTTCTAAGAACCCTGGAAACCTGTTCATCCTGTTTATTTTACTTGTACTGTGTAGCTGCATTCTTAGACATGTGCATGAATACTATTTTAGATTCTTGCATAGTTTAAGCTTTACTGGGTTAGAATAGCCTTTCTCTAACTAGTATTTGAAAGCAATCCTATTTGGGGAGAAACATTTCAGTTTGATTTGGCAAATATTGTCTATTCACAATTATGTAGTAAAATAATTTTTATCGTCTTTTTTCTTCATATAAATTGGACATTTAGTAGTAAAATGAGCACATTTTATAGGTTATGGTTTGTTTTTTTTTTTTTAAAGAAAGTGAGGATCCCTTCATCAGAAACTCGTAGATTAATTTGACCTAACCTGTATATTATGTGAAGATTCATAGGTCTCTCTGCTCAAAAGCAGTTTCCAAGATCACGGCTGAAGCAACCAAAATTTCAAATTAAATTTCTTGTTTGGGAGAGAGAGAAAGTGGAGGAAGCAATGGTAAAGGTCTTAATTATGTTTTGACATTAAAAAAAACAAAGCAAAACAAAAAACCAACAGCAACTTGTATTTTTCACTCAGATTAGTCGTAAGCACATTCTAAAATGCTAGTTTGAAATCTTTGGCTCACAGTATTCATCTGCCTTTTTGCCAGATATTAGGCCAATAAATCTCCAAAAGAAAGCCCGAGATACAATAGCAGTTCTATGATTTCCTGAGAACCAGACTATGCAGTTCCCTGTTCTAGCTGTAATAAGCTCTTCCTACACATCTCTTCTAAGTTTGTCTCAAAGCACTTTATAAACTGCAAAGCAGTAAGTGGAAGTGCTGTCTTCAACAAGACTAGGATTTTTTTTCTTGGTACATAAAACCAGAAATCTAGCACCCATATTGCAAGCTCTTCTGTATTCCTAGGAACTTCAAGGAGCCTCAGGCAAATTGTCCAGTAATTCAAGATAACTGACTTTTTAGAACAGAAAAAAAGAGTAAAAGTGTTTGATTTTTAGCTTTGTTCCTAAAAACAGTGCGAGGCTTTCCTCCAGTATCATACCTTTGCTTGGATAGTCACTAAATAGTTTTTATATTTCTTCGGTGACATGCTGCTTTTGTATATGTGTACGCAAATAGGGCATATGAATGATGCAAATATACAAAGAAGATAATTAGAATTAACAGATGAAGACAGAGGCTGAGAGATGCACAAATGTAGTGTCTTTGCCAATAAATCACCAACAAGAATGATTAAACAAGAAAATACAGTATATACCTATTTTCCAGTTCTCTGATAAGCAATATGGTGGGAATAATTCTTTGGCTCTCGAGTTACATTCCATGTTAGTGGGTTAGTAATGGGTCACACATGACTGATTTAACAGAATAAAGGCTAAGATTAGATTACTCTTTTTAATAAAGTGGGCATACTTTAGATGAGAATGTTTTGTCTATTCATCAAAATTATGCATGTGGTGCCAGGCATCTTCTTCTTTTAAATGTACCTCATTGAAAATACAGCAAGTTAAACGCAAACCATCTAAGCATGTGGAAGCATATTGTAGCTACTGTGGTTTTTATATATGTCATGAGGGAAACAGCAGTTCTGCATATGAAGCTGGCTTCTAGATATCAGTTTCAAACACCAAACTAGTGCCTACAATATTTTCTTATGTATATTAAAAAAATGGAATAGGCAATATTTATATGCAAATAGTCAGTAGAAAGGAACAAAAAAATGGTTCCCAAGCATAATAGATGAGGCTTTGATGTTGAGACATAGAGCTGGTTATCAGAAGATCTGATTTCTGATTTTTCTGGGTGAATTTTTGTTTGGTTGGTTTTTTTAATCAGTCAAATTACTTCCGGCCAGCTTCTAGTTAGAACTAAAGATTCTCAAGGAGCTGCCAATTGCATTCCATTATCTGTACAAAGGGTTAATAATTCTTCAAGACATCTAACTGCTATGAGAATGTGTGAATTTTGAGTTTCTCAGATGCTAGGGAAAGCAACAATATTGGAAAGCATAAAATATAAAAATGAGAATGGCAGCTTGTCTGTGAGGCAATGTATGGGTTACCCTTTGATCACCTATGAAACATGCTCATTTTGCTACTTAACACCCAGTTCACGTTTGCACTCAAAATCACAGAATGGTTGAGGTTGGAAGTGACATTTGAAGGTCACCTTGCCCAACACCGTGTTCAAGCAGAGTCACCTAGGACAGGCCGCAAAGAAACATATCCAGACAACTTCTGAATATCCCCAAGGATGGAGACTCCACCGCCATTTTGGGTGACCTGTGCTGGTGCTCATTCATCTTCACAGGAAAAAAGTGTTTTCTGATATTCAGATGGAACCTCCTGTGTTCTAGTTTGTGCCCATTGCTTCTTGCCCTGTCACTGGGCACTACTGGAAACAGCCTGGCACCTTTTCAGCTATTTGTACATATTCAGATATTTGTACATGTAATGCCAGCTTCTTTGCATAGCAAAGATGAACAATCTGGCACTATTTCTCTATTCTTTACAGTAGTCCTAGCCACTGGGAGCCCAGCTGATGTAATGTAGTTAGAGACGGGGGCATTTGTGGAATCTCCATCCCTGATGGTTTGTAAGAACAAATTAACCTGTATTTACATCCAGAATTACGGTGGTGTCCAATGCAGTTTAATTCTTCTCTTTTCTAACCTGACCTAATACAAAAACCTACTTTATAAAATTATTTTTTGTCCAGTTCTGGGCTCCCCAGTATAAGACAGATATGGACATACTTGGCAGAGTTCAACAAATGGCCACAAAGACAATTAGGGCACTGGCGTATCTCTCATG
>JAVKLA010000021.1:15281592-15298836 GCA_034782735.1 Sagittarius serpentarius | reverse complement strand
CCACTGGGTGGGGGGGGAGCGAGTGAGCGGCTGCGTGGTGCTGTGTTGCTGGCTGGGGTTAAACCACGACAGTGGGCCTGCTTGAGCAGGAGGGTTGGACAAGATCACATCCAGAAGTCCCTTCCAACCTCAACCATTCTACGATTTTGTGACGAGAAATGAAAATTAACATTGTTGTTCTATTGGAACTACGTGGTGAAAATTAAAATCACCAAGCTCGTAGAAATTCACAGATTTTCAAGACAACATAGTGGAAATGCTATGCAAGGTTCAATGAAAAACTTTAATTTGCAAGCAAAGTTGATCTCTTTCCCTGAGACCAAGGATACCTCAGTTCAGATCCTCAGCAACAGGTTTACAGATATGATATAGGATAAACAGTTTACTAATTTAATCTCTCCTTGCTGTTTCTTATGGGCAAAATATAGACAACAATTCACTGTGTCAGAGGGCAATTAGACTTGATTTTGCATCAGTAAATATATATATATATATACTTGATGTTTTTGAGCAGGAATAGAATGATAACCATTTTGACAATTTCAAAAGTCAAAGTCAAAATGAATATATACTAAATGATCAAGCAGCACAGTGAAGAACACCACAGAAAATCTAGCAACAGCTCACAGTAAAATGCATTTCTCTTTAGATACCAGAATATACAGCTCACTATATTTTTATTTTATCTTAGGTTCACAGTGTAGCATCACACTTAGCTGTACTGGTACAAAAGAAAGAGAAATGGAACAAGCAGTGAATAATGGAAGCTGCTTAAACTGTGACTCCTGACAAAAAGGTTACCTTCAAGAAACTATAGCTCAAGGTCTGAATCATCCTCTAGTAGTACCTATTTCTCTTCTTTGACTGTGCTTACAATCAAGAGTGATCAAACTCTAATTATTTGTAGTTCAGTACTTAAAGTAGCCAAGGCTTAGGTGCTTAGCACTTTCATGAAGAATACTCTAAATGGTACTTGCTAAAGTACTAGGGGTGTTGGGAACAGCATTTTGTGAGCTGCTTCTGCTCATGTTTCACTTGCAACAATCTGTTCATGTCTTTGGGGCAGAAGCACATGCCACACTGGGCAGAAAGCAATAAAGCTGTGACACTCATCCAAACCTCCAGCAAACTGCTTTTTGTATCAGGAAGGCTTATTTCTATGCATAATTCTGGTATAATGGATACAAAATCTTAACTAACTAAAATTAATGCTGCTTACAGAGGAAATGCCACTGAGCTTGCTAGAAGAACTTTCCAAGAATCTTAGACACAAATATAAGCAATTCCTCCAGAAAATGAGGCTGAAGCCCCTTGTTCTTGATTATGTCATGTAACCAGGGTGAAAATGTGGAAATGTGGTGCATGTCTAACACTCCCTTTCTTGGATATGACTTAGCAAGCTATGTAAAGACACACCAAGCAGAAGCTACAATGGTTTCACAATGAAAGAGGAAGAGAAAACAAGCTGCGATAACCTTTCTATCCGCAGCTATTTCTCATGCTCCCTAGCAGTAGAGGGAAGAGAGCAGATGAGAACTTAAGTTTCATATGGGTCAGCTGCATATCCCATAATGAAATCTTCAGAATAATAAAAAAGATGCGTGGAAAAGAATAGACAAGTAGTACAGAACTTGATATATAAAAGCATTTGTATGCAAATGAACAAATTACAGATTTATGTTGGACAAAGGTTAAAGAAAGGGAAGATAAATGACTTGACAGTCATAATTGCTATATGCAAGGAGAAAACAGGATGTTAGGTTCACTATGTAAACAAAATCATAGCTGTGCTTGGGACTGCAATTTCTATGAAAAAAATACCACTACAATATGGTTTTAAAATAAATTCATGTTTTTAAAATCAACTGCTTGAAATTAGTTGAAATCTGCTATTCAAAACATATCTAATCTCACCTGTGTTCTGCAAAAGATAGCCCTGATATTTCAGTGTTGGAATCTGATTTATGTGACAGGCTCAAGGCAGCCCTGATGCCTCAGACCTTAACCCAAGTCTACCCTTGCTTTGTCAGGGAGGCACTGGTTAACACTTAGAAAGGAAGCTTTGTCCACCCAAGATATTTTATCAGCCCAAAGAAAGGTTCATACACCTGGCTGGAAAAGTCCCTTACCATTTCATGGGGATGCCTATGTCTGTGCCGAAGCTGTGACACATAATCTAACTACCTCTGATCCCCCGGCTACTGCAGAGAATGTAATATCTAGTGTTTGTCAGACCTTCCTGCTATCGTTCTCATCATTACACAAAATTTAAGGGAAAATTAAATGTGTAGATATTCTAAGAAATTGATGAGTAAACACTTTAGTGACAAAAAGAAATGCAGATTACTAGTAGGCATATTATGAAGACAAAGCCAAGATGGTAGTGCATTTGTATCAGATGACATTACTGAAGGTTCCTGTCATATTTCATATTAGGAAAAAGAAAGGGATCTTAACCCAAATGTTCCTTTTTAGAAATGTAGACCACTGTATTTTCACTGTTGTATGGCAGGGAGGCTCTCCATTGGGTTGTTACTTAGATCTTTTCTTGCATTCAGAAATGTCCCAGCTCACTACTGATGGATGACTGTAGTGCAGATGCGTTAATACACAATTTTACATCAGTTCAGCTAAGCAAAGCTCAGTCTTACCTTTCCAATACACTTTGAGGTTGTCTGTAGAAATACTCTGTTATTAATTCAACTAAATTAATTTGAATTCACACAGGGTCCAAAGATTTGCTCGTCCCGTAACTATTAATCCAGTTGTGTTAGCACTAATGCTTTCAGAGGATGTCATCATTCCCCTAAACAGTAGTGCAACAAGCAATTATATTGGTAGAAGAGTTGAAGCCATTTTCATACAATAAATAAAATTTCCAGAAGCACTTAGTAAACTGCATAATGTCTACAGTGCTTCTCTGTGAGACATATTAGGCCTTGCTGAAATCTGTCTCAACAAGGCCCTTACCTGTAAATGAGCTAGAGCTGATAGCCCACAGCTAGATCAATACTTCCACTGTATCAAACAGTGCTTGCTTAAACGCTATGTATGTTTTTATGTCATTTTAAGTCCAAACTACTTACAACCTCTAGACATAGATAAGGACTTAATGGGCTGGACATTCAGAAACCCCTTTCAGAATCTAGTCTTTCCATGAAATGCCCAGCAAAATTTAGGCACATAGAGCTAAGAGGTAGACAGATAAGAACAGAGTGATTGGAGCTATCCAACAGGAAAAAAGCACATGAAGAGCGCTTTTTCTTAACTTTTCCCACTTTCTAAGACTTCAGCATCACACTCAGACACGGATGCCTATTTTCGGAAATAGCCTGGGACTTAGATTACTCCCCTACATAAAGAGGGGGTTGGGTTAGTTTCCTAAGAATTGCTGTGTTGTTATTTTTTTAAACACAGTAACTATTCAGTGTAAATTACAGAAGCAGTTTACAGACAGTGGACTGAAATCCCAGGCTCCTTTCTCTCAATAATTGCATTAATCCCTGAACTACAATGCCTTGACCCATGTCCTCCCTCTCTTTCCCACTGAATTTGGAGTTCATTCCTGCAAAGTGATTCATGTTCAAAGCAAGCAGCAAAGGAAAATGCTGCCATCCCCAAATTGCCCTAGCATAAGAATTAGGAGATGAAGGCTCAAAGAGCTTCTGTTTGAAAAGAGAACTGAGTGTAGGTTACCCACTTTCTGAGCAAGTATTCCAAACATTATGTACTGCTGTGAAAAGGAAGACATCATCAGCATCACTGGATTCACTTTAAAAGGAAAGAGCAAGATTGGATCAATTCACTGAAGAATGCCTGCAGTCACCTGTTTTCAGCAAAGATGAAGTCTGTGAATCCCAAGGGAACCGAGATAGCTGTAAGCCTGACTTGGGACCTAAAATTGTACATTTTCTTTGACATTCCATGTTTCGATTCAATAGTTACAATTTATAACATTAGTTGTTTCTTTATGCATGCATTTCAATCATGATATGCCAGCCTTTCTCACTCAGTGTGGGAATACAGGCTGTCTGCTATTCTCAAGATATATTTGTGACTTTGGTCAAAGTCAGGCTATTTTGTTTCCTTTAAGATGCCAACACCACTCAGTCATTACACGAGTTAAAACAAAAACATTCCATGGATTTCACTACCAATACTGAAACAGTGATTGAGGATAAAGAAGTAGAAGCTTTTGTAATTAAAACATAAAAGGCATCTGCATAAACAGGGACATTGGCTGCTATTGTGAGTGTCCACTGATTCTGGTGGAGCTATGACTCAAGACAGCAGAGAAAATTTGGTCCAAAACGTTCATCTTAACTGAATTATGTTTCATTAAACACAAACCCCCTTTCAACCTCCCAGGTCACTCTGGTAGAGAATTGATGATGGTCTCTGGTTAATTATAGAATATTGTCTGACATAAACTGATATCGAATCACTGTATGTCTCTGCTAACTAAGGAGATAGAGCAGATACATTTACTCCTCTCTCTTGATTTTAGTCAGATGTTGGAATGAATTTTTAAAGCAACTGCTAAAGTAAATAAAAGTGAAGAGCTGACTGATAAGGCCATCACTGAAGGAATCCTTTAGGAATATCAGGGTGGAACATCACTTACAATTCTGACCCATATTTGGTATAATAGTTAATCCTTTCCCTCTGTTTGAAAAATTAAGCTCTCATCCATCTACCATGAATTTAATTGAGAAAGGGAAGGAACTGGGTACTATGCAAACAAATAACCTTGTGAAATAGAGTTCTTCAGACAGAGACACTCACCTGTCAGTACTGGCAGGGGCTAATTTACTATGTTTAGTGATTGCTTTTTCTAATTGTAGATATTTTCAATTATGTCTTGAGATAAAGAAGTGCTAGGACACTGTGACGTGTCATTGCTGCTGTGCTACTTCTGCAATTCACTGGAATTAACTTGTGGCTTACCTTTTTTATAATACCACCATTTCCTTCTTTCTGAGCAAAAATAAATGCACTGCACAGTAGCACATACTCTCCTATTATGATCTTTCTTTTTTACTCTGGGGATTATCTCACTATTTAGATTTGAACACTCTGCACCTTGCCCTATTTTTATCCAGCAGAAATTAATAGAAGTAATTCCATTACAAAGTTTTGAAGGCTTAAAAAATGCCATAGGAAACAAATATTTTTAAAAAGTAACTGTGGAGACAGTTTTCTTTCCAGAAACATCTGATAGAAAACGTGTTTATCAGCCCTAGCGTGTATTTATAAGCTAAAATAATTAAAATACAATATCAATTAAAGAAACAGATGTAGATGTGGGAAAGGACCGTAGCATATGTTTAGAATCATGTGAGCATGTTTCCATTTGTGAAAGATACTCTGTCAACATTTTTTTAAATGTAAAGCCAGCATTTCAACCACAATTATTAAATGTGGCTACAGTCAGAAAAAGTTACTAGGCAAAAGTCTTATTCAGTAGATCTGTTCTCCATATGTAGTCAGTGATAAAAATAAATTGTCACTATTTTTCACTCCTGTTAGCTCTGTACAGTCAAATACAGCTAAGAGGAAGTGAGCTGTATTCTATTTTAACTCCTGCACCACCAACAGATGATCTAGTTGTCGAATCTGTATTATTGATGATACCATACAAGCCAGAAAGCACACAGCTTGACTGTGCAGGAAGACATGATGCAAAGGATGTGGTTTAATTAGGCCATGGCTTTATTAACTCATCTGGCAACATTACCCAGCAATATGTCATACAGAGCAGGTCATCATTCTTTCATTGATTGTTCCAACCTATTTTGAAGGTTGCTGTCAACTTACCCTCCTTCCAGACTAATTCCAGCTGTTGCTGGGGCCTCATCACCTTCTTCTTATATGAACCCTCAAGGGTGCTACCTGCTAAGCTGCCATATTTTGAACGTAACCTCCTGGCCTAGCCAACTGTGGCCTTTAAAAAGGTAGACAGAGCTTCCAAACCATCAGTCTTGATCAATGTGTGTGAAGGAGTCAGGTTTTTTTCCCCCTAGGCCTCATGGAAGGCAGCAAACAACACACTATATGCAACAGGTCATAAAAAGACATAAGAGGCAGTTCTGCTTTGACCTGAAGGTAATGGTCACTGATGAGCAGCAAGAAGGCTCATAACAGTGAAGAGCTGACTATATTTCTTCAGGCTCAGCATTCAGTCCTTCACCATCTTTTCCTCTAAGTAAGGTCCCTCAGTAGTTCATTACCTCAAGGAAGAAGAGAGCAATAGAAGAAATAAATATGGTTTCCTACAGTTAGTATGAGCAAAACTTCTTTACCCATAGATTTCAAAGAACACTTTTAGATTTCGTTTTGCAAACGGGCACTAGAAAATAGCTTAGTTTCTTTATGAGCTTTTACATAAAGTGATTACAGCCTTACCTTCTTTGCCTGGCAATGCTGCTTGAGGAGGGCATGTCTGAGGGACTCAATTAGAAGACATATTGAGTACAGGCCAGGAGAATAGCCAAAGCTTCACTACAGCTATTCTCATCTAGTTGATAGACCTTTACAATGTGGAGCCAATTGTTCAGGGAAAACAGGTCATCGAGTCCTGACAGATATTTCTCTAGCTTTGTGGTTCCATAAAACTTCTCTTAGTGGAAGATCTTCCTCCTAGTGTCTCACTACTGACTTTCCAGCCTCTCCCCTAGCTCTTGCCTTGAATTTTCCTGAAATAAATTATTGTTTGCCCCCTTCTTAAAATAGATATGTAAACTGTTAAATGAAAATAAAAATCACAGAATGGTTGAGGTTGGAAGGGACTTCTGGAGGTGATCTTGTCCAACCCTCCTGCTCAAGCAGGCCCACCTAGAGCAGGCTGCCCAGCACCACGTCCAGATGGTTTTCCAGTATCTCCAAGGATGAAGACTTTTCAACCTTGATTGGCAACTTGTTCTAGTGCTCAGTCACCCTCACAGTAAAGAAGTGTTTCCTGATGTTCAGATGGAACTTCCTGTGTTTCAGTTTATGCCCATTGCCTCTTGCCCTGTCACTGGCCACCACTGAAAAGAGCCTGGCTACATCTTCTTAACACCCTCCCTTCAGATATTTATATGTATTGATCAGATTCCCCCAAGCCTTCTCTTCTCTAGGCTAAACTGTCCCAGGTCTCTCAGCCTCTCCTCACATGAGAGATACGCCAGTGCCCTAATTGTCTTTGTGGCCATTTGTTGAACTCTGCCAAGTATGTCCATATCTGTCTTGTACTGAGGACCCCAAAACTGGGCACAGCACTCCAGGTGTGGCGTCACCACTGCTGAGTAGATCACCTCCCTCGACCTGCTGCCGATACTTTGTCTAATGCAGTCCAGGATACCATTAGCCTTCTGTGCAAAGGCACATTGCGGTCTCATGTTCGACTTGCTGTCCACCAGGACTCCTAAGTCCTTTTCTGCCAAGCTGATTTCCAGCTGGGTGGCCCCCAGCATATATTGGTGCCTGTGATTGTTTCTTTCCATGTTCAGGAATTTGCACTTCCCCTTGTTGAAATTCATTATGTTCCTGTCAGCCTGTTTTTCCAGTCTGTTGAGTTCCCTCTGGATGGCAGCACAACCCTCCGGTGTATCAGCCACTCTTCCTAGTTTTGTGTCATCAGCAAACTTGCTGAGGGTGTGCTCTGCCCCACCATCCAGATGATTAATGAAGATGTTGGAAAGGGTTGGACCCAGTATTGACCCCTGGGGTACACCTCTAGTTATTGTCCTCCAACTAGACTTGTGCCCCTGATTACCACCCTCTGGGCCTGGCCATTCAGCCAGTTTTCAATCCGTTTCACTGTCTGCCTATCCAGCCCATGCTTCAACAACTTTTCTGTGAGCACGTTACAGGACACTGTTGACAACCTTACTGAAGTCCAGGTAGAAAATATCCACTGCTTTCCTCTCATCTACCAGGCCAGTAATTTCATTATAGATGGTTGTCAAGTTGATCAAGCATGACTTCCCTTTGGTGCATCCGTGCTTATTATTCCTGATCATTTTCTTGTCCTTCACATACCTGGAGATGGTTTCCAGGATTACCTGCTCCACCACCTTCGCAGGAGTCGACATAAGGCTCACCGATCTGTAGTTCTCTGGGTCTTCCTTCTTGCTGTTCTTGAAGTTAGGAGTGACATTTGCTTTCCTCCAGTCCATGGGGTTTTCCTTCAGTTCTTGGAGTGTCTGGTCACAAAAGATGACAAGTATATAATATCCAAAACACTGAATGGATATTAAGATTGCGTCAAAAAATAACAAAAGTAAGGATATGCACAATTAACTGGAAAATCATGAGTAGTTTGGGTTGGAAGGGACCGTTAAAGATCATCTAGTCCAAAGCCCAAAATGTACCAGGCTTGCCAGTACAATAGCACTATAAATGAAGCACTTTAAGAAAACAAGTGTAGGGCTTTCATTTTTCTTTTTCAGTATTGCTAACTTACTGTCTAGGCTGTAATGAAATCTTAGATCTGTAATAGGACTGGTTTTTCTGGAGCTAACCCAGTCCTCTGGTAAAACCAGATACATTGGGGACCCATTATTGTGGTCATATTAGTTCTTTAAAGTAGCAGTCAGATCACAGTACAGTCTTAAAAAAGTTCATGAAATCCAAGTGCAATACAACTTTCCATTGTTATGTTATACAATTTGTCAGAGTGTACTCATGGGTCTGATCACAGTGCAGATTTAGGGAAAAACAAGTGTTGAATTTATGGAAAATATATTGCCCTGTAAACTAGCATAAACATTGGAACAAAACAGTAAACAAATTCAAGTAAAAATCTAACTTCTCTACAGTTTCAAAATTCTGCTTTGCTGTTTGAACTTTTACTGACAGGTTTAGAACCACAGAATCATAGAATGTCTCAAGTTCAAAGAGACCCACAAGGATTAATAAGCCCAACTCCCTGCTCCTCGCAGGACTACCTAAAACTAAACCATATAACTAAAAGCATTGTCCAGATGCTCCTTGAACTCTGACAGGCTTGGTGCCCATGACCACTTCCCTGGGGATCCTGTCCCAGTAACCGACCACACTCTCAGTGAAGAACCTTTTCCTAATGTGTAATCGGAATTTCCCCTAGCACAGCTTCATTCTATTTCCTTGCGTCCTATCCCTGGTCACCAGAGAGAGATCAGCACCTCCCCCTCTGCTGCCCCCCTTCAGAAAGTTGTAGACTGCAATGAGGTCACTCCTCAGCCATTTTCTTTTCTAAGCTGGACAAGCCCAGTGACCTCAGGCACTCCACTTAAGTCTTGCCCTTGAGGCCTTCCAGCATCTTGGTCACCCTTCTCTCCATTAACTCTAATAGTCTGATATCATTCTTATATCGAGATACCCAAAACTGCACACAGTAGTCAAGGTGGGGCTGCGCCAGTGCAGTGCAGAGTGGGACAATCACCTACCCTGACTGGCTAGCTATGCTGTGCTTGATGCACCCCAGGACATGGTTGGCCCTTTTGGCTGCCAGGGCACACTGCTGACTCATATTCAACTTGCCATCAACCCAAACCCCCAGATCTCTTTCTGTGGGGCTGCTTTCCAGCCTCTCATCCCCCATTTTGTATGTATAACCAGAATTACCCCATCCCAGATGGAGAATCCGGCACTTGCGCTTGTTAAATTTCTTATGGTTGGTGATTGCGCAGCTCTCTAGTCTATCCAGATCTCTCTGTAAGGCCTCTCTACCCTTGAGGAGTCCATAGCTCCTCCTAGTTTAGTATCACTGGGAAATGTAATGTACATTTGATTCCGGTTTTTGGGTCATTTATAGAAACATCAAAGAGTACTGGCCCTACAATGGAACCCTGAGGAACCCCACTGCTGACTGGCCGCCAGCCTGATATAACCTCATTTACTATAACACTTTGAGCCTGACTCATCAGCCAATTGCCTACTCAACGTATTAGGGACTTGTCTAGCTGTGTGCTGGACATTTTATCCAGAAGGGTATTGTGAGAGACAGTATCCAAAGCTTTGCTCAAATCCAAAACCACCATACCTACTGGCTTCCCTTAGTCAGCTAGGTGGGTGACCTTGTCATAAAAGGAAATCACGTTGGTTAAGCAGGACTTTGCCCTTGTTAACCCATGCTGGCTGTGATAAGTGACTGTGTTGTCTCTCAAGTGTTTTTCAATAACTCCCAGAATAACCTTCTCCATAATTTTACCAGGCGCTGACAGGTCTGTAATTACCAGGGTCTTCCTTCTTACCGTTCTTGAAAATTGGGACAACATTTGCCAGCTCCTAGTCAACTGGGACCTCTCTAGACTCCCAAGACCATTGAAAGATAATGGAGAGAATTCCCACAATGATATTGGCCAGCTCTTTCAGTACCCTGGGATGGATCCCATCAGGCCCCATAGATTTGTGTACATCCAGCTGGAGCAGCAGGTCTCGAACAAGTTCAGGGTCAGCTGGGAGTTTATCATTGCCCCCACTCATGTCTTCCAACACAGGGCTCTGGGTGTCCCAGGGCCCGTCATCAGTCTTGAAGACAGAGGTGAAGAAGGCATTAAACTTCTCCTCTTTGTCTATGGTCCTATTTGTGAGGTGACTGGCCTCGTCAAGCAATGGACCAATGTTATCTCTGATTCTCCTTTTGCTGTTAACATATTTTAAAAAAACTTTTTTGTTGTCCTTCACAGCACATACTTTTTGTTTTGTTTTGTTTGTTAAGTTAGCCAACGCACTGAAAGGGAAGGATTCCTTTCCTATAGAGTTTTACTTTCTAGATCTGATGCATTTCATGCTAGCTTCTCATTAAAATAATGGGAAGACAATTTTAGGAAGAATTTTACAATATATTTTTTTAATATTTGTTGTTTCTAAGTTTGTGATAATTACTTTCCATATTGTGTTACTGATATATCAAATATCAAAATATTAAAAGACAGTATTAGCAAAGAATGGATTTGTGACCTCAAAAATAGCTCATTCCTAACTCCACAGTCATGTAAACTCATTGGATTGTGTACACTAGAAAAATTAAGCATAAGCATACATGATGGAAGAGTTCTCAGTATCCAAAGGGGATGACAATAATCCAAAAGGAGATAATTCATACCATTGCAACTATGAGCGTGCGTATATGAATAAGTTTAGGAGTTAACAGATAACTATTATGTAAAACCAATCCTGAAAAGTCACCTTGCTATTGATAACATCTGCCCCAAAAGAAACTTGATAAAAAATAGTTATTTCATAATTTTCTTTATTATTTGACTTACTCAAAAGTTTTATACTCACTTAATTTACTTATCTAATTTTACTCATGATTTTTACATTTTCTCATTTTGGTAAAAAAAACCCCAAAATATGAAAAATACTGTTTGTACTGAGTATCACAAAAATGCCTGCAAGAGTAGAGTTTAAACACAGGTTAATAAGATCAGTGTCAGAAAAATTAAAGAAAACTGAAAATATAACTTTTATGTCATTTCAAGAGATTGCTTCCACATGCAAGGGTAAAAATACTTTGACCAGAATTTATCTGAGCAGTCTCTTCAGAAAATAATTCCTTCTCTGTGTTAACACTCAGTGAACCTCATATTCACTTAATGTGAGCACAATGGGATCAGCTGTCTTGTCAAGTTAATCTATAACATTAATGCGGTGTTTTATCCCTCTTTCTCAGGCTCCATGCACATAAAACTTTAATATATATAGTTTTCAGCAGAATGTTCCTGTGTCCATCAGTTACAAATGCATGGGTTTATTCCTGGACCAGTGAAGTGCCTCCATACCTTGCTGTTACTGTGTATGGTTGATTCCTAAATCTTTTACAAAAGAGCATGCAAATTAAAATGTCTCCTATGTGTATTCCAAAGTCAGTGTCTAGAATATGCTTCAGTACATATTGTTACTTATGCTGTATTTCTGGTTTGTTCCTATACTAATTTAATAGAAAATAAAATCTTATTGGAAAGGCCCTTTCTGAAAGCTGTTGTAACAAAGGAACTGATACTTTGATTTGTAGATGGAGATCACTACGTGTAATCCATTGAGAAGGCATACTTTTCATATACTGTTGCAATGCCATTGTTACTTGTAGGCAGACCTGTACAGAGGCACAATGACCACATGGAAAAGGCAATAGACTGAAAATCTTACTTCTGGCTCTTCCATTGATTTACTGCGTTATTGTTAGTGAGTTATTGCCCCTTGTGAATGATGATTTATAAAGGCTATGAGTTGCTTGTCATGGTACCTGCATGTACAGCACCCATACTCTGGATGTCGTTTATCACTTCCAGCTCCTGCTGTAGTATCAGGAGTGACTTTGGAAGTGTTTGTTTACGTTTCTTCTCTCTTCTCCTCTCTCTTCTTCTCCTCTCTCTCTCTTCTTCTCCTCTCTCTCTCTTCTTCTCCTCTCTTTTCTTCCATATATATTTGAAAAAGGAAATGACACCTGGATGAACAGATTAGAAAATAGGGTGCTAAGTTCACTATCTAGATACCAAGATAAGTGAATGATGTAACATTAACACAGAAAAAAAAGAAAAAAGCAGTAAACATGTTATTTCTCTACTGTAAAAGTTCTTCAAAGCAACATCTCAAATTCCTCATTCGATCAACCATTTTGTCTCAGAAAATAATTTTTGTTTCATATTTACTACACAAAAAAGAATTTGAGTGTCATGATCAAATTCGGGCCTCAAATTAATTGTCCTTAAGTGCAAGAAGTGCAAGGAGTGATTGGTTTGCCCCACAAAAGAGACTGCTGTTTTAGTATTTGGCTTTGCAAATGTGTACTTACATTGTTCAGGGCTCAAGCACTGTATGAGGTCTTGTATAGTTCTTTTTCAGGCCCTCTGTACCAGGCTTGAGTTTCATCTTTAATCAACAGCCAGCTGTTAGGGCTGCCACTGATTCCTGACCTGTAATTACCTCAGAACCTCATCCTGCTCTCTCTGGCTTCTCAGAGTCTCCTGATATGCATGCTACAAGGTTGAAAGTGGCAAGAAATCCTTTGTAAAGGTGCCGGGAGATTTGTACCTTTGCACTACAAATCAATCCAAACACTGAATGCACTAGGCCTGTTCCCTCCTCACCACCGCCCACCCCCCTCCCTTTCCCCCTTACATTGTGCCATGCATTTCAGGTTGTAATTAAGATTAACAATGTGAAATCAAGCAAGTTTGCTTGAACATGCCTTTAGAAAAAGATCAATTGGCAAACTAAATGCACAATATCCTTGCTGACGAGATCCATGTTTTTTGCTGGACTGTCTGATTATGTGTTTTAGTAGAAACTGTGTAAGGTTTCTAATGCATTGCGTTTATTCCAGTAATTGCAACCATACACGTTTTATAAATATTACAGATTTTATTTGTCAGGAAATACTTACTTCATTGTCAGCTTTATCTACTATATTTTTGAATTTTGAACTACATAGTACTGCCAAATAGCAAACACACATTTTTATTCCAGGATGAGTGTTGATTGCAAACCATGAATTGGTTTCAGTTCTCTATTCCTTTAATCTGAGAAGAGAAGCCTGGTTTTTTTTCTAAAAACATGCCATGTCCCTCAGGTATGTGTTTTAGCAAACACATATTCAAAGGAAAGGTTAGAACAATTACAAGTTTTCATTGCTTTTCTTACTAATTGTATAGAGAGCTCCTTTTAGAGCTGGCCACGATAACAAGCTAAATCTAGATTTATGCTTCTTTAGCTGGGGGAAATAGCTTCACATCTGTTAAAAGATTACCACCTGATTAAAACATCTGAGATAGAGAAACTTTACATCAAGCTCAGGTCTCAGCAATTCATGCACTCTGGATTACCATCATGGGACATACAGCCAGGATGCTCACATGAAGGGGCTGATATATTCTGAATACCTACATTTTTAAGTACTAGGTGAACAGGTGACTAGGACTGTGGATTGTAAGAGAGAAGGAGACGTGGTAGTAAAAGATGAACTTCTGTGCACGTATGTGTTTCTGTTCATTGCAGAATGAAAAGCAGATCCAAGAGTTTTTAGAAATTGTCTGATTTTCCTCAACTAAGCTATATGCTTATGCCTTTTTAATGGCTCTGATCTTTTTGCCAAGCAGCTACATTCAACTTATTGTTGCCTTGCTGAGAGATGTTAGTGGGAATAAACTGTTGCTAGGTTATCATGAACTGCATCTTTCAGTATTTCCATAGTCAACGGTTCTGATTTTATCTGATAAACTCAAGTATTGCACAAGGGAAAAAGTAAACTGTATTATTAACATGGACTGTTGAGAAAAATTCTCTTTAAAATAAGCAGAACTCCAGGATGTAATATTAAGTATTTTTATAGATAATAACATTAAACCTAAAAAGGTATTCAGCACAGATCCATGGCAGCATGGCATAGACTAAGATGGAAGTAAAACTCAGATCTAATTTAGGGGTTTTGTGGTTTACTTTGTATTTTTTAGTTTTTCATGGCTCTTACTTACCTTTCATGGTCATATTAATTGCCCTTTTGTAGTTTTGTCTCCAGTTTGTATCTGAAATTCAACTACATACTGTACAAACAACTTACGTGTAACAATTTTCTCTTCACTGATTAGAAAAAGATAGGTATTATTTCCCTATAAAGTTACCACATGGAAAGCATTCTACACTAATTGAGGAAGGCAATTAATAACCAGTAGAAACAAAGGTTCTGCTATATAGTTCCTGAGAAATATTTCTCCATATCATAGAAGAATGGCCAGGCTGTAACTCAATGCTATTAATACTTGCACCTTGACTCAGAATTGTTCTTGACATTTTCTCTATGCTTGTTGCTTAGGAGGTTACCTCAGTCTAAAACAAGAGGTTGTGTTTCAGGTTAAGAACCTGATTGCAAATCTTTAAAGGTATTTAGGTCTGAAACTATTTTGGTGTCTCTTTTCCTAATAAATTGATAGAAGATAGGAGCTGAAATAATTTTGTGGTTCTCGGTCTAAACCTCCTAGTTTAGGAGCAATAGAATAATACTTGTTAGGGTGCAGTCAGTAGTGGAGGACAAATGCTGGCAATGTCATTAGTGCAGACTGCTTAAGTGTTTGGCTTTTAGAATTGTATATGCATTTGCTCAAATTTAGTCATGAGGAAGATGTAAATTTTTAAGATGAGTCTGAATGAATGGGTGCTGGTAACTTCAGAGTAGAGAGATATACAATAATTCATGCACAGGTTGGCCTGTGCTGAATGATACACAGTATCCCAAGTAGTGTAATTCATGGAGCAGGAAATTATTTATAGGAAATTAACTCCTAAGAAAAAAAGCATTAAGCCATGATATGACCAGGGCTTGAGGAGTGTGAAATATTATGTTCACTTTGCACTTTCTGAAATCAAGCTGGTCATCTGGACAGTTCAGTTACTCTGATTAAGGCTGTGGTGGGCATGTTCAAAGAAGAAAAGGCAATGCTGAAATGTGATCCCTGCTTATCAAAATGGCTACATGGGTCTGTGGAAAGAAGGATATGATGGCAGCCATTAGAAAGCCTAAATATGTATGTAATAATACCGCCATGCTATAGTCACTCTCAAAATCAGTGAAACACAAAAAAGTGATGAGTCGCAACAATTTTCAAACCATTTTATCTCAAACCATTTGGTTTATTACACAACATGAAAAAATGCTGCCTCTTTAAATAATGTTTAAACTTTAAACTCTTTAAATGTTCTAGGTAACATTTGCCTATACAGAGGAAAAAAACCAAAGGATACACTGTAATATGAGAGATGAAGAAAATAAGATATCTGAAGTAAAAAACTAGAACTAATAAAGCATTTTTTATCAAAACCAACACTGCAAAAGATAGGACTTTTTACTATAATTTTTTTTTAAGTGTAACTGTTCAATAAAATGTTTTATTCTGTAAAACAAAAGGAAACAAAAATGCACAACTGTTTGATAAAACTATTGTTTGTCTTTCTGGAAGCTTTGCAGGAACAGAAGAGAACCCAATCCCAAACTACATTTCCCAGACAAGTCCACCTGAACTCAGCTTCTCAGTTTCTCATTCAATGAGATGTAAGATGGTATGTCTCTCTGCAGTGCAGAGTAGCTTTTTGTGCGAGAGACAGATATGCAAGTACTCAAGATGAGAACGGGAGAGAAGGAAGGCATTAACTATTGCATGGTTTCCCTTTCCTAGAAGTTCCGTATTAGAGGATAAGGTGGAATAGTAACTGCTGTTCTGTGAATTGAAATAGAGGCCCCCAAAATGACAGTGTTGCAGCACTCGTGTGGCCAGGGACACCTTGGCCATGTACAGCAGTGAATTCTTTCCCAGATCTGTAAGGTCTTATACAGAATTAAGTCCTCAAAATGGTGTGTGGGATAAATTCTGTTTGAATGCCAAGGCCTTTGGAAACAAGGATCAGAGTTTGCAATGCAAAAATGCAATGAAACTCATTGTTACTTGGTTATTAGAGGTGACACTGTAGTTCATATTGGCTTGTTTCATAGAATTTTTTACTGTGTGTGCACCTTGATCTTTAACTTAAAGTTTTCTATGAGTATAATCCATGAACGTTTGAGACTCCACCACATTTTTAAGGTTATTTTGCATGGAATATGATTTAAATGGTTATACACTGAGTTCTTTAATCATGTTGTTTATATCTATTAAGAAAATCACATTTTTTTTTAAGTCAGTTTATGAAATTACTGTGTTTGAACATCTGTCAAGGGATGAAGATTAGCTGAATAGACATAGGATGCCAGTATATTATATTTTCTGTTATCCTGTATACCGTAATTATCTTGATCCTTAAACAACTCTGCGACTGTTACAAACACTTTTGTAGACTTGTGTTACTGCAAATTCAAAATTTATTTCATCTGAATCTAAAACTGGTATGTAACAAGACTTTTTTTTTTTAGCATTTGTATCCATAGATGATTAAAAAGCAGTAAAACACAGAGAGATTCAAATTTTATTTAAAAGGCAAACTCAGAAAAAAATCATTCAGTTTTGAGGCAGTATAAGAATCTTTTCCAAAATGGAATTTGTTTGAAAAAATGGATAACTAAGTAGCCAAACTGGGGAGAAATGGATGCCACAGTTAGTAGGTGTACTTAGAATTGAGAAGTAAATCTAAATCATAGGGTCATAGAATGGTTTGTGCTGGAAGAGACCTTTAAAGGTCAACTAGGCCAACCCTGCTGCCATGGGCAGGGACACCTTCCACCAGACCAGGTTGCTCAAAGCCCCACCCAGCCTGGCCTTGGACACTTCCAGGGAGGGGGCATGCACAACT
>JAVKLA010000021.1:15261669-15271747 GCA_034782735.1 Sagittarius serpentarius | reverse complement strand
GCTTGTCCATTCAGGTCCCTCTGAATGGCATCCCGTCCCTCAGGTGTGTCAGCTGCACCACTCAGCTTGGAGTCTTCCGCAAATTTGCTGAGGGTGCACTTGATCCCACTGTCTTTGTTGTTGATGAAGATTTTAAACAGTACTGGTCCCAATTTCTACTTTCTGCAATCTGAGTTGCCCACCTTGGCAACTTTAGCAATGTTTGTGCACAGAGGATTGTGTGATTTTCTTGATTACACTTGCCTTAAACCATACCTGCCTGTGTGGATGTGAGAGTAGATTTTCTGGGGCTGATATATGTACTTGTGAAAACAAGAGGTACAATGAGTAAAGGAGCGACAAGTGTCTTTGCCTGATATTCCAGGGGCATGTGCTACATGATGCTCAGGACTGGCAAAGGGTATTCTCTTCATACAAAACAAGTGGAAGGTGGGAGGCATGCTGCATTAATTTCTAAAGTATGTTTGCTGATGTTGTAAAGCTATAGTCTTGCCATATGTCACCTTAACTGCAGGAATTTTAATACACAGTTATTTTTTTAATTATTATTGCAAGAACTTAACTTTGCATTCGGTTGTAATTCTTTACATTTAGTTGCACTTAGACTTTAAATAGTGATTTGAAATATTCTTAAGTTATTTTGGTCTAGTTTTTATTGTTTTTAAGCTATAATTACATGGGCAAGTATGGCACAGAGTATTGTTAGCATTCTTAATAACTGAGTGTGCCTTGCATTTTTTCTTTATTCACATTCTCTGGAATATTAAAAATATTTGTTTAGCAGTAAGTCTTTGCCATTTTTTAAATTGTAGCTTGTGTAGGTTAAGTTTATAGAAACACTTTTTACAAGAAACAGGGTCTTCACCCTCATTGTTTTCTGTGCTGTTGGAAAGAAAATAACTGTATCTGAAAAAAGGAAGCTTCACTTAATAGATTGTATTCACAAATTAACAAAAAGAGCATTCAAGCTGAATGTTGCATTTTGAGCTGGGGAAGGATCAGTAAGCAGTCCTGAAGAGGTAGATTTTAAAAATCCTTCCAAACAGAAAGTGTATGGCATTGGAGAAGAAGCAGAAACTGAAATTAGTTTCACAGATATAGCAGAAAGTACTGGAAGAAGGCACAGAAATGTGTGGGCATCGTCTTTAGAAAAGTCAAATCAACTGGGCAAAAGTGGTCAGCACCAGCTCAGCATTCAGCTGACAGAGGCATACCAAGTCCCGTACTTTTAGTGTGAGAATCGCTCAGTTGGCCTCTGCCTTACACTCCTCCCTTTGGTACCAATCTCATGTACACCGCCTGAACAACTTGCTGATTTCTGCGTATCTGCAGAAGCCATGTGTCGGGGATAGTCAGGAGCACATGACATGGGAGGCCCAGCAACAAGGTGCAGGTGGCAGTGCTGTACTACTCTGAGAGATGGCTCTCTTCGCAGGATGCACACAGAACAAATCTTGGCAAGAAGCTTCCAATAGCCTTACACCACAAGTCCTCTCCTGTCACTTGATCTAGCTCACACATAAACACTCACATGTGCATGCAAGCACCCTTGACCATGGGGCTTAGTACACATATATGCACACCTATTACTTGACCTGCCAAGCATGCCATTTTTGCCTTTCATCACATATCCTAGCATGTACTGTTTTGTGTCAGTACTTTCAGCAGCTGAGAAGCCTGGCTATGGAGAAATATTATATATGTAATAGTGCTTGGCTTGTGATTAACTAATTTTGAGTCACACATTTAGATTAAAAATTTCCAGTATTGTATTTCATCTGGTAAAAATAATTAAGGGAGAAAAAAAATTGACCAAGGAAATACTGTAAGATTAAATTTTTGGGTTTTGATTCACTGATTTAGATGATTCTTTTATTGGAAATGGGATGTGAAACTACTGTAGAAGCCTTCCTAGACAATGTGATTTTATTTAGCCTTATATTAATGGTATAATAATGCCATGTTTTATATGCCTACTTAATACTTTTTATACCACTCTGATAAGATTTCTGCCAAAGAAATACGAATACTTTTATCACCTTTTATTCTCTATGGCAAAAGCAGACCATAGCTACGTCTGAGCCATTTCGGTTCTCTCTTGTCTTTTCTTGAAAGCTCAATGTTTAATGGGGAGAGGGCTAAAAAAAGTTTATTTCCTGTCTTTTCCCCATTAACCCTATCTTCCATTCCCTTTTGATAGTGGTGCTATTTGACCTCCTGATCTAATATGGCTTCCCTTAAAAATTTGAATGCTGTTAAAGAGAGGGTTAAAAGAGACAAAGTTAATGAGATAGCAGTGGGAGCTTAAGCATCGTTCTCAAATATTTCATACTTCTAAATAAAGAGAAAAACTTGACTCCACAACTTCAATGACTGTTCAAAGGCATTAACACTAAAGAGCAAGTAGATTAAGCAAACCTATTGTGAACAATCCATTGTTCAGATGTTATGCATGCTGTTCAGGGTGTGTGGACACACCTCTATATTTGAGAGGAAAAGCACATAGAAATTGTGGCAAAACTAACTCATTAAAAGAAACACAGTTTTTAATTTTTTCTGTCTCAAACAATTTCCTGAGGAAGATTTCCCCAGACAATCAAAGGAAATAAAGTACATGGATTGTATTAGAATTTATGTATTCCCATATTCCATTGCTGTTTGAAAAAAATCTAGCATTTAATAATATTTTTTGTTCTAATTTTTAAAACACAGGGGTTTATTTTTCTCATTATATTAATACAGTTCCTTTAAAAATTTTGACTGTTACACAATCCAGGATTTCAGTGGTGAGATTTGACCATTTGAATATCCTAATCTAAATTCACACTTTTCATCTTCCCCTTCAGACTGTTTAGAGCATATGACAGGTTGAGTGTACTATCACAGTGGCTTTGTCTCACAACAGCCCACAAATATTAGATAAACATCATAAGAAATGTATAAACAAGTTGTAATTTTGTATTATTAGACAGCTTTGTAAATGAGTAAATGTCAGCATAGGAGGAGTTAAATTGCTTTGCCGTGTTTACACAGAAAGTCAGTGTCAGTCTCAGGAACAGAACTGAAGGATCCTTGGTCTTAAGCACATTACCTACTAATTTATTTGTAAAAAAGGCCAGTGTTTTTTGAAGGACTACTGTGCATGTTATTACTGCTTTATATCACTTCAGTTCTGACTGTGTCCAATGTATTGAATAATGAAATTAGGGCTTGTAAAGGATGGCTGAACCATAAAATGTCCCCTGGGGTGAGCTTAATTTTAATAGGGATCTTTTTGGGGGGTGGGAAGGAAAAGAAAAAAGAAAAGAAAAGAAAGACCTCCTCTTTTTTAGAAAATCATTTTCTGCAGTACAGCCAAGATCGTCCTACCGTCCCCCCCAACCCCCTCCATTTACCAGTATTTTTCTTGTGTGATTGAGAAGCCCTTAGTTTTGCTCAGGGGAAAAGCCTCATGCTGAGAAGTAAGGGATCCCAGTTGTACACTTAATCAAAGTGGCATGCTCCACACTTTGTTTCTGAGTAATTTCCGTAGCAAACTCATGTGATCTGTATGTTTCACTTGCATGAATCAAGTCCAAAGTTTGAAACCAACTCAGTTGTTACCCCTGCTGACAGGCAAGGGAAAAGGATTTTTTGGGGGAGGCAGGGGGATGGGGTTCAACTCAGTTCAGGTTGCTGAAAGGAAATGAAAAGGATGATTTGAAAACCACAAATACTGGGATGATGAAAGATTACAGATACTGAACAATAACTGTCCACAGTAAATCGTTGATTGGAGTATCTGTATTAGGTGATGTTTGTAGTCTCTACATGTAGGATGATGGAAAACACAGATTATGGCAGTGAAAGTAGAACAACAATGGAGTCTGATTCTTTGTTTCCACTTTTCAAAGGCTTTTTTTCCCTTTTTTCCTTTTTTTTTTTTTTTTTTTTTTGATAAGGCCCAGGAAATTGTTAGCGACATGCTGGTGGGAACCTATGGAAAAGAATACACAGTGTATCAATGGTGCAGTTCTTATCCCAAGAGCTGTGTTGGTGGGTGTGGGAATAGCGTGCTTTCAGTGTGAGCTGTTGCAATGAGATAGCATTGAGAAACCAGGGCAGAGAACAGCACAGATTTAGTCTGGGGAACTAAGGGCTTTATCCAGCAGTAATGTGTGTAAGGACAGACAATGTACCACTATATTTGGTTTAACAACAAAGAACTGTAAAAGGATTTGATAGTAAGGGATTGGCAGAAAAGCTGAACGTATCTGCACAGTGCAGTAAGAAATTTTTTTAAAAGGTATTTAAGTGATATACTTAAAACTTAAAAAGACAGTATTTAAAGATACCTATAAGAGACATTATTTTAGACTAGAGTCATTTAGCAACAGTGAAGTCTTATTAAGTAAAGGACTCAAGAGACAGCTAGTATTTTGTTGCAATACGGGAATAAGAAGCAAGAAGAGGCATATGTGGAAAAGCAGGACTGACAGGTCTTTTTTATAAAGATCTTTTTCCATTACTGCATTTGATTTCTGGATACATTTGTGGCCAGCATCCTTTGGAAATCACTGAAAAATATTCATCTCTATCTCCCTTTCTGTACATGCCTATTTTGTTTTGATATTTAAATGGCAGCAAGTTTTGACTGCAACATCAGCAAGACACCACATATTCATTGGAGCTACTTGGGCTTAAATTGAGCAAATGTCTTTATGAAGCCTATATGGTAACAGGGTAAATATTGCTACAGCATATGCATACTGGTTGTTCTTCAGAAGGAAATAGCATTTCTGTTGTCTGTATAGCAGTTGTCATAACCAATGAAACTTAAAATAAGCTTTGTAAATCCTCAGTATGTTACTACTGGCATATTTGGCCAAAAGTGAGAGTGATCAAATGATCCTGTGTGTCAGTAGCAGTTCTGCTGTGGGAAAGATTAGAGAGTAGGAAATTCAGTATGGATCTGTCTTTTGCCCTTGTGTCTGGAGACATGCCCCTTTTCTAGCACAGGAACATACGCTGGCAAGACAGTTAAAAATCAGGAATGGGGGCAACTTTTCGTGTTTAATATTTGGTAGTTGCTAGACAGAAATTTTTAAAGATCCCAGCAAAGGCATCTCTGACTAAAAAAGATCACATAAATGGATGTTTAGGTTAGAAGTATGTAGATCTCTGTTGCATAGTTGGTGAAAATTTCTATTGAAATGAGAAAGAAGTGTAGCTAACCTCCTCTTCAGTGTGTGGACCTAACTCTGAACTTAAAATACCAAATTGTATTTTATGGTTTTGTGACCTGCATGACTTCCATTAGGGAGTGAACAGAAGCATCTAAATCCATTGCAACACTCTTAAAAGGAAAGATGCCCTTAGGAATCCCTCCTGTTGTGTACGAAAGTACAATTATGTGGTTAACATTTTGAAATGTAAGTGAATGGCTGCCACTTTGTCTGTACTTTTAGATTAATATTGTATAAAATGCTAGCCGCATTGTCAGTCTCCAGAACAGTGCATTTTGCACTTCTGATGTTCCAGAATAATATGGCATCTTTCTGACCCCAAAATAGCCTATAGAGATCTTCAGCCAGCTTGCTAGACACATGAACATTATAACAGTTATCAGGTAAGATACTTAAAAACAAGAAATAGAAAGTTTCTGATAGTCTGTTCCAAACTTAAAAGACAAAGATCAGAAAATTTTAAAAGGCAAATGTGACTAATAAAACTGGTTTTGCCTGCATTTGCACAGAAAAATTAAAGTAAGTTTTTCACACTGTCTTGCATGCATTTTTAAGACGCACCTTATAGAGGCATTCAGTTAATTCCCAGAGAATAGACAGACTACATGATGTATGTCTACAATTCCATTGCTTCTTGTTGGACATTCACTGCTTGTCTTCTGGCAGCAGGGAGGCTAAATAAAATTAATGAGGGAAAATATTTTTTGGATTGGGGGAAGGGAGAGTTAGAAGCAAGATTAGGGTGAGTAGAGACTTCTTAACAACATATTTTCATTTATTTCACTGTAATATCTTTTTTTTTAAACTGCATATACTTCAAAGATAATGCAAAATTGGAATTACGAATATCACTGCTTTGTAGTGAATGTATTGCAAGATTCTTAAATAATTAAATTATGCAAGTTCTTAAAATGGAGTGTAATTAGCCATTAATGAGCAAAATCTGTTGCTGTGCAGAGTTGATATACTCCATGCAGACTGTCCTTAAGTTTTACAGGATTTGGTTTAATTTCTAAATGCTTATGTGTGGTAAAAATCAACTGTTGTATATCTTGTAAGATAATCACTAAATTAGCTAGTAAGTTACGTAACGTATCAAATATTTAATCTTAGTATAATAAATTATAGATTTGTCAGTGACTCAGTTTTCTGCTTCTGTTTAACGGGAAGCTTGGTTTAGAAGCATGGTAAGGAAAGGTTTGATACTAACAGGGATTAATAAATTTGAAAATTATAGTCCTGGCAAGTGAAGATGGCAGTTTTTCACTAGTAAACTAACAGTTCAAATTCATACTGTACCAGAACTGCATGAATGACATTGTCATCTAATGGCTATTGGATATACAAACAAATACATTATACATCTTGTTCTTAGCTGGATAATTCTAAATATCAAAGGCTATTTTCTCAATTAGTACTAGCCAATAAAAGCTTACCTATTAAAGTGTATAAGCATAAAGGGTAAGGAATGAATGGAAGATGATGCCCTGGGAGGGGATCAAGGTAGATACCCATTCAAGACACTGCAGAGACGCTTACATTTCTGTACTTGAACTGAATTCCTTAGTACTGAACTAAGCAGATGTCTCATTAGAATCAATGAACAATTCCCACCGCTAAAAAATTTTAGGGTTAGGTACCTTGTAGGGTTAAGCCAACCAATAATGGAAGCTTCTTTTGATTGTTTGTTAAAAACAATCCTGAATAAGCAGCAGCAAAATGGGAATAGGATCATAGACTATTTCATTAGGAGAACACGCATTTTCCTAATATTGGCACTTCTGCAAAAACACAGTTAATCTTATTTAAGTAAATATCATGTTTAAAACTGTGATTAACCTGAATACATTGTAGAAGTTTGCTCCACAAGCCAGTCGTTAAAAGCTTGATGGATTCAATGATACAGGATTTTGATGGGTTATATGTTTTTTAAAGCAAGTTCCGCAATTCACCTTTGAAGTCCAGGCCAAATTAGTAAATCCTTCCTGTTGTTTTCATGAGAGACTATAACAGCACTAAGTAATTTACTTCCTTCGTTACCAGCTAACGACGTTATTTCCCATCTCCTGGTTTTCTAAGCCTCATCTTGCAAAGATTACACTTCTTGTAGATCGAAATCTTGTTTAACCAAGATTTGCTGCTTGATTATGCAAGTCTTTCTCACTCAGATCCAACACACTCACACTCAGTGTTCTCTTAGAAGGAAACAGGGAGTCTCCTTATCTGGATCCTGGGCTGATGAGGTCCACATGGAGTCAAATCTTAAAAAAAAAATCACGTTTACTTTATGGATAATAGAAACTTTTTCCTAAACTTGCCTTTAGCAGGAGAAGCCGTTGCAAAGAAACCCACAGATTTTAAATCAAAAGATTACTATAGGAAAATTATCCATAGGGCTCTGTGGGATTTATATTAACTTCAAATAAGCTTAGCCAAAATAAAATAAAAGTATACAGCGCTGCCTTCAGTGATCTAATTAAGGATACTGCAAAAATGAATAGCATTTTTGACTGGTGTCCTACGTTTTGGTACTTTTTACCTCATGTCCTGGTTTCAGCTGGGATAGAGTTAATTGTCTTCCTAGTAGCTGGTACAGCGCTGTGTTTTGGGTTATTATGAGAAGAATGTTGATAACACCCGGATGTTTTCAGTTGTTGCTAAGTAATGTTTAGACTAGTTCAAGGACTTTTCAGCTTCTCAGCAAGAAGGCTGGAGGGGCACAAGAAAGTTGGGAGGGGGCACAGCCAGGATTGGTGACCCAAACTGGCCAAAGGAATATCCCATACCATGTGATGTCATGCACAGTATATAAACTGGCGGGAGCTGGCCTGGGGGGCATGGATCGCTCCTCAGGAACTAACTGGGCATTGGTCTGTGAGTGGTGAACAATTGCATTGTGCATCACTTGTTTTGTATATTTTAATTCTATTATTATTATCATCATCATCATCAACATTATTATTGTCTTCCTTTCTGTACTATTAAACTGTCTTTATCTCAACCCACAGGTTTTACTTTTTTTCCTGATTCTCTCCCCCATCCCACTGGAGGGGGGGAAGTGAGCAAGCAGCTGTGTGGTGCTGTAGTTGCTGGCTGGGGTTAAACCATGATCACCTCACAAATAGGGACACAGACAAAGCAGAGACATTTAATGCTTTTTTCTTCTCTGTCTTTAACACCGATGATGGGACCCCCAGAGCCCTGTGTTGGAAGATTGCACCTGGGGGGATGCTATACTCCAGCCAACTCTGAAGTTTTTTGAGGATTGCTGCTCCAGCTGGATACACTTAAGTTTATGGGATCTGATAAGATTCATCCCAGGGTCTTGAAAGAGTTGGTCGATGTTATCATGGGATCTCTTGCCATTATTTTTCAATGGTTTGGGGAATCTGGAGACGACCCAGTGACTGGAGCTGGCAAAAGTCCCACTTCTCAAGAAGGGTGAAAAGGAAGTTCCTGGTAATTATAGGCCTGTCAGTCTCACTTCAGTGCCAGCTAAAATTATACAGAAGGTCATTCTAAGAGTTATTGAAAAACACTTGTGAGAAAATGCAGTCATTGGTCATAGACAACACAGGTTCATGAGGGCAAAGTCTAGCTTTTTAAGTAGCTTAATATCCTTTTACGACAAGGTCACCATTCTATTTGGCCAAGGGAAGCCAGTACGTGTGGGTTTTCTGAATTTTAGCAAAGCTTTAAATATTGTGTCTCACAGTATCTTTCTGGACAAAATGTGCAGCTAGACAAGTCCACCATGTGGTGGGTGAACAATTGGTTGACAGTTTGGGCTTAAAGAGTTTTAGTAAATGGGGTTACATCAGGTTGGTGGCCAGTCACCAGTGGTGTTCCACAGGGTTCAATTTTAGGGCTAATGCTCTTCAATGTTTTTATAAATTATCTGGATGCAGGAGTTGAACGTATATTAAGTAAGTTTGCTGATGATATTAAATTAGGAGGAGTTGTGGACTCCCTCGAGGGTAGAGAGGCCTTCCAGAGAGATCTGGATAGACTATAGAAATGGTCCATCACCAACCATATGAAATTTAACAAGAGCAAGTTCCAAATTCTGCACCTGGATTGGAGTAATCCTCATTATACATGCAAATTGGGGAACAGGAGACAGGAGACCAGGCCTGTGGAAAGATATCTGGGGGTCTGGGTTGATGGCAAGTTGAATGTGAGTCAACAGTGTGCCCTGGCAGCCAAAAGGGCCAACTGTGTCCTAGGCTGCACCAAGCACAGCATAGGTAGCTGATCAAGGGAGGTGATATTTTCCCACTCTACATTGTACTGGTGTGGACCCACCACAAGTACTGCGTGCAGTTTTGGGTCCCTCAATACAAGAAGGACATCAAACTATTAGACTGTGTCCAGAGGAGAAGGACCAAGGCGGTGAAAGGTCTTGAGGGCAAGACTTAGGAGAAGTGACTGAGGTCACTTTGTTTGCTTAGCTTGGAGAAGAGAAGGCTGAGATGTGCCCTCATCACAGTCTATGAGGAGCACTAGAGGGGGAGATGCTGCTCACCTCTTTCTGGTGACCAGTGACAGGACACAAGGAAATGGGATGAAACTGCATCAGAGGAAGTTCAGATTGGACATTAGGAAAAGGTTCTTCTCTGAGAGGGTGGTAAGTCACTGGAACAGGCTTCTCAGGGAACTGATTGTGGCGCTAAGCCTGTCAGAGTTCAAGGAGTGTCTGGATGACGCTCTTAGTCATATGGTTTAGTTTTAGGTAGTCCTGCAAGGAGCAGGAAGTTGAACTTGATGATCATTATGGGTCCCTGCCAACTTGAGATATTCTAAGATTCTATGATCCACAAAACATCTCTCCCAAAATGCCTTTGACTCTCTGG
>JAVKLA010000021.1:15241631-15261569 GCA_034782735.1 Sagittarius serpentarius | reverse complement strand
CTCCCCCATCCCACTGGGTGGGGGGGAAGTGAGTGAGTGGCTGCATGGTGCTGAGTTGCTGGCTGGGGTTAAACCACGACACCTCATTTTTGTTATTGTCAGTGGATCAAATTCTTTTCCTGAGAAAAGTGCTGAACCTTTGCTTTAGTCAGTCGTACAAACTAGTTACAGAAGTGAAATGCTGGCCTTAAGACTATGTCATTTAACCTTTGCAAGAACCCTCCTGACCCTTTAGTGAAATAAATGGTATGTGCTATGGATATACAAATACATCACACTCAGATGACTTTGATGTAATCATATGCTCTCTTTATAGCGCCTTAGGTCATGACTAAATCTCAGTGGTGCTGAGCAGAGAATGATGCTAGTGTTTCAGCAATTGCTATTTATTCTTCTTACTTTATATTGAAATTTGCATAGCATTAGGGGCTAGGGCATGCAAATGTTCCTCTTCAGAGGTAAAGGAGAAAAAAAAGTATGATCTGTTTTCCTTTGTTCCTCTTTCCTGAAATACAGGAAATTCGATTTAAACATAAGACTTTTTTCTTATTTGGTTGGTTGGGGCTTTTTGTTTTAAACTGTGAGGGTGGTCAAACACTTGCACAGGTTGCCCAGAGAGGTTGTGGAGTCTCTGTCCTTGGAGATGTTCGAAACCTGTTTGGACATGGCCCTGCTATAGTTGACTCTGCTGTGAGCAGGATGCTATAGAGGTGCCTTCCAACCTCAGCTATTCTCTGGTTCTCCAGTTAGAATGAACACCTGTGAAATTAGTGGGGACAAAAGTGATTAGGAAGAATTTTATTTTATTTTGTTAAAGGCACCAGTCCACCTAAGAGAATGAACATTTCAAAATGCAAACATAAGTTTAGCTTTATCAGTAGAGAGAATTATACTCAGCATTTCATCATTCTAAAATATCCTCTGTGGTACATGCTCACCAGGCATGCTGTGACTGGTTCACTCACTTCAACATAAGTAGCCAAATGAGGAAAAAATCAAAAAGACGATGAAAGAGAAGAATATGGCAACTTCTACAACAGAATAAATTAAAATTTCCAAGATATGTTTTAGACCAGACAGTAAAGATATTATTTGATACGTACAAATTGTGTTCAGAAAAGTTCAAGAATTTGCATAGATAGGAGATAACCAATGGAATGAAAGGCTAAAAATACAGGTTCATGAAAGGATTGCTGTTTCAGTCAATGAATAATTCACTTCGGAAAAGAGATGCTCAGGATGCTAAGATAGCTTTTGTGTTCTATTTTTCCGTAGTATTATTTAAGTTACTAATAAGCACATAGATGATGTGTGATAGTCAAAGTGAGTACAGAATAGTCCTCAGTGTGTATTATGCTTCCTAATGTTCATAATCTTTTTCATGCAGGAACATTCCTGCTCTAAGAGAGGGTAAGAGAGTCTCCTTGCACTAGAGGACCATTTGTATTTGATTTGGATGTGCTACCAAGTCCACCTTTGCACTAAGAATTTGGGATTTCTTGTGAGGGATGAAAATATATGGTGGCCATATATTTGCTGGATAAATTTCTCCTTTGTACAGTGGAGGTAAAACTGCTGTGCTGCTAGATTTACTTGTATCATATTGTCGCTTCAAATATAGTTAAAGTCACACAGAATAACAAATGGAATTCTTTTCAATATGTTCTTGAAAATAATTATTGTTAATTAATCAATTAACAGTATTAAAACTTTTCCAGAGGCTCCAAAGAAAGTCACTGTAAAAGTGCAAAGTATTATCATTCAAGTATTTAGTAATGATGGTAACTTAAATAAAAAAATCTTCAAACTCTTAGTAACTGGTAAATTAGCTATTTTCTTGGCAGTGTTTGCAAAACACACACTGTAAAATGACTTGTTTTTAAATTTATGTTAAACTGGTAGTAAAAATACATATGGTTACTTTTACTGCTGAAGATGTGCTGCTATGTGTTGATCATCCTTTAGTGCATTTTGAATGATAGTTAGTCTGTGGGGACCAGTGAAGACCTCCAATTAATTATTACTGGAGAACATGAAATCATAAACAAAATTCCTTGTAATAAATTTTTAAAATGAGATTGCATGTTTTATTTACGGTACTGGTCCATTTTGGGGCTTTAAATCTATGAACGAAAACAAACATGCTTTTTATCAAACTGAAATAAAAAATATCAATAGTATTTCTTTCTTATCAAAGTAGGACACAATATATGAACTGGACTTCTAAATAACTGCAGGGAGAAAAGCAAGGGAAGAAGAAAAGATTTACTTTTCTCTAATTCATAGAAAGTGATTGAGAATATATATAAACAATATGGAAAACAGCAAATGCTTCTAAGCATAGTGATGTTTATTAATCATTAAGGTAGCTGATATGATGGAATCATTTTATAGGAAGGGTTTATTAAAGACAGAGCTGTTAACTAAGAACTCTCATAATTATCACGTGTATTTACAGCAGAAATTGGTTTTGTTTTAGACAGAGGAGCAGCAATGCTGAGGATATGCAATAGTTTCAAATATGTTTGGAGGCAAAATCCTGCTACAAACATACAGCTAAAGGTGCTTCTTGTCCCATAGGGATCATAGCTGAAACTACAAAACAAAGAAGAAAACATGATCAAATAATAAAATAAGAACTGATAATCACCCAAATCTTTCACTAGAGACTTGCATCTCTTTTTTTTCATTCTCACTCTCATTTGTCTTTTAGATTATAGTTCAATCCATCTGTCTGGAAAATGCAAAGTACACAATAGATATGCTGCAGTTCAATGGACAAATACTAGTAGATGAGATTAAGGACTTCTTTCATTGAAATGTGTGGAAATTCTGTGGTCAGCTTTTTTTTCTCTCCATTGAAAATCTCTTTCTGCCTTCCTACTATAAACAATATGCCTTCTTTCCCATGTTCCATCAAGACAATTTACTTCTCATTTCACACAGTCAAACTGTTTCACCTTCTTTGTAACTCTGACTTTAACCATTTAAACTACACCTTCACAGGACATGGATATCTCAAAATGGTTTCTGGCTCTGGGAGTTGTGTGCTGACACCATGATATCAAAATGTGTTTTAAGCAAAAAACTTTATCAGAGTGATGTGTCTACTGAAGCCTGCAGACGTTTTTGAGAGCTTCATCCAAATGTATCTACAGGTCTTTCAACCTGGAAACTGCTGGTCCAAGTGGACTCAGTAATTCTTCATCAAAGGCTTATTTGGGCTCTTTTCCTAATGCCATCAGTTTTTGTGCTAGCCAGATAGCTATGTCCATGACCTACATTGCTGCTTCTCTCTTTATTCATATGGAATTATAAAGTTGTAGCATAGTGCCAGGGCAATGCTGTGTCTCACTTGAGTTTTCTTAAATTCCTAAGTTTCTTTTAATCTCCCTGTGATACAATTCTGTCTAATCTATACAATCCTTTCTTCCTCATTAGAAAAGATATGACCAAATCACTTCCCAATTTCCCATAACTTTCTTCTAGGTGCTGCCTTATTCTTATGGAGTCATGACCACCTGTTATGTATTTTATTCCCTTAGTTCTTGGATCACAAACCAGCAGGAGAGTACAGTGCAGAAATTAAATTTTCTTGTCTCTCCCTGATGATGGGATAAGCATTGCTGGAACCTCCCCTATGAAGTCATTACTGATCACTGCAAATCTCTTCTCCTCCAGCTCATGATTTTACTTTTTGTTCCAGGAATGGGAGAGGAGTGGGCTACATGCAACCTTATTACTACATGGCTGCACCATGTTTGACAGTGGACAAGTCAGTTGTCCTTTTTCATATTTGTTAAGGACACATGCATGTTTCTAGTCTTAGGCAATATTGTTCAGATCACAGCACCACTGGAATGTCAATGCATGTGTCAGTCATTTATTTTGCTCTCAAAGTGCTTGAGAAAGTGCAACCAAAGTACTAATTCAGAATCTGAAAAGGGACTGCCAACAAGCCAACTTTTTCAACATTCAGACCTTTAATACACAGAAATTCAGATGTCCGTTTAGGAAAAAAGCCAGTCACAACGCTCTTATCTCCGAGCCTGGAAAGTAGGGCCTTTGATGTACTCACTCTCAGTTTACTGTGTGTTTTTGTTAACAAAGGCATTTGTAGCATGGAACTGCTACTGCAGGAGTAAAAAGATGTATATACAGATGAATAAAAACATGCATTCAGTGTGGAAAGAGGGATAGAACATATTATTAACTCCTAATGCATCCAGGAACAACATAACCTGTGGAAAAATATATTATGCTAATGTATCAAGAAAAGCAAAACATAGTCCCTTGAGGTTTTGATGCAGAACAATGCAGCGGAGTTATCAGTCACTATATAAGCATAGGGTTACTGGTCACCATTTGCATGATAGTATATGGAAGGTTTTCCAAGATCTTGGGAAACACAAGATTCTTCCCAAACGAAATCCCGTTTTGAATCACCACTAGGATTCCATGAGTGGTATAGAATAGTGGAAAGGACCCCATATAAAAGGAAATGGTAATGAGCTCAAGCCTGAACATGATAATGAGGGTCATCTTACATTAACTTTAGTTGTCTAAAGGTTACTTGTCTCACATAAACTTTCTTCTGGGCTCCTTTTACAGCTGAGGGAGGGGAAACAGACACCTACAGACAGGAAATACTTGCAACTGTATTAGAGAGCTACTTTAGGGATAAATCATCCGCTGGGCAAATCTAGACAACTGAATTAGAAAACTAATATTTTGATGTTTAAAGATATTTAAGGTGGTTATAGAAGGTGTATATACTCACATATTTATTTGAAAGTGACAGAAGAGAGGTTTTCGACTCTCTAGCCTCAAAGATTTTCAAAAGCTGACTGGACGAGTCCTGAAAAATCTGATTTGGCTTTGAAATTAACCCTCCCTTGAGCAGGTGATTAGACTAGATGGCCTCCATAGGGCCTTCCTAACCTAAATAATTTTATAGTTCAATGAATTCCACCCTGGTGCTTAATTTCCATTCTTCCTTAGATAATTATAAAATCTAGGAGTTAACTAGTAATACCTGCAGGCTGTCTTCTGTGCTATTGCTTTGAAAAGTTTAGAATTACCCTGTTCACAATGAATAGTTGTTTTTGTTATTGTCTTGTTATCATATACATGTGTGCAGAATTTTAAGAAAGATGTCTGTGGAAATAACTAAGATAGAGCCAGAAGGATTTATTAGGGTAAACTTCACTTGCTGAATAAACTAGTCACCTTATACTCTAACAGTATTTCAACCAAATCTAGAAATTGGAAGCCTAATAGAAAATTTTTGACAGATCTGTTAAGTAATACCATTCTTGTGGGATAAAAGCATTTTTGTTACAAATAGAGTGTTTCTACTTTTTTTTTATCTTATTTTTGCAACGCATACCATCTCTTTTCTTTCTCCTTCCACTATAATGAAGTAATTCCCCTCATATGTTGCTTGTGCTTTATTCAGTTTGTTGTGTAGTTTTTTCTTTTCCCCTTAGTTGGTGTTTCTGTGACACCACCTACAAGAGCTTCCAAACTTCTCTCAGCATTCATTTGGTGAGGAACCTTTTTTGCTGTCAGGTTATTATCATCCAAGGTCCACTACTGTATTTTCACTTTAGTGTTCCTCCCTTTGCAAGACTTCTTCTCCCATCCTTAAGGTATATCCTTTCTCATTTTGAAGACATGACAATAACTCAGCTGCTCTTCCTTCTTAATCTAGTTTTCCTCTTTCTTTCTGATATCTGCTGCTCAAAGTCTAAAGAAATTATGTCTCTGTCCTCACAAGCTCCCAGCAAATCGAAACTGGCTGATACATCAAGTTTTAAGTGTTTATTATTTTAAATGACTAATAAAGCTTTTAAACTTGCTACTGATGCACTGGTGGTACTAAACATGATATGAGACTTACCAGGACTGAACCTTTCAGGTCAACATTTTCTGATTTAGTAGTTGAAGATGAACCTTTGTGGATATAGCTGCAGGACCAATAAAACCCTACATGAACAAACAAATGTGCATAAGTAAGAATTATAATAGACACATCTGAGTTTTAATAAAGTGGTTTAGATTGGGCTGAGGAGTTGTACTACAGTGTTAGCATCTGAAGAGGACTAATACACTGAGATGGGTACATAGCATGCGCAAGAAACCACAACATAGGTGGTAACCATCTGATGGACTGGCCACTCAGGTAGTGAGTCCCTCAGACCCTTTCAATATCACAGAAAAGTGGGCAGCTAAAACCACTAATTTTTATTATCATTCTCATGGACGCAAGTAGCTATTCCTTACACACTTATTAAAGCTCTGTTACAGAATTATGTTTTCTCCTCTGCCAGTCCTCAAACAGCCTATTCAAGACTAACCCTCTAGAGTTTTGCTAATGAGAGTGTAGATGTTTTCAAGTCCAGTTCAGCTGTTTTAAAAAAAGTCAGTGTAAGAAATCCGCTTTCTCTTTATGAGTTAAGTTTCCAATATGTTTCCAAAATTTATATTCAAAATAATTAATACTAAAAATCTTTCACAACTATTTCAAAATGAATATTTTCTGTTACAATTTTGGATGGTGGAAGAAATAATAAGATGGAAAAAATATTCCTTTGTGGTAAACATTTGTTTTATAAAAGTAAACAAACAAAATATTCCTGAAGTACTTAGCCATCAGTATTTGAAGGCCTGTGGCAGCATCTGTAAGACAAAAAAGGAAATAATTGATTAGAGGATTTTGTTTGATCTGCTCAGGGATCAAAGGGACAAATACTGTCTACAGGGATGAAAGGGTGGAGAACTGCTCTCCATACTGCCTCAGTTATCTGGCTATTCATATGCTCTTGCTGTACATTAGAGCTGCCTGTACCTGACCCTCTGTCATGCTTGAGGGAAAAAAAAGACAAAAGTAGGTATACTGTGCTGCAGTTCCAAAAGGTTTCTCATTAATCAGACACGAAAAATGTAATTTAAAGTCTGTAAGGTGAAATACTGATTCTGTGTTTTGGTTTGTAAGCAGTATTGACTTTAATTGCCCATGACATAATTGTAGCTTTAATTTTTTTGAAAAAATAATGCACGTGTTTAATTTCAAGCATGGGAATGTACTGAGGACCAAAACCACCTAAGTGCCTATTAGTCTGATATGTTAGTCATACATCTAAATCCTAAATGACACTGTGTATGTTGTGCTTCAGTTCTGCTTATTCCTAAATTCTAGGAAAAAAAAAAAAGACTAAATTTTGAAGCATTGTAATATTATAAAGTTATAAAGTACTGAAACTGAGTGAGGAATAATTCACCACCCTCATTGTAAAATATTTCTTCCTTATATCTAATCTAAATCTACTCTCTTTTAGTTTAAAGCCATCACCCCTTGTCCTGTTACTGCAGGCCCCGGTAAAAAGTCTTTCTCAACCTTTCTTTATAAGCGCCCTTTAAGTACTGAAAGGCCACAGTAAGGTCTCCCCAGAGGCTTCTCTTCTCCAGGCTAAACAACCCCAACTCTCTCAGCCTTTCCTCATAGAAGTGTTCCAGCCCTCTTATCATTTTTATGGCTCTCCTCTGGACCCACTCCAGCAGCTCCATGTCTTTCTTGTACTGAGGACTCCAGAGCTGGATGCAGCACTCCAGGTGGGGTCTCACGAGAGCCAAGTACATGGGCAGAATCACCTCCTTCAACCTGCTGGCCACGCTTCTTTCGATGCAACCCAGCATATGATTGGCTTTCTTGGCTGCAAGTGCACATTGCCAGCTCATACTCAGTTTTTCATCCACCAGTACCCCCAAGTCCTTCTCTGCAGAGCTGCTCTCAATCCATTCACCACCCAGTCTGTACTGATACTGGTGACTGCCTGAACCCAGGTGCAGGACCTTGCATTTGGCCTTGTTGAACTTCATCCCGTTTACACAGGCCTACTTCTCAAGCCTGTCAAGGTTCCTCTAGATGGCATTCCTTCCCTCCAGTGTATCAGCTGTACCACTCAGTTTGATGTCATCCTCAAACATGCAGAGGGTGCTCTCATTCCCACTGTCTATGTCTTTAATAAAGACATTGAACAGTATCAGTCTTAATACAGACTCCTGAGGGACAGCACGTGTTACTGATCTCCATTTGGACATTAAGCCATTGACTGTGTATTCAGCCTGGAACAAGCTTGTGCTGGCACATGGAGAGGGTGAAACAGAGCAGAGACAAGTCACAAGTTGTGGAGGAGACATTACATACTTTCATAGCCTCAATTTATGAAACTCATTTTCAAAGTGCAGCTTAATATGTTTAAGTTCTGAACCCCAGCTCCAGGATGTATGAAAGAAGGATTTACCCAGCTGTTCTACAGCCATTTCATTACTCTTCTGTGTCACACTGGTAACTTGAGAAGAAGGGAAAAACTTGTATGTATTACACATATTTTTTTTCTATGTGTTCACATGTACATGCACAACGCATGGTTCTTTTTTATATTTTGTTTCTTCATCTATTTCTCAATAATTGTGTCTTTATTATATCGTTTATATACTGAAAACTGATGACAGCTGGTTTTGTCCTTTTCTCTTGTCTCATGTTTGGGATACTGTCTCCCTCACCCTTGACTTTTAAGTCTTCAATTTTTTCAGTAATTCCAAGTAATTCCACTATAGTTCCAAGTTTACCCATGCTGAAATAAAGGCCTTCCCAAGCAAGATCATTACATTAGGCCCAGCATGACCATGATACACTTTTGTTTTAAAAAAGACATACCACAATTGTTCCTTTTAAAAATGACTAATTTCAAGACATTTACTTTCATTCTATAGCAGGGATTGCTTTGTAACGCATTTTCAACAGTACTTCTCTTTATTCCAGAACTGCTTGCCTATCTGGTCATATAATGAAAAAATATTGTCCAGGTATAGGAGCCCAGGTTAGGCAGAGGCCAAGTCTTTCAGACTCTTGTAAAGCTGAGGGCCAGGAAACACACTTGAAAAGACACTTTGTTCTATATTTAACAACATATCAGTTCCAACACCATGTCTTTCATCATGGTCCGATTTGAATCCTGTCACAAAGCCTGTTTCAAATTGTGACATTGGCCAGGCTATTCAGTTAAGTAAATGTATCCAACTTCCACAGTTGCTTTACAGTTGAACTTTTAGGATACCTCACCACATCCATTACAGTCATTTGGTACTTTTCTTAATATTTAAGCCAGAAACTGGAGCCTGAAATTGTGAGAACAAGGACAGTCATTCCTACCGGCTATTAAATAAAGTATACTGTCTGTTAATGTTGAAGACCTCTGGTACCTTTACCAGTATCTTGCCCAAAGGCTGAGTGGACAGAATTGGAAAGAGGTCAGTCAGCCATACATCATGTACAGAGCCTGTTATATCTGGAGAATCTTTATAAATGGAGTAAAGTATAGTAAGGACAATTGCATTCTAATTCAGCTTAATTAGGATTTCCAAAAACATGTAATCCTCATCCTTTATGGTACCTCACCACATTACAGCTTGTTTTCATTTAAAAGTCATTGGAAATACACTATTTATGTAGTTTTAGTTTATACTTTCTCCATACTGAATGAGATCATGAGGGAGACGAGAGGTTTGATGATGGTATGATTTCATCACAATGCCAGTCTTCTCTTTCAGAGCTTTTTTTGTAGTTATCCCCAGTTCTGAAACAGAGGTATCCTCTTTCCTCTCTGATGAAAGATTTGAGGCTTTGTGAAAATACTTGTTTATTCCTTGTTATAAAAATGCTTGCTTGTTGAGTCATGAGCCAAAAAACTACTCTTGATATGTTCTGCATAGGATCTACTTACTCTGCATAGAAGCTGCCTGAACAGCTCTTTGATGCAGATTGCCAGATCGCCTCATAAAACTCTCTGGTAGCTGGAAATCAGGAGAAATCCTAAATGATCCTGGATCAGAACAGCCTTTGCAGATCTCATAAAAACTTTACCTATTTCTTCTGCTTATAGACAGAGCAATACCTATAGCTCTGGTCAAAAAGACTTAATAGCTTCTCTTACCAGGTAGTCCTGCGAGGAGCAAGGTGTTGGACTTGGTGATCCTTATGGGTCCCTTCCAGCTCGAGATATTCTGTGATTCTATGGTGAAAAATAAGTTAACCCATCACACAGAATCTTTACATAGTTATTTGGTCCAAATCTACTTATTCTAAGTGAATGTTCTGCTAGCATTTAATGTTGGTTGATCACCTCCAGAGTGCTTCATTTCTTCTCTCAAGTCCACCAGTAATGTCCACTTATCCTTCCCAAAATACCTTTACCATCATTATAAATATGTATGTGATTTCCTGTGAATTAAATTAGTTGATACTTCCTGTTAGGAAGTTTTATTTTTTAATTTTGCTGCATTTTCCTCCTCTCAACCTCTCAAAAGTTGAGTAACAGGCTTTAAATTTGGTCTGTGAAGATGTGAGTTGATGGAGAAAACATCTGCAAGTTTTGAAGCAAGTCATAAGAAGTTAACATGAGATGTGAGAAAGATACCATCCAACTCCAGTAAAATCTTGTAGGAAGGATTTGAAAAAAATTGTAGATAAAACATGATTTATTAGATTCAGGTAGCTGATACCTAGTTTTCCAAAACCAAAATGTTTTTAAGCTAATATTCAGATAAAATTCAAATATTAGTAGTGATAGAAAAGTATTCATATTGTAGTCAGAAGCTGTATGTTACATTTGAGTATATGCTGTGTTTTGAATGTTGGTTTTTGTTATGTTTTAATGTAATAGTCTTTTATTATGCAAACCCATGAAACCTGCAAAGCAACAAGGTACACTCTTTACCATTCTCTAATTAAGGACAAAAACAGAACACCCCATCTGAAGTGGAAGTTCATTGCTCATAACTGAGCTCTAAACTATTTGTCATTGGTCAGAAAAAATGCAGCTGCTCTGCACTCTTGACCCTTCAGCAGTAGCTTACTGAGTAAGTTGTTTATTCACTGAAAATATTTATGCAAGGGATGGGCGTAGAACAGAGGCTGAACAGAAACTTTGTGGTGGAATAAAGGTAAATCTCATGCTTTCTCTGAAGAATTTGTGAAGTAAAAAAATTCAGATTTATTTCATCCTTTCAACCAACCTACAGCTCTCTTTGCCACCTTCCCCTCTGGTCTTTTTACGCATGCAAACACCACATACCACATCGGGTATTCTTAGCAAGGTCTTCATCCTTTGTTGACTAGGTATGGATAGCCCTAATGCTAAGTCTAAGGAGAATGTCCTGTTTTATTTAAAATTCACATACCTTCTCCTGTAGCTTGTTAAGCTCCACCTGTAAACTTTTGGGGTTTTTTTGCCATCTTCAAACAAACATCACAATGAACTTATTTCTGAGCCCTTTAGAAATCTCAGTAGGATACACAGGAATTTGCCTTTGATTAGAGCTTCTAATAGAAATGTCAGAAGGGGATGCAGCTACCTTAAAGCATAACGGAAAATTAAGCTTGTTTAACTGCCATATTTCTCAACAACGGTCTCTTTTTTTATGTTGAAATACCATGTAAATCAGGCCACATCACCAGAAAAAGAAAGGAACTCCAATGTCCAAGAGTCAACTTAAAATAAACTTCTTCTTTATTACTTTTTTCTGAGTTTAGGTTGATGCTGTAACTTTTGGGAAGTAGCAAGAGTGCTAATTACTACAGATTAAATACAAAGTTCCAAATTACCTGCTTGCATTTTTAATAGTAACCCTTTTGAAGTGATATGCTAGTCATGATCATACTAAAACATGTATTTAAGTCAAACAATCTAGTACAGATTCAAAAATCAACTGAACCTTTCTTATAGTAATTTCAAATTAAGTGTGTTTATTTAAGTAAGGAGAGAGGTCTTAAAAACTACAAGAAAGATGCTTTGTTTCTTATTTACATCTATTCTCTGTGAGGCCAATTGAAATACTACCATTTTCCTATTGCAAATACTGTATTACACTTTGAGAATTTCCGTTTCAATAAAGGAGCTACTTGTGAAAGGAGATAGTGCTCAGTGTGAGGGCAGAGAACACATTCATCCTCTGTGGCTACACTGGTTTATTTCCCGGGGACTACCATGGCATAGTTCCCATTAGTGGTGGCAGAGGATGGTCATGTAATATAGATACAAATCTACAAGTGGGATTAACCTAATCTAATTTTAGGATGCTACAACATAGATGTTTACATCTCAACCACACATTCTGATGCACTCTATAGTCTGTGGAGAAAAATAAGTCCTTTCAGGGTGTGATTAGTTTTATCCAAAGGAACACTGAAAATAGGTGAGATGATGCGCACCCTAGGAAGGCCTATTTCTCTCCATTGACTGTAGGTACAATCTAGACACCTTAGCTCAGAAATGGACATATGCAGTGTGGACATCTAAGCTTAGATGAGATGAATCCCAGTTCATCTGAGAACCTCACTGTTTTGTCTAGAGCTACTTGGACTAACCTTCCATTATTTTTTTCAAATAAAAGCTCCAGTTTCTGGTGCTATGTGTTGAATGTATTTGGGAGAAAAAGTATACAACAGGCAAGAGCTATGATTGCTACAAGACTGAATTACATGAAAGCAAGCTCTCTCTGATATGAGCAGATATCTCTCTGATATCTCTCTGATATGAGCTCTGGACGACTAATAGTAAAGGTTATGAAGATAAATTCAAGTGATGATAATCTATGACAATTTCTTTGAAATAACTGACTGTAGTGACTATTGTAATAATCAAAATTGCACTGATTGTACTGAATATTACCTATGCACAGAGGTGTTTAAGGTCTTAGTCATGGTACAATCCATGATGAAAATGCAAAATAGTTCCATTTGCTCCTATTAGACATGCAGTACTTGTGGGCAGATAGAAGTATCTGTCATGGGTCTTTATTCTCTACTGTAGTGTTTTTAGTTAAAGTATGGTAAACAGAACGACCATCTGGAATGAAGTCTGTGTCACCTACTGAATATGAGTAAGTGTCTGAATAGCTGGAACATTGAGAAATAACCTTTTAGTAACCTCTAATGGCAATCCTGGGTTCTTAGTAACTCCTATGAATTAGTGACACCACAATTCAGGCATTGCAATAGTACTGCATTGCAGGTACACTGCAATGAATTGTGAATCAGTACCAGATTCCTTGATCTGGAAGTATAAACATCTACACTTAGAGAATTAAAGAATTCAGTTCATTGGGCCTCTTTGTTTGTGTGTGTGTGTGTAAAACAGATAAAACACACCAAAACCACTGAAAAGGGAAAGATAGAAATGCAATGGGATGATCTTACCAGTCAATTTCTTTAATGAGCATCCATTTCCAAAATACTGCCTTTGAAAGAACTGCAGCTTCACCACAAATTTTAAATCTAACTTATGACTAGCCCCTGACTTGGGCACAGAACTACCTGCTTGCAGGTGCTTGGGAAGAGAAAGTGTGGTGAAAATAGAATCAAAAGGTGTAAAAAGTAGGTTGATTAAAGATTAAAGGGTGTATTTCACCATTTTCAACAAAGTACATACTTGACTATATTATACATTAGGAAGCCAAGCTGCTTTGTAAACACTTTTTATCTCATGTAACGTCTTTACAGGTGATGAATCTTTTTAGCTCTTTCATAGTGCTTAGTACATTCCACTGCTCAGGTTATCTAAAGCTGAGGTTCATTTCCTTGAAAGCATCTTCTTTTAAACCTGTCCAATTTTGATAATTTTCATGTTAATAAAAGCTGTTTCTGGCTATCTATAAAGTACACGACTGAGTACAGTTATTCTTGCATACAACTTTTGTCATGTTAAAAATTCATGAAAAGCTAAGAATACTTTTTCTTAAATTTTAAAACATTTTTTAAAATGCACATAAAAATATGCAGCTAAGGACACTTCAAAGGAAAATGAGCACAACAGCTTACTTATCAAATTTTATATTATTCTGAGAGTCTAAAGAAACCTCTAAGTGGGTATCAATTATTTTTGCACCCACTTTAATTTGCTACCTTGCCATAGTTTTAATGTTATCATCATATCCTAAGGTCTTTCTTCTACCTGCCTGCTAGTCTTCCAGCTCTTTTTCCTCTCACTGTTTGATGTCATCTGGCTGGGAACATAGGGAAATACTCCTGTGTTTGTGTAATTAAGAAAATCATGTACATGTTCAGCACTTGTATATTGATAGACATATTAAAATGGGAAAACTTGGAAATACATTATGCTGCATAAAACGTGAATTTTGATGTTGTCAAACTTCTATCACATTGTAAAACCCAGGGAACTTTCATTGCCTAAGAAAAATGGGAGATCTCTCTCGAGAACACTAGCAAATTACCTGATTTTTTTGTTGTTGTAGATTGATTTTTATTTATGCATCACAGTCCAATTTTCAGTCGAAGCTTCCAGCTTTTACATCTGTAATCCTATCTTATTTTTCCTGGCAATTTATTAGTAGTGTGAAATTGTGGACACAATTCTCTGCGGGTGAAAAATTGCACCTACTAAAGAGTAGGTTTGAGAATCAAGCTTCTATATGCATTGATTACTATAGAGCACAATGTTGTATAATAGGTGAGAATGAACCATGGTTATAAAGATCAAGTCTATTGTAGGTACAACAGCCTTTTTTATGTACATTAAAGAGCCTTGATTATTTAAAGGCATTTGCGCTGTTCATTATTTTACACAGGTTATTTACACTGTTGATTAAATTGCTCGCAAAGCAGTCAGATTTCCATACACAAGTAGTCTAACAGAAATATTATGCAGCCAGCAATTTGCCAGTTGTCTGTTGACAAAGACAGAGAGTAAGCCACTTACTACTGTTTTTATACAATGAATCATTTTTGTAAAAATGGAGCAGTCTAATGAAGATTCAAATGTATTGCTTTTCCCGATTCAAACAGAAATCCAAGCCCTTCATATACTCCGCAAATAAGCCTCATTTGCCACAGTGTATCAGCTAACAAGCAGTTTCAGTTCTACGTGCAGATTTTAAATAAAATTCTTCAAATTTAAACAGGTAGTTTCATTTTACTTCTATAAACAGATACTTTCAAAATATTTAGACATCTGTATATAATACTCCTTAAACTGTTTGTTCTAAAACGTAAATAGGTATCTCAGTGTTTGAGTTACCACCTGATGTCTTTCTCATTTAAGGGGGAAACATAAAAAAATAATTGGGATAACTAGAGTCAGGAACAATGCTTACACAGCATGTCAGCATCTTTTACTGTGTCTTAATTGTTGGACTACTTAGAGGGGAACTGTGGGTAGACTGGCTCTGCAGGACAGGTGAAATGCCTGGTCTCAGTGAAGTTACTAGTTGCTTTGCTCAGGGTTTCACCAGGGGTTCTGTGCTCAGCTATCCAGAGCAGGATTATGTGGAGGAAGGTGTCTCAGGACTAGAAACAAGCACATAAAATGACTAACCTTACAGAAGGGTTCCTACCCCTTTGCATGCCACAGTGCTTACCAGGGTACCACGTGTCAGACTCATCTACAGGACTGAGCCTTGCTCATTTTCTCTTTTACAGCATTCTAGAAATGGGTGCTTTATTGCCACTATTGCCTCTATAAATGTGTAGGATCTCTTGAACATCTGGTATGCGCTATTGCAGAACACTTTGGGATGATTGTCTTCCCTACTCACCACTGTCACCACACCATGCCATTTCCACCTGTCCGTCTGGTTTGTTGCATGCAGTGCACACATCTGATATATTGCATATTTAGTTATGTGAATTATTACAAGCTGCGAACATTTTCTGATAGGTAAGTATTTATACCTAAAATCATATTATCTTTTTTGCACTATGTATTTAGAATGTAGTCCAGCTCTCTGTGAAGTTAATGGAAACTGGATCATCAATATGTTTTTCATGTGCCAGTTGGCAGAAATATTAAAGCTAATCAGATTCAAACCATATTTATGTATTAGTGAATTGGAAAAGATTTATGGTATATTAAGAAAATAAATTTAGAAAGGAGTAGAAATTTCATGTTTAATTTGATCTACTTTCAAAAGAAAAAATCTATCAGAAAAATATTGTGTAGTCAAAATTATTGTTTTTAAAATATTCTCTTTCCCAATGTGCTTTCTGTAATTTACTGTATATTGTGAGAAATCATTCTTTTCTCTCAGTTCCACAAGGTCTTTCACACAGCATGAGAGAACACAAAGACTTTTAAAAGGATATGTGAAACATGATCGCAAGCTTACAGAAATTGGCACAAGCATTCAGACATAGATATAGTACTTGAAACTGCTTTTGAATCAGTAATGGAAATTGACTGGATTATCAATTGAATGTGCCTTTTTTTTGGAAAAAAGTTATATACATCCATCAGTTCATCTTAAATATAGGTAACTTGCTTCATCACTTTCACGACACTACTGCAGTCTTTGGCAAAATTTGCACTGAAATAGGAAGAGCTATATTTTCAACCAATATATATAGTATGTATTATATATATAAAATAAATGTAGTGTATATATAGCATATATAGTGTCTATATAGTGTGGAGAGAGAGAGAGACTATGTATTTGACCTCAGAAAGATTAGCTCACGGGTAAACTAATTTTGATTTTAAGATCAATAAATAACTTGTAAGAAATAAAAGAGTATCTACCGTCAAGGATGTGCATTTCTACTCATAAAACCATAGGCCTCCACAAAGTGATGGAGAATGAAATACACTTGCTAAGCAATGAAATTTCAGTTCAACACAGCATGTAAACAGAATTGCATTCCTGCCTAGCAAATCAATTAAACACGTGCCAAAGTTAAGGAGATGCTCTAGTATTTTGCTGAGTCAAGGTCCATGTAAAGAATTACTGCTGTAGATGAATAGCAAGTTGTTTCTTGGCAAGGGTTGAACTGCAGTTCAACTACATGCAAACTTAAGAGACTGTCTTTTGAAAAAGAAATTGCATCACATCATTTTTTGTGAGAAAGGATAGAGGTGTGGTCTTTTGTTTTAGAAAAAAGTAATCAATAGATACCCATGCTTTTTCAAACACATTACATACTGATTGGTTGTTGCTGTTCACTGTAGACAATACTATTGATTGAGCCAAAGTATACAGTCTTTTTTCTATTTATGTAATAGATATATAAAATATAATACCCATTATATCATTTTTTATCTAACTTCAGATATATTAGCATAAAATATCAGAAATTAAAAAGCATAGCTAGAATCTTTTTATCATAACTAGAACTGTGAAAAAACACATTATGAACTGTATGCCTTACAGGAAGAAATATATAATAATAGCTGCTGCATGCGCGGTGAGGAAATGAACTTGAGCATTGTCATCAAGACACTGTGGCCATGTGCTCAGTTTGACTTTTCATTTTTCAGAAATAAGGATAAAGAAAGTTGTGTATTCATGATTTATTATCAGGATTCTTCTGAACCTGCCCCCAAAAGACCACATGGTTCTTTGACCACACTAAATCTACATTTTAGAGATATTTGTGTACCTTAGGATTTGTTCATTTTGTGGGTAATGGGTGGTATGTGTAACTGAAAGATTGAAAACTGGTTTACTTTGCTGTTCTGTGTATGCATGTAACCCTATTTCAGAAGGTTGCATGGTTTATGTATTATTGACTTTTAGTCCTAGAAACAGCACTAAAATGGCTTAAAGAGGAAAAAAATTCTGCTTGAAAAATTAAAAGGAGGATTTTGGAAAATGTAAATAATCGGCCTTTATTCCTTTTTATAAAAAAAAAAATCCACAAAAGTGCTCTGACTTGTGCTTTCAAGGTTGAATCAGGAGAGCAAAGTTTTTCGAAAATGTATGTATTCTAGTATATTTATTTTTCAGTTACTCTTTTTTCATTTTTAAAAGTAAGATTATTCCTGCTCATTTCTTGTTCTTGGATTTTGTAAAGCAGCAGCAAACCATATAATGCACCGTATATTTTTGAGAGGGAAATATTATTGTTTAGATGTCTAGCTTGAGAACATTTATCACTGTACTATTGAAGTAAGATGTGCATTTTCCATTAACCCAGGGTGTGTGTGTGTCTTTCAATTAACTTTCCCTGAGCTACTAGCAATAAGGATAGAGTATCACAATTAAAATTTGAAGTCTGTGTCCATGTTTGTAGTAATCTGTGCACAAAAATGAGTAGGGTGAGACATCCTGGATTTTTAGGTCACTTCATGCAACATGGTGGTGCTCCTTTATTGCACCCAAATATAAAGCTATATTTTAACAGAATCAAGAAACAGGTATTCTATATCTCTGTCCTTGAGACTGCAGGTCAAAGTCAACACGATACTGTCTTTGATATGCAAGCCAGTTTAAGAGGTGCCTGCCTGTACCTACAGCCAGTACAGCTTGTGGCCTTCACAGTGGGCTGCTACAGCTGTTTGAAGGACAATTACAAAATAGGCCACTGAAATGACCCAGGATAAAACTAACCTATTTTGCAGGTTTTTTTTTAATCCAGGTCACATCTAAGATTGATTGATCAATCTATCTATATGTGTATTGAATATATATGAGAAGATGTATCTATGTTTGTATGTATTTTATAATGTATGAATATACTTATATACCTTTTCATACACCTATATGAAAAGTTCTGTATTAGAAGATAAGCACTATCAGCTTCCACAGAAATACTGAGAAAGGGAAAGCCCTCAGCATCTCTGGAAATAGTTTAGGGCCTAGAAGATTTGTCTTGTATGTCTAATATAAAAAAAGCTCTGAAAATTTCCTAGTAACATTCGTAATTTTTAAGGCAGTACTTTTTAGTCATTATTAACATATCACTTGGCTAGTAGAATCCCTCTCTGGATCATTATGAAAACTAATTCTTTTATAAAGCCCCCAAACTAATGTAAATCATCTGTGAGAAGAAAATGGCTTTTATGTTAACCGTTTGTGCTTTACAACATCATAGAAACATCTATCTGAACAGTGTTGCTTTCAAAGTATCTGTTGCTTATTTGCTTTGATACTGTGGTAGCAACATTTCAGTAGAGTCTATATAAAAAACCCACATTTGTCACTGCCTAAAAAATACTTAATTTACTTTTCAATGAAGTTCATTACTTAAGACTTTGTATGATACAGTAATGCTGGGAGCTGGAACCGGACTGCACTTTGCCTTTTCTTTCTTTACATATTTGCTTTTATTATGTCAGTTTTACTCAAGTGATACTGAAATATGGGGATTTTTCCAATCATCTTTTTTTTTTTTCCAGAAGGAGCTTATCAGTTACAAGGCCTAGATTGTGAATATGAGCTTTGATATTAAGAGCCCCAGTGCCTTTCTTTTTTATTTGGGGTATTAAGTTCAATTACATATTCAAAGTATCTGTTCATTGCTTTTGCTAGAATTTTTCATTAATTAAAATAACTGAGCTTTTTTTTAAGTACTCTTTCCTCAGTGTTTCAATCTTAGTAGGAATGTGACTTAGACAAAATCCTGTTCTACCAGTTTCACTCATTTCAACTCTCTGTATTGGTGTTCACAGGCCAGTGTAGCATGTTTCAGAAGCAGTACTTTAAGAAGTTGCCTGAAAACATGTCAGCCAAAAGATTGTTTACTGTCTTTTTTTTTTGCACTGAATAAAATTATACACTGATAAAGAACTGCAATTTAGAAATTCTTACTCCATGAAAAATATATTAAGTTCACCCTAATGTTGACTGACTAGTGTAATGAGAAGCAAGGTGTAAAAAAAAAACCTGAAACATCAAAATTATTTTAACTGAATGGCCACATATAGGTCCAGATTTAAAAACTGCATTTGTCCACTAAACCTTTTAACAGGATTTTTGTGATCCATTCACAGAGTTCTTTTAACATGATGAGATAACTTATTTTAAAAAGAAATTTCAAAGCAGATGGAAGAGCTCTGTGAGTCTGCAGATCATAGAATCATAGAATCATAGAATGGCTTGGGCTGGAAGGGACCATCAAAGGCCATCTAGTCCAACCCCCCTGCG
>JAVKLA010000021.1:15223821-15241531 GCA_034782735.1 Sagittarius serpentarius | reverse complement strand
GCCTGTCTTCATAGGAAAGGTGTTCCAGCCCTCTGATCATCTTTGTAGCCCTCCTTTGGACTCGCTCCAGCAGGTCCGTGTCTTTCTTGAACTGAGGACCCCAGAGCTGGACACAGTACTCCAGGTTGTGGTCTCACCAGAGCGGAGTAGAGGGGGAGAATCACTTCCCTCGACCTGCTGGCCACGCTTCTCTTGATGGAGCCCAGGATCTGGTTGGCCTTCCGGGCTGCGAGGGCCACTCTGTTTCCACTTCAAGCTCTCCAAACTCAAAGCCTAGCCAGCTTATCTCCAAAGTCCCCAGTTGGGAAAATAAGATCTTGAAAAAACTATGTCTCCTTGTTGTTATAGCCAGACAGATATTTTTTAAACTTAGAAAAGATTATCAAGCTTCATTTAAATCCTTCAGGAAGATAAAAAGAACACAGGGAAAAGGAGAAATAGTCACAGGAAAAACAAAGAAACAAACAGAGGTGGCATTCCCACTTAAGGGTAGTGGTGCTGGTAGAATAGGCACCAGAGTCTGAAACAAAGGATTTTCTAAAATTACTGTTGCTGTTGCTGCTGGCAATGGGCTTGACATTTATTTGCTCATATTTTTCCATGCTGTGTCTTTACAAATCTTTTCCAACCTTTGCTACTTATAGACTTTTGAAAATCACCGTGTTTCTGGCTTTTGTGTATTATAAACCTTTTCAACCACATACAATTTCAGAATGTGTTTGATTTTTACCTATCTCAGGCTAAGAGTCAAACAGCCATAATTCCATTAAATACTACCATGTTCAATAAATAGTGGTTTGGCAATCAGTATAAGTACTATACTGTTGACAGGGTAGAAGAATCTGCCCAGAAATGAACAGGGTTAGAATATGCAGAAAGGTTGAAAGATGCTTGAGTTCAGACTGTGCTGAGAAAAATTACAGAGGAATCAGAAGTGGAACATTCCACTGACACCCACTAGTCCCAATTTCAATGAGTCAGTCAGAATGAATACCTGAACATGAATTCCATGTTTTATCTTGGTTTGGAGAAAAAAAAAAATCCTACTGATGGGGTTTCACAAAGCCAAACCCCTGACTTCCTCAGCTTATTTTCCATGAAAAAACTATAATGTGGAAACTACTGTTATGTCTAGCACAATCAGGTGAATATACAATTATAACTAGTAAGTCAGGAAGCCAGGCATGCGACACAGAAGTGAAAGTATTTTGAAAAGATGGGAAAATACATTCAACAACTTCTTAATTGAAAAGCAATGTTTTTGTCCCTACAGAACAAGAGCTTTTCTGCTAAAACACCATGAATTAATCTGACTGCCCATCCTATGATATTATATGAGTCCCTTGCATGCCTTTAGCATATTATTTTAAGTAAGCAGTAAGTTCTAAAGAAGTTTCATCTTAGCCCAAATCAGTGGTTCTGTATTTTGAGGGAGTATAGGGGGTTAAAATTATCTTGGCAGGAGAGTACAAAGAAAGTGCTGTTTGGCTTTTATCCCAAGTATGTGCAGTGGCATCAACAGGGAAGGAGGCAATGGCAACAGCTTTTAGGACACTGTAAGTGTCAGCATCAGAAACAGCAACAGCATGAGCAGTCTGTGCTGATGGTGCTTCTTTCTTGCTCTGCCATTAGAAAGTTAACATGGGTCAACAGTTATCACAAAGTGGAATCCAACTTACCATAGTTATTTCCAGTCCTAAGTTTCAGGAAAAAGTTGCCCAGTATTGACAGAGACTGGAACACACCTTTCTGGTTACTAGACCAGAGCCTCAGCCATCCTGGATCAACACATCAGCAGGGACTTCAGTGGCATGACATCAGTTCATGCCAGCTAGAGATCTGATCCCATGCTGTATGATCACCTACTCTAACACTCTCCAAAGACACAAACTAGGTCCTCTTCCAGCGACAATCAGAGAATAGCATGGTAACAGCTAAAGACTTAAATCTAACTCTTTGCCTTAAATATAAAACTTCGAGCTGTGAAAGGCAAAGAGGAAAAGATATGCGGTTGGCTACTACCTTCTAGGATGAGAGCTAAAATAGATAAGGAACATCCTCTTCCTGTGAAAAATTTTGTGTAAAAAAGTGATAACTATCTTGATTGCCATTTTGTTTGAAAAAAAATCCCTAAAATCTTGGGGAGAGCCATTGCAATTGAAAAATAATTTTTATTTGCTAAATATTGCTTAGCTCTCCCCTTAAGTCTTGAGAAAATTATCTTCAATTAATGATTTTGCAAAAAACTTTAATGCTATTCTTTTGCTATTTTAAAATAGTTTGATTAAATGTTTCTCACCAGTTGTCTTATAAACTTTTATGACTACCCTTAATCTACAGGATGCTTAGGTAAATACAAAGAGAGACAACCAAGATACTGCAATTTAACTAGGTATCTCACAGTAGACTGAATACTTTCACTTCTAGCAAAGAAAAGCTAGATAATTTGCTTTAGTTCTTTAACTCTTACTTAATGCACGGTAACTCAGAAAGGCAAAAAAACCTACATCTATGAGCCTCCTGTCTTTTTGCATGTAAGTGTTATCACCAGTGAAATTACTTTTGTGATTTTCTTCAGTGATCTGCATAAGCTGTGGAACAAGTCAGTGCACAAAACTCTTCATATATATTTAGTTTCCTCATGCAGTCAGCTATGTATGTTGATAGCTTGCCCCCAATCAAACCAGTGGAATTTGAATAAGAAAACACATCACTGCAAAAGTATAAAGAATGTTTTAGAAATAGGAAGCTTTGCAATTCTGTGATGGCACTACTCAGATAGGAAGTTTCTTAGTAAGAAAGACCTTTTTCTAGGATTATATTCTTTCTACCAGACCCAAGCATCCAAGATTTTTGTCACAGGTGAAGGATGAAGCAATAAAACAGCTAAAATCAGCACCCTGTTGGGTGACAGATCTGCCTGTCGTAAAGTGGCTTTTGCAATAACCTGTAATGTAGTCAGTGGTTATAGATGAAGTTTTAAAATTGGGCTTGTGTGAAACCCTTTAATATCAGCAAAGTCAAAATATTTTTATAATCCCTATAAATGTCATTGGAATTATACACTTTGTATGGCTAACAAGAATTATTCTGATACCATGAACTTTTTGGTAAAAATATATAGCATTTATAAAACCTTTCAGCGTATATTAATTTGGGGTCAGAAATGACAGCTGAAGATGTGGTTGATATGTATTGGCAATATTTGTGACAAATTGTTGTTACTGGTGTCTTGGTCCTTGGATGTTTTTTCAGCTTCTTCACATATGCACATGTGCACGTGCACACACATACACACTGGAAGTTCAGGTATTACCTGCATAAGATATGATCTTGGCCTACTGGTGAACATAGTCAATACCAGTTCTTTTTTTCTCCCAGCTTTCCTCCCTTCAAATAGAGGATGAAAAAAAAAAGAAAAATCCCTGTAGTCAAAATGTTGGCAGGCCTGTTTGTGATTACATTTTGTCAAATACCTGTAAGATTAATGCAGTAGTAAGTAGGTGACAAGTAAATCTTTTATTTGGACTGGTGGGCTCCCATTTTAAGCCACTTGTAATTCAAAAATCTAAGCATTTCTAAATCTTTCTGCAGAAGGTAGCTGCAAAGCTGTCATTATGAGAGTAATGAGTGTTTTTGCATTATTCAATGCCCCTCCAATCTCAACTATTAGTAACTCAGAAAAGAGAAAGGAGATATAATAATCCTTAGGCTTATGTTCAAGTCTGTTCCCAAGAAAAGTCTTTCAGTATTTAAAGGAAAATGCAAGAATAATAGAGAAATAAAACGAAAGCAGACTGTAGTACAGCAGCACATCTCAAAAACCTTGCTCAGTTAATAAAGTTCAGCACAGGTTCAATACAAAGGGTTGCCTTGCCCTTGCCCAGATGAATTAGCCTTTCACATGGGTTTGGAGAGTGGGAAGGGGGCAGGGTGGTTAGCACACAACAACAGCAGGAAAAACATAAGAAAGATCATATTCATAAGCAGTGGTGATTGGAGAGAGTGAGAGTTTAGTGCTCGATGGTGTTTTAGTTCAGAACTCAAGAGAAAATACTAACCAGGTCCAGACGTACGTTGTAACCTGGGCACTTTTTTGGAACTGCAGTAAGTTGATGCAGAAACTAAAGTCAGTCATTGCTAATGCAATTATAGAAGATTTAACGTGAGAGATGATATATTTGGATAGTCTTCATATCATTTCATCATCTAACTTAATTTTTTTCTGTTATTTCCACAAGGAATACTGCACATGCAGACAGTCCCGCTTAGAAAAAAAGTAAGGAAATCATGTCTGGCTGACCTTTTTCTTACCTGCTCTCAAGACACAAGAATTTGACGCAAATATCCCATTTGCACTAACCAAATCAACACTAAATGCTCTGTGAAGTTCATTGAATGTGTTTTTGTAGCCAAATACAGCTTTCTTTGAGTTTCTTTTGGGGGCCACATTGCCTTTGGCTAGACTGAGCACAAGTCTTGATGTTTGCCAGGGTATTTTGTGATTCTGAAGTTCCCTCTGAAGACAGTGTCTAGTCTGTCCACTTGTAAGCAAACAGAAAATTAAAAAACAGGACACACTACATTAAAACCATGAATGTAGCCCACCTCTGAAACAGAGAAAAGTTTACATGGGGTTGGCTGCTGCAATAGCCTTTCTGTGATGTTTGGAATATGAATGTGAGTTTAACAAGGTAACTGTTTTACTTCCTCAAAAAACAGGTAATAGTAACAGACCTTACACAAAAGTCTCTAACGCCGTTTTAGCCTGGAAACTTACCTTAGAGACAGTGGTGCTTTGTGATTACATACTCACTAACTTACACCGATTCCTCTAGTGCTGCATTGGAAGCGGCGTTCAAGAACTAGAGTAACAGGAACGTACACGCTAAACAGCATTCCTCTGGGTAGTGGTGACCCCCAACTAGTGTATGTCTGTCCAGGCTGTCAACACTTCTGGTTGTCTTTCAGATCAAAAAAGAGGAATGTTGGAGGGTCAAACACTGAATGAAGAAAAATACCCTGGGGAGTTGTGCTCCTAAATGGATGTGCTGTGCATCTGCATAGCTTTGCTACATGTGATATAGGAAAGTTTGACATCCTAACCAGTGCTAAGAGGGCAGGACATGGGAGGAGGAGAGGAATTTATCAGATGTGGCCCTTTCTTTCTCAATCAGCATAAATCTATGCCTGAATTTTTTGATCTGACAGCCTCCTTTAGTAAGTATGTAAGATTTCTAATAAAGTGAGACCAAAAAGGTACACTTGGGTGTTAGCTGTCAAACTGCACTGATTCCCCTCACATATAATTTGAATATAATTTTGTGGGCCAACTGATGCCATTAGCTGTACCAACACAACTAGTCTTAGGTTGTTGCCTTAGTAATATCAGCGTCATGGCTCATGATAATAGACATACCCTTATTAAAGGCATTTATCTTTTATTTTCAAACAGACTGAAAATTAGTGAAACCACAATTGCGTGGTAAGCCCATCAGATATTGCTAAAAAGTTATTATTTAGCATAGGACTGTATTTTTGGTAGCTAAGAGTAATTAAGTAGGTACTTGTCTGACTGTGGGTTTTTCAATACACTTTTACAGGCTAGAAGTACCTCTTAGAAACAATGAAGGAACCTTTGGTTATGTATTCATGGACAACTGAACCTACTCCGTATTTCCAAAAAGTGCAAAGTGGTTTACAAGTATCTGTATGTAAAGGTCTCTAGCTTTCTGATAACTGAAGTCAGTGCTTTAGCTCAGCCCTTTAGCCTGGAATCCTGGCGCATTATACATAATGCCATATAGACAGGCATAAAATGTAGCCAATACTCATATCCTGGCCAGCAGGTGTCCTGGTTGTTGTTTGTTCATGAACAAATCATTCCTGGAAGCCAAAAATATGTAGATCAGCTGCCCTGCAAAACTCTGTTTATGCCAACCAGATCTTTAAATAACCAAAACGCTACATGTCACTTGGAAATACTGGCCTGTCATCAGAAGGTAGCAAGATCACAGCAGCAGGAGCTTCAAGTGTGAGGAAATCCCGGTGAGGTTTTTTTTTACAGAAAAGGGAAAACTATGCAAGTATAAAAGTGAGGTGAAGGCTACGGCAGCCTTTCCCTTGCAAGCAATAACAAAACAACAGCTTACCAGTAGCACTATCCCAGCCCACCCCCAGTCCACAGCCAATACTGCTTATGGGATACAATGCTCAAAAATCTTCTGCCTGCCCAAAATACCAGATGCATGAGAACTGCAATGTTTGCGAATAGTAGTATTGGCTGTTAGGATTCACAGAATTATTATTTTCCCCTTCCAACAAATTAAAGAGCATTGTGCTTTGGGAAATCTGGTTTGCCCAAGAATGGTGTTGTGGTGTTTCTGTACTGGTTGTGTAAGAGTGATTTAATTACAGCAATTTGCACTCACAGTCTTTTGGACAATGTAGTAAGCACTGAGATGATAGATCTTACTTGGAAGCCTAAAACCTTCCAAGGCATGTGAAGAGCAATCATAGACTACCACTCCCCTTATTCAAACCAACCAGGAATCTGTCAGATGAGTCACAAAAAAGTGTAGATGGCTGTTTCAAATGGATCTTTGTCCACACTGCTGTGTTCCCTCAACAGACAGGACTTCTTTAGTATAGGCACCACTGCGCATTGAGTTGTCTAACAGCATCAGGACCAGCAGTGCTTCATGCCCACAAGGTCAAAAGGCACATGTGGCTACTGTGCGTAGCTCACAGCAGTTGCAACTTGTGCATCATGTTTGGACACCAAAGAAGGTCTCCCTACTATTCTTAGGAGATACAGTGGACATAGTAAGGTCAACAGGCTGATGAGATTGTCATATGCAATTCTCTGTATCTCTCTGGATTAAAATACACGATCTAGGTGAAATGAACCTGGATAAGATGCAGTGTTGTTTTGATCAAAGTGAGGTTTTAAAATGCACCTTCTGAGATCATGTTGCTGCTGTTGCATTCAATGTATGAATACAATCTTGAACCACATCTTTAACTGACTGGTATTGATACATTAAGGATATCTTCAAATTCACATCACTGTTTGTCATCAACAAAAATTAACTGTTTTTTCACTGTTCTGGCACCCCTCCAGTTAGGAAAATACAAGCCTAATGTGATATTTCATAACACCATAAATGCTACTAGCATCGTTACACAGAGAACCTTTCATTTCACGTATTAAACCCAATCAAATTCTCATATTTTATCGATTACTGTGGGTCAGTAACAATCGATGAGTATTGTGATTTTCATTATGAATCTCATACATGTATGCTAACACAAATATTTTTAGACTAATTACATTCTAGAATTATAAACACATTTAGGATTAATATTAATATTATGTGGTACCAGTTACATTGTGATCTCTTGCACAAAGAATGTTACATTTTCGTAATGTGTCATATTTATCCAAAGATGAGGCTGAACAATTCAGAAATGTATACGTTGCTAAAAGGGTATAGAAGAACCTATTTATGAAATGGTTAAGATGGAGCAAATGGTGTGGATGTAGAATATTCTGACTGACACATGGATTGAGTTTCATATTTCCTTAGAGGCACTAGCATAATTGGGCAAAGTTAGGAAAGTATTTATACTGTTCAAAAGTTACAGTTCATCCCCTGGTGATCCAAAACAGAGATTAACTTTCATTGTCTTTCTTACTCAAAGACAAGAAGACTCATAGAGGAGTAGTAACTTGCTAGTCAGTGACTAACACCAATACTGTTTTGTAAGTATTTATGCATATACATATGTTTGACATTCACATAGTTGAATAGGATCAAGGATTAATTAATTCAAAATTTTCCATTTGTTTTTTTGGGAGGTTAGCTTACATTATGTGTTCACCTCTCAAGTATTTCTGCATTATCCCTGATTCACTGAAAAGTGACATGACACTTGATAGAATATTATACTAGGAGGTGGGCTGGAACACAGAGTTACCTAAAGCTCCTTGAGGAAGCCTGTAGTAAAATAGTTAGCATGACATAACATTCTGTTTTAATACATGTTTCTGTGGATAAACCTTTTGCATGTTAGTTCAGGTTCAGAGAGCTTTTCTCAGAGCTGTTGTTGTTGCTAGTCCTTTCAAAGAGAATGTGTACTGAACATTCCATCAAAGACTGAGTCCTGGAGCTCATTTGCTGAAATTATAAAAAGACAAAGCATCTGCATTACACCAGGAAATACGTACAATCTTTATTCATGGGAGTATGGCCATTTGAACCTGAGTGCAGGGAGAAACAGGGACTCTAATGGAGCAGTATGGATTTGGACAATAGTCACAGAATTACAGAGCTCTTAGAGACCAGAAAAAATCTTAATCCGACTCACTGAACTGAAGCAGGCTGACATGTACCTGGACTATCCATATTTGTTGTTTGCCTAGCCTTTTCTTAAAAACATTTGGACAAGAATGATTCTATCTTGTCACTAAGTAACCCATTCCGGCATTACACAGCCCTGATAACTGTTTTTACATGTAGTTCCATTAATATAACTAGGAACTGCATACTCAAAAACGTGTTTGAAATAGGTAGCAAGGCAAGTCATGAAGTCTCAAATGATGATAAGAAAAACATATTTCTTATAGTCAGCTGCTTCTTGGGTCCTAATGAAAAGGCCTGGACAACAGTAGCAGCTTTTCCCTTCAGTTTACCCAGTATAAAGGAAATCGAGTAATGAGGAAGTAAATTAGTTGTACTGTAATTCTTGGACTGAAATTTGGTAAGCAACTTTTATAGCTTAGCCTTTTTCTTTTTTTTTTTTTTTCCCTAGAATTACTCTCTTTTCAAGTTGTTTTATGGAGATAGCATTCATAACATTTGTTTTTTGAAATGGTGCCAGAATTTCCACCTTGAAACAGAGATCTAGCTAGATTTCTATCCAAATGGAGATCTAGCTAGATTTCTAACTGCTTAGTAAATTTGGTTTTAATTTAAAAGTTTTCCAAATGTGATCTTATTAATCACATACTAGACTCTTCTATCATGTCTCCAACTTTCTTTGTGTAGCTCAGATATCCTAAAATATCCAAGTGAAGAGATTAGCACCTAAATTGTACCGAACAAGAAAAGTTTTATGGAAAATCGTGAAAGATTATCACCTCAAGCATTAACCCATCTGCCCTAAATGCTGTATGTGGTACAAGAAGTTCAGATTTGACTTTCTGGTTAAAGACATTAAAAAAACCCCAACAACTTCTGTGGGTTTTTTTTATTAAAAGTATATGTGGCATTTCTTAATACAAGATTTTTGTGAATGATTTTAATTCCTTCAAAGCCTGTATTTTTTTACTATAACAAAAGTTTTATAAGAACTTATTTTGAACTGTTACCAGTTAACATTACCATGAACTCATATTGAAAGAATATCTAGTGAGATATAGCAGTGACAGTGTCCCGTCTGTTACCTCAACAGCAGATTTTTTGTAGGCAGTAATGTTTGTTAAGTTGAGCAATGGGAATGATGGATCTGCAGGCTCAAGGAGGTTAATGTTGACAATGAGCAATTATTATTTTTGACAAGAATACCAAAGGGTTTCAAGATGACTCTTCTAACTTAAAGCAGATTATGACTTGACTTTTATTACTAACTGTCAAGCATAGCTGTCAAGCATATAAAAGTGTGATATTAAAGGAAGATCATTTTATTATAGTAAGAGACAAAGCAGAGATCAAATGATGACCTTTCTTGTGGGTTTTTTTTTCAGTTACCCACAGGAAGAAGGAGGCAGAGTCCTCAGCATCTTAAAAAGGGAAATGGGGGGAGAAAACCTCCGGGAGAGGACACTTTCCTACAGATAAAAAAAACCTGACAGCAAAAAGCACAGTATGATTTTAATGAAGTCAGCATATGTGGATGTCTGTGGGTACTGGTGTGTGACTTCCGTGTCTTTCTTGTAGCTATAATGTAATAGTATGGGGGTGGGACAGTGCACCTCAACAACCTTCCAGGGAGCAGTTCTCTGGCTGACTGATAATCACAGCTACAAGTGGTTTTTTGTTTGGTCTGTAGCTGAGATATTTTCCTCTCTGGCCTGTTGGTATGTGTTGTAATCTTGGTCTTAGAGATGCTGGTCTTTGTCAGAGCTATTATTCAGACCATACTTCTCTGATGAAAGACAAAAAATATTTACTAGAGGCAGCTCCATCTGTCATTTGTTTTATGCGTGGGTGCGACAATAGCTGGTAAGTTTTGTTTCTGCTGAGAAGTAACAACCTTCTCCCTTGACCAGGGCTCAAATGTTTCTTTGGCTCCTTATTTATCACATTCACTGAAACAGCAAAGGCAGTTCTGATCAAAACACTTGAACTGAAATAACCCAGAACTTCATGAAGGTTTGAATCTGGAACCAAATTTGGTTGCTGACCTTAGCTGTAGAATAGGGGGCAAGTAGAATCCCTTGTTAAAACAGCTTTTGCAGATATTACAAGGCCAAGAGAAACTTTGCTGCTTTGCTACTTGCCTGATCTACCTATACATGGAACGGAAGTCATCTGCACTGTTCTGTGGGTGAATTTGACCAAGTAAAAGCTGCAGGAAGTCAGGGATGTAAAGCATAACATAAAAGAGTGTTAGAACTTTTTTGAATGGATACAATGATTACATTTGTTGTGCCAGAGATTGTGCTGACACTTTTGATTCTGTTCCATTACTCTGCTGGAGACCCCAAATCCCTTGGGGTTCTTTTTCTGCAAACAAATGGAAAAAACAGTCTGTAAAAAATCCTTTCACATAATTATTGATTTTTCTGACATTTAAAGAAACATTTCCTAATTATGGAAAATAAAACTAAACTGTCAAAGCAATCTGATAAAACAAAGATGGTGTCTTATAGCCATAAACATTTATACTGAATCTGAGTTTTTCAAAATTGCGAGAGTTAATATAATATGTACTGCAGATGCCAGACTCTCTATGAATGCTTTTTGGAGAAAATCAAGGCATTTTCACATTGGTTGAATTTATGATGAAAGTAGAGCAGGTATATTGTGGTAAAGAGCAACATGCCCAAAGTTTATTTATTTACTGCTATAATTTTCAGATAATTCTTTCATCAACAAATGCATAGTACCTCAGACTTCCTTCAGTTGTTCTTTCAGATATGTTATGTAGGAACTGATCATAGGAGGATCCTTTAAACCGACACATACACCATAAATAAACCTCTTCAGTCTAGGCCCAGAAGAGCTAGGGGTCTCTGCAGAGCCAATTTCTTCTCATTTATCCTGAGCGGTAAGGTCAGTTCAGCTTCTGCCAGAAGTTACAGCAACACTGGATAATTCTCATTAGGACCATTACAGTAGTCTCTCTGAGACCTCTGTCTTCCAGAAACTAGCTGCTGAGAACATAAATGGAACCAGTTGCTCCAGGGTTCCTATCAGATTCAGAAAGTTCAATGTGAGAGGAATGCCAGGAGGTGCATTGCCTGATATTACTGAGATGACGTTTGAAAGCGTTAATGAACTGTGCAAAAAAAATCTGCTTTTATAACACTGTCAGCTAATAAATGTCTGTTACATTCCTTGCATGCTGTTTTCTACATCTCGTCCTTCCTTGCAAAGGATGCTCAGCGCTGTCCTCTTACAACCTTTGCCTCATCTTTAGTTTGCTTATCCATCTTTTCTGGTAGTTCAATGAAAGTGTATTATGTAGTCTGGAATGTGTAGTATAACCATATTTTCTGCTGCCAGAAGATGTTTAAAAATCCAGTTCAGAAGGGTTCAACATTTTTTAGAGGGTTACATGGTTTCCAAACAGGAAAGCTAGAGGTAAGAAGCTTTGAGCGTTGCTCATTGACCTGCAACGAAGAAAAGTGCTCTGTCTTTCAGTATGGAAGATGGTCAGATATCTTTAGTGCTTCCTAGGTACCATAGTGACAATTTTGCAGGTCTCAAAGACAGCAGTGATCATCTGCTTGGAAGTTTCTGGTTGAAACATAAAACTTAAATAATTTTTTTAAAATTTTTCCATCTTTTGTCACATGGATCATGTTCTTGCTATGCAGAACAGGCTTCAGATGTCTCAGCGTCATCTTTCTTGGTTTTTTTAGGACTGTGCAGAGGGCTGCCAACAGGCTTCAATGGTGCACAGAGGAAAACAGCAAGGACTAGACTGAGAGGGTTCAGAAGAGTATGGTCTCACGTTAGATGAAGGCAGAATCGTGGGATGGTCTGTCTCTACCTCATGCAGGTAAGTGCAGGAAGAATGAACTTTTGCTGTAGTTCCTGGGTAAAATGAAATATTTTATTCTGTGTTTGGATAGTGAAAGGTATATAAGGCTTACAGATCAGACAGGCTCTGGAGAGTCCTATTATAGGTGATTCTGAATTCCTGATTATGCTAAAGATCCTTTCAAGAAGGCACCCCTTGGTAAAACTAAGTGGAAGAAATTCCCCAACTCTGAACTCTGCGGTCTTTTTTACCTTTGCCCAATAGTATACTTCATGAAAAAGTGGTAGAACATTAGATAAATTCCTTAGATTTTGATACAGTAACATTTCCTGTCTCTTTCTCTCAGCACACATCCATGTGCGTGTGCGCACGCACACACAGAGACACACACATACATTCTGTCTATTTATAATCTTCGGCGGAAGCTCATGTATAGGGGAAATTCTGGGAATAATTAAGAAAAGGATACTGCATGCTCCAGCAGACGGAATACATCTTTTTCATTTAAAGCAGTTTTTTTTTTTTCTTTACCACCAACTTGCTGCAATTAGGAGGTTGTTGGAGAGATATCAATTGAGATTTGGGAACTGTTTTCTGGAAATGTTTTGAATTAAAATCTCATTGGTAGCTTTCTTTGATAATTATTTTATTGTTGGGTGCAGCTAAATGGAAATCAACCACAAAGGGAACTCAATTTTGTTTGTCATTAATTTTAACTTGATTTCACAAATTATTTACATATATGATATTTTCCCTATTTGTTCTGTACTGTTCTTGAACTCATGTTAGCAACACTTAGACCGATGTAGTGTCATTTTCCCATTTATTTATGTTACTTTAAAATACTCTGCATTACCTCAAGTATGGGTATCAGCAAAATGGTGAAGAAGCAGTAAGTGGACCAAAGTGAAACTTCCTGCAGTTTATGAAAATTTGTGGAATTAGTGGCCCTGAGGACTAAATTCCTTTTTTTTTTTACCTAAGACATGTTTGAGTGTTGTGGTCAAAGGAAAGTAGGCCTACACTGAAAACATATGACCATAACAAAGCAAAATTTTGAAAAGATCAAAGTACATAGTAACCATGTGAAAAGTCAAGGGTCAGATACACAGTCAAGTTACCCCAGCTGAACATGTTACCAGAGGACATCAACTGAACCATGGCCATGTGTGATGACTAACCAAATGTCAATGTGAGCTAATTCAATGTACCACGTGAAAAAGGTGAAAGATACCTGTAAATAAGTATTGGAAAGATTAATGAATAATTTTATGGAGGGAAGATGGGGTACAAGAATCACAGCAGAGATGTAATTTTACTAACAATGAATGCCAAATAACCTGGGCATGCAGGACCCAAGCCAAAGCACACTTGACCGAGTCCAATTGACTCTATGGACTTTGGACCATGCCCATGGAATGTAAGAGAAAATAGCAATTTGGGGAGGCCAAAATCCTTACGAGGGAGACATAGTTGATATTTGTGTGGAATTAATTAAGACTGTCATTAGTACCAGACAAAGGCAGGTATGTAAGGGTTTGCTCATTGTGGAAACACAAATATTGAAAGCTTTTTCTCTTGAAAATTGAGTTAACAGGCAAACATACTATAGGGGTGTTTGCTGGTGAAATACAGTTCTACTTAGCAGCAAAGAGGAGGATAACATCTTGCTAAATCACTGTATAGGAGGTTAGCATCTCCCCTCTTCTGACCGATTTAGGAGTAAAATGGAGTTCACTTAATGGGGCATGACAACTGCAGAGCTGTAGCTTTCCCATGAGTCCCTAAGCAGAATCACAGTACTGCTGCCCAGGACACTCCACCAATACAGGAAAGTTGGCGGGAAGCTGAGATGACACTGTGCAGTGCAGTTTCTTAAGTAACAAAACAGCCACACCTGTGCTGCCTCAGTGTTGCATATGGTGCGGCCTGAAAGCCTGCTTATAGTTGTAGTTTGGTTCCTGCTGTCATAAACTTTTGGCTCTGCAAGACATTCATTCATGTTAGGTTGCCTCCCTGCTTTATTTGGGTTATTTGCATTGTGGTTCCACTCCAAAAAGCATTTATATAAAAAGGCAATCTCCTCTCTTAGCAGATGTGCCCCACAAGTGCTTTAAGTCAAAGATGTTACTGACTTTGGTGACTGAGATATTTCTCAAATTCCTTTTAACTGTGGTTGCATTGCAAAGGGTGACTTGATTTATATGTCTTCTATACATCATCAGTATACCAGGCTTATATACATGAAACTAAGGCTAAAAGTTGACCATGAAACCTCTCTTTTTCTTTTTTAATACTGGTAGTAATGTGTAAGAAAAGAGACAAGTGGTTTGAAAATAAAGTCTTTTCACTTCTAAATTAAGGAGCTATAATTTGGAAATTGCAGTGAGACTGTAACTATGAACTACAGTCATATGGTTTTTATACTTCTCAGATGGAAATTATACATATCAATGTTGCCTTGCATTAACTTTAAAAATATTTGTCTTTTACAAAATATTTTTTCAGGATGTTTAATTAAATTTAAATGGATTTCCTCCAAAAAAGGGATTCCTTTGATAGTTTTATAAATTCCTCACTGTGAACTTCAGAATTAGGAAGATTTCAAGAGCCTTGAGACTGGCATTAAATTGCTTTTTCATATGACTTCTTGCTAATTTTGCCTGTGCTTAGGAAGCATTTTGCCAATGTATCTTGATATCTATCTTTGCTCATCCAGTGTCTCTTTTGCCATTGCACATGTATAATCACAGGTTAGAAAGAAAGGCAGTGTTTGATCAAAAGAGTCAGTGAATATCCAGGTTCTTCTCATTACTTTCTGAATGGAGGCTCTTTGCTCCCAGGAAGATGTGATAAGCCTTCATTTGCAAGTTTTCTTGTGGAAAGGTACCACTTAAGTGACAAAAACTGGGGCTCGGGCTTGCCTTTGTGGTAGGAAACTATATAGCAGAGAAAAGGCCACTGGAGAGGTACCCATTACCAAGAGGTTCTCCCTAAGATTTCTGTGTGCAGACTGCTTTGCAGCTATTGCTATGGTGTGAAGTGTTAGACCTCTCAGACCATTACGGTCAGAGTATGAAGAATTCTGGAAATGTACAGAAATGCAAAGAACCTGATCGGAAATAAATGTGTCTTTTAATAAACAGTATTGCCATCAGTTTGATCAGCAATGAGAAAGAGAAAGCATTTCTAAAGAAGACAATTTCTAAACAACATTTGAAATGGTTAAAAAAAAATTAGTTATTGGGCAACTTTGGCCACCTGAGATCAGTTCTAGAAATCTAAGGTTCTTTAAGCCATTACTTTATCATTTCACCTTGGACTGTGAAAGACAAATCAGGATGGACATGAGATTCTGTACAGGTGACAGTTCCATACTTCTGCAGAAACTTTGGAAAGGGATAGAAAGGACTCATCTTTGCAGAGCTTTATCACTGAAAGTTTTTTAGAAAGAGGGGAAAGTCATCACCGGGCCCCCTGTGTGTGAGGGACGGACAAAGTCGCAATGGCAGAACTCTACCCGGGGCTGGTAAGTAATCACAGGTGTTTGGGACCTCAGAAGACTATTTCTGTCCTCCTCCTCGTACCATCTTTGCAGCATCGGTTCCCGCCCAGGGTTTGCCTCAGCCAGGTGCCAGCTTGCTATCATACTTACTTCCACCAGGGTGTGCCAACTAAACAGACTGCAGTCTTGCATAAGGGTACAACACAACATTGGAGTATATATTAAAAAAAAAGGTAATCCTGGGTACTTTTTTGCTCAGTCCATTTATGAAGGCATATTTTAAGGCCGGTAAAATAAGATTGAACATGCACAGGACAGGAAAAAAAAATCTGTATCCAGAGTATTTTTAAGTAAAGGATTTTAAAAAAATCAGTGCAGACATGCTGGCATTTTAACTCCTCTTGTTTTAACCTATGACTGATTCATCAGCTGAAGTGTAAAGAAACAGATCTTCTTATGGTAATTGATTCTCAGGGGCTATTAGTGTAAACGTAAATGCTCAACATAGATGTTACGTAGGTGGGTGTTAGAGAGAAAACATAAATTGTCAGCAGTATAAGGCAGTCTGTTCATACCATAGGGTGAGAAAGTGAAGAATGTTAGAAATCAGAGACTCAGAAAATACCTCCCAGAGTTGGCTGTGAGTGCAGTCTCCCATTGTGAGTAATTATAAGCAACATACTGTGGAAGAGTCAATTCTGGTCCTTTAGTTCAACAGGCAAAACACTTTTACTTGAAAATAACATATTTCAGGTGAGATTTGCAAAAGAGCTTACAAGGCTTAAACTCCTGGCTGCCACTGACCTTCTATGGGAGGTGGGCACCTAAATTTCTAGGTAACCCAGAAAACTGTTGGAACTTTATATTCCATTTATCTTATTCATTTTTCTTCAAAGAGACTGTCATTTTTAAACCACAGAGAATAAGAGAACAGCATGCAATGAAAGCCCAAGGTAATATTCTAGTTGACCTAGCCCATCAAAAACTGTAAGCTTAACTCCAAAATATTAGAAGAAATAATAAAAACTGTTGGTTCTTGCCTTCTTTGTTTTTGAACCCTTACAGTTGATGCTTTCCATCTTTTGTTTGGAAGTCTAGGAGTTTAAAACATACTCTCTTTTTTTAACAAAGATTAAGATTTTATACCATCACATGACTCTAGAAATCTGATCTTCCAGGGAAGCAACAAATAAATTCTAAGAGTTGTGATAAAATTAGGAGACTAAATCATACTGTATTTATAATTCCTTTAAATAGTCTGGAGAATATAATCTGCATTATGAAGAATATGCTGTGTGTATGAGCTTCTCCCTTGTGCTGCACCTGTCTTGATGGTGACTGCAGGAGGATGGCTCTGACACACTTCTGTCACCACTGGCCAGTATGAATGTTGCATGTGCATCCTGACACAGGCCATACCAGAATTAACGTGGTCAGCCCCTGCACTAGGGGATAGAGAAGGAAACAGTCTTAAAACTCTTCCCCACCTTGCATGCAATTCACAGTCCTTTTCAGAAAGGTCCTCAGGCAAAACTCCTAGGCAGTACAAGATCAAACCTGTACTTGGTAGGAGATGTTTTACTTCCTTATTAATTGTGAAGTGTCAGTTCCCAGCAGCAAGCACATTCTAGTGTGCTGCCTTTTTATGAAGATGTGAGAACCACAAGGAGTCTGGGATTCTAAATTCCTTTCAGATCCCTTATATAAAAAAAAGCCCAGATGTCGCACAAAACATTTAAAGAACTTTAGTTGAAAAACATTTGCTTTCTAAATGGGAGTTTATGCAGAGTACAATTAAACATGTTTTTCTAACTAAACATACTAGTTTGTATCTTGTGGCAGGGAAAAATAAATATGTAAAAATAAAAACAATCTGAGACTCAAAGTTAATCATGTTGTGTCAATTTGATTCAGTTCATAGAATCATAGAACGGCTTGGGCTGGAAGGGACCATCAAAGGTCATCTAGTCCAACCCCCCTGCAGTGAGCAGG